>CM062818.1:674844956-676044956 GCA_031772625.1 Pinus tabuliformis | reverse complement strand
CATTAATGAATTTGTTAATTAAATTGAGATTGCTCACCATTTGTGTCAATGAGAGTTAAGATTCCCAAGTACATCTTATTAGGTATGAATAAATGAGTTATGTTTCAAGTCACTTAGAAGGTACGAAAAACAAGGGAGCGAGAGAACTTGCCATTAAGGCATGCAAGCTTGAAGGCAGTAAAAAGGTCTCTAGTCTTGATCCCAAATGATGTGCTATGGTCAATGGGTCAAGACTTATCATAAGGGATGCCTTAATGAATCCCTCATCATCTAACATGAGTATAAATATGTAGAGTAATTATTTGAGGGACCACAAATGAAATATTTCCACTATCAAGTAAGATCTATTTGGCAAGATGGAAGAGGGCAATGATGTAACACAACATGGTAAGTAAGGTGAATGAAATTATTCATGGGTTAGGGGTGAATGAAGGTGAGAAATGAAAGTATGAAACTTGTAAAGGAAAAATGGGTTTAAAGTCATGATCTAGTAGTGGTAGGAAGATAAAAAGTTTAATGTTACAACATAAACAAAAGGAAATTTGGACTTCAACATAGATAGTCTATTAAGCTTAGAGGGAGGAAAATGAATGAGTATACTATGACATAATTAACTTATCAGAGGATTATTCTGATAGCAATGGTATGATGTGTTGAGAGATGTAGCAAGAAAGACTAAATTTGACTTAGCCTTGGTCAAAGTGAGAAAATTCGAAATTTCCACATTAGCAGACAACTTGGAGGCAGTTAACTAAGGTGACATGGCTCTTGTCACTCAATTAACTCAGTAAATTCGAGTGAAAGGGCTTCGAGTTCAATTATTCATGTGTGATTTCTAAAGTTTAATTATTTCCAATTGTACTTAGTTAAATTGGTTCTAATAGTTAATAGAATTAGTTGGAGGTTAGTTGTGTAGTGGGACAATAGTCTAACTCAGATATCATCTGGTTAACTGATCAATCAACCAAAAATAGATCATGCATGCAAGGAATTCAAATTTCTCAACTATGGTGGAGATTCCTAGGTACTACAACATCAGTTGTAGACTATTCTTGAGTGCATAGGTGTTACATGCAAGCAATGATCAACCCTTGGGAATTTGCAATCATTTTGGAGGAAATTCCTAAAGAATAGGGGCTAATTTAGACATGATTTGTGATAGGAAACAAGAGCTTAGGTGGGGGCATAAATTTAATAAGTCTGGGTTAGAGCTTCTCATTGAGCAGAGAGAACAATTATTCTTTTGCAAGATGAGCTCAGAGTTGGTGCAAGAAATTGTAATAGATTCTCTATTATTTTTATTAATGAAAGTGGGATTAACGTGTTTTTACTAGTTGGTTTCCCCTAGATACATCTGTGTATTTGTGTATGTGATTGATTTGTTTTTGTGAATGTTGTTCTAAATTATGAATTAATTTCCACAGAGGAGTAGAGTAGAATTTTCTCTTGAGTTAGATTAAATTTCTTGGGCAGTTACGATTCTATCACCAAATTTATACATGGTATGAGGGCAGGATTCACATTAGAACAATAATTTCGAAGTCGTTTCTCAGGAGGTTCAAATTTTCAGCTTTAGTGTAGCAAGATTTCCCCAAAGTTGGGAGAATGACCTTCAATGGAGTGGGATTTGAGTATGCCTTGGAAGGAAATTTGAATTTAATTGCCTGGAAGGATCACATGGAGGTAGTGCTTGATGAAAATGTATTGCTACAATATGTCAAGACAAAAATTCCAAAACCAGGATCAATTGATGCCCATAACCTAGCCCGATGAAAGAAATATGTAGCCAAGGTGAAGATAATAATCTTGGAGGGAGTGAGAGACCACATTGTCTCAAATATTCATGGCAAGGAAACTCCTTTTGCAATGTGGAAGGCAATGATTGAGCTATTTGAGAATAGAAGTGACCATAAAATTTTTTCCCTCAAGACAAACTTTGAAACATTAAGATGTAGAAGAATGATACTATTTCGCAGTATCTCACCAGATTTACACAAGTTTGGGATGAGCTTGGAGGGGTTGGTGTGAATGTTGCAGAAGATAAAATGGTGACCCTAGCTCTTCTAGGCCTTCCAAATTCCTGGTAAAACTGCCAAGGCTCTTTGAATGGAAGGGAAAAATTACCGAATTGGGAACACTTATGGTTTGATTTGGTACAAGAAGAAATCAGGCGAAATACTAGAGATGGAAGCTCATCCAAGGGAGTGGATGAAGATAATTTTTCATTGTTTGGGAAGGGAAAGAAGAGAAAAGGGGAGAAATCTCAAACCAAACCAAATTCTAGCCAAGGGTGCAAGAATAAATATTTGTCAAAAATAAAAAAAATTAACCGTCATGAATTCAGGCACTATGCTATAGAGTTTCCACACAAAAATTATAGCAAGAATAACTTAGGAGGAGAAATAGGTGAAGCATTGGTTTCATAGTTTGAGTTAATGCTTCACCCTTATCGCATGCATGTCCAACATTGTGATGCAAAGTGTTTGGTACTTGGACATAGGTGCCTTGTTCCACATGACAGAAGGTAGAGAGTTTTTCAGTGACACAAAGGAGAAATATATCCATATGCATATTGAGCTTGGGGACGATGAAAGGTATATTGTTACTAGGAATTGTAAATTAACCTTTAAGAGGGATTCAGGATCCCCTCTTCACCTCAAAGATGTCATGTTTGTACCACTCCTAAAGAAGAACCTCATCTTTGTAGCAGTTTTGGAAGATCGTGGCCATGATGTTATTTTCAATAAAGGGAAAGCATTTTTGAGACACATATCTATTGTATAGGTGAATCAGATTGGGGTTCATGTGAAGAACCTATACAAACATGATGTGGAATATTGCGTTGCATTAAGTACTAAAGTAGAGAAAGTGCAGAGTCAAGATGTTGGTGAACTCTGACACATAAGACTTGGTCATTTTCACCATGTTACCTTTAAAATTATGCAACAAATAGCCATTGGCATCCCTAAAGGATCACTTGAGTATCCAAATGTGTGCAAGCGCTATACCTTGGGGAAGTATGTAAAATACACATTCGATGATTGAGACAACAAAGCAAATCCATTCTTGGAGAAGGTACACTTTGATGTTAGTGGAGCCTTCTTGACAATATCCACTGCTAGACATAAATACTATGCTATTTCTACTTATTATTTCTCAAGAAAGTGTTGGATCTTATTCATGCGGAAGAAGGATGAGACATTCTCAAAATTTGTAGAATTCAAGGAACTGATTGAGAAAGGGACCGACAAGAAGGTGAAGGCTCTCACAAGTGACAATGGAGATGAGTATGTTTTGAATGACTTCAAGGAATTTTATGGCAAAGAAGGAATTCTAAGAGAACTGACAACTCCCCACAACCCACAATAGAATGGGGTAGGTGAGAGAAAGAACCAAAGCATTGTGGGAGTAGCTAGAACTATGCTACATAACCAAGGCATGCCACTGCATTTGTGGACAAAGGCATGCCACTGCATTTGTGGAAAAAGGCATGTAACACAACAATCTACTTGTGAAATCATAGTCCTCTTCATATTCTTAGTATGATTACATTGGAGGAGGATTTCTTGGGGAGAAATCTGAATGTGTCTCATTTCAAAAATTTTGGAACCTCTGTTTATTGCCATGTGTTAAAATATTCAAGGAAGAAACTTGAGCCAACAACAAAGTTGGGAGTTTTTTTGGTTACACTAAAACTCCACACAATCCCTAGGTATAATTACCTTCCCTCATAATGATAGTTGTGTGAAGGGATGTAAAATTTGATGAGGAGAAAGCAATGAGATGATCTCTTGAGAGGGAGCTACAATTCCCACTAGAAGAGGGATTTTAGCTCCAAAGGAGTATCCTAAGGAAGTTGGGGAGTAGACACAAATGGAGGAACAAAGAGGAGTCATAGTGGAGACATCCACTCAAGCAAAACCATCATGAGTAGGTAGAAAGAGAACTAGAGAAGTTGATAGATTGGTGCAAAATGTGAGAGAGAATGTGGGAGCTCCTTCAAATTTACATAGGTAAAGGAGGTACCTTAGAGGTACACTGGCTACATGGCTTTAATGACCAAGATTGTATAGACTGAGACATCCTCCATTGAGGAAGTAGTTGAGAAACCCGTTTGGGTTGATGCAATGGTGAAAGAATATGAATCCATAATAAACAATAGTGTTTGGGAAGTGGTCCCAAGACCGACAGATAAATCAATTGTATGGATCATCAAAGTTAAGAATGCAACAGATGAAAGCATAAAGAAGTATAAGGCCAGATTTGTGGCAAAGGATTCTCTCAAGTTGAGGGAATTGACTATGAGGAAACCTTTGCTCTCGTAGAAAGGTATTCATCTATTAGATCAATTCTTGCGCTGGTTGCATAGATGGGGTGGAAGATCCACCATATGGATGTAAAAATAACATTTCTCAATGGTGTTATTGAGGAGGAAGTGTACATTGAGAAACCATAAGGATTTGATGCATTTGATCAAGAGACTCATGAGTGTAGACTCAGTTGAGCATTGTATGGTCTGAAACAAGCACCCCGAGATTAGTACACTTACATTGATAGTTATCTCATTGTTTTATATGTCAATGATTTAATATTGACAGGGGATGAGAATTTGACTAACTCTTGCAAGGAGGACCTTGCAAGGGAATTTGGGATGAAATACATGGGTCTCATGCACTACTTCCTCAGGTTGAAAGTATGGAAAGGTCATGGGGAATTGTTTGTGTATCAAGGAAAGTATGCCACTGAGATACTGCATATATTTCGCATGGAGATTTGTAGGCCCATGGAGACACCTCTAGTGATGAACTGGAGGAAAGAGAATGCCACTTCAAGTGAAGAGGTTGACGCTACCATTTACCTAAAGCTAGTGGGTTCACTGATGTATCTTGTGAACACACAATTATATGTGTTATGTAGTCAATCAGCTGAGAAACATTATGGTTAGGCCGACCAAATTGTATTGGAAGGAAAAAAAACCATGTCTTATTGTACCTCAGATGCACTACCCAGTATGGATTATAGTATAGACGGATAAAGGGGGTGAAAATGCATAGCTTCGCAGATGCAGATTGGGTAGGGAGTCCATCTAACTGAAAGAGTACATCAAGTGAAATTTTCATGGTTGGGTACACAATAATTTCCCATTACAATAGGAAGCATAGGTTTGTGGCTCTCAGCTCAACATAAGTTGAATATATGGATGCAAGTGAAGCAACATGTGAGGCAATCTAAATGAGAAAGATACTTGTGAGACTTTTTGGTCAGGAGATGGATCCAACTATGATATATTGTGATAATAAGAGTTGCATTAAGCTCTCTGAGGATCATGATCGATCCAAGCATATAGATATCTGGTATCATCATATACGAGACTTTGTGCAGAGGAGGATAATGTTGCTATAATACATTCCAATAGAGAAACAAGATGTTGCCATCTTGACAAAGGCCTTTCCAAGAGGTAAGTTTGAATTCCACAAGTGCATGATAGGGGTGGTTGATAATCCCTTTCTTGTTAAGAGGGAGTGTTGAGAAGTGTAGCAAGAAAGGCTCAATTTGACTTAACCTTGGTCAAATTGAGAAAATTTGAAATTTCCACATCAACAGATAACTTAGAGGCAGTTAACTGAGGTGACATGGCTCTTGTCACTTAGTTAGCTCAGTAAATTTAATTTAGAGGGATTTGAGTTCAGTTATGCATGTGTTATTGCTAATTTATCACAATCCAGTTCAGTTATTTCTAGTTGTACTCAGTTAAACTAGTTCTAACAATTAATAGAACTAGTTGGAGGTTAGTTGGGCAGTGGGACAATAGTTTAACTCAGATATCATCCAGTTAACTGATCAATTAACCAAAAATAAGTCATGCATGCAAGGAATTCGAATTGTTAAGTTGTGGTGGAGATTCCAAGGCAATGTAACATCATTTATAGACTCGTCTTGAGTGTACAGGTGTTGCATTATTGAGCAGAGAGAACAATTATTCTTTTGCAGGTGGAGCTTAGAGTTGGACCTATCAATTGTAATAGATTCTATATTCATTTGATTAATGTAAGCATGCTTATGGGGATCTTACCAGTTGGTTTCCCTTAGATGTATCTGTTTCCTTGTGTATGTGATTGATGAATGCTTGTGAATGTTGTTCTAAGTCGTGAATTAACTTTCACATAGCAATAGAGTAGAATTGTGTATCTTTATTTAGATTAAATTTCTTGAGTAGTTACCATTCTATCACTAAATTTGTACATAATGGATGTGTTCTGACGTAAAGTGAACTTGAATTTATCATGTTTTAATTGAGACATTCTCTTCTAAAAATAATTTGGTTTTTAAAAGTCACTTGTGCATAGATTGGTCTTGTTGATCATCTTAGAACTTGCAAAAACTTAGCACTATCCTACAATAAAATGTGAAATCATCAATGAAAAGATGTGATTGGTCTCTCTTTGCAAAAATTCATAAATAGTGCTAATAAAAAAAAATCCAAGGAAAATAAATAAAATGAAATACACTTTTTACCTGTCTGGAAGTGGTGCATGTTGGACTACCTATTGGTGTTTTATTGATAACTTCTTTGTTTGATGTCTAATTTGAGTGATTCAAAAACCATATTAAAGTGGATTCATTAGTAACATGTTTTAATGATATGATTATTTTATCTTTGTTTTTTTAGGAAGTTTTTGAAGTTCAATTGCTATAAGAATTCAAAAATGCCCATTTTTTTATAATATCAAACGTTGATGAAAGTGTCTCCACAATGTAGAGTTCCTTGAGAGATCTCCATATGCACTTGAATGACATCAAACAAATTTTGTATCAGAAATTTATTATGTTCTGAATTTTTTCGGAAACATGTAAAAATGATGTGCACATGTGCCACATGGTAGCACCAAAGAAAGACACGTGGACAATACATAATGTACATATGTTGACTAGGTAGGTGATGTGGTAGATGATGTTCAAAATGAGCATGTATGTGACATGGTAGATGGCCAGATAGTGATGCAGTAGTTGAATAGGAAGCTAACTCGATTGTTGACTCTATTAATATGTCCAATCCTAGGCTACCATGTGGCACCCCCATTTTGACCAAAATTATTTTATCCATAATGCAATAGATGAGCATCACTTTTGAATATGTGACCTATTAGGAACTAATTCAACAATTTATCAATAGGGAAAGTATCAGACTTGCTATGTGAATCAACAGGTATGTTATTTAAAATTTAATAATTATATGATGTTTAAATTGGAGCTTCAACTGATATTGACCTCGTGCTCTCTACACAATAATCCAAATTACTTGATCATTGCTCCAATGTGTTACGTTGTTAAGCACTCACAAAAATATTGTAATTCATTTTGAAATGTTTCAATCATGCAAAAATGACAAGGGTCTATGGGATTAACCTATCAATTTACCAATATAAAAACTAATGTTTTACCATTGAACCAAAGCTTAGATCTTGAAAAAAATTGCATAATACAAGTTCTTGTTTTAAGTTTTAATCAAGGACAAAGCTTGAGAAATGAAAAGGTCAGACTTAAAACTGCGACTTACCATGTACAAACTGTGTTTTTTTACCAATGCACCATGACACTGTTTGTTATAAGAATTGTACAACAACTCATTTATAAACTATGTTATTGACTATGTTTTTGAATATATTAAGCCTTTTGAACCAATTTTCTCACAGTTCAAGGATAGAGCTGGTTTTTCTAAGTGTCACAACCTTTTTAGCAATCTGGAGACAAGTATAATTGTAAGTTGGAGACCAACATCAATGTAATTAATAATTTTTTTTTTATTATCCCTTTTATATAGACCTCAAATTATTAGTTCCTAAATCTCTACATGTTTTCCTCCTTCATATACATACCTTCTCCTACATACTTTATTTCCAATTTTTACTCAACAAGGTGGTGCTTACTGCACCAATAAATGAAAATTTCTAAGAAATAAATGAAATCTTATAGAAACAAACAGAGAACAAGTTTCAAAACAAAAACTCAAAAACAATCATGTAATTGGTCATTACCAAGTTAACCTAGTTTTAATTCTTTATTCTATCGTACCCTACTTGAAAAGGAAAATATTTTCTAAAGTGCAGTAGTATTTCAAGTGTAACCATTTATGGATCAAAATATCTAATGTGCTCATATCCAACTCTGAAAAATGTACCTCGATGTCTATTGGGATATGAGAGGCCAGTTTTACACATGAGTTTGGTCCCAAGATTTGTTGAAGAATGGAGAATGTTATGGCCTAAAAACTGTTTGGAACGAATAGTCAATGCATTATTTTCTCTCTTGGTTATATTTAGTTCTCATGACTCAAATATCTTCTAAAAGCTTTATTCACGCCTTAAAGGGAACCAAGGATTTGGAGACAAAAATTTCAAAATTATTTTAGTTTTTGGCTCAAATGGCTACTCCTAATTAGTTTTAGTCCATGGCTCTTGGACGTCCTAAAATTTTTTATTAGGAAAACGAGAAGAAATATCTAAGTTCTCTTACTATGGTGCATGGATCTTCTATTCTTTTGTTGCTTCTTGAAATGCAATTGTATCCCTTGTAACTATTCTAGAACTAGGACAAAGGTTTGAGAATATCTTCATGGGGTATGTCTTTTTCTTACCAACAAATGTTTGAAAATAATCTTAGTTCCTTTACTAGTATAGATCTCCTTCCCACAAATGAATTAGTACCACGACTCTTACAACACCCAAAATAATAATTAAATTAAGAAAAAATTGAATTTTAAACTAATTACAAAATTGAAAAACACACCACACTTAAGAAAGGAACACTCAAAACTTTGAATAGTTCTCACTATGGTGATGTGTACTAGGTTCTTACCTCTCATCTTATCATTTATTCTCCACAAAGTTATGTAATTTAAAAGCAACAAAAATTAGAAATTAAATCCTATGTACACATCCCTAACAATGGCACCAAAAATATCAGTCAATTCAATAGTGCTAGAATTATGAAACATTTTAATCTTATCGATATGAGTTTGTAAATTTATGAAGCATAAAGAAAAATATATCTAAGGACTTAGCTTCTAATTATATAAAATGTAAATTGACATGAAAGGAAATTCTACTGTATGAAAAGAGTTAAATTTGATCCTTCTGAACATGAACATGGTTTTAAAACATTTATAGATCCTCTTTGACATGTAGAAATTCAACTGATTTTTAACAACAATATTTTCAAAAGTATTTGAATATAATTGTGTGTATTTTTTATATATTTAACTCATATTCAATAAGAAGTTTTGAGTGATTGACCGACAACATATTAATGCACCAAAAGAAATCAAAATCCATACTTTTGAATTTGAAATGAAAAACAGGACCTATGATGCCTTAATGCAACACTAGTTTGTATAGGTCATAAATGCACTAAAACCTATTCATGTAGAGGATGGTCATTCATAGTCTTCTACACATCTATCATTAAGCTTGTCATTAAGTATATCGCTAATGCATAAGAAAAATTAATCTAACACATGAGTTCATGATTAAATTCTCATAACAGTGAATTAAATCATATATATACATACCAATTATATACAACTATAAAAAAATAAAGCAAAGAGTGTACATTCTTGGCAAAGGTCCCCTCCACTGCTTAGCAAACACACTACATTGTCTACCAGAAGTTGAAAATAAGAATGACATCATATATTAAGAGAAATAAGCTTGGATCTACAAAGATATTTGTCTAAGTATTCTAATTACAAACTCTAAATCCCTCCTCCTTTGAAATGGAGAAATCACTCTTATTTATACATGAATTTCTTTTAAAAGAGGATGAGCAACTCGTAAATTTAGATCCACTTTTCTTTCAATTAAATACAACCAATTTGTTCAAATTAGAAGATAATTATCTATACAAATCCTCTAACAAACCTATAATATCTTTGATTGGAGATATTATTAAAACTTCCATGATTCTTCTCCATTGAATATGCTTGAATTATTATCTCAAATATTCAAGGGTTGAAGATCAAACTCAATTTTGAGGCTAAATGGTCAAATATGACTTTGTTGGATTCTTCAAATATGCCTATAAACATCATAAAACCCATCCAACTATAAGTTAAAACATGTTATTTTTGTAATATTTAATCATAAGCGCACTCAAAATACTAAAATAAATCTTTTAGAAATTAATAAGTCTAAATCAATAAATAATCATAAAAATTACCCAAATGAAATGTTATAGAGAAGTAAAATATGGTTAAAAGTGAAGAAAAATCGGGTGAAAAAATGACAATTTGGTGAGCCAAAAAAGATAATGAGGGATTGATGGAGAAGGATAGAGAGGGAGGGAGATAGAGACAAATATGTACAAGAGAGAGAGGGAGAGAAGTAGGGCGAATGGGGAAGAGGGGGAGAGAGAGGGAAGAGGGGAGCTAGAAAGAGAGAGAGTGACACGTAGACAAAGATATGTCAGGGGGAGAGAGAGAGAGAGAGAGAGAGAGAGAGAGAGAGAGAGAGAGAGAGAGGGAAAAAGTGAGGAGAGGTGGAGGGAGGTAGAGACAAAAGGGGAAGAATACAAACGAAGACACATACAAATATATAAATGGAAATAAAGAGACAATTTAGGGGAAAATAAAGAGGTAGGGAAGGAGATAAGGGGGAAGAAGAGAGAGAAGGATGGGAGTGATACTGAGAGAGGAGAAAGGGAGTGAGATAGAGATAAGGAGAGAGAAGGAGATAAAAATGGAGGAGAGAGAGAAATGGGGAGAATAGAGAGAGGAGAGAGATGGAGCGAGGGAGAGATAAAGGAGAGAGAGAGAGACAGAGAGATAAATGAGAGAGAGAGGGAGATTGAGACAAATATAGAGGGGAGAGAGAGGGATAGATATAGAGACAGAGGGGATGGAGGGGAGAGAGAGGGATAGATATAGAGACAGAGGGGATGGAGGGGAGAGAGAGAGAGGGAGAGAGTTGTTTGTGTATTAGGTCTAATTGTAAGGGCCATGATCCCCAGTACAGAAGCCCTATGTTTGTTGTATTAAAGTTGTAATATAACAAGTTTTGGGTTGAAAAATTTTCTTATGCACTGCATTGATTCACTGTTGTACACTTTTTGCTATGCAAAGTTCTTATATTGTTTCATTTTAGTGTGTGTTTTATTTCTTTTTAGACATAAACGTAATTATAAAGTGCTAGGTAAAAATGAATATAGTATCAGAGATACTTCGAAGGGACAACAGAATCAAAGTGTATACAACATACAACATAAGAGGGTTTTGGTTTCCTTGTTATTGGAGGAATAATATAAATAGAAAAGTTTGTTGCTAGTATAAAATACAAGGATAGGTTGGATGGGTTGTCCAACTATAGTCCTTGGAAGGAAAGGATCAAGCTAGTCTTGTTGGTGAACAAGATTCGAGAGTTTTCTCACAAGGAGATCAAGAATCCAACATACCCTAAGGAGTTAGATATGCAGGAAAAGTTAATCATCCTAGACTGTGTCAAAGATCACTTCATAACTCATTTGTATGGGAATAACACTTCACATGAAATGTGGAAATCTCTTTAGGATATGTTATAGAATAAAAATGAGAACTAGTCGTTGGTATTGAGAGATAAGTTGAAGAACACCAAGATGTTGGGTGGTGAAGGTGTGGCTCCATCTTTGACAAGACTTTCTCAAGTTTGAGATGAGCTTTCTACCATCGGTGAAAATGTTCCAAACTATGTGTTGGTGAGGACTACTTTGAAAGGGTTTACCGAGGAATGGAAGTTGTGTATGAAAGGGATCATTGCGTGAGAAATGCTACGAGATTGGAACAGGTTGTGGGATGACTTCATCCAGGAAGAACTGCAGGACGATCATCTTCATAAGAAGAACAAGTATTCTATGATAATGTGGCTCTTGTAGGGAAGATTAAGCGCAAGTCAAAGAAGGACTTGAGCAAGATGAAGTGTTATGCATTTGGCGAATATGGTCATTATCTAAGAAATTTTCTGCAGAAGAAGAAGGGAGACAATGAGAAGAGGAAGGGGAAGGAAGTAGTTGGTGTTGATACATCTTTTGAGTAGGACAACCTCTCAATCAGGTTGGATGAGGAATTTTCTCTAGTTTCTCATTTCCAGAGGGTGCCATTGTTGAGACTGCATGGTACATGGATAGCAGAGCATCAAAGAATATGATAGATTCACGTGAATTTTTTTATATTCTAACTGAATGGGTCTCGAATTTGCACATGGGGGTTGGAAAGAAGAGTAAAAAAGTGATCAAAATATTAGGTTTTTTTATATTCAAGATGATTTCAGGTGTTTTTTTATGAGTTCACGATGTACTATGGGTACCATGGCTCAGGTACAATGTGATATTTTTATCAATGATCAAGACAAAGGGGTTTGAGATGATTTTCTAGGATGAGAAGGTGAAGCTCAGGCCCAAAGGATCTAACTCTATTGGAGCTATAATTGGAGTTAGGGAGCATGGTCTATACCAACTAATAGACAAGCGTATAGGTCATGGGAAGAAGTTGGTCCCTTAGACTCAAAGGGAGTCAAGTTCAAGCAGGATTATGCAAGTTCAGAGGGAGAATCTACAACACAAGAAGGGTGCATGGTCAGTAGGGAGCAAGGGGACTTCTGATAGAAAGAAGGAACCATGGGATGGAATGAATGTCGATCAATAAAGGAACCAGAGAGAAGCCTTTGATGGTAGAGACACTATCGATAAGTGTGTGGTTCATTCTACAATCTATGTTGTAGTGGTGAACATTAGAGATTGAGATAGTGTCGCAAATGATGAAGAGTTATTTTTGAGTGGTGGAAGTGCCTCCCTCACTAAGAGGGAGTGTTGATTTGTGTAGCTTGTGAGATACTCCCACAACCCATGGGGTATTGGATTTGTGCAGAGTTGAACCATAAAAGTAGTTTATGTGCAATGTACCTAAGTGGTGTATTTTGTACCCAAATTTGTGGGCTTAAGACCAAGATGGAAAATGATAATTTAATCATTAATACCATGAGGGACATCACTAAAGGGCTAAGGGATGACTAGGGCTTCAATGGTGAAGTCAAGGGTCAAGCAAAATGATTTTTATGCCTCAATAAATTGGTGTTTAAGAAATATTGATAAGGTTGGCTTGGTTATATGCCATAACCCTTGGTGAGAAAGGACACCACCAAGAAACACTATAAGAAGGGATAGAATATAACTCATTTGGTATCAATCTAAGAATCTCTCTTGAGTGTATCTACCCTTAAAGAAGTGTGATATTCCTCAGTAGAGCAATGATGGTCATTCATAAGTCTATTGAAGGGCGATTTTAAGCCCGGGTAAGAGGGTGTTTAGGTCCATATTTTTTCAGCCCTTTTTGGAGGTCTATTTGGTAGGTTTTGGAGGCATTTCCTATGTGGTTCGAGCCCTAATTAGGGATTTTTTAAAGTGCTTGTAGCCTCCTATATTATGCCCCAAAGTTATGTTATGTTTTCTCTAGTTCAACACATGGAGAAAGGGAGAACAATGCACTAAATGAGGCCTAAAAGGCCTTAGACTATTAGTTGTGTAAGGACCACAGGGTCTCAAGTAATGCAAGTTGTCTTTGTGGTATAATAGGTTGAGAATACTTCCTGAGGTTCCCAAATAGATGTGCACGGTGACTATGCAAAGAGAAGGGTTATGACTAGAGAACAAGTGAATGACTACTACGTGGAGAGGAGAGGGTTGGAAGTAAAGGATTAAAGTCTGTCCTATGTGGAGGTTAGGATAACTGTTTAGTTTCCCTAGTTCAATCATATTTTGTATTGTAAATGGGTTCAGTGTTGGCCACTTGGATAAGCCCTGAGTACAGTGATAAAGGAGTTGTTTTATCATTGTTGTGAGGGTAGAATTATATACCCTAAGGATTGATTTTGGAGTAGTAAATATGTCAGTCAAGAGGGTTGTTTGGTAATTCTTTAGTTTAGTGGGTGAAAGTGGTAATATCGTTGATAAGTGGGAAGAAGTTGAAGAGCCTAAAAGAAGGTTGTCTTGGAGGAGCAAGAAGGTTGCAAAAGGGCAGTTTGGAGGCCTATGTTCAATCATTCTAGGAGAAACTAGAAGATTGATATAGGCATATTGGTTAACTGAAGATAAAAGCATTATGAAGTTGCAGGAGTACTTGTGAGTAGCAGAAGAGATGCAAAGGGACCTTCCAGGTGTTTAAGGTACATGGAATGAAAGGGTTAAATTGAGATCTCCTTCAGAAAGTTTTAAGTCAAGTGTGTCTTTTTCAAAGGTAGATTGAGTGTCATAAGTTGTTGACATCAAGCCCTAGTTGTTCTTATATCAAGGCTAATTGTAAGGGCCATGATCCCTGGTATGAGAGCCCTATGTTTGTTGTATTAAATTTGTAATATAACAAGTTTTGGGCTGAAAATTATCTTGTGTACTATATTGATTCATTGTTGTACATTTTTCGTTGTGCAAAGCACTTGTGTTGTGGCATCCTAGTGTATTTGTGATTGTGTTTGTGTTCTAGACATAAACCTAATTTTGAAGTGCTGAGAAAAATCAACAAAGGAATGGTCCCTATTCCAAAAAAGTTAGGAGAAAGGAATGAAATGCAAAGGATGGTTATGCCAATATTTTTCTTTAGAAGTAACAAGAGTGGAAACCAAAAAGGATATGTTGGGAAAAGTAGATAAAGGAAAATACATTAGAATCTATCAACTATCTGAATGCAAGTAAAAAATTTGATGAAAGAGAAAGGTCTTGATCCACAAGCTCAAACTATAATGCAAATGTGTTGGATTTTTGCCTAAATTCATAATTTTTTTCTTATCTTGTTGCCACAAGAATAAAAATAACATTGTTTTTGTTGTCACCCAAAAAAGAGAAAAACTTGAGTAACATTGAAAATTTAATTTACATATATACTCATCATTCATTGTAGTATAATAAAAGAATTATGTAAGGCTTGAAATCTTGGTGGAATAGAAACTACAAGGTGAGGAAATTAGAAGCTAAAAGGCAAAGAGTCATGAAACTTTAAGACTAAGAGTCATTAACATATTTATTAAACAAAATAATTCTAATTATGTGTAGGGTTGTTGTTTTGGCATGGTACACTAAATTCATATGTTAATAAGAGATGATGTTATCTTGTCCTTTATACTCTTTCTTGCATGTTTGTGACCAGTGGAAAACTTTTCTCACCATTCACAATCTTCTTGGAGCTTGCGGGAATGCTCGTTGCAATCTATAAAATATTATTTTATGTTCTTATAATGTCTAAGCTTAGTTATCTTATGTATCACTACTAAACAATTGGTATGAAGCTACTCTTTATCAATAAGTTCTAGGTTTGTTGCATGTCATTATTAATTAATTAATCATGTTTATAAATATGAATAGAGTAAAAAATCACCCGATACACATTTTAAACTTTTGATTACATATAAAAACATTGATTACATATTCAAATATTAGTTAACAATTTCCTTTCAATAATTTTTATTTTATATTTGATGGGAATTGGTCTATCCATTTGTGCATGGATTTACTTGCACATGATGTTCTTTATTATTATATTTTTACTAAATTTATCACAACTATAAGGTAGATACCACTAGTTAATATTTTCATCCATGATCTGAGAGAAGACAAAATGATTTAGTTTTCTTGGGAACTAGGTATGACATCTGATAACCTTGTTGAAGCCTAACTTCGATTAGGAATTTATTTATCCAAGAGTGAAAATATCCAATCCATTCAAAGAATAAATTGAATGCATAATTGCTCCAACCAAGCAACATAGAAATATTCTCTGAATCTGAGGATGTTTGGTACATATGATTTCTAAAAGTATGATTGGTTAGAAACATTATGACACCACCAATTGTTAGTGATTATGTCTCCACTCATCCATATTAAGAAGTTTGTTAGTTAGGAATCCTTTTCAATATATTGGGAGTGCTTATTAAGGCTCATGATGTTTATCCTAAGTCATCAATAAACATCTCCATCTAAGAATCCCAAAAGCCTAACTAATCTTCTATAGTTTACACTTTCGCAACAGTGTCAATAGTCAGTTGATCGACCTATTTGCGCATCCTCTCCTCAAACCTATGGTGGCATAACAACACTTCCCCCACACCCATATGATGAGTTCCTAACCTTCAACCCAAGTGTTTGATCAAAAGTGGGGTTGTATGCTCATTTCAAATTCCTTAAATATGGTAACAAACATTAATTCAAACTTAGGCATCAAGAGACACATCACTCTAAACAAAAACCAGTCATGTTATGTGAATAAGGAAGGGATGTGTGTTTTCCATTCCCCTCGCTTACTCCAGGTGGCTCTACAAAATGGTTATTTAAGGTAGTGGAGATAGCTCACACAATCTATTTGTGATTATGGATTTTTTTTACTACATATGGATTTTTCTGGAATTGGTCAAGGTCTAGACATGGTGGTGTATTATTGTAGGGGATACAAAAATTAATCATTTATTGGTTCATGGATCATCTCTCCTCCAACCATGCTTGTCATTCCTAGTCAAAGTAAGACCCACGTATAGGGTTCCAGTGAATCATTAGTTTAGGCTTCCTTTGTACATTCATATCCCATTCATTGCTTTAAGTGGATTGAATGATGTTGTTACATCACATATATATAAATATATATATATATATATATATATATATATATATATAGATATATATATATATATATATATATATATATATATATATATATATATATATATATATAGATATATATATATATAACCCTCTTAATGAAATTATTTCGGTCTTAGGTGAAAGGAACTCTAGTTTCAATTTGAATACTATTTGGTTTTAGTTTGCATCCAATCACTCCCCTATTTTTATCTATTTTGAGTCATGTTCATCAGAGAGGGTAGAGATATACAAGGTGGATGTCAATGAGTTCTGTGTAGATAAGAAGAGAGAAAGAAATGAAATAACAAAGCCTTCATAGTTATTATTACTAAATTAATAGAATTAGAAAACACCAATATAAATCACAATGCAAATGTAATGAATCTCTTACACTTACAAAATAGCCAAGAAATGGAATGTAATCATCTTTAAGCCGAAGGATTCTCTATGGTGAGGTTTATGCTCACGACATTGTTCAGATTCGTCGTCCCTAATAGAATCTGAACAAGTGTCCCTACCCCTCCACGCACTCTCCTCCATTTAAAGTCATTGGCTTTTATTTTCAAAATAATGTGAAAACACTAGTTATACTCTTATTCCAATCCCTGAAATAGATGCTCTATCTTTAATTTCAACGCATACTTAATATGCAAGACAAGTTTAGAAATAAAAATTACAAAAAAGAAAATATTAATGAAGATTGAAGAGTGGAACCCTTCTCACTATGAATAAAAATCTACTTAGGGTAATGCAAATCATTAAAATATTCTTATATTTTGAAGATAAGTAAAGGATATATCAAAAGTCTTGTGAATTTTATCAACACATGTAGTTTGTTTGCAACTATATAAACTCAACTATTTGCTTTTGTAGAAAAGCTTTAGTATAATACCATTTCTATTTTGGTCGAATGAAATGAAATAAAATAATTTTTCCCAACCCCCATAACAACTAACGAGCTTCTTTGAACTGCGTCAAATTCAAATTCTATATTAAGAAATTAAATATTTCATTTTTATATTGTGTTTAACTAGAGTGGGAATATATATATATATAATGTTTTTAACTTGCATCATTATATCTTGCATGGGAACATATATACAGGGCAATTGTTGTGATGGTAAATGGAAGAAATGAAAAGGAAAAAAAAATGATTTTAACGTCAAATGTTATAAGTGAATTCCCGTTCATTTGATTTCATATGTAATGTTTTATAATGATATAATTGTTTTATAAAAGCTATATATTATTAAATGTATATCTAAAGCATGGAATCCATGTAGCCTGTTTCTTTGAAAAAAGGAGGATTTCTCTTTTTCATATCAAGAAGATGAGGAAGATGAGGAGTCTGATGACGACATGGTCTCATTGTATGAGGCCTAAAATTAAAATATTCACAAGCCCCATGAAGGAGTTTAGGAGATCCAAGTTTTTCTAGCTAGAAGCGAAGTCAGTGATAATTCTTCAAGGGGTTTCATGAAGCGCACCCATGAATCAACCTCCTCGAACTCTAACAAGGATACTTCTTTATATTGTCAGAAATATCTTAAGGTATCTTATAGCCACACCTCCAGAAGGTTGGATCAAAGTAGGAAAAAAGAAAGGAAAGAAAGGATACACCGACGATCAACCCAAAGTTGGGTGATTTCAATGTTTTGTTTTCTACATGTGTTATGTACTTTGTTTCATGGTCATCCTTAAACTTGTTCTATTTTGTGGTTGGCCACCTTTAAGCGGGTTCTCCTCATATATATATCTTCTTTATGCAATGAAATATAATATTTTTTGTTTACGAAAAAAATGCTTAGTTAACATATACATCATTGTGTACCGAAACTATTAGCTTCTTTTTTTTTTGTTGGCGGAAACATGGGTTAAGTTGCTCTATTGCCACATAAATCGTTTTAAGATAATTGATCTCATGAGACTTATCTCATATGGAGTGAAGAAAACTTCACTCACTTCGCTGTAGATATCTTTTAAGCATTAAATTATAAATTTAAATTATATAAAAATTTAAAATACAATTATTTTTTAATTTAAATTTAAGCTAATTTAAAGTAAATTTAGACTTGGATTTATATGAAAATCCAATCTAATAACCCAAATCTATAGTGACAATCACTCAAATGTTAATCATAGAACCAAAATGTAACATGGGAGGGCTAATTACTCTTAGATCTTAATTATAGACCCATGATCTCAAACGGGAGGTTTAAAACCCCATATACTTTTCCATAGAAACAAAGCTCATGAAAGTTCAGTCTAACTACCCTCTTAAAGCTAAAGATAAAGTTATTCCATCTAAAATTATGACAAGGTCTACAGTGGCTACAATTCTGTGTGTGGGCAACCATATTGGAAGAACATTGAGTTATTTTTGAATCAATCCCCCTTCTCTGGGGCATCATTCTATTGTGTTTTGAAAATGACAGGGTGCATCCTTCAACCCAGAAGTATGTTCTTAAAAAATGATGTGGTGATTGATATTTGGTTGTAGCCAATCAAAATCAACAGTCAACTTAGGTGTTTCAAATCTGAGAGTTGTAGGACTTGTATTGGAGGTTCCTAAGCATAGAGTTGTAGTTATATCGAATGTTTTTTTGGTGCATTGTACTGCCCCTCAAGACCATAACCTTTCTTAAACCTAAAATAAATAAAGATTTATCAAATCAGAGACATGTAGGGGAAAGTTGAATGTGAAAATTAGAGACACACATTAAAGGCTCCATATTTGTCAAATTGGATGGAATATACCAGGTCATTGATCACATCATTTTATAGATTATCACTGTCTCAAATCTATAGGGAGAAAAACCAATTAGATGATCAATTGTCATATGAGGGTTGCAATGAGTTGCCAGGTTTTCTCATATACTTTGTTTTTGAGAATGACATGTTCCAAAGAGAGGGGATTCTCAGAATTTGTTTACCAAATTCTTGTTCCATTTTTTTACACATGTTTTGTAGGCGTTTATCTACGGCACATGATTTTTGTATATGTTTCCGTTGGACATGTGTTTTTTCCGGTTATAGTATGTAAGGAAGGCTCACTGTAATAGAAAGTAGAAGAATGATTCTGGGGGCACAAATTGTATTTCTGTTTTTCTCATAAGTATAGAAAAATATATTTTTCTCAATGTAAACATTCTCATTTTCATAATGAAAGCAAGTATGTGTTTTTCTTTCTGAAAAATAAGGATTTCTGATATTTTGTTTTGTTAGTGGCACTATTTCACCTCTTCAATATATTAGAAAAATAATCCTCGGGATTAGGTTTGTGTTATTGTGTGTGGTTATTAGAGTCCAAGAAGACTCATAAACTGAATCAACCATTTCATGATTTATTTATATGTACATTATGTACATCATTCTTTGAGATCATTTAATATATGTTTGAACTTGGTTTCCCATTTTATTGTCTTTCAGCGGTATCAGTGTGGAGGTTCATCCACCCTATTGAGTAAGTTGAGAAACATGTTTGTGGCATTTTTGGTCGCTCATCTACTTTCATCCTTCTCGTACCTTTGCCCTCGTATAATTTTATTGCCACTTCTTAAAGTTTGATTGTAAACATTGTGTGAAAGAGGTGCAGGGCACATGAAACAACGAGTGAGAACATCAGAGAATTGGTAATACTCCAAATTTGACAACCGCATTCATTCAAATTGAATTTGTTGATGGACGAGGATGACTGGTAGCAGAATGAAAGCATCAATAAAGGAAGCATTTTGTGGTGTCAAAGAATTTTTCAGAACATCTGTTGTTGAAGAGTTGTTTTTGTTTGATGAGAAGGAGCTAATAAGGTATCGTTTATGAGTTTATAGTTTTTATATAGGGTTTTATTAAAGAGTGATACATTGTATTAAAATCAATACACCTCAATGTATCTTGACCAAACTCAGTGCAACCATCACACACGTCGTCCTCCTCCCTGGCATTTTTCCCTCCTATGCTCTCCATTGAGAAATCCTTTAGATCTTTTGTTTCGTTGCATTAATTCAGACTTCAATAGAGTCAAAGCTGTTTTAGGTTCTGAAAAACAAGTATGGGCATTATCCATTCATAAATATTCTCCACCAAAGAGATAGTTCTTCATAATATCCAATTCAAGGTTGTAAAGCCATATAAGTTGGATGTTGATGACCTGAAATCCAAGCTCCACAGTTGGGTTGCTAAAACAACAAAATAGAAATAGGTTTTGGATTTTGATTTGACATCCATGATCATCAGTATTAATTTATTCTCTAGGTGGATATTGGTGACCAACCGCCTATTCCACTTGGACCCTCACCATTGTTCTTTCAATTTTTTCAGTTTCCTTAATGGTAGCACAATTTACAATTTTTGGCAGTTTTTCGGGTCGTGAACTTCTGGAGCCGTTTTGAGGCCCTAAACGACTTTTTTTTGCAAAATTAATTCAATTATGTGAAATGAAATCACATCAGTAATTGTAGTCCTTAGAGATATCTTTCCAACGAGGTATCATACGCATCAAACAGAGATAATATGACCAAGTTATGACCTCGGGAAGTTGGCTGCCCAACTAACCCCAACGGGGCCCATAAACTCTTGGTGTTACATCTCCTCAGGTTAGGGTTTTGGTTGTTTATGATTTTCTCCTATTATTGAATAATAAGAAGGCCCTTGAGCCTCGTTGTAACTCAGTTCATAGGCATGTAGCTGCCACATCTCTTCTCCGAGATAAACTACCATCACTCCAGCTAGTATTATTTCCATTTTGTTTGTAAGCATATTTTAGTGTTTGATATTAATGAAATGAAGTGTTATTTTTGCTGCATCTCTGTATTTATGGTTATATTTGTAATTTTTTGTGTTCCAATTTAAATTTAGATCAGTGGTATCAGAGGGGTCTGCTCTTTCTCTGTTTTTCTTTGCATGTCCCCAACGAGGTTGGGATATAAGGAGTTAGGGCTCGATCTGGTTGAACCTTTGCAAGATCAACCTCACAAACCTCGATGGTCACCCATGGGGGAAGAAAAGAAAGATGAGGGAGCAAGAGATCCTATCAAAATATTGCTCAAGGAGGCCCTTGAGAAACAAAGGAACACGATGATGGATAACTTTTCCCATATCCTTCAACGGTTGCCCACCGGTGGCACATCCACATCCAACAACCACTCTGGAGGCTCCACACCTTTTAAGGTACAAGTAAACTTTGAAATTCCCATATTTGAGGGCAAAATAGATGTAGACACCGTAGATAATGGTTAAATCTGCTAGAAGGATATTTTTCTGTTCATGATTTTCCCAGTCTGGAAAAAATTACTTTTTCTCTTCTAAAAGCCACTCCCCACATCAAGGACTAGTGGGAAACCTACTATGAGCAGAAGGATGAAAGTACGACCTCATTGTTTTCAGCCGCTCCCACTTGGAATTCGTTCCGCGACGCCATCAAGGAGAGGTACTACCCTGTCGGAAGCTATGAGGACAAATACATAAAGTGGACCAGTTGCGACAAGGAAGGGTGTTATAGACATTTTTGTGCCTTACAACTCTAAGCATGAAATGTCCATAAACCAAGGGCTCCTAAGTCCCTAAAAGGTTTGTTCTAACTCCTAAAGGAACAAGGTCAACAAATTACAGCTTCTCCCAGAAGTTCTCCACCAGAAACTACTCAAAATTGGTCAAAACTAGATCAGCGCACTTGCTCCATGGCCAGGGTGCTATGCAGCGCACCTTGTACACACGGGAAGTGCGTTTCAGTGCACCTAAATACACTGTGAGGGTGCGATGGATGGGAAAAGACAAGTGGCGGAGACAGTTTGCGAGGTGGATGATCATGGAATCTTCCAGAAACTTCTCATGGGACACTTGCCTCTCAAAATCGCCCAAGGATGAGTAAGAGATCAATGAGATCTCCAAGTGGCATCAAGAACTATCAGAGAGAAGACACTAATCAAAAACCTAGAGTTGACTCACACCTCTGCAAATATCTATATATAGATCTCTCATCCCAGAGATCCAGAGGTTAGAGGCTGGAATTTTGTACATTGCAGAGAATTGCAGTTGGTTTTGTGATAGATATCAGAGTATTGGGTGATTTATGCTTTGTTGGAGGTGAAGAGGGGATTCCTGTGCTGGGGGGTTGATGCTGGATCAGGAATCATCGGTTGTAACTCCTCCTGGACCTTCTTGTTATATCAATAAAACTATTTGAGTTTCTCCTATATGCTTGTGTATCAATGATGTTTGTTATATTTGCATGTTTAGCTTAAATCTGATCCTAAGCTATTTATGAATATAAATCCATGTCTTTGTGTAGTTTTCTCCTTCTGTGATCATGCAGGAACGTGGTGAAGCTGGGCAAGTAAGGGAGCAGGTAGCTAGAAGCTGTCAAAGAGGAGAGAGATTGGATCAAAGAACTAGTGCAAGATACAGGTTGGTTCATCCTATTCCTCTTCGTTTATAGTTCATAAAGAAGAATACTAAAGTAGTTTTCTCTGTTTGTTTCTAAGGTATTGTCACGCCTTAGTGGGATAGGGGCGTTCTGAGTAGACACTTTTCCCGTTAACAAAATGGTGACTCCGCTGGGGATCGTGTCTAGTTAGTTTGTTTGTGTTTCTCTTGTTGTTTGTTTCATAAACACAGAAGTAGCAATCGAACTGCATTTACTATTATCAAATGCAAAGTAGACATCTGCTACTTCAATCCATTCACTGGATTTGTTTATGATTTGAACAACTGATTCACAAATGATCTGATTACCCTTTGTGATAGCTGATAGCTCTTAGACCTCCTTTAAATCCACCCTCTGATTGTGCATTACTGATTGCTTTTACTCGGCCAAAAACCATAGATTAAACTGCAAACCGTGACCCAGAACCCGGATAGAATTCTCGTTTCTGCCCCAGTGCAAGCTCTGTGAAGAGATTCTGCATTTCAACGCAGTTCCCGATAGGGCTACCTGCGCTGCAATCTAGTTTCTCTGTGTAACAGGTGCGCTGATCAGCCTAGCCCTGTGCAGCTGAGGTTCTTTGCTTCATTTTTTCAGTTTTGTCTCTGATTTTTGCAGCCCGTGATCAGTGTGTGTCTATTTAAAAACCCCTTTTATTTGCCTTAATTCCGCCTACTTTGTACAAAAATATTGTAGATGTTCTTTGTGTGTTTGTTACATCATTTACAGTTTTCCATTGAAAAAGTAGAATAGTCGTACTGTCGTCCTTTGATTCAGATCTGTCGTAAGTGTCGATTTTGATCATATGAGAAAGTTTATTTGCTGTTGACAGTCGATTATGCTTTTACTTTTGCCTTTGGTTTGAATTTGTGACTTTCTAGTGTCGAAATGAGTATTTATTTCAAAATCATAAAGTTTCGTAATCATCTCTACCTTTTGATTTCGAAAAGAAGCTTGTTTGTGTTTGTCACTTGAAAGCAAATTCAGATTTGTACATCAACTTTCTTTTTAGGCATCAATATTAAGAAAGTGAAAAACAAATACATGCACATGTGCAATTGCATATTGTCAGTCTGTTTGTCTTGATTTAGGAAAAGTGCATTTACAGTGTGCTCTTTGCTCTTTGAGAAAACATTGTGTCTTTCTTTTCCCCTTGTAGCTAGGATTTTCATTGCTGAAAAGAGATAAAAGCTTGTTTATCATCTTTAGATTGCATTTTAGGAATTACATATACATCTCGTGGTGATCCCAAAAGGCAAACTTCATAAGAAAGATCAACCTAAAATAAATTCAATGAACTTAACAACGCTTTGTAACTTAACGCACAACATTTAGAGGTCTAGGCTAGAGACGTATTCCGATGTTGTAAAGCCTGGTAACTGTTGTCCTCACTGATGGTTGGGTGATTCCTCCACTTTGAGATGATAAGTGCCAGTACGGACTTGTGCTCCCACGTACCGTCGAGTATATATTGGGAGACCCCTATAGGCTTAAAACCTTTATCCATAGGAATCCGCGTCGGCTGCCCTACTGATCGCAATGCACCGAACACAGCATTCGGGAATATTGACTGTTGTACCGTAAAAAGTATTCTGCAGTTTTGCGATTGGTTTGGTACTCCCTCTACCTAGACCTCCAGAGCAGTCCCTTTCGTTCCTTTTTAGACTCCTTAACGGAAAAGGTCCATCTGAGCACTTGTCACTTCAGGCTCATTAAAAATCGAAGGAGACTAGAGTCATCTTTTGTTTTTTCTCGACTCTTAAAAACTGAAAAAACGAGTTGTGTCAAAGCGTCTAAAATTTATTTTAAACGGAATAATCATCACCTTTCCCTCATTGATTTTCGAAGTTAGTCTCCGTTCATCACAAGTTCTTGTAGAATCGCTAGGAAATGTTTTGGATAGATTAGATATGTCTGAACAACCATCAACATCCAGGACTATCTCATCCGATGCAACAGTGGCAGAGCCTCCTGTTGCTACTCCAACGATGTTCGATGGTATACCAACTGTCCCGGCAAGTTATCAACAACAAGCCGGAGTCCAATCGGGGACTGTTTCGACGACATGGTCAGTTCCTATTTCTTCATCCGGATTATCATCTGGTATTTCTTATGTTGAAACTCAACAAGTTGATCCAATGTGTCTTCAAAGGCCAATCTACCCTTTAAGTACTGGATTTCCACCATATGGAGGGCAGTATGCCTTTTCATTGTTCCCTCCCGGAGAACAACCATATGGGAGTTTACAACAAAGTTCAGGTCAAACTGGAATTACATCTAGCGGTTGGGTACCAATACTGCCTCAGCAACCAAGGGTTGTATATTCAATGCAACCAGTCCACCCTGTGTCGAATATTCCCACTATACCTGCTATGGTGACTGCATTGCAAGTATAAGTGTTACCTGTTGTATGTCAACCCCAAGTTTCTCAGGTTGCAATACAACAGCCTCTTGTCTCAACGACTCAATCACAACCTCAGGTTAGTGCTTCCTTATCTGGAGCGACTCAGGCTAAAACAAGTACTATGACTCCTCATCTTGGTCAATCATCTAGTATTGGACAACAACAAATGGTCCAACAAGCAGGGATGGTTCAGTCTCAACAACCGCCATTCCAGCAATCATATCAAGGACCTGAGCAACAAGTCTTTGTAAGTAATGGGCAACCACATTTCCAAAGCGGTTATCAACAACCATATTATAGTGGTTATGCCCATCAACCTTGTCAAAGTTGCCAACATCAAATACATTATGCTGGTATGCAAAGACCCATTTCTCAGGCGATTCCATCTTATCCTGGGTATGCTTCGCCTAACCTGAATCAACAGTTGCCCTTTGTAGCAACTCTAGAATTACCAGATCTAAACCGGCTGACGAATGATCCAATTGCTTATGCCCCTTGGTGGCCAGCGATTCCGCATAAACTTCCGTCAGATATTCCTAAATTTAATGGAAATCCGGGTGAAGATCCGTCGAATCATGTGATGGCATTTCATCTGTGGTGTTCATCAAACACCCTAAACGATGATTCGATTAGGCTTCGCCTTTTTCAGAGGACGTTAACTGGTCTGGCAGCAAAATGGTATATCGAATTGCCTAGAGCTTCATTCGACAACTTCAGTACCCTAGCCACAACCTTTTTAACCCATTTTCAGTTACCGATAAGGTACGAAACGAGAACCAAACTTCTTACCTACTTCAAACAAACGACGGCCACTCACATATCTGATCATATACATGAATGGCGACGTCGTCGTAGAATGGTGAATACTTATTTTCCTGATCAGCTTTTAGCTGAATGGTTTATTAAGTCATTACTGCCTTCCATCACAGAAGATGTGGCAAAAGGGGGAGTCGTCACAGAAGAGCAAGTTATCGCTCGTGCGCAATATTTGGACTTGATTTACACTGAGTCCGGCACGCTCTACGATAAAATACCTGACACCCCTAGACCGGAATTCTCAGTTCCTCCTCCTCCTAAATCAAACAATGACTCTCATGCCATCGATGGCGTGATTGGTGTGACAGACACGAAATCGACAAAGGCTACATCTAAAAAGGCCTGTAAGATTTCTAGTCAAAACACAAATGAGGAACTTCTTACCTCGGAAGTAAATGTCGTGTCGACTGACAAGGGCAAACAACTGAAGCAACCAGGGGGCAAGAAGAAAAAGAAAGGGAGAAAAAGGAAGTAGGATGAGTCATCTCCTTAAAAGCCTTCTACAAACCCTTCTGGGCAAAGGAAACCCCCTGCGGGGTGTCATATATGCGATGAGGATCATCGGACGAGAGATTGTCCACATAAAGTTGAAGTTAAGAAACTCTTTAAGAGTTCAAAAACCTCAGCAGTATTGACTAATCCATTTCCAAGCCCGGGAACCAAACTGGTTGCTAATCAAAATGCTTCTCGATCCCAAGTGCTTATGTTGTCTATCTCAAACAGGGAAAATTTTAAGAAGCCCCCCTAAATTTATAAATATAATAAATGGGCGAATCTCCATAGTATATAGGAAAAATGGAAGGCGATTTTATCAATAATATAATATGTATGTATAATTTTTTGGCGAATCTCTCACTAGGCATGGCGAATATTTTACTCAATTATAAAATCCTGTAAGATCTTGGCAAGTCTTTCACTAAATAATAAAACTTTGTATGGATCTAAGACGATATAATTTCCCCTTTAAATATTCTATGCTCAAATGAATACCATGGTATTACCATGGGTCAATACCATGGGTTATCATAAACCTGGAGCTTAAAAATTACTATTAGTAATTTATAAAAGTTAATAAAATTAATAGTTGATTTTATTTTATTTTTTATTTTAACCAACCTAAAATTTTTAGCCTACATTAAATTACAACATCCATTTTTACTCTTGACCAAGCCCCAAGAGGATCAAATATTTTTTCACTCTATGCTAGTTTTCATATCACGATATTTGATACCTCTCGGGGGTTAGTAGATCCAGAGATGGATCTATGCTGGTTTAATTAATTCCCCCATTTAAATAGGCTACATTCTAGGTGAATACCATGGGTCAATACCATGTGCCATTTTGGTGAATAGCATGGGTCAATACCATGTGCCATTTTGGTGAATACCATGGGTCAATACAATGTGCCATTTTTATTTTTATTAATTCTAATATTAGGATTAATAATGGTTTTTTGCATGGTATTAAAAACAATCTAGTACATGGTATTTGTCCCATAGTATTTTGCCCATAGGTTTCACCTAAATATAACCCATTTTTTGAGTGTTCGCAAATATAAGGTGACTTATGGAGTAAATATAAATTTTTTTTTTATTTGTTTACCATACCTCTTGTTTATTTATATTTTTATTAATTTACCATACCTGTGTTACAAATATGGTATTTGGCCCATAGGATTCACTTAAATAAAACCTCTTTCTTGAGCCTTCATAAATAGAACGAGGGTTATGGACTAAATATAAAAAGAGGTTTTATTTATTTACCATACGTCTAGTTTACTTATATTTTTATTTATTTACCATAGCTTTTGAGTAAGTATAAAAAAACGTTTTATTTATTTACCATACCTCCACTTTACTTATATTTTTATTTGTTTACACCAAGTGACTTATGGAGTAAATATAAAAAATGTTTTATTTATTTACCATACCTCTCATTTATTTATATTTTTATTAATTTACCATACTTCTTTTATAAATATGGTATTTGGCCCATAGGATTCACTTAAATAAAACCTATTCTTGAAAATGGGAGAATGGATTCACTTAAATAAAACCTATTTTTGAAAATGGGCTAATAGAACGTTGTAACTCCTAATTTCAATGGCTAAATTTACCTTTTTTACCCTCTCCCTTAAAATAAGGTGGGCTATTTGAGGTGATTTGTAAAAATGTACTATGATACAAAATATTCGCCCACTAAAAATTTAAAACCCCTTAATTTCGCCAAAGGGCGAACATTCGCCCCTAAAATTATGCTTGATCTCAAAGCAGCAAAATGATGCTTTGGCAAGGAATAAAGATTACGGGAATCCACAGGTGTCGAATAACCCTAAAATTATGCTTGATCTCAAAGCAGCAAAATGATGCTTTGGCAAGGAATAAAGATTACGGGAATCCACAGGTGTCGAATAACAAGGCTAATGAACAACCTAGTAGTTCGACAACAACTTTGACCAAAGTTGTGCCACCCATCATTCCTGAACAAATGATAAAGTCGCCAAAGGGAGTAGTGCACAAATCGACATTTAATCCTCGTGCAAAAATAGCACAAAATTATAATATAATAGAGGACCTGGCCCAATCGCCGTCCGCTATGTCGACACTTGAGGTACCGAAAAATTGCCTCTCCCAAGAGCAAGCTTTATTATCAGCAATAGGTGGGATTGAACCAATGGATTCCAATCTTGTGGCCTTTAATCATAAAGGATATGACCCTCAGTTACTAGCTCAACTAGCTTTCCTTATTCAAGTGAAAGCCCTCAACAAAACTGTTCATCGAACAATTATTGATGAGGGGGCATCTACATGTATTATGTCAATGAGTTGCTGGAAAACTTTAGGATCTCCAACCTTGTCGCGGTCTGCGACGACGTTAAAAGCACTCGACGGAAGGACATATACCCCATATGGTATCCTAAATAACTTGAAAGTTGAACTAGGAGGGAAAACATTAGAAATAGATGTTGAAGTCATAGATGGGAATCTTGATTACAACATCCTACTAGGAAGACCATGGATATATGCCATGGCAGCTGTTGTGTCGACCTATTTCAGAAAGATTGCATTTCCCTTTCAAGGAGGGATTACAATCGTCGATCAGCAAAACTTCCTCCCCAATGGTTCTCAAGTTACTGGAAGCATTCCAATGATCCATGGAAGCAATCATTCGCTCCAAAATATCGGAGTAGGTCTCATAAAAGACCCTGCCTTAATGGGTACTTTTTCCCTACCGCCTCCGAGTAATCTGGCGGAAGTGGCCACAGTGGAATATGAAACCTTCTATATCTAATGGATTTGGACTCCGAGGACAGTTCTTATCTCGTGTCAACCTCGTTAAAAAATGAAACAAGGAGTCATGAGGATAGTTCTTTTACTATGTCAACCTCATTAAAAAATGAAACAATCCCCTTTCCAAATCTCAAAGGTAAACCTTCATTCCAACCACCAAGTTGAATGCAATGAAGCTTGGGGGGCATGCACCTCGATTTGCGTTATTATTCTAAGGGCATACAAACTTATCATGAGCAGTGTTACTGCAGGGTTCAAGCTCGTTAAAAAATAAACACGCATCGAGCAGTTTTAGCACATAGTTCAAGTTCATTAAAAAATAAACATAAGACATGAGAAAATGTTTCCACCCGCGTTTAAGCTCATTAAAAAATGAACTATTCCCCGGTAAATAACCACCGTGAATGAAGCATTTCAGCCATTAAAGCCTTGGTTGTGTTTGCACCGTCACCTCCACTTTTCCATTGACCGATCATTCACCTCCATTTGATTGTTTACCCATTTTGAGGAACAGTTGGGAAGAGTGATTTCACTAGCCATCCTTGTGACACTGCCGTGATTGGAAAATTCCAAGCCTTACCTAGAATCAGCTGCTACCCTTTTTTATCACTCGTTCCTCAAAAGACGAGTCTTCTTTAAGCTCTTTTCAACTGACTCGTAAAATATGAAAAGATTGCCGAGTTTTGGCCTTCCAGCTCATTAAAGCGACCGGAAGCGCTATCCCTCCTCTAGATTTTAATCTTTTTGGACCTGAGGGATTATTGCACAAAAAGATCGAGCGCTTGTTTTGTTCGGCTCGTTAAAACTATTGAAAATTCATCCCTTCTGTATTGTTTTATACTTTTTCGGACTTAAGGGATTAGATGATGAAAAAGGAATTTTGGAGTTATCTTTACGTACCTTTTTAGACTCTCTAAAAATGAAAAGGACCGAGTTATCTTTGTCGTTAAACTCGTTAAAAAGATTAATAGAAACAAACTTGTCTTTAGACGAGAATGAGTTTCACTATCGCTAGGCTCGTTAAAACATAGCGATGGGTTTGCCCGAAGGGCAAATTATAGAACAAGCATATGTTATCCTCCTCAATCTTGACAAAAATAAAGAGGTACTGGTCAGCAATGACTGGGGAAAAATTGGGAAGAAAACTCAAAGAATCTTTATTGGTAGCAAGTCGCTCTTGAACATGACACTTCCATTCCGTGCCTAAGTCGGGTTGGGTTGTTTCATTCACCAGTCACATCACCATGGTCACGCCATACCATCCACATCTGGGGTAAATGCTACCAATCCATCACATAAGTGTCGCCGACATGTTCAAGAGAAGTCATACAGAGAAGTCACCCGTGTCCCATCCACTACCATACATTATACTTCATTCTTTCATGACCGCCATCCTGAACCATATATCATCAGATTGTTTTCACCTCCATCAAAATCATTTGCTCCGTTCCGTGTCATTGTTGTGGGATCCATTAAGGCCCTCCTTTGACGGGTCACTTCTTGTCGACATCAACTCATTATCCAAGAAGTTGATCTAGGAACACCCGCTTCAGTACTTTGAAGCTTGCATGCCTCAATGGCAAGTTTCTCACTTCCGGCGACATGTATACATCAATGACCTTCGACCGAAAGATCTTGCGTGGTGTTCGACGCCAAATCCTTTATTCACACCACGTGAATTGTACTGCAGTACCTTGAGGGTCATCATCATTATCGGTGATTCCTCTCACGCTTGTTAACAGTTTACATCATTGACTGGTAATCAAGCGATGTCTTTCCATGTTCGACTTCAAAACATTTCTCACATGGATCGACTTGTACTTCGAGTGAAGATCGGACGAGATTGAAGACCCCGGATCTAGTTTCATCCATCCGGGCTGCGATATATATTCAGGAAAATAAAGACATTGAAATGTACAACATTGCAGCACAGATAATCATCCTACCAAAAGGATGATGGCTCTATTAGAATCATCAGTCTACCATCAGACGATTGTCTGTCCTATGTACATGAAAATGAATTTATAAAGTTGAGCATGGGAATGCCCGCCTAAGCTAGATGATGAAAACTGTATGAAGATAATGTATTGTATTGTATCTTATTACAGGTCTCCTCCCAGCATTGAAAGAACTTCGGATCCTCCTAATAAAGCATTTCACCCGATAAACGGCCTCATACTTTAGGGGGAAACTGTTATAGACATTTTTCTGCCTTACATCTCTAAGCATGAAATGTCCATAAACCAAGGGCTCCTAAGTCCCTAAAAGTGTTGTTCTAACTCCTAAAGGAACAAGGTCAACAAATTACAGCTTCTCCCAGAAGTTCTCCACCAGAAACTACTCAAAATTGGTCAAAACTGGATCAGCGCACTTGCTCCATGTCCAGGGTGCTATGTAGCGCACCTTGTACACACGGGAAGTGCGTTTCAGTGCACCTAAATACACTGTGAGGGTGCGATGGATGGGAAAAGACAAGTGGCGGAGACAGTTTGCGAGGTGGATGATCATGGAATCTTCCAGAAACTTCTCATGGGACACTTGCCTCTCAAAATCGCCCAAGGATGAGTAAGAGATCAATGAGATCTCCAAGTGGCATCAAGAACTATCAGAGAGAAGACACTAATCAAAAACCCAGAGCTGACTCACACCTCTGCAAATATCTATATATAGATCTCTCATCCCAGAGATCCAGAGGTTAGAGGCTGGAATTTTGTACATTGCAGAGAATTGTTGTTGGTTTTGAGATAGATATCAGAGTATTGGGTGATTTATGCTTTGTTGGAGGTGAAGAGGGGATTCCTGTGCTGGGGGGTTGATGCTGGATCAAGAATCATCGGTTGTAACTCCTCTTGGACCTTCTTGTTATATCAATAAAACTATTTGAGTTTCTCCTATATGCTTGTGTATCAATGATGTTTGTTATATTTGCATGTTTAGCTTAAATCTGATCCTAAGCTATTTATGAATATAAATCCATGTATTTGTGTAGTTTTCTCCTTCTATGATCTTGCAGGAACTTGGTGAAGCTGGGCAAGTAAGGGAGCAGGTAGCTGGAAGCTGTCAAAGGGGAGAGAGATTGGATCAAAGGACTAGCGCAAGACACAGGTTGGTTCATCCTATTCCTCTTCGTTTATAGTTCATAAAGAAGAATACGAAAGTAGTTTTCTCTGTTTGTTTCTAAGGTATTGTCACACCTTAGTGGGATAGGGGCATTCTGAGTAGACACTTATCCCGTTAACAAAGGGACCAAGATGTGCCAGATTTTACCAATTTTTTTCATACCCTTCTCATGAAGTTAGGTATCAAGTATTCTGAGAAACATTTGGTAATCAAGTAGTTCAATTTCCTACACGGATACATCTAGGACAAGATGGAGTTCCTAGACATCTCCTCGCTTGTCACAGTGTACCGATACACTGTCAAGATCGAGCAGAAGTTTAAACAGAAGAAGCGAGACTTTAGATCTGTGAATCCGAAGCAAGGGAAAGTTGCCCCCAAACCACAGAACAAAGGAAAAACCCAAGGCGGTACAACCCATGACAACCCACCAAAGCCACAAGCAAAGGAAAACACTACAAAGTTGAAGAAGGATACGGGAAAGTGGTGTGAGTTCCATAAGAGCTCCACTCACAACACAAATGAGTGTTGGGCCAAGCAGTCACTAGTCGCTGAGCTGAAGGCTTCAGACTCAGATGCATGTTCCGACTCTAAGTCAGAACCCGAAAAATGGAAGGACAAAGGGAAGCATATTATTGATGTGGAGGTCAACACCATCATTGCCACCACGAATATCCAAAAGAAATAACCTGAAGAGCTGGAGGAGGAGGAGCGTCTGTTCTACTAACAGATGTGGGTAAAGGGTTCCCTACTATAGTTCATTGTCGACAACGGGAGCCAAAAGAACCTTATTGCAATAGAGCTCATGAAGCAGGTGGGCTTACCGACCACAGCACACCTAGAACCGTACACCATTGGGTGGCTTCACCAAGGACGAGATCTTCACGTGAGCCAATAGTGCCACCTTCCATACAACATAAAGCCCTTCACGGATGAGGTATTACATGATGTTTCTCCCCTTGATGTTTGTGATGTATTATTAGGCCAACCATACTTATGGAAGCAACATGCTGTGTATGAGTTAAGGCCTCGTGCTGTTATTGTTACCTTGGGAAATAATTTGTACATGATACTGGAGGTAGCACCTCCTACCTCCATCTCTATGGTTACTATAAAACAATGCAATAAACTCATTTCCAAAACTGGGATTTTTTTCCTGATTATACGCCCTTAGGGAAATAAGAAGATGGTGGCCACGACCTCTAGACAGGGCCCCTCCACACGATAACAACAGATGGACAAGGTCATGGAGGAGTACGGGGACATTTTCACCTCCCCCAGAGGGGTGCCTCTACACTGTTAGGTCAAGCACTCCATCGATCTGACCCCAAGTGCATTGTTACCTAATGGACAAATCTATCGGTGCTCTGTAATGGAGAACGATGAAATCAAGAGGCAGATTTAGGAGCTGCTACAGAAAGTTCACATCCTTCCAAGTTCATCACCTTATGGGAGCCTGATCGTGTTGGTACAGAAGAATAATGGGACTTGGAGACTATATATTAACTATCAAACGCTGAACAAGATCACTGCTCAGAATAGGTACCTGATCCCATGGATTGATGACCTTCTGGAACAACTTAAGGGGGGAAAATATTTCAGCAAGATCGACTTGAAGTCCGAATATCACTAGGTACTAATCAAACCCTCTGATGTGTGGAAGACTATCTTCAAAGCCAAGGAGAGCCCTTTCGAATGGTTGGTTATGCCTTTCGTGTTGACGAATGCTCATGCAACCTTCATGAGGCTGATGGATAACATCTTTCTGCCATTCACCAACTCATTTGTAGCCATATACTTGGATGTCATCCTGATCTTCACCCAGAGTTGGGAGGAGAACGTCAACCACATCCGACAAGTTCTCCAAACACTGCGGGAACACAAGTTGTGTGCCAATTTGGAGAAATAAACTTTTGACATGACCTAGGTTCAATATTTGCGATACGTTATTGATGAACGGGGGATGCATGTGGATCCAGCCAAGATCCAAGTCATTCGGGATTGGCTAGCCCCAACCACTCTGACAGAGCTTCACATCTTTCTGGGTCTTGCCAATTTCTACCACAGGTTCGTGTTGGGGTTCTCTCATATCACTTGGCCCTTGAGTCAAGTGACCAAGGGAGGAGCGAAAGCAAAATTCTTTTGGTCGGAATATCAACAAAGGGCATTCACAGAGTTGAAACATCACCTCTGCTTTGCACTAGTGCTCACATTACCAGACTTGCAACAACCATTTTAGATCGAGACAGTTGCCTTTGACTATGATATTGGGGCAGTTGTTACTCAATAGGGGCATCCAGTGGCATATCATAGTGAGACACTTTCAGACACAGTCTGAAAGTATTACATTTTGGGGAAGGAAACGATCATCAACACAGACCATTGATCCTTGTAGTTCATATAGACACAAGGGAAGTTGCATAATGATCACCATTAGAAGTGGTCCACATACCTGCAACAGTTCCATTTGAATATCAAGTACAAGAAGGGAAACACCAATAATGTTGCAAACTGCCTCAGCCAACCACCAGTCATGGCATTAACCACCGCGCTCAACTCTTGTGGGCATGAGACTTGTGATTGGCCACTTCTCTACAAAAGTGACCTAGAATTTGGCCACACATACCATACACTCTTGGAGGGCCAATAAGTTCTAGATTTTCACCTCTAGGATGCTCTGTTATGCCACCTCGGACACCTTTGTGTTCCTTAAAGCAAGCATGCCAAGATGATTTGGGAAGCATACTATAGTCGGGCCACTAGGCATTTTAAGGTTGAGAAATTGGTGGTAGTACTACAGAAGTATTTCTATTAGCCGAAGCTTCGACATGATGTCGGGAAGTACATCAAATCCTACACTATCTGCACCATTTCCAAACCGACCATCAAGAAGCAAGGCCGCTATACTCTGTTGCTTACCCCTAGTCGACCTTGGGAATCCATCTCCATGGATCACATGATGAGCATTCCTTCTACTAAGCATGGAAATGACTATGTTTTTGTGGTCATTGATAGATTCTCGAAGATGGCCATTATGGTGGCCTATAAGAAGAATATCACAACATAAGCCACTACTAAAATCTTCTTTGAACGAGTGTGGGTACACTTTGGGATCCCACAGTCTATCATCTTAGATCGGGACAATAGGTTCCTTTATACATTTTGGTCCAGTATGTGGTCGATGCTAGACACCAAGCTTACTAAGTCCACAAATTTCCATCCCCAAATTGATGGCTAGATAGAGGTCCTCAACAGGATGATTGTACACATTCTGTGCATGTATAACTCAAAGAATCCACGCACATGAGATGAGAGCCTCCCCTATGTCCAACATAACTATAGTTGGGCTCTCCATAACTTGAGTAGCCATAATTTTTTTTAGGTTGGCTTGGGATTCTAGCCACTATGTCCTGATGTGGCCATACCATTTGCAGCGACTCAGGGAGATTCGACTCATGTCCAGTCCGAAGCTGACAAGGAAAATAACTTCATTGAGCACATTTAACACATTTGCCAACAGGTCCATGACATATTGGACAAAGCCAATTCTATGTACAAGTAGTGGCATGATCAACATCGGGTGCCACACAAGTTCTAGGTGGGCGACAAAGTCTGGCTACATTTGCAGAAGGAGCGCCTCACTGGGCCCCACTGCAAGATTCACCCGCTTCGATATGGGCCATACACCATCACGAAGGTTGTGGGAGATAATGCTTTTTAGCTCAACATTCCCACATTCCTTGGGCTTCACTCACTGTTCAATGTGGATCACCTTCGAGCATACCTTCCACCATTATTGGATACATCCAACATTGTAGAACAAATCACATCAATAGAGTTGAATCCAAACTGCGCTGCAACTGATCAAATCATGGACACGCAGGTCAAGAACACTTTCCTATAGAAGATCCAATTGTATCGAGATGTCAAAGCCGTCCAACTCCTGTACCAAGGCAAATGTCTCACCAGGGACCAAGTTCAGCAGAAGTTTCCTCATCTAATGGAGGAACTCAATGCAATGGAGACCATTTCTTCCGACAGGGGGAGGAATGATCTAGGTGGATATTGGTGGCCACCCACCTATTCCACTTAGACCCTCAACATTGTTCTTTCAGTTCTTACAATTTCCTTAATTGTAGCACAATTTACTATTTTTGGTAGTTTTTCGGGTCCTGAACTTTCGGAGCCATTCTGAGGCCCTAAACAATGTTTTCTTGGAAAAAATACTTTGGGATTTTATGGAGAAATCACATCAGAAACAATATTCCTCAGAGAGATCTTTCCAATGAGGTATCATACATGTCAAACAAAGATAATATGACCAAGTTACGACCACGAGAAGTTGGCTGCCCAACTAACAACAACGGAGCCCATAAACTCTTGGTGTTACATCTCTTTGGGTGAGGGTTTTGGTTGTTTAGGGTTTTCTCTTATTGTTGAATAATAAAAATTCCCTTGAGCCTCATTGTAACTTAGTTCATAGGCATGTAGCCGCCACATCTCTTCTCAGAGATAAGCTACCATTGCCCGAGCTAGTCTTATTTCCATTCTGTTTGTATGCATATTTCAGTATTTGATATTAATGAAATGAAGTGTTATTTCTTCTGCATCTTTTTCTTTATGGTTATATCTGTAATGTTTTGTGTTCTTGTTTAAATCTGGATCAATTTCTTAGTAGCATAATCCTATTTATCATTTTAAGATAGCACCACATTCTCTTGATCTGTAGTGCATTCTCTTCTCTTCTGCAAATGAATATTGCTGAGCATCATCAGAGAAAATTTGAGGTCTAAAATAGGCCTTCTAAGAAAATTATAAAACCAAAATAAGCTTTATAAGAAGCAATAGGATTCAAGATGATGATGTCAACCATGGGGGATGATTCACCATTTTTGGAGTAAAAAAGTAAAAGGATTAAAAAATAATAAAATAATAAAACTACTATTGCAACTCTTATTTTCAACTTATCTCCCTAAGATTTTACTCAAATTTCGAGTCGGAGTAGTTTTTGGATGCAAAATTTAATTCCTCATTCGAGGAGTACCCATGTCGCATACTTTCGATGGACCTTGCTACACGAAAAGTGAGAGATACATGAAAAAGTGTGATTTTAATAACATTTTTCATGTATTTCTCATTTTTCGTGTAATGGAGTCTATCAAAAGTATGCAACATGGGTAATTCTTGGATGAGGAATCCAATTTTGCATCCAACACATGTTCCCGCTCGAAATTTTTGTAAAACCATAGGGAGATAAGTTCAAAATACTAGTTGAAAAAGTAGTTTTTTCTTTTTTCCCTCTCAAATTTGATGATGTAATCTAATATTATTTTAATATTTCCACTATTATTTTATAATTTCCTTAGGAGGCTCATTTTAGACCTCGAAATTCCTCTAATGTTAGGTTGCAACATGAATTTCCAAGTGTGTGTTAAAAAGTTTGAGTGAATGATGGAAGTGGGAGATCAGGAAAGCCTCTTCATCTATGTAGCACTGGTGCTTGTAAGGTGCTAGAATAAATATATTCATATATAAAATGAGGTCAGTCTCAGAATATATATAATAATTTTTATTTTTTTTATACAGTCTAATGCTGCAAATGCATCTTTCAAAGGTAAAATGTCATATAAATATTCTAAAAAAACACATGGAAGTCACCGGGCGTGTACCAGTCTGACATCATTTGGACGATAGAGGAGTTGTGCATCGATCGAGCAAGGCTATAATAACTCAATCCTACTATTCTCGCTGAAATCAGTCCATGCTCACCAATCTCCCCTATTTGGTTTAGTTGCAAATGGAGCTATTGTTTGAATGCATAAATTAACAAATTTGATGTTGCATTATGTGATGCCTACCTACAACGATTTAATTTTTTTTCGTGTGTTCATTGATTTCCCTCTTATGAGGAAGGGACATTAAAAGAAACTACCGATGTGGAACTTGAAGAGCAGTGAGACAAGGGAAACCGTGGAAGAAGGAAAGAAAAGGATAGAAATAAATGGTTTTGGAAGGATATTTGGTAAATTCCATCCTTTATATTCCATTTATTTGGGTTTCTATTGACTGGTTTTTATTAACTACGTCGCATACTCTCTTCCCTAGAATAAATTTTATTTTTTTTATGAATCCTTTGATGATTCCAAAATGTGGATTGTGCTCAATTGAAGAGACAAATATAAGGAGGAATATAATTCCATTCCTTGTTTCATTTTGTTTTGGCTCGTATTGCACAACGAATTCGTGATTTTGTTAATCCCTGGTTCAACTCTCACCAAGTCAGCTCACTCGTTTTGGATATGTGTCTTTAAATAAATATCCCATTGAGTAAGAGTTTGGGGTATTTGTTGTTTCACATTGTTTGGTCAAGGAAGAATACAACATTTTTGCTAGTGATATTACTATAATTTGAATAAAAGGAGAAAGAAAGAATCATGGTTAGAAAAGCTAATTTGGTATATTAAATATTAGAAGGTCACAAGTTCAAATCCTTGTAAGATAATTTTGGCGAAATTTTTAAAGTTGTTTGTGTTTTTACTAGTCAAATTACTTTGTAAAATGAGTGCATTTTCGGTTGAACCCAACACCCGAGATTGACTAAAATGGCTCAAATTAAAAATGTATTAGAAATCTTAAACAATCTTATTAGTTCTACTACTGATGAGACTGTAAATATCAACAAATTAAGTCGTGTTGATATTAGAGTCTATTTAAATAATGCTTAAGGGACGATTGAATTTCTCCAAATAGAGTCACCATTGTAGAGAGAAGAACTACAAAATAAGAATTCTAAAATTGTTTATGTTTAGAAGAACATTTTATTTGAGCCAGATTTCCATCAACAGTCAGAGATGGATCAAACAATTTCAAGAGAAAATTTGGATCCTGATGTGAAACTTGTTATAAGACGTTGGGAAAAAATTACACATAACAAATACAAAACTGGTTTGGGATATAACAAAGATGTCCTAGATGTATCTTTTCATATTCTTGATTTTTCTAAACCTATACAATTTCATAGTGCTGGATTTATGGATGGTGTTGTTCCAGAAAAAATTGATTAATGTCAACATTGTGATAGAGCTGGACATGTGAAACATCATCGTTTTTGTCTTCATCCGTGTGAGCATTGTGGAAAGCGCAATCACCATTCAAAAAAATGCTCTCGAAAGAAGACTATTGCAAGAGAGAAACTAAATTTTGGATGGATTACTTCTTGGGATTGTTCCAAAACAACCAAGAAAATTTACAGGTCATACCACAAGATATATTCGAGAGTGTTGATGAGCATTGCAATGATGAATAATACTTCATCTTCTCATCCCGTATCCGACAAGGGGGGAATTTTTGATGGTCTACTATAGTTCGAAGATTTATCAAGTGATTATGATTCATAGACCCACAAATGAGCTTGAGCCACAACCCGTACCAATTAGAGAAAGAGTTGTAGCCAGAGAGACTTCAATTTTTTCTAAATGAGTTGTTTGTGAATGAGAACTTCAAGATTCAAAATTGTTTGAGGAACTACATTGATAGTTTTAGAGTTAGTGGTCACCTTAAAACCACATTTTTGGTTGTTCTAAGAACTTATATGAAGGTTCCAGAGTTAGTGTTGGTTGAGACCTTGAGTTCTCCCATATTTTGGTATCGTTTGTGGTTTTCTCTTAAAAACTACCATTCTTTGTTTATGATCATACTTAAAAAAAAAACCATTTTTGAGAGACATTCAACTCTTGGATGAGATGAATTTATGCATTTTGAGCTCTGATTCTTGGACTTTGATACATCCCTTCGGATTAAGGAGGGAATGTTAGACAACTAATCCTCAGGAAGAGGTTTGTGTTATGGTAAGTGGTTATTAGAGTCCAAGAAGACTCAAAAACTGAATCAAGAATTTCTTGATGTATTTATAAGTACATTATGTACATAATTCATTGAGATCATTTAATATATGTTTGAATTTGGTTTCCAATCTTATTGTCTTACACAATCAAGACTCTCTTGCTGCAGGTTGTAGGGATGTTATGTAGCAGTTCACTTGGGAGTGCAAATACATTATTCCATGTTTTTTTAGTGACATTGTTTGAAAGTAGAGATCATCCCTACTCATTGAGATTGTTACGTCTATTGTGGGAAATTTTTTACTCGATTCTTCTCCTAGATCATGCTCCTTGACCTCTGCATAGCCATCAGATCTGTATCAAAATTTTACCACAGATGTCCATTTTTCATAATCAACCAAATTATTGGATAGAACAAACACATAGCTCAACAACAAAAACCACCTCTATTATTTTTTTGTGATCGAATTCTCAACCCCTATTTGTTTTAGGTTTCCATCTAGACAAGAAAATCCCTGGAGCTTATATGTTTGGCATTGTCATTTGGGATGATTGAAGGATCCTGTGATTATCTAAATCCTTTGGGTAGATGTAAATTGTAGATTGAAAAATATTCTAAGTATCTAATGGGTAGGAACAAAGTTAACACACAGTTAAATGGTTCAGATATAAGTTTCATATTGTAAAATATTCCAAATATCTAATGGGTAGGAACAATGCTAACACAAAGTTAAATGGTTAACTTTTTATTTGTAATATTTTGAAATTTGCAATTAGCATCAGTGTAGTTTTTTTCTTAATTAAATCTTGTATATTTGTTATGATTATTGGTTGATTATATGAGTTTTGATTATTGGTTGATTGTATGAGTTTGGTTAATTTTATTTGAAATTTGGTAAATATTTTTTGAATTGTAAGTTTCATCTATGCAATTAACATAATTTGAATGTTTGGAAGTTTTTTAAGTTTTTGATAAATCTATTGATGAATTATAAAGCACATTTTAAACAAATAACATTCACAATCTTACAAAAATGTGTATCACTAAATTCAAAAGAAGAAAAAAAAAGTGTTAGTTTATTGGTTTACCTTACCATTTTTTTTTTATTATTAGTTTATTATATGAGTGTGGTCAATTTTATCTAAAATTTGGTAAAGATTTTTGGAATTGTAAGTTTCATCTTGACAATTTATAGAATTTGAATGTTTATAGGTATTTTACGGTGCTAGACCCATCAACATTCAAGGGATCTCCCCAGTATGAATTCCCAATCAGACCTCACATTGTTTGGTGTTATGAAACCAACTCACCAAATATAAGAAGAGATAGATCAACAACTTCAAAACTAGCCTCTTCGAGGGGGAAACATGCTTTACATTACACAAATGAACAATTCTTCGATGATACAAATTACAAGAACTCCTTTCTATATATAAGAGTCTAAGGGGTCACAATATAATCAGAGCCTACATAACAATAATATTATAAGGGCACAACAATAACAATAGTTGGCTTTTATGGGGCATAATAATAACAGTATGGGGACTACATGGGCACACCAATACAATAAGGGTGTTGCACTAATAACAATACGGGGCTACAATATTAGTATAGGGACCTAATATTCCCCTCTACTTCAAAAGAGTGTTATCCTCAATGCTTAAGTAGTTCTAGATGCTTCTGTATAAAATTCTCATCCTCCCATGCGAAATCTTCAACGGTTAAGTTCGTCCACTTGATGAGATACTCTGAAATTGATCAATTTCGTAGCTGTCGGTTCTTATTTCCTTGACTGCTTTAGGTTCTAATATTATTTTTTCTTCCTCATAAAGTTCCAACAGTATTGTTTGAAATGGGATCTTATTACCTATAACCTTCTTTAAACCTGAAACATGGAAAACTGTGTGCACTTGGGAAGATGCAGGAAGCTCCAATTTTTTGGGTGTGTGTTATATTAGGTCGGCAGACCTACCTATGAATTTTTGCATGGATTTTTGTTGGCTGAGGTGATCCTAAGCCAGGTTCAGAGAAAGTTGCACCAACCAGCAAATCCCTACACTATTGGCCCTTTCGGTAACAACCCACGTAGCATAGGTTGCAATATCACCTGAAGTAGTATGGGGGGATGCTGGAACCAAGTTTATGCATCTAGAGATTATTATGATGTATTTTAGCACCCTAGATCTGCCTTCACACATAACTATAAGCCCCTAGGGCTCGGTACCACAACTTTGTTTAAACAACCTTTATACCTTTGCGAAGGTCTACGATTGGTCTTTGCAAACCCTTAACAGTAAATTTATCCACTTAAGCGAACTAGAGAACAACCCTAAATTAGTGTTTGTGTAGATATACTTAGGTTATTATTAAACATAACATAATTCATTCGAGTCTTCACGAAAGTACTTAACATGCATTGTGTACAATTATTAAGTCTTATTAAAGAGAATCACACATCATTAGATCAATATTCCATAAACATATTATTCATCAACAACATATGTCATAAATAGAAGTAAACAACAATACACAAGATTTCTTCAGAAACAACTCTTTATTGATTTCTAGTTCAGAATACAGACTCAAAACTTCCTTGCGCACTCAGCTGCAAGGGTTCACGCACTTAGTTGCGGACTCTACTTAGGCCTCTATGCACTCAGTTGTGGAGCCTTCTTTCTTCTATATACCCACTCCTTACTTTCCCTTCTCTTCACTCAAGACATAGACATGCCTTAGACTCTCTAAGACACACCTATTTATACCCTTGTTCATACAATCCCATGGTCCGCAGACCATGGGTGGGTCTCAAAAATAACTCAAACTTTACATAATCAAGGGGCTAAAACCCCTTTGACTCCTAATCATCTACGTGCTCTGCATCCAAAAATCGTGGAGACTTTACATTAGTTACAAAAAATACATCAAACTTGGGTTATTTTAACCCCAAAACTGACCCAAGGGACCCCATCCCAACAGGCCCCCAACACAAAGATTGTGACTTGCCCTAGAGCATTGGGCTGGCACTTTGATCTTGCTGTGAAGATCCCCCAGATTTACCTGAATTACTCCAACCTCGGTAGTGCTCTGCATAGCTGCCTGCTTGATCTCCTTGACTAACTTTCCTATAGCTGGTCCTTCTACGACCAACGTCATTGTCTGCTGCAAGCCCTTGAGCTTATCTTTAATAGTGGTCGTGATCTGAGATGCCTCTTCTAACCAGGTTGTATCCTGGACTTAAGCAAGGCCTCCTTATTTTGTGTTTCCTCTACCTACATGAGGAACTTTTATGCACAAACTAGGAACAATATACTCTATTGGAATTACAACTTCTACACCGTATTAAACCAATTTGAACAGAGTTTGTCCTGTCAGCTTCTTGAAAGTAGTCTTATACGCCCAGAGCACTGCAGGCACACACACATCCTAGCCATTTCACTGTACGTTGTAGATATTCGTCACTGCGTTCTCGAAAATATTTTTGAATGCTTCAATAGTTCCATTGGCCTATGGGTGATACGGTGTATTCTTCTGGTGGTAGATTTGAAACTCTTCAGTCAACAAGCTGATCATTTTGTTCAGAAAGTGCTACCTCTGCTGCTCATCAATACTTTTGGGTAGCCAAATCTAGTTAAGACATATTCAAACAAAAACTTTACTATTGTAGCCCTTGTACAATCCTTAACCAACTATGCTTTTACCCATCTAGTTAGATATTTCATCGTGGTGATGATATAGCATGCACTAGTTTTCTTTCTTGGGGGTTGAATTGGCCCAACAAAATCAATCGCCCATTTTTCAAATGCCTGCAACGATATTGGAGGTTGTAATGGAAATTCATCTCTTCGCGATGGTCTGCCCATTCTCTGATATGCATCGCATGCCTTATAATATGCCTTGGAATCATTGTGCAACATTGACAACCATAGACCTGCGTGCAAAATCTTTTGCACAGTTGCATTTCTTGCATAATGTCCTCCCACAACCCCTCCATGAGCTTCAACGAGAATTCTATCCCTCTCAAAGTCTGGCACATTTCTTCGCAATATTTCATCAGCACCCATTTTATACAGATGTCCCGCAATAACTGAGAAATCTGCCGTGCGCAATACTAGTTCCTTCTTTTGCTAACTTGTATACCCTTCTGGTGCCATCCCCGTGGTCAAGAAATGAATGATATCAACAAAGTGATTATTTGCTACACACACCACAAAGAGCTGAGCATTTGGTAACCCTTCCTCCAAATTATTGGGCTCCTCTCCTATTTCAATCTACGACAGATGGTGAGGTCTTGCATTACACCTCCCAGTCTTCACAATTACTTCAAAGTCATACTCCTTGTTATCACCTAGATTGACCTTAGGCTGAAGGGAGGTAATCCTAGGATAACCACAAACCAAGCTTAACCTGGTAGCTAGCCCTACCAGGTCGGGAGATGGCTCTCTCCTTGTGAATCTCAGTCAATATGACTGGATCAGATATGGATTTTAGGCTAGGTATAGTAGCTCTGGGGTTTTTGATTGATTTTGTTTCGGTTTTTTGCTAGATTAAATGGAGCCAGACAGTTTTTGGTCTGGGAAATTAAGTCAGGATGCAAGGTGTTCTATGGGGTGAGGTAGGTAGGTGATTTGGCACTTGAAATTAAGTGAGTTGAGGTGTTTAAGACTGGTGAGGAGCTGAGGAGGGCATGCAAAGATCATGTATCTTTCTCAAATAGCAGAAAACATAGAAAATTGAATGGCTTCCCAAGGCAGAGCACTGTAAACAATGAATTCTACCTATCTATCTTCATATCATTCAACTAGAATCAATGAATTAGATTAGGGAATACATAAAAAATGTGAAAAAATAATAACAAAAGAAGAGACTATGCAAAAACACCATACCACAAGTATCCCATAAAAATAGTTGCAAATCCTGGGTTATTTCCTTGCCAAACTACTGATAAAGGTGTAGAATGTAGCTCAGAGCATCCAAGAGAGTCCAACCCTTGCTAATGACATAAATAATACATAATATAGACATCAAACAACCTATGCTAGACATCAGGGGTCGAAACCAAGAGAAAAGGAGTTGTTACAACCATTTCCAAATAGGGACCAGGAATATAGGCAGTGGAACAACTTGCCTCTACAAGCATGGAAACTGATTCATTGACCCCAAAACCATCTCAAACTGATGAATCTACCCTCTAAGATCATTTCACTATTACATTTACATGCCAAATCATTAATTACAATCATAAAATCATCCATGAAGAGAGAGAAAGTCAACTTGCAGTGAAAGTAGGCAAAAATTTGATTTTCTGGCAAACTGGTCAAAAGCGCAGTGCCGCTTTCCACCCACTTTTGGAGGCCTTCCCCTTAGCCAAATTTAGCCCAAGATGGCTCATTGGAAAGATCTTCTAGTCTAGTTTCTGGAACAGCTTGAATTTTTGCATTTGGAGGTCATTTTCCCCCTCAAAACTTGAATCTCCCAAGGCTGCTTCTGTGTGTCCAAAAATAGGCAGAGAGGTCATTTTTTGGTAGTTTTTGGACCTTTTGGTGACCTAGTTTTGCTCCAAAACTTCTGAAATTTTTTGGGATGAATGCTCTCATCATGCTGAATCCAAATATCTTCAGGGTCGGTTTTCTGTTTTGAAAATTGCAAAATTTGAAAAATGAAAAAAATCATCAAAAGTTGCCCAATTTTGGCATGGGACACCACCATCAGCTGCTTTGATGGGCTAGTGAGGCTTCAGCTAATATCTTCAACTTATCTTTCTCCTTTTTTCTCTTTAAAGCCTTCCTCAACCTAGCTTTAAGTTTCCTGATCCTTATGTTATAGATTTTGCTGCGAGTCAAGTAATGGTAGGCCATGTGGCGAAGCATCTTCTTATCCCTATTGGCCTTCTCAATCAGCCGTTCAAGGTGTATGTTGACCCTCTCAAGCCATGTTTCCCTATCATTTTCAATCTCTTTCTCAATTGAAGTCAACTTGACATGAGCCTCCTTGGCATTTTGCCCGTTTTCTTTGATCATTTACAACTCTATGAGGATTTGCTTGTCTCTTAATTGTTTGTTTTCTTGTTCTAAATATTTGATGATGAACTTAGCTCTCTCTAAGTTATCTGCCAAGGATTGTATTTCAACTTCTTGTTCCTTTATGATAATGTCTTTGACAGTCTTCGGATCCTGAGCTTCCAAATCAATAATGTCAACTCCATGATGAGTAAAGTGCTATTGTGGCTCCTCATGCTCAACAAGATTGAAATCTCTTTCCTGCTCATCACTAAGATCCTCTTCTTTCACCTTTCCCTTGCCCTTTCTTTGCTGCTCAACCTGTACCTATTTTGCTGAAGAAGAAGGCAAAGCCCCTTCCACACCTTTTGGAGATAGCATTTGCCTGTGGCCTGATGACAAAGGCAAGACCCCTTCCACACCTTGTGGAGATAATACTTTCCTAGCAGTTGCAAAAAGTTTCCTAGTACCCCTCTTATATGTCACAAACATTGGCACTCCAACAGTTTCAGTCTCTTTGACTTTTTCATGGCTTGAAGGTCCACCTTCTTCATGATGTACTGATGAAAAGATTTGTGGGCCTTTGAACATCTCATGAGAAATGAAAGTCTCCCATGGCATGTTAAGGAGGTTTAGGTGGTGAAGAACAATGATTTTGATCAAAGAGTAATGGTAAATGCTATTCAACTACTGGGGGTATGGCTTCCTCTGTACAATATGTGCCATCTTCTCAATGTTTCTAAACATGAAGTAAGGGAGATTCATCATCTTTACTCTAGTGAAATGCATGAGAAGTCTAATGTGATAGGCATACAACCAGGAGAACCTACCTTCACAAGTGAAGTACTTGATAATGATTTTCATCAATGGGGCATACCTGTCTTCCAAAAACTTGAAGGGGAATACTCTCTTCATTTTGTCTTTGTATCTAGCCTTGATGTAAGGCTCATAGTACTCCTCATCAATATCCTAACCTTTGTACCAATTTTCACCCACATCTGGAATTCCTGTAGCATCTAAGATGAAAGCTGGTGATATGGTGAAGGTTATTCCGGCAAGGGTTACTTCATTACTATGCAAATGAGTCACAAATAACCTAGCCAACTCATGATGAAATCTAACTCTTTCTATCATTTCACAAAAATCAAAGCATGCCTAGTGTTTAAAGCAAGAAATGGCAAGTGGACAAGCTAGTAACTCCCTCAAACTAGTAGGCTCTTCTCTGATAATTGTTCCTCCTTTATGAGGCTTCCTTTGTTGCTTATGTCCCTACATGAAACTATCACTGAGTGTCTCTTCCTCATAGTCATATTCACTGTCTCTTTCCATTGTTTTTTTGTGGCTGTGAAAACTTATGGTTTTATATGGATGATGATGGGATAGGGTGAAGGAATGAAATGAACAAAGTGAAGATGAAGAAATATGTGTGATTATGATGTGTTAACAGGTTTTTAGGAATGAGTAGGGTTTTAGGGAGAGTGGGTAGGGTTTGTAGGGTTAATGGAGAGTGTAAGTAGGAATTTAGGGAAAATGTATGAGGGGAACGAGATTTAGGAAATATGGTATGTGGGAATGAGGTTTAGGGCATAATGGCAAGTAGATAGGGTATATAACCACTAGTGAAATGAGGAAAACTAGGGTTTCACCCTAGAGGCTAGGGTTTTAGATTTAAGAATGCAAAACACCAAACTTGGCAAACAAAACCCTAAAACATAAGATGTGATAGATGAACTTACTTGTAAGAGAGAGAAACTGAAAGTTTTGAGGTGAATTAGCAATTTGGGAACGATTTGGGCTTGGCTGGGCAAAAACGCAGCACCTCACACAGGTGCACAATGCCACTCTGAAAGTGCAGTGCCTGTGTAAATTTGCATAGAGAAATGCTGCCAAGTGCATAGCGCCAACTCAAAAATGCAGCGCCCTCCTCAAAAGTGCAGTGCCACTCAATTTTTTCCAAAAATGCAGCGACTAACTTGCATTTGCCCAATTTTTCTTGAAATCGATCCTTAGCTCTCCTTTTGGCACTTTGAACCTCAACACTAGCATAATGAAATGACAAATAGAAGGATGGCTTTATATAGCTTTCACTTTTTGATTTTTTGTTGGTGAAAACCCACTTTTATAATGTCTATCTACTTTTTCCAATACTCTATTTTTGATGCTTGGTTTCTTTGTTTTGATAGGTGGACTGATGCTCAAATTCTTTTGATTTTTTGTAGTGGCAGTACTTTGGCAACATCACCAGATGTCCAGGAGCAGCATGGAACCATTATTACATATGAGAACATTAAAATTACATCAAATTTAAAAATAAAATACAAATGCTCTGTTTTCACCTCAAAACTAGTTTTGAGGTGAGAACTTTTTAAGCTTACAAATTAACAAATTATGACTTTCTGATCATTATTGACTCCTCATGTCTTTGCTGACCATTATTAACAATAATCACTGAATTTTGACCATGGTGAAAAACCTAAGACCTAATGAGACCGAAAACCTATGTAATTGATGAAATGAATTGAAAATGAGCATGAATCATGACTGAAAGGTATGAAAGGAGGTTAGCAAGTACATATCATGAGGGAAAAATTGAAGTAAACCCTACCATCAGTAGATCCATGACCTAATGGAATGCAACCTCATCAGAATGGGACTCCTAGTATGAAATGCAAAAGAGTAAATTTTGATCACTGATGGTACTGTGAAAACACTGACACTAACACTCCTCAAATAGTAGTAACCACCTGTAGATATTCCCCCCAACACAGGCTTATTAACTAGGTAATTCAAAGCAGAATGATCTGTGTAAATTTTGAAATTCCCTCCTAACAAATAGTGCCTGAACTTCTGCAGTGCTTACACCATGACCAATCCTTCGTGCTCAGTTGTTGAGTAATTCTTCTTGGCCTTAGATAATTTCCTACTCGCGAAGGCTATAGGATGATCCATTTCTCCTTCACTGGCTTGTGTTAAAACTGTACCCAAAGCAATTCAAGAGGCATCTACGTGTACATGAAATTCATTCTTCCAATCTGTGAATACTAAGATCAGCATGGTGACCATATGTTCTTTCAATACATCTAAGTTGCACTGACATTCTTTGTTCCAATAGAATGTTGTGTCCTTCTTCAATAGTTTCTCCACAGGTGCAGTAATCTGAGCATATGCTTTGATATTTTTTTGTAATATCCTGTATGTCCTAGCGTTGACTTCTCGGGGCCTCCAGATTCACTATCACCACAATCTTGGCAGGGTCCACAATCAACCCTTGCTTGCACACGACATGACCCAGCAAAATTCCAAAGGGAACACAGAGGAGGCATTTCTTCAAGTTCAGTGCAATCTGATATCTGTGACACGTATCTAGCATCAGGCATAGACTTGTACATGGTGCTTCAATAAACCGAACACCATCCAATCATCGAAGTATACTTCTAAGAACTTATGGATGAACTCCTTAAACACTACTATAAGTATGTGAGAGAATATCACAGGTGCATTCTTGAGTCCAAAGGGAATCACAGTATACTAGAAACAACCCCATTCCACCGCGAAGGATGTTTCCCTCCTATCCTTTAGCACGATCTTGATCTGATGATACCATGAAAACTCATTAGTGAATGAGTAAGCCTCATGCCCTCCAACATTTTCTAATACTTCATCGGTTAACAGCGTCGGGAATGGATCATGGACACAGGCATCATTAAGCTTCCTCAGATCTATGCAAATCCTTATTTCACCCTTCTATTTCTTCTCCTGAACCACCATCGGGCTCACCCAATCAGATTCCTCCACAGGTTCTATGATGCCCACCTCCATCATCTTATCCAACTACTGGCAAACCTTTTCCTTGTATTTTGGATTAAGACGATACGACCTCTGCTTAATAGGCTTCGCGTCCGGCTTCAGAGTAATCTTCATGATGCCCAAGTCGCCTATTATGCCCTTTAGGTCTGAAAACTTGGTAGGAAAAATATCTTGGTACTCGCAGAGTAGCTCAGCAACTTTATCCACAGTGGCATCGTCCCAATAATCCCCAATCTTTGTAAACTTTGGTTCTACTTCAATACCAATGTTTACTTGCTTTGTCTTTAATGGCGCAATGATTTCCGAGTTCTCTATTTGCAGACTTTCGACTTTGTGATACCCTTGTGCTTCTAGGATATTAATGTTCCTTGGATCCTCATCATCTTCTTTGGCAGTCACATTATAGCATTCCAGCGCATGGCACAGCTGGGTGCTCCAATCTGGTTGGACCCACTCCAATGGTTCTTGCAACATTCTGAAGATAACTGCCTTAATCTCCTATAGGGCTTCATCGATGCTCATAAAGCCATCTTCAAAACTGAAGGTCAATAAGAACCCTTCCCCCAATATATCCCACTCCGCGGTGCCATGTCAGAGCTCTCTTTCTAGATACAAATCCATGAGAATTGTATCCAAACTATGGCAAAATAGGTGTACCCACTTCGACTGTGGCTCCATTCCATAAGCTTTAGTCCATTTCGCTAGGTGATCATGCTGATCATCCTTCCATCTATATTTCTTAGCCAATCTAGTGTTAGGTCGCATAAACCATAACTTCATCATTCTTCTGTAATCCCGCCATCCATTAAATCTATCCTTGTGCGTACCCCACCATCATGCTGGCATAGCGTGCAGTGCCAAATATAATTCTTGGAAGCGGTGATCTTCGGGGACTTCAAGCTCAAATGCATCCAAAAACTTATCCACATCAGTTAGACCATCCTAATAAGGTAAGTTTCTTACCTCTGATGAAACATAGCGCAACAATTTTGACATCATATTTCATTATAGCGTGGATACTTCAGGTAGCCGATTCTGCTAATGTTCCAACTCTTCATCTAAATCAGAGGTGTAGGAACTCTCCAAATCCCATTCTATCCTCCCAACTGCCATCGGATTGACCCAGTCTTGATCTCACACTATTATTTTGTATATCTGATCAAGTTCATCCTCACTTTATTCATAATCACAGACTGGTTCAGTGTAGCATTCCACTTCTACAGGGTACAACAACACTACAACCTAAAGCGATTTCATTTAAAACAACATTGTCCTCTTCTTCAAGTTGATGACCCCATTCACGTCAATGGACCAATCAATTCCCAGGAGCATAGGGTATGGATTACTGTCATCAATGATATCTATAACTTCAAAGTTAGCCATCACGCTCGTACCTTTGATATCAACAGTTACTCCATATAGTCGTCCCATAGGGATGATCTTCTGTTGGTTTGCCATTCAGAGCTGAATCAAAGACCACTGCAGTGTAGGTCTCCACATTCTTTCCCATGTTTGTTTTGGCAAAACATTCGCATCAGAACCTAGATCCAAAATGACCTGGTCCATCTCATAATATCCTATCTACACGGTGAGCCTCATCTCGCGCCCTGTTCTTTCCTTATGTTTGCCATTTTTTCTAACTATGCGGTGTCCATCAAGGGAATTCTCTTTGCTGGCACATTTATTTATTAACTCTTGTGGGCCTTTCACAACTTTGCTATCACGCAGAAGTTTCATGCAGGTCTCTAAAAATGTGGTAAGGACAGAGGGATCAACTTCTACAAGTGCACTGGTGTCTTGCATCTTGTCGTGACTTCCTGAGATGGATGCCTTGGTGAAGCATTTCTTGGCATCCATAAATGTTTGCTTCACATGATTCAGATCAAAACCCACTTCCTTTCCTTGGGTCTTGCAGACCCATCCATCCCTTTTAGGCTGTTTACCTTTATCATCACCAATCGTTATTCCACTCCTCAACACTATATTCATGCTCTGATCCTCTTCGCAGGGCTCAACTCTCATCATTTGTAAGTTCTGCATAGAGTGTTGAGGCTAGCTTTCTTTTCTTGCATCTTAGCTATCAACACTATGTATTCTTCAATAGTATGGTCAAATTGGCTGCAATATTGACATGACAGATGTGTCTAATTCTGACACTCCCGTGTGTAGTGCCATGGTGTTCCACGATTGCAACAGATAACCTACCCTGGCCTCTACCAGGCCCTCCTCCTCCTTGGCCTCGTCCTCATCCATGATAACCTCAGCACGTTCCTCCGACGCCTTGCTCTGGAGGCTGATTTTCTGCTTGCATCTGGTATGTAGGTGGTATTTCCATTATTAGCTCATAGCTATGATAGTGGCGCTCATTATGGACCACTGATTTGCAGAAGGTACAAAACAACTGCTGCAGTGTCTGGACGAACTTTTGAAGCAAATGGGAATCATTCGTTGCATGTTTCCCAACAACCTGACAAATAGCGCACCATAGCGAAACCCCCATGCTCGGCCCTACTGGGGCTTCTGGCTTTAGGGGAATTGGTCCCCCTACTATAATATAATTCACAAATAAGGGATAATGGTCCTTATCACACCCCTGGCTCTTACACTTCAGACACCAGACTTCCGTGCGCACCTCTGGTTTAGTCTCATTGTCTTTCTTCAAGCTTTGCAATTCCAAGCAGAGGCTCTATAACTGGGAGTGAATCTGTTGTACCCCAAGGTCACATCCTAAATGGGCATTGCTTGCAACATCATCGCAACTTCCAAGGCTTCTGCCTGAGTTCCTATCTTCTGTTGTGATAGAGTGTTATGCTCTTGACCTACGAGAAGATGCCAAAATATCGAATATACGAAGAAAGACAACCTAGAATGCAAAGCAAAATAAGAAATAACAGCATGTAGTTTATTATTCAAAGATGAAAGAAATGTTCACTTGCCTCTTCAAGGGGGCAACCTCTAATAGAGCAGGGCTCAATTACAAAATAAGACACAACGGTCCTCAATGGGGAGTCTCTATCCTTTATATAGGATTCATACATGCAATACCATGGGCCAGTACCATGGTTCTCTTAATACCATCTATATAATACCATGGCCCATTTGCAACTAACTGTGGTCCCTTTCTCCTCTTGACCGGTGAGAAGATGCCAGAATACCGAATATATGAAGAAAGACAACCTAGAACACAAAACAAAATAAGAAATAACAACATGTATGCTATTATTCAGAGATAAAAGCAATGTTCACTTGACTTTTCGAGGGGGCAACCTCCAATAGAGTAGGGCTCGATTACGAAATAAGACATGATGCTCCTCAATGGGGATTCTCTATCCTTTATATAGGATTAATGCATGCAATACCATGGGTCAGTACCATGGTTCTCTTAATACCATCTATCTAATACCATGGCCCATTTGCAACTAACTGTGGTCCCTTTCTTTAAATGCAGGTCAACCACTTGCAATTATTAATATGGGCTTTATTGACTCTTTAACTAACTATAACTATGACTCGACCCTATTACATAAATAAGGGGGTTAGGGTTGGACCCTAACATGCCCTCCCCCATAAAAACAAGCCTGTCCTCAAGGCTGAAGCTACAGAAACTACTGAAGAATAGTGGCTGGTTCCCAAGTCACATCTTTTGGAGAGGTGTCTTTCCACTTGACGAGGACTTCCTTGATCATGCGGCCGCACAGATGTCAGTCTCACTTGTCAAGGACCTATTCAGGTTGGAGCTAGATTTAACCTTCTTCATCCAATTCAGGGAGACTGGTCGAAATTTTGCAATTGTTCCCCACCACTTTCTTGAGGCATGATACATGGAAGACGGGATGGATTTTTGTAGTGGGTGGGAAGGCTAGCTTGTAGGCAACTTCACCAATGCGCTAAAGTATTTGATAAGGTCCGTAGAATTTTGGAGATAACTTCTGATGACCCTTGTCATTGAGGGATGTTTTCTTGTATGGTTGTAGCCTCAAGAATGCCTGATCTCCTTCTTGAAATGTGCGCTCCAAACGATGTTGGTGTGCCTGTTGCTTCATGTGATTCTGAGCTTGATGGAGATTATCTTTGAGACGGGCTAGAATGGTTGCATGGTTCCATAGGAGTTGATCCACTGCTTTCACCTTAGAGCATCCCAAGATATAAGAAGTAGGTGAAGGGGGGAGTTGACCATAAACTGATTCATAGGGAGTCATCTTGGTGGCGGCATGATAGTTAGTATTATACCACCATTCAGTTATAGGTAACCACTGTACCCATTGATGTTGCTTTTTTGAAGTGAAGCACCTGAGGTAGGTCTCCAGACATTTGTTGACAGCTTTAGTTTGACCATCCGTTTGGGGACGATAGGATGTACTTTGTTGTAGTTGGGTGCCTTGTAGCTGGAAAAGTCACTGCCAAAATTTACTGGTGAATATTAGGTCATGATCAAACACAATGGAAGTGGGCATGCCATGCAATTTTAAGATCTGGTCAATGAAAGATTGAGCCACCAAAGTGGGTGTAAAAGGGTGGGGTAGGGCACAAAAATTAGCATACTTAGAAAGTATTTCCACAACCACGATGATGACTGACTTGTTGCCTGACTTCGGAAGACTAGTAATGAAATCCATAGAAACATCCATCTAGATTGAGGCAGGGATGGGCAATGGTTGTAAAGTGCCTGGGGACTTGACTATTTCTCCTTTGTGGCACTGGCACACATCACATTCAGCTACAAAAATAAGAATGTTCATTTTCATGCCTATCCAAAAGAAGGAATGACGAGTGCAAGAATAAGTCTTCTGAAAGCCTGCATGGCCTGTAGTGGGAGATGAGTGCAACTCTACCAAAATGTGCGTTTTGAGGGTGGATGTCGGTGATATCACTACTCTTCCCTTGTAGTGAAGAATCTCATCCTTCCAAGAGTAGACCTCTGTTGAATTAGGATTTGATCACAAGTTATTAATGAGTTGGGAGAGTGAAGGATGTAAAAACCATTCCTTGCGAGCTTCTTCACTCCAATCTAGAATGGGAAGAGAGATTGCTAGAAGGGTGTTGTCCTCCTCAAATTGGCATGATAAAGCATCCGCTACGAAATTTTTGTGCCCTTTCTTGTAAATTATCTCATAATCATATCCCAGCATTTTGGCTAGCCATTTATTTTGCTGTGGTGAGGATAAATGTTGCTCCAAAAAATATTTAAGGCTTTAATGGTCTGTGCGGATTTGGAAATGCCACCCCAATAAGTATGGTCGCTAGGTATCCACTGTATGTAAGATGACCATCATCTCCTTCTCATAGGTAGATTTTCCCAGATGTTTCCCACTCAGTTGTTGGCTGGTGAAGGCCAAGGGTTGACCTTCCTGCATTATGGTAGCCCCAATACCCATACCTGAAGCATCACATTCAATCACAAAAGACTTGGTGAAGTCAGGTAGTGCCAATATGGGAGTGGAACACATGGTCTGTTTGAGAGCTATAAATGCTTGTTGTGCTTCATCAGTCCAGAGGAATGAATTTTTGTTGAGAAGGTGAGTGAGGGGTCTAGCAATGCGACCATAATTGCAGAATAAATTGCGATAGTAGCTGGTGAGACCCAAGAATACTCTCAAAATATTCAAGGTCTTTGGTTGGGGCCAATCCTGCATTGCTTGGATCTTTTTGGGATCCACCCTGACACCTTCATGCCCCACAATGTGGCCCAAATACTCGACTTCTTTCATGCCAAAAGAGCACTTGGAAAATTTGACAAATAATTTATGCTTCCGGAGCAGTTGCAAGAGCAAGTCTACATGCTGAAGATGTTTTTCCCAGGTGAGGTTGTAGATGAGAATGTCATCAAAGAAAACAAGGACAAATTTTCTGAGATATGGTTTGAGCAGGTGATTCATGAGGCTCTGAAAAGTGGATGGGGCATTACAGAGACCAAATGGCATGACCAGGAATTCATAATGGCCTTCATGAGTTCGGAAAGTAGTCTTCAGAATGTCTACTTCTTTCATGCGTATTTGGTGATAGCCCGAGCGAAGATCTAGCTTAGTAAAGAATTGAGACCCATTTAGAAAATCATCAACAACTGGGATGGGAAATTTATCTTTGACGGTAAGCTTGTTGAGGGTCCTGAATTCTGGACACATGCGCCATTCCCCATATTTCTTGAGCACCATGACCACAGGTGATGAATAAGGACTGATGCTAGGATGAATGACACCGACTTCCAGGAGTTCCTTGATGATTTTTTCAATTTCATTCTTTTGGGCAAAAGGGTATCTATATGGGCGCACATTTGGTGGTTGTGCCCCTGGGACCAAAGTGATGCTATGATCATGTTCCCCTCTAGAGGGTGGAAGCTCATGAGGCTTTAAGGCCTATTGCATCTCAAGATGAATATGAAGAGTAATGGGCTCGAAGGCCTGGATGGCATTAAATTGGGTGATAAATCCATGGTTGCTCTTTTTTAACAACTTTTCCATCCGATGCGAGCTGATGATAGAAGGAGTACCTGCCTGGAGTCCCCGAAGGGTATGCGTGTGGTCCTTCTACTTAAAGATCATATATAACTCCTAGAAATCCATTGTGATTGGGCCGAGTGTGCAGAGCCATTCAGCACCCAAGACAATGTCACACCCACCCATGTTGATGGAAAACATGTGGGTCTTTAGGTGGTAATATCCCATTTGAAGTTTGATATTTTCACAGTGGCCTTCACATTTCATTGTCCCCCCATCAGCAATTTGGACCTGGAAATTAGAGACTGCTCTGACAAAAAAATGCACAACTTCTACGACTTGCTGATGGATAAAGTTATGCGTGCTACCACTATCAATCAATACTACTATAAGGTGATGTTTAATAAAACCTCTAATTTTGAGAGTTTGGGGAGAAGAAATGCTTGCCAAAGCATGGAGCGAGATAACTGGTTCTTCTGGTGTATCTGGGAGCTCATTGTCTTGCTGGTTGTCCTCATCTTTCTCCTCTGGTCCCTCAAAGGGTGGGGCTTCCTCGGATGAACTGTGATCAGTAGCATCAATTTGAAAGTATTTGGGTTCCTTGCATTTATGCCCCGGAGAGTATTTGTCATCACAGTAGTAACACAATGCTTGATTTCTTCTTTTAGTCATTTCTGCGGGGGATACCTTTTGAACCTTAAGTTTTTGGGTAGCGCCCTGAGCTTGGGTGGGGCATCCCTTGGCTATGAAATTTGGACAAGGCGACTGGGCTGCTAAAGCACATTCCACTTCGATGACCTTTGTGTAAGCTTCCATCGATGTTGCTAGGTGGTGCATCCGGACATGGGCTTGGATGGCATCTTTGAGACCACTTATAAAACATTCCAAGTAGAATTCATCTCCTAGACCTGCTGTGCAGAAGGCCAATTTCTCAAAGCCTGTAATATAATCGTTTACTGTGCCTATCTGTCTGAGCTTAGTAAGACGATCCAAAAAAATAGATTCACGGTCAAAGTGGTCACAAATGGATTTTTCAAACACCTGCCAAGTAATTGTCCTTAGATAGAATTTATAATTCCACTGCCAACATTGGCATCTTTCTTGGTCCAAGTAAAGGCCTCCCACATGTAGTCTAGTTTCATCATGTACGATGTGATTCAGAGTGAAATATTGTTCCATTTGTGCTACCCATATTAGCGGATTAGTGCTATCAAATTTGTACATGTCCAGCTTGGGAGGTCGAGGGTGGGAATGTTGGTGATTTCCATGGAAGTGAAGATGATGGCTAGATTCTCCTTCATGGTCTTCTTCATTAAAAGCATATGCCTCTGATTGTAACGCCGACTTGCCCTTTGTGATGGTGTCTTGTAATGTCTGGATCTGCTTCGTTAACTCCGCCAAGTGTTTTTCAATGGTCTCCATCTTCTCATTGGCCATAGCTTGAGCTCTGGTTTCTACCATACACAGATCTGGGTCACTTTTCATCACTATGAAAAAATTTGGGACCACCTGAAAATTGAAGCTGACAAGTGAATGGTACCACCTCACTCAGCTCGTCATCCTGATTCTTATGGGCTAAGTCTCTTATAAGCATCCTTGAACTGGTGGATCTGATTGTTGCAACGGTGATAGAACCCCAACTACTAGATCTAATCTGGAAGAGAAGATGATGGGCAATCTTCAGAGAGACGAGGGAACTATGGTCTCAAGGAGTCTCAAGTGCTACAGATCGCAATATACATAAGGGTCCAACGATAGTACTCGGCCAAGTCTTTTAGGGCACTAACTAAGGAGGATCAACCGTACCCTTAGTCGTACTACCCAACTACCCTATCGTATGTGTAAGTAATCTCCCCGAGTGCTGTTCTCGATGTACTGTAGCAGCAAGACGGCCGACGGTTTTTCTACGACGAGGTTTTAGGTGAGCCTATGGGGCTTCTCATATACCCAGCGGATACGTGGAAGACAGTCCATGCGCGATTCTTTTCAATTCTCTACTACTCGAAAGGGTACCCACAGGGGTTACAAGGGAGTCCAACAAGTGTGACCACCTCCTGTATTTCCTGTGTGCATGCCTCCCCAAATCCACAGTTTTATGCGCTCAAAGACAAATCCCGTGGTTTAAAGATGCCATAACATGTCTCTAGCCAAAAAAAAATTCTGCTAAAAATGGAGATACCACTAGCCCTGGAAAGTGCTCTGATACCACTTGTTATGCTATTGACCTGCGAGAAGATGCCAGAATACCAAATATACAAAAAAAGACAACCTAGAACACAGAACAAAATAAGAAATAACAACATGTATTTTATTATTTAGAGATGAAAGCAATGTTCACTTGCCTCTTCGAGGGGACAACTTCCAATAGAGTAGGGCTCGATTACAAAATAAGACACGACGCTCCTCAATGGCAAGTCTCTATCCTTTATATAGGATTCATACATGCAATACCATGGATCACTACCATGGTTCTCTTAATACCATCTATCTACTACCATGGCCCGTTTGCAACTAACTGTGGTCCCTTTCTTTAAATATGGGTCAACCACTTACAATTATTAATATGAGCTTTATTGACTCTTTAACTAACTATAACTATGACTTGACCCTATTACATAAATAAGGGGGTTAGGGTTGGACGCTAACATAGAGAAATCGTCAGGTGGGGCAGAAGCGAAGCTATAAACCATTCACGATGTTGATTGTCTGTTATCACTCTAAAATTTCCCTAGAGTTGTTATGAAAGAAATAATAGAGGTAACCACAAACCTAATTTTGAGATCAAGATCTAGCCTTCCTAATGCTCAGAGAGGGTTCTCTCTTTATGATTTAACTTTGTATAGTTAATTGATTTTAGGCTAGTTATTTAAGCTTTGATTGGGTTTTGATTTTGATTTGGTGGTGAAATCACTGAATTAGATGGATAGAGGGATGTCTTTTACCATTGGGCTATGGGGTCAAGTATGAAGAAAACAGGAATGAATCAAGTTCTAAAGATAGTGTTTATAGGGCAAGGTAGCTGAGTAAATTCAGATCTTTTAGGTTGGATGGTGAAGTGGTTTTCAATCGAGCTCAAGGAGTAGTTAAGGGTTCCTCAAACCGGATATTGAGGGAAATGGTAGGGGTCAATCGAAACTAGGGAGAAATGAAGGATTCCATACTCTGGATATCAAAAGAAAACATTAAAATGATTAAATGTTCAAGACAGAGTGTACTTAAATAAATTATGTAATAATTTTCCAGTTATTTCATTCAAATTTAGACAACATGAAAGTATGTGAAAGACTTAAGAAGATAACAATTTGACAAACAGAAAATACTTCACTGAATTGGCCCAACACATTAATCCTGTAATGCAATGTCTTTATTACTCAGTCAAGTCTGCTAACTTGAAAAAATGGTACAATGAGCCCTTAGGTTTCAGATCAATACAACTATATAAATGTCTAGAAACCCACCCTCTGTTCTTTGAATTATGAAGTATTTATACAAACTTATTACAAAATATCCCAAACTGTTTTGGGAATTATTCTAGGAAAAAGAAATATCTTCATGCAAGAAGATAGAGACAGATATGTAACTGCTACAAGCTATCCCTATTTATTTGGCTCTGCTGTCAGATCTTTTGCTGCCTTTTCTCATTTGTTGTTTTTCTTCCACTCTAACTGTTCTTTTTACTTTGCCCTTTGACTAATACTCTTTCATCTGATACTCTTTTACTAAGCTGACCTATTGCTTTTCTTTCACTCCTTTGTATCTACTTTTACCTTGCATTTTCATAGTAAATCATTTAATTTTTCCCAAGTCTCTTTATCTGGTAATTTAACATTTACCATTCTTCTTTAGACTTCATTAGCTTCTGTGTATTTTGGAAAGATAGGTTTGTTTACAAAAAGGTGTTTTACCTCATGATGGAGGTAAAAGAGGTTCTCAAAAGTTTGGAATAGAACCTTTCCTATAGGCATCCCTTTCATAGAGGAACTATTGGATTGCTCTCTTGCCACTTCTCTGATTTTCCTGTTATAGTCTTCATGTGGCATCACCTATCATTTATCACCAATGGATTTGATAGACCTTTCTACCTCAAAGCATCAAATTTGACCATAAACCTTCCTATAGCCAACTCCATGGTTTGGAATTCGTCCTCAAGCTACATCATCAAGTTCCTCTTGGTGAGTACTTTATTCACCTTTAGTACAGTGCCAGTCCTGTCAGCTATGTTCAGCTCCTGCAATTCATATTTATTCTTTGAGTTAGGGAATTGGATTATTCTTGAGGCTTCTTCCGGCATATTTCCAAGTTCGACCTTAACTATTTGAATTGCTTCAGTAGCCTCTTTGACTAAAACATTTCGTTCAAAGATGACTTGTATAGATGGCCAAATATCATTGACAGAGTCAATGATATTGTCCCATAGTTGTTCTTTTGCTTGGGCAAGTGGCTCCTCCAATGTTAATTCTTTTTCCAAGTTCTTTATCCTCTCAGTCAACCTATTTGACTTATGTACTTCATTTTTATGTATAATCTGAGCCAATTTCTTCTCATCCTCTAGAATTCTTAACTATTCTTTATGTCTATTTATTTCAATGGTCTAAATGGACATGTCCTCCATGGCTTTGACTAGTTTACTTGCCTCATCACTTCGATGAGCTGTTGCTGTTGTTGAACCTGTTGCTGATGTAGTTGCAGTTGCAGCTAGAAGTGTTGTTGTTAGTGGAGCTGTGGGGGCCAACGAAGCTGCCAAAGTTGAAGGAACTGCTGTAGTAGGCATAGGAATATCAGTGACAGTGGCTGTCTCAAGGTTGGCATGTTTCAGCTATATCAAACTATCCAATTCATTCTCCATTTCTTTCATTTGAGCATTCAGTTGAAGAATGAGATGCATCATTTCCTCCTGCTGGGTTTGGTTCTCTAGGACCTCCTTGGTTTGTGGATGTTCACAAGGAGGCAACTTCAGTTGTTTTTTCAAAGCAACAATATCCTAATTTTTATTCTTTACTAGTTTTTCTGCTACCTTGATGTCATGTGGATTATATCCAATTTCAATTACCAAGTCTTCTAGTGACTTGATCCTGTTATCCTTGGCCTGTGAGGATGCCTTCTCCAGCTTAGACTGTGCTATGATGTTGTCCAATGATCTTTGAAGTTTTAGTATAGTCATTACTTTGTTAGTCATGGTGGAATAAATCATTTCACCTGCTTGCTTATGGAATTCGATTTGGTCAATAGGGTGAACATCTCTGGCCAAAACTTCAAACTATGTCTTCCTATAGTCTGCTGATGATCTAGGCTGCTGGATTGTAGGCTGCATAAAGGTCATTTGCATCTTACCAGTCTTAATGTCTGTTGTGGCCACAACCACCACCCTATCAATTCTTTTTGTTTTCAATATTTGTTTCTATTGGAGATAAATAACTTTGAATTAGCTCTCATTTGGCTTTTGAATCACTCGAATCGAACCAAAAACAAAGGAGTTGTGATTAAACACTGCTGGTTAGTATGGTCAACCACTGCTATCCTACAGGTGACAAATAAATTTTACTTTGTTATATTTTTTCATGGATTCGTTTTACAGAGTAACTACTGCTACTCCCTAAAGGGAACAACATTTTTCGAGTGTTTTTGTTGTTCCCTCTAGGGAACAACTATTGTACCCTAAAGGTAACAACACCATTTTGGAGTGTTTTTTGTTTTTCCCTCCAGGGAACAACTGTTGTTCCCTCAAGGGAACAACACCTTTTTGAGTTTGTTGTGGCCACAACCACCACCCTATTAAAACCTACTCTGGGGGCAAATTTGAATGGGTCCCTTTAGAAGTTTGATCTTTCGTCTCTTTGAATGATAACCATAGTTGTCAGATGGAATTATGTCCTCAAATATGAACGGTTCAATGGTTTATTAATTATGGTTGCAATCCATTTTTAATCATCAGTCCCCAAAAAAATCATCATGCTCTCTTGAGATTTAGAGCCGGAAGGACTCATATAGCCCCTAGTTGCAGAGTCTGTCTCTTTATGAAAGTTTTAATGAAGGCAAGGTTTGTTTTTGGACGTTTCTATCATATCTCTCATAATCATAGCTAATGTTAATTATTTTTGTAGGTGAGGACCAAGAGAAGAAAATAGAGGTCGACAAGCTGATGCATAAGCATGAGGAATGGCTGCGGGGAAAAGATGCAAGTGAGACCTGGCCGAAATAGAGGAATTTATGACAAGCAACAGGGAAGGCATACACAGTGGGGAGCTACGCAATAGACTACAGTGATTTTTTGTTTCTTATCCTTCCTCCAGCCCTTCCACTCTCGTAATAATGCTTTCAATTGCAATTGCTGACTTGCAAAAGGATCTTACATCCTGAAATACCTGTCCAAGAAAAGGATGTACGAGCTCAGAGATTTGTTTCAATATATGTATAGTGTTCTATGGATCCTAGAAAAACGCCTTCATTTGTTGGATTTGTGTAGGCTTGATAAGGCTTGATGGACAGAAACAATCGCACAACACTCTACCTCGCAATCTGTCGAAGAAACATATGAACACATCGAAGAAACTCTGAATGAGTATGAAGTCATTGTTGATCACTGGCCTGAATGCTCGATTGATTTGAAAAATGCAATCACAGTCATAGAGAGGTAAATAAACATGGAAAACATATAGCTAAACTCTAAAGAATTGTTCGAGATGAAAAGGGATCGGAAGGTGGTAATGAAGTTCGAGAAAGCAACGCAGCCTTTAAATGATCATAGCATGAACAGTATGCCTAGTCCACATGATACCACTACTAACTAGATTGTGTTGCCATGTGTCATGGTTTTGGGATAGAATGGGGTAGGATGCCCTAAAATTATGAGAAGACAAGAAGTAGAACAGATGTTGGTATAAGGGTTCTTACGTTGCTTTGGGGACTCTAGATGACACCTTTGCACCACCGATGTTGATATTGCAAAGACATACTCTGCAAGAAAGGGATATGGAACCACCACAACACATAATGGAGGCATGTTCTATGTTAAGTGGAGGTACTCCTAACAGCACAGATCCATCAAGCTGTTGTTACCTCCAGATACACCTTAAATCATGCCATATGTTCGATGATGAGCGCAATGTCTTCATTCGCCTTCAGGAAATAATAGAGAATAATGTTCAGTCGATACAAGTGTGAAGAGATGGATTGCAGCCATTCTTCTTTCCATCAGCATCCATTCATTTCCTCTAGGAAACAAAATGCTCCAGCAAATGTGGCCTTGACTTGTCAGCAGTTTCATTGACCGTTCTATGTTTGTATATTTTAATTTGTATATTGAAAAGAACATGAATATGGAAAGTTAGGGGAGACGGAGGGTCAGATTTCTTGTGGCATAAGTATTACCTCTGGATATGGGTGAAGGACCCTTTTTTGGCAGAAGAGGGGTTGATTTTATTATGTTAATAAAGAAGATTGTTTCGGTCAAGAAGAAGCCTTTTTTCAGATTCATTTTCCTCTTTCTTTTATGTTGGAATCAGGGTGTTGTGACTGGCATGAGGATATATATGTTTTGTTTTTGTGCACAGTGATAACAGATAGCTTAAGAATAGTCTTGGTTATTTTAATATAATTCGTTATCATGGTTAACTCATGAGCAGTCTCCAATTTGAAGCTATATTAAACATCGGATGCAATTTTTATTTGTAGAAACAGGAATGTGTATTCTTGTATGAATAATTAGATTGCAATTATGCTTAAATACAACCTTGTTCATTGGTGTACTCAGTAATTGATTCATTTGGACTTGGAATCTATATGTGATGTTTAATCTTTTCTATTATGTTCCTGCAGGATATATTAGAATAGTTAGGACTAGCCTAAGTAGGTAGAATTAGTGAAGATAGGACTTGATACATATTGTTTAGCTGTTTCTTTTGTTGATTTAATGGAAATCTTCCTCCGGGGAGCAATCTTTCAACACCTATAACATTTTACGGGATCCTTTGAAACCCGTTGGAACTAGCCATTCCAAACGAAAGCATATCTAATTGGGGTCTCTAATCGGGTTGGTTCCCCTTTGTTGGCATAGCGAAAATTTGTTGTGTCAAAAAAATTGGCACTAGAAGGAGGGCTTGAACCGCCGTCCACAGCTTTCAAGATTTCATCTATAAACATCACGCATGGATTTGAAAATATTGATGTATGGATCGTAAAGGTCGAAAAGATCCTTCCACCCATTTGGAAGAGCCTCATTTCAAAGAAGCAGAGGTCCCTCTAAGTCCTATGTTTGGGTCACCCAAGGAAGAGAGACCGTGGGAGTATCCTGTCACTCACGAACAACCACTCAGAGTACTTACTCGTGCTTACACTCGTTACCTATCTCAACTCCCCATCTTTCATTCTTTACCTCTGACAACTAAAATAAATCCAAGGATATGTCCCATAAATGACGAGACATCTGCAACTCTTTCTCTTGAAGATATTGTGCTAGAGTCCTTGCAAAGTATTGACACTCCTTGGGAAGAAATTCCTGAGGATCCCCTCTCTAAAGGTAATCCTTGGCTTGATTTGGAAATTCCTAACAAAGAACACCTAGGGGAAACCCTCCACCAGAACCTCCCCAACCATAATATGGCTAACGTTCCTCCTCCAGGTGAAAATCAACCTCCACCACATCCTCCAGGCGGGAATCAACCCCCACCTCCTCTGGGAGCACTCCCTCCCTGGCTTGCATAAGATGTTGTAGCAGTACTTGGACAACAACATGCCTTACCCAAGAACGTAGAAATAGTATTACCCAAATTCGACCCTGAGTAGGGAGACACAGCTGATAAGCATATCCACTTTTTCTTCCTAGGTGTGCGCATGTTGGGGGAAGCCGATGAGGATGTGGTATGTTTCTTATTCCCTTTTACTCTGATTGGTGCAGCATCCACATGGTACTTTAGCCTGAGAATAGGATCAATCACTTCGTGGGATGCTTTTCAGCGGGCCTTCTTAGACAAGTTTGGCGATGATAAGACACCTGCGGCCTTGGTTTTAGAATTATCACGTTTAAAAATGGAAACCAAAGAAAAGGTCAAGGATTTTAACATCCGGTTCAACACTTTGTTCAATAGAATCCTGGCTAATGCTAGACCTACTGATGAGGTGCTCATGGAATTCTACATCACTGCTCTCCCTATCCCTACTGCGATGTGGGTCAAAAGGAGTAATGCACAAACCTTACAGGGTGCCATTGATGAAGCAGTAAAAGTTGAGAATGAAATGATCAGTCTCACAGCATGTCATCATATGACCGAAGAAAAGAAAGCCTCTCAATCATCAAAGAAGAATAATGGGAGTGATAATAAAGTGACTAAGATCAAAGAAAAGGACACCATAGATGTGAAGGGTTTGCATCGGATCATTAAGAAATTGATGAACACAGTCATCAATATGAAGAGGAATTCTGGAGAGAGTACAAATGGGAATGGAGGAAATAATAACAATAGGAAATCCTTCAAACCTTTCTATCGTAAGAAGACAGAAGGTGGTCATGGTCAACCTGCAATTCCTGCTCCACCTAATTAAGAGATTTTAAATATGGAGGAACTGGCTCTTATTAGATCACTTCTTACCAAAGAAGAACCTATAGAAAATCTGGAGCAAGAACAGGAAGATGAGGAAGATTACAAAGTAGAAAAGCCTAGGGATGAGGAATCTCAAGTCAATGTACTATGGGATTTCTATGCAGATGGGAACGATGATGAAGAAGATAGTATAGAATAAATTCACACTAATGAAATCCACACACGAAGTAAAGGGCCACTTGTGGATGTGATGAAGCTTGTAGACTAGACAAAGAGAGATGTCCACCCTTCGAAGACATCCACTCCCAAGGCTCTTGTTGAGAAGAATAAACCTAGTGGTAATTCCCAAAGTACTCTAGTCGTGAGCTATCCAGAGAAGGATAATACATCACCAAATGCAACGAAGGCAACTCAAAATGGTAAATTCCCACCTAAGAGCAGCAAGACCGGTATGTTTACTTTGCCCTACCCTATTTATAACATTGATTACAACATTGTGGATGATCTTAAGAAATCTCGGGCTAATATCACGTACTTCGATTTGTTAAAGTTAACGCAACAAAGATATTTTCTTTTGAAATCTATGAATGAACGAAATTGAAAATCTTCCACCAATTCGAATAGTCAAACCAAAAATTTTGTGTCCAGACCCGTTAGTACCTCCAGTACATCCCAAACGCCATCAGCCATGGAAGCCACTCTGTTGAAAACGAATCGAACGCCCCAAGATGTCAGTGTAGCCATGATAGGAAGGAAATCAAAATCCATGACTCCACCTTTCCTTATCACATTTGAAATCTTCAACATGAACGTACACAATTTCCTGGTAGATTTCGGTGCCCCATCCACTGTTATGCCTTACGCTGTTGCTAAAAGACTTCATGCAATGCCCGAGAAAACTGGAACTCAGATTATGCAATTGGACAGAATGAATGTAAAAGTGAATGGAGAATTGAAAGATGTACTCATTCAGGTGACTACCAAACCACAGTACACACAAGTCATTGACATAGTGGTAGTCGACATACCCGAGGCATATGGGATGCTTCTTAGTAGGGACTGATCAACAAATATGAATGGATATTTCTCAACAGATTGGTTCCATCTCTTGTTGCCTCAGAAAGGAAAAGGTGATATGCTAAGAGTTGATCGAGAAAGATACATGAAGTATGTAGTGACAGAACTAAACGACCCCAGTGAACCTATAATGTTTACCAACTCTATCCTTGGGAATTATAGTTTCGACATTTGTGCCATGGAAACCTATTTTGGAGAATTCCATGCAGAGATAGTTGAAGAAACTGCAACGAACACACAATTGGAAGCTCTCCCCTGTAGTCCAACTGATGAACTATCCTGTATTATAGTAGATGATAGGACTAATTTCGTAGAAAGTAGTTCAATTGATGTAACATTAGATTCTATATTTTGGACACTCTACTTTGATGGCTCTAACTTCATAAAGGGCGCAGATGTTGGGAGCATTCTCATTGACCCACAAGGGAACCAACATTTGATGGCCAACTAGTTGGAGTTTGTGTGCACCAACAACACGGCAGAGTACGAAGGCTTGCTGCAAGGCCTGAAGAAATCCATTGACATGAAGGTGAAAAATCTTAAAGTTTTTGGTGACTCACAGATAATTGTCGACCAGGTAAGGAAAAGGATACATTACAATTTTCCACACCTGGTAAGATACCAACATGAGGTATGGAGCTTAATTGACAATTTTGATTCTTTTAATATCACATACATACCTCGAGGGAAAAACCAAGATGCTGATTTGATGGCTGGTATGGCTTCAAAACTTTTTCCTGACCTTAGATTAAACAAGAATAAATATTATGTTGAATTGATTTTCAAACCATCCGTACCTGATAACATCTCAAATTGGTAGGTATTCAAAGGTGACAAGCAAATCCTTGAGTTCTTGCACTGCGAAAAGACATTCAAAGATGCACTCATTGATGAAAAAGAGCATGACAGGCTTATGAATGAGAGTGAAGATGAGGAAAAAGATCAGTCCAATATAATTCCCAAGTCAGTTGTCAAGATGGAGCAATTTTATGACCTGCATGATAAATTTAAGAAGCCGACTAATTGCAAAATACATAGCTCATCCATGAAGTATGAGTCGGTCAACCATGGAACTGAAAAAAACCAAAAAATGTTAATTTGGGCTTAGGATGCTCTCCAAAAGAAAAGGTTGCGTTCGTTAAGCTGTTTAAAGAGTACAAGGACATCTTTGCATGGACAAATGGTGATTTAAAAACATTTGATACCGGCATCATGCAGCATGTAATTCCTTTGGAAAAGGATGTTAAGCCCTACCAACAAAAGCTTCGTAAGATGCATCCAAGCCTGGAACCATTGGTGAAGAAAGAGTTAAACAAAATACTCAACACTAAAATCATTTTTCTGGTTAGGCACACCAGCTGGGTAGCCAATCTTGTGCCAGTAAAAAAAAAATGGAGACATCAGATTATGTATCGATTTCAGAAACCTGAACAGAGCATCGCAAAAGGATAACTATCTTGTCCTATCTATGGAACACATTTTTCAGTGCGTTTCTGGGTCTGAAATGTTGTCCCTATTGGATGGGTTTTCGGGATATAATCAAGTGTTGGTGTCGAATGGAGATCAACTTAAGACAACCTTTAACAGATCAGTAGAGGTGTACATGGACGACATTACTTTGTATTCTTATCACAAAAGGGATCATATTTATCACCTGAAATAGATTTTCGAAAGATGCGGAAGGTACGAAATATCATTGAATCCCAAGAAGAGCGTTTTCATAGTTACAGAAGGGAAGCTACTAGGTCATATCCTCTCCAAGGAAGGAATTATTATCGATCCTGAAAGAATAGAGACCATCATGAGAATACAACCTCCTGCAAATAAAAGGGCAATGCAATCTTTTTTTGGGAAGATTAATTTCGTTAGGAAATTCGTTTCAGGCTTCATGGAAATAGTGCGTCCCATTCAGCTAATGATGAAGAAAGATGTTGTGTATAGATGGAGAGATGAAGCTAAGAGATCATTTCAGTGAGTTAAGGAGGCCATCACAGAAGCTCCTGCGTTGGTTAGCCCAAATTTTGATAGGGAATTCCTCCTGTATACTTTTGCTTTTTATGTTTCATATGCCGCAATCCTCACCCAAAAAAATGATAACGGCAATGAAGTCCCCATTTCGTATATGAGCTCTAATCTTCAAGGGGTAGAAATGAATTACCTTGACGTGGAGAAACAAGGTTTTGTGATTTTTAAAGCCGTGAAACATTTCACCCTTATTTTCTAAAGGCCAGGACCAAGGTGATCGTTCCCCACCTTGCTGTAAGGACCCTCTTCATGCAGAGGGAGATGGGAGAACAGAGAGGGAATTGGATAACGACTCTTTAGGAATATGACCTTGAGATTAAGCCAGCAAACATAGTTCGGGGGCAGGGGTTATGTAATCTTGTAGAAGAAGCCTTGGCAGGTAAAGAAGGGATGTCATAGGAACCAGAAACTCAGTGTGCGTAGAATGCTCAAGTAGCATTCAGGGAAGAGCCCGGATGGGACAAAAAAATGTTAATATATGAGCACGAAGTATTGGAAGTCTCATTGGACTCTAATTCGTGGTATTATGACATACACTTTTATCTAACATGGGGGTCATGTCCTGAGCACATGGATGCATCATGAAGGAGAGCACTCAGATTAAAATCTAATCAGTATCACTTGGCCAATGACACATTATATAGGAAAAATTATGATGGAGTTTGGCTAAGGTGTTTGGAAAAGGATGACGCTGATCATGTCTTGAAAGAAATGCACGACGACCTAGCAGGGGGTCACTATGGTGGAGAGACCACTACTCACAAAATATTAAGAGCTAGGTATTATTGGCCTACTGTGTTTAGAGACTCGCATGCTTATGCTCAGAAGTGCAAGGTGTGTCAATTTTCTGCAGGGCGAGAAAGAAAGCCAGCCGTTCCCCTCAGGACCGTTATGATTTATCACTCATTCCAGCAATGGGGCCTAGATTTCATAGGTGAGATCACTCCGAACTATTCACAGTAGCATAAGTATATACTCATGGCAACCGACTACTTCACTAGATGGACCGAAGCCATCTTGCTTCAAAAGGTTAACGAAGACGAGGTAATATCTTTTATTGAGAAATTTATTATCAATAGGTTTGGCATCCCTGACACTCTCATATTTGATAATGCTTCTTACTTTTCATCACTAAAATTGACTGAATTTGCTATTGATAAATCACTTCACATAAGGTATGCAGCAAATTATTACCCCCAGGGAAACGGAGTTGTAGAGTCCTCAAATAAAAATCTCATCCGCATAATCTGTAAATTTGTCGCCGACAACTAGAGGAATTGGCACAACACTCTAACAAACGCCCTTTGGGCCGATAGAGTCACCCCAAAAGTAGCATTAGGGAATTCCCCATACTTACTCATCTATGGATAGGAAGCGATTTTACCTCCCAATGTTACCCTTCACTCTTTACAGCTCTCCCAAGCCTCGAGAGGAACCCCTTCATCCTTACTTCAAAAAAGAATCAACCAACTGGTGAGGTTGGAGGAATTGAGAGAAAATGCCAGAAATAAGTTCAGGAATCACCAAATGATTGTGAAGAGATGGTTTGATCACCATCAGGCGGAAATAAAGATTATCAAGTCAGAGAGCTAGTCTTGAAATGGGACAAGATGAGTGAGCCAAAGGGTAAGCACATGAAATTCCAACATTTATGGCTGGGCTATTTCCAAGTTGAGGAAAAAATTGGTCAGGGAACCTACAGATTAAAAGCTTTACATGAAGAAACCAAAAAACTCCCTGTTAATGGCCAACATCTTAAGAAATATTTCCAGTAACCATCACATGGTGGTTACCTCCTGAGTAGGTTAGGATGTATTTTATTTTTTCTATTAGCGTAGTTATATTTTTCGTTTTTTTTTTGTTCTTGTTTTTCCCGCAAAGTTTTTCTTCCTTCTATTTTGAATTCCAGTCCTTTTTAGCCAATTAATTTCAATCTTTCATGTCTCGTTTTCACCTTTTATAAATCTCTTCCAATCGCCCTCATTCGCTACCTTCAACTTTTGCTTCCCTCCTTAACCTACTGATGAGTCTGCAGATCCTAAATTCATTATTACCTTGCAAGTTGAACGAACCTTCAATGAGCCCATGAGAATTGGAAAATCAGTGGTAAAATTTAAATCGATGCCACTCATTGGCATCTGTTGGGAACTAGGTAGGCTCTGTTGATAATCTAGATACCTGAAGCATGTATGGACATCTTTATAAAATGAAAAATGTGTAACCACAACTGGACGGGCTTGGAAAAACACTGCATTTTGAAAGTCCTACCTAGACCTAGCCTATACTTGCCTATAAGGTTTGCAGTTATTCTCAATTGGTTCTGCCAACCACACTAAAATTACCAATACCTATCATCTACAAGTAAACCTCACTTCATGGGCTAAGCTCGCTGTCATATATCCTGTGGCAAATTTAATTGTCCTCTAGTCCTTGTGCCCGAAACTGGAAGGACTTCTTTAAAAGAAAATGAAATGTCGAGTCCTTGTGCCAATCTGGAAGGATAGGTTTTTTGGGAAGCTGGTTGGAGTAAGGACTATTGCTGGACTCAGAGTATCAACTGACATAGCAAACCCAACCTTGCTTAAGCGGTTTAAAAATATGGGGATCCATGATTGCAGCCCATTTGATCATACGAAAGTATAGCACAAAAAAATCCTTACATAAAGTACGGATAAACATATCTACATATATTCGTCAAGCTTGATGCGCTATAAAGAGCTTAGGCACACACCTAAACAGGGATTGAAAAACCAGTGATGGCCCCAGAAGGATTTTGAAAGTATAAAATGGGTAGAGGAGAGTAAATAAATCCCATAATACGACCATTGGAGAATGCCTGTCAAAACCCTATCAGTAAGTAGAAGCTATTTGTCTTTATCCCGCCTAAAGCGATCAATGCTGAAGTAGAACCCATGCCTGTCTGTCTATATAGTTTTCATTTCCAGTTTATCTTAACACCCTGATGTTCTACGGATCAAAGTTTATTTGGTAACAGAGATAACTGGTTCACCCAGTGGTTTGCCATTTTGTTGTGGCCACAACCACCACCCTATCAATTCTTTTTGTTTTCAAAACCTATTTCTACTGGAGATAAATAACTTTGAATTAGCTCTTATTTGGCTTTTGAATCATTTGAATCAGACCAAAAACAAAGGCGTTGTGATTAAAACACTACTTGTTAGTTGGTCGACCACTGCTCTCCCGCAAGTGACAAATAAATTTTACTTTGTTATTTTTCTTCGTGGATTCGTTTTACAGAGTAACTATTGTTGTTCCCTAAAGGGAACAACATTTTTTTAAGTTTTTTTGCTATTCCCTCCAGGGAACAGCACCTTTTTGGAGTGCTTTTTGTTGTTCCCTCAAGGGAACAACACCTTTTTGAGTTTGTTGTGGCCACAACCACCACCCTATTAAAACCTGCTCTGGGGGCAACTTTGAATGGGTCCCTTGAGAAGTTTGATCTTTCATCTCTCTGAATGATAACTGTAGTTGTCAGATGGAATTATGTCCTCAAAGCTGAATGGTTCAATGGTTTAATAATTATGGTTGCAATCCATTTGTAATCATTAGTCCCCAAAAAAATCATCGTGCCCTCTTGAGATTTAGAGCTGAAAGGACTCATATAACCCCCAGTTGCAGAGTCTGTCTCTTTATGAAAGTTTTAATGAAGGCAAGGTTTGCTTTTGGATGTTTCTATCATATCTCTCATAATCATAGCTAATTTTAATTATTTCTGCAGGCGAGGACCAAGAGAAGAAAAGCGAGGTCGATGAGCTGATGCATAAGCATCAAGAATGGTTGCGATGAAAAGATGCAAGTGAGACCTAGCCGAAACAAAGGAATTTATGACAAGCAACATGGAAGGCATACACAGCGGGGAGCTACGCAACAAAATATGGTGATTTCCTGTTGCTTATCCTCCCTCCAGCCCTTCCACTCTTGTAACGGAGCTTTCAATTGCAACTGCTGACTTGTAAAAGGATCATACATCCTGAAATACCTGTCTAAGAAAAGGAGGTACCGCTCAGAGATTTGTTTCATATGTACAGTGTTCTGTGGATCCTAGAAAAACACCTTCGTCTTGTTACACTAAAAAATGTCACCATGGCTATTTACAGTTGGTATGGCTCTATCAACAGTCATACTACCCTCTTGAGCAAGTCTTATGCCTCTACTATTCATGTCAAACTCCAAGAAAGAGAGAAAGTCTTTATAAACATGTTTATCTCTGGGTACGCAGGTTCTCTCAAGCCTTGCCTGTGGGTACGCACCTTTTGTTCATAAGGTCTGCGTCCAAGGACGCTCTGTATCTAAAGGGGCAGGTGCGTCCCTCTGAAAAGGTTAAAATGCGCAAGTTTTATCTTCAAAAACTTACTTGTGGTCATTTCTAGAGCATTCTAGAAGGTTGTTTGATGTGTATTGAGCGCCTCCAGATGGTTCATGCACTCCTATCAAAGAGGAACTTATCCCATCAATAAGGGAGTGTTCCCATCCAAAGAGGGGGACTATCCCATTGATGGTGGACCTGATTAACTTTCTCCTGAGCACTATAAAAAGAGGCATTGAGCCAGAAGGAAGAAGGTTGAAAGCTATAGATTTCTAAGGGTAAATGTTGCAGGAATTAGGACTCCCATTTAGAAGCTTGTGAGGAGAGATTGTCATCTTTACTTGTTCTATTTGGAAGTGGGTGAGCTTTGTCAAAGTAGAGGAAGACTCTTGTGGACCCTGGAAGGAGCTTGCACAACACCAAGGCTCAGGTTGTAATGGTTCCTTTTGATTACCTTTAATGCAAATTGGTCCATTCTTCTCAATAACTTGTTGTTTATGGGTTATTTCATGTACTCCTTGGTCTATGTGTTGAATATGCTTTGTTTTATGTTATAATCAGGTGCTATTTAATTGTTTGACTGTTGGTGATTACAGGTTTTGGAGAAAAGGAGGAGCTCATCCAGATCAACAAAGCTTGGACTTCTACAACAACATTTGGACAAAGGTAAGAACGAAACACTTGATTTCTCATATCATAATGTATGTTTAGAGAAGGATAGCTCCAGTTTGTTTTGTTTGTCATTAGAATGTCTTAGACTTCTAGGAAGGTCAGTTGTGTCCGCACCCTTGACTGATTCCGTGTGACAAATTGGCGACTCCATTGGGGAAAGATTCCATTGATGAGAAGAGTCTTTTCTTTTGTATGAACTTTGCTTTGAGAAAATTGGTTTATTTTTCTGGTTTTGGCTCTGTGACCTTGTCTCTGGGTGGGTTAGCTTAGGATTAGTTTTATTTTGGGTTTTCTTGAGTTTTTCAGTAGGACGCACCCTCTGAGTGCTGCACAGTGCGTCCCTGGATGCACTTTTGCTGTGTGCACAGAGCGGGCCCGCACCTGTGCTAACGGGTTGCCTGCGTCCCCTGCCAAAATTTGAGAAAAATCCACTTTTTGCCTTTTTTGCTCTTAGATTTTGTTTTTTCTTAGTTTCTTCTGCTCAGATTCATCAGTCCCTTGTCCAGAATCTTCACCTGAACTGGTTTCATTAGCATTGAGTGTTTTAGTGGATTTCGTCGAAGTGTAAGCCCTAGGGTTTGATTTTTGAGTAGGTCTTGTAGCGACTTTAGCGGTAGGAGTTGTCAAGCCTTAGATATCTCTGGTTTTGTCAACATTCTAAGAAGTCAAACCTGTTATAAAGTCTACCTGTAGGAGCAACTTACCATCAAGTTGTCTTTTGGGCCAATTTCGAAGTGCTTGTTGTTTGAGTCTTGAATTCCATTTTACGAAAAGAACAAAAAGATTTGAGTTTTGTTTTGACTAGTCTTTTGATTCTGCATTAGCTGGTCCTTGATTTGATTTTGATCAAGTAAAACATCCTAGAATCATCTTTGTGAGCTTTTGCCTTGTTAGGTTTGCTTAGAGTAGTCTCTCTTTTGGTTTGCTTGTGAGTCAAGTTTTCATAGTTTTGTAGCTTTTGAGATTGTTTTTTGTTAAAGATAGGTTTACATGCTTTATTAAAAAGAGAAAATACAAAAATATCTCCTTTGAAAAGTTTTGTTTCAAGTAGCTTTGAAAGTTTTGAAAGAAAAAGAGTTTTTCGTGCAAGTAAAGAGTGGTTATGTTTGTGTGCTTGAAAAGAAAAAGAGAATTGTTTCTTTGATTGTCTTTTCTAAGGAAGTTGTTTTCTTTAAAAATTGCATTCTCTCAACTCTCTTAGTTAAAGAATTTCATTGAAAAAGCAAAGTAGCATAGATCATCTTAGGTGCATCTTTGTAGTGGTTGGAGTCGAGTCTACACACCATTGGTTTCACTTCCATTACCTTGTGACTTTAAAGAACAACCATAAAAGTAACGCTTAAAGTAAAATTGAACTAGTAACTTTTATTTTCTAGGGCTCTGAAGCATCAATTTAGATCAGGCTAGTGTCTTGGAGTAGGTGAGTACTTAACTCTCCAAGACAGTAAAACCAAACAAGTAGTCGATCTTGTGATAGAATCAAATCCAATTTTTACATTTACACTCTGGGAAAGCTCCTCTTAAAGGAGAAGCACGAGCTCGTGTCCGAACCAGTGAGGGGATCATTCCCCCCTCGTTGGGAACGATGCCAGACAGTACGTATTACAAATGGTAAACCTCAGATTAACCATTTTCGAGGAGCCAGGGGTCACTTATCGGTAAACCTTGGATTACTGTCAAGGAGCCGGTAAGGGGATTGAGCTTGCTACTCTGCCCTTGCGTGCTGTTGGAGTTTAGACTGTTCCCCCAGGTGTACTTGTGGCCATTGGTAACCTTAGTGACCATAATCTCTAGGATTCTACCCAAGGTGACGGTGGAGGGAAGGTCCCACTGTACCTGGAGCAGACGTCGGCTATACTCACTTGGATTTTCTGGGGGGTTCACTTCACTCGAGACGGTTAAAGTGGAGGAACTTGGTCCAGTCTATTCATTAAGCAGGTTGTCGGTGTAACTGTTCCACCCGCCATTTCTGTACTGAATCCAGCGAGGTTGGGCCTAATCACCAACTAGCGTTTTTGGTCCGGAAGAATACTGTTTGTGTTTGGTTTGACGCCCTAGATTCTTTAGGCGTGTGATTCAAATTTATTTGGTTCTTTAGAGACTTTAGGTGGTTTGATTTGAAATTTTATTTTGTTTTCGTGTGTAGTAGTTAAAAGTTTTTAGCTGTGGCAGAATTACCGAGACAGTCCCATAGACTTCGGGGCCAGTCTCCTGAAGTTGTTTCTGTGGCCGAATTGTTGAGAAGATCCCGTAGACTTAGGGGTGAACCTCCTCAAGACGAGTCCAGTCATTTAGAAGGTTTAAAGGTCCTTGTAACTCCTCCTAGTGGCAGTAGAGTAGGTTCACCTGAAGAAGGAGAATCTTCCTTGGTAGTCCATCCAGATTACCAAAGTTTAGAGACAGGTTATAATCCCGAAGCTGTTACAGTTTCTGAGCTTGTTGGTAGTTTTTCGTCTGCTAGTGATACAGGCGAAGAACCAGAAATATCCGAACCTGTTACTCCGACTCCTAGTGTTCCTGATTCACCGAGAATAGAAAGAATTATCACCGAAAATCTTCCGGTTGGTTTGATTGCTATAGAAGAACTTGTTCCAGAGGAAGAAATAGGCGTCTCTGATCCTGAAGATCAAATTACCCTTGATCTAAGGGAGCGTGAATCCATCTTTTACAGTCCTCCTAGAAGTACTACTTGGTACCTTTCGTTAACCAATTATTTAGACAACTTTGGGCTAGGTTTTTCTACACCTCGTACCCCTTTTCCACCTGGAGGTATTCATACTCCTGTAAATATGTCTGGTCAGTCATCTGTGTTTACACAAAGTCCTGAATCTTTTTTACATGGTGGTCCTTCTGTTCCTACTAGGTATCAATCTCTTTCTGGTACCTTTGCGGGAGCATCTCCTCAACCCGTTGATCATGGGTTATTAGTTGGAAACAGTGGTAATGTACCATTGAGTGTAGGAGACATTTACATGATGTCAGGTTCAATTCCCGTTACCCAACCTCAAGGTGGCCAATTACCGCCTGGGGGGCAGCCTTCGTTAATGCCTGGGGGGCAACCTCAAGGTACTTCATTCGTGTCTGGGGGGCAACCTCAAGGTCAATACGCTCCTATGGGGCAATACATACCTCAAGGTCAACCCCAGCCTCAATATGTACCCCAAGGTCAACCTCAATATCAATATCAACCTCAAGGATGGCAACCTCAAGGATGGCAACCCCAAGGGTATCAACCCCAAGGGTATCAACCTCAAGGATACCAACCTCAAGGTCAAGGTCAACCCCAGTACCCGTATTTACCTCAAGGTTATCAACCTCAAGGTCAATACTCAGGTCAAGGTTATCAACCACCTCAAGGTCAATCATATGGTCAAGGTATGGGGACTGCCCCTTACAACTATCAATCCTATCCTCAATCCGGCTATGGATCTCAGTACCCTCAACCTGTTATGGGTCAATACCCTGGAATGTTAGTGTGGGATCCATCACAGGGTCAACAGATGTTGCAGCCAAGTATACAGTCGGTACCTCAAGCAGGACAACCTGTAGTTCCTGGTCCACCCCAGCAACCGCAACCTGTCCAGTCAAGTGTTCAGACCTCTGTAACTTCGGTAGTTGCTCAGCCGCCAATTGCACCTAGTACTCCATCTCAAACGGCTGCTGCAACTACCGCCACATCTACCATACTTACTTCTGGAGTATCGACGGCTCTGGTTTCTACTGTCTCTGTAACCACTCCTCAGACATCTGTACCGTTGTCTGGATCTACGATCCAAACCGCAGTCCAGATGCCTGTAGGCCAACCTGGTATAAGTACGGTTGTCACTACTCAACCTCAATTTGTTCAACCTCCGTACTAGGGACAGTATCAACCTGGGCAAGCTGTCCAACAACCGGTTTACCAGTATCAACCGTATCCTGGGTACACTTATCAACAACCTCAGCAACCCCAGTACGGTCCGGTTAATCCTGGTTTTCCAGGAGGATATAATATCCCAAATGCGACTCCTGTTCCTAGTTATCCTGGATATCCTCCTCCTGGGGCCGGTATTGTGACCCAGAGTTTTAGATATCCTAACCGGCAGTTACCGTTTATCGCAACTTTGGATTTACCAGACTTGACGCGCCTAACGAACGATCCAATTCAATATCTTCCGTTCTGGCCACCAATGCCAAATAAGTTGCCCAATGATATACCCAAGTTTGAAGGTAAGTATGGAGAGGATCCGTCCAATCACGTGATGACTTACCACCTCTGGTGTGCTTCAAATTCCATCTCGGATGATTCGATCCGCTTACGTCTTTTCCAACGTACACTCATTGGTCTCGTGGCCAAGTGGTACATTGAGTTACCACGGGCATCTTTTTACAATTTTAGCCAGTTAGCTACCTCGTTCTTAACTCACTTTCAGTTACCAGTCAGATACGATAACGGTACGGAGTTATTAACTTCACTAAAACAATCAACCTCCACGTATATTCCAGATCACATTCATGAGTGGAGACGTCGAAGAAGGCTAGTGAAAGTTTTTATCCCGGACCAAATCTTAGCTGAATGGTTTGTTAAATCATTATTACCAAGGATTACTGAAGATGTAGCTAAGGCTGGAGTAGTTACTGAGGAGCAAGTCATTGCTCAGGCACAATACCTTGACTTAGTTTACACGCAGTCGAGTACATTACACGAGAAGATTCCGGATCTTCCAAAGTCGAACTAAATCGCTGCTGCTCCTTTGGGATCTCATGCCGCTGATGGTATGATTGGTATCGTGAATACAAAGAGCAAGAAGAAGTCTTCCAAGGCTTCAACTACTCCTATTATCACTTTGCCCAATTCCTCGACAGGAGAGTCTTCTCCTGAACTTACCGCCGATATTCACGCTGTAGAGTCATCTACGGCCAAATCAAAAAACGGTGGAAAGAAGAAAGGAAAGAAGAAGGCTAAAGCACACAAAGCTCCGAAGGAGAAAGCTGAAAAGTTGGAAACCAATGACGAAAAGCGCAAACCTCGATATCCTTGTCTTATTTGTGAAGAGGATCATTTTACGAGAGATTGCCCTCATCAGGCCGAGGTAGTGAAAATAGTCAAAGGTTCTCCCACTCCTGCTGTGTTAAAAAATCCATTTCCGGAGCAGGAGAATAAGATGATAGGTTCTTCCTCGAATGCCAGTGAAGAACCCATTTTGATGATGTCTCATGTGAGGATTGCGACTCGATCGCAAGATTATGGTAGTAAGAATCCTGTTGATGGTAAGGAAGCAGAATCTTCTCACTCTAACCCATCAACCTCAGCTCCTGGTTCCGATCCACTACAGATCGAGAAACCTAACCCAGACCTAGTAATTAAACCGCCCGCCAAGGGTGTACTTCGAAGGTCTGCTTTCAATCCACATGCGAGAGCGGCCCAGAATTACAACATTGTTGAGGACTTAGCTGTTTCACCCTCAGCAATGTCGGCGTTAGAAGTGCTGCAATCATGTCCAGCACAACGAAAATTTCTTTTGTCGGCTATAGGAGCTGTTGACGTTCAGGATCCGAATCTAATGATCTTCGATCTAGAAAATAGTACACCACGACTCCCCCATCAAATGGCTTTCCAAATTCCAGTGATAGTAAAAAACAGGCCTATTCATCGAACTGTGATTGATGAGGGAGCTTCTACGTGTATTATGTCAATTCAATGTTGGAGATCCCTTGGTTCTCCTTCATTGAACCAATCCCCCACCATCCTTAAGGCCTTTGATGGCCGTGGGTTCCGTCCGTTTGGTATTCTACAAGAATTGCCTATAGGGGTAGAAGGTAAAACCGTTAGTCTGGATGTGGAAGTGGTTGATGCCCCTCTAGACTACAACCTTCTTTTCGGTCGAAGTTGGTCATATGCTATGACAGCGGTCGTTTCATCGGTCTTCAGAGTAATTAAGTTTCCACATAATGGTAAGATCGTGACTATTGATCAAGTGACATACTTTTCATCCGACCCAGCCTCTTCAGAGAGTATCCAGCATGTCGGTAAGACGACAATCCCTTATAGGGACGTTGGTGTAGGTTTAATTAAGGATTCCGGTTTACTGGGAACTTTTCCTCTCCCTCCACTCAGTGTAGAACCTTCGTTTGCAACAATTCATATGATTACATCAGAAAACATTATTTATGATGATCCTTGGTATGTTCCATCTGACTCTGAGATAGACTCATTCGGTAATGCTATGCCTTTGAGTCCATATGAAATTGCTTATGAAGCTCTCATGTCTTTTACCGACTTTCATTCAACCGAAGTCGACCAAATGAATGTGGTTAGTGAAGAATCACTTTTCACCTCAACCTTAGAACGGATAACGTTTCCCGAAGTCGTGTCATCTGACGAACAACTTCGCGAAATCCTAAGTGTAGACGATCCACCATGGGAAGATCTCCATCACAGATCTTCATTTTTACCTAAGGATGATGCATTTGAAAATGATTTTTCATCTATCTTTACCGCTGAATATGTCAAAGACGCTCAGGATCCAACGAAACATTCTGATTCAGAGTTGAATTTAGGGAATATTTCTCATACTATTCCCATTGATATTTCAGTGAAGCTCAGAATTGAGGAGAACATTCATATAGGTGCCGCATGTACAGAAGAAGAAATCCAAACTTACAAGGCCCTATTCCAATAATTCTGCGATGTGTTTGCCTGGTCTTACGAGGAAATGCCGGGAATCGATCCTGCCATTGTTGTTCATGAAATCAAAACCTACCCGGATGCTAAACCCATCCGGCAACGGTTGCGTCAGATTCACCCTCGAAAAGCGGTTGCGATTAAAGCAGAAGTCGAAAAGCTGTTGAAAGCAGGTTTCATTTATCCGATCCCGTTAACGGATTGGGTATCGAATATTGTTCCGGTCAATAAAAAACAAGGAACAATAAGAATCTGTATCGACTATAGGGATATCAATCGAGCTTGTCCAAAAGACAATTATCCTACGCCTTATATCGATCAAATTATTGATGATTCTGCCGGAAGTGAAATTTTTTCCTTTATGGATGGTTTTTTCGGGCTATAATCAAATCAATATTCTACCTGCCGACCAACCAAAAACGGCATTCATTTGTCCATGGGGGACATTTGCTTATTGCAAATTACCTTTTGGGCTTAAGAATGCCGGTGCCACTTTTCAACGGGCAATGTCTTACGCATTTCACGACATCAAGCACATTGTGCAACCGTATCTCGATGATTTGCCTGCTCATTCTTTACGACGAGCTGATCACCTTGACCACTTACGAGCAATCTTTATGAGGTGTAGGAATTATCGAATTTGGTTGAATCCCCACAAGTGTGTTTTCTGTATAGAAACAGGTCGATTGCTGGGATTTGTTGTTTCAAAAGCCGGCATTCGCGTCGATCCCTCGAAAGTCGAGGCGATCATCAAATTGCCTCCTCCTTCGAGTTTGCGCTAACTCCAAAGTTTGCAAGGGAAAGCGAACTTTTTACGTCGATTCATCCCAAACTACGCCGAGGTCACTAAAGGTTTTACACGGTTGTTGAAACAGAACGTTCAATTCTTTTGGGACGAGATTGCCCAACAATCTTTTGATGCACTTAAACACGCGTTGACCCATGCACCGTTGTTGCATCCTCCCAACTACAACCAGGACTACTTCTTATACCTTGCAGCTTCACATTCCACCATTGGAATGGTGTTAGTTCAAGAAGATGAATCCGGAGCGGAACATGTGATCTACTATCTCAGTCAAACCTTAAATCCCACTGAGTTAAAATATTCGCATGTGGAGAAATTGGCCCTGGCAGCCGTTCAAGCTGTCCAGCGTTTTCGTCACTACATTCTTCTCCGTAAAACTACAGTTATTTCGGATTGCAACCCTACGATTTACATTTTGACAAAACAATTGCTAGGGGGCAAGTACTCTAAATGGATCGTTATCCTGCAAGAGTTCGACTTGGAGTTTGAGAAGTCCAAGTCTAAGAAATCCTTAGTTTTTGCGGAATTGATGTGTGATTTCCCGCGTACTGACACAGAGACTGTGGCAGAAGAGTCCATTGCAGACGAATCTTTGTTTCTTATCAGTACTTTAGATCCGTGGTTCGGGGATATAATCATCTATCTCCAAACCCAAACCTTTTGGCCTGAAGCTTCAAAAGCGGAACGTCGAAAAATTAGGTTTCAATCCCAGCAATACAAAATTATTGGAGATACACTTTATCGCCGGGGGGCAGACTTAGTTTTTCGACGTTGTCTAACTCACGAAGAGGCTGAGAGAGTTTTGAATGATTGTCACTCTGGAGCATGTGGCGGTCATATGTCTGGGTATGCCACAGCTCAGAAGGTGTTGCGCGCTGGTTACTTCTGGCCATCTATGTTTAAAGATTGTATCATTGCAGTCCGGAAGTGCCACAACTGCCAAGTGTTTGATCGAAAGATGCGCGCACCACCTACTCCTCTCCACCCTATAATTGCCGTTGGTCCATTCGCCAAATGGGGTATCGACTTTATTACTTGTAACCCTCACTCGGCCTGGGGGCATGCGTATATCATCCTCGCGGTTGATTATTTCACTAAATGGGCCGAGGCGATGCCTACATTCGACGCAAGCGGCAAAACAGCTGTAGTTTTCATATTCAATCATATAATAACTAGGTTTGGTGTCCCACAAGCAATTATTACTGGCCATGGAAGCCATTTTCGAAACACCATGATAACTGAACTTACAAGCCAGCTTGGTTTGCGCCATGACAGCTCTACTCCTTATTATCCGCAAGCCAACGGTTTGGTTGAGTCTATCAACAAAGTTCTGGTTATCATGATCCGACGAACCATTGGTATTCATCGGTCGAATTGGCACACCATGTTATTTTCAGCGCTATGGGCATACCGAACCTCAGTGAAAACCTCAACAGGGTTCACTCCTTTCTAGCTAGTTTATGGCTTGGAAGCAGTGTTACCCATTGAATGTGAAATCCCATCACTTCAAATGGCTGTCGAATTACTTCCAGCTACTTCCGAAGAGGAGAAACGTTTATTGTACTTAGCCAAATTAGATGAGACTCGACGTGACGTTGCATTGGCAATCGAGACTCACGCGAAGCGAATGAAAGCTCAGTATGATAGAAATGTGACCCCTCGAAGTTTTTCGGAGGGAGACCTAGTGCTTTTATATGATCAAGCTAACGATAAGCTAGGTGCTGGAAAATTCGTTCCTATGTGGCATGGACCCTATATTGTAAAGCGAAAGCTAGCAAAAGGGGCTTATGAGCTAGTAGATTTTGATGGGGACTCTTTGGATAAACCCAGAAATGGACTTTACCTAAAGAGGTATTATGCTTAAATGGTGGGTATGGAGATTTTTTAGTTAGGTTAGGTTTTCCTTCTAGCTAGTATGATTGTTAGTTAGTCAGTGTGTTTAGCTTAGTGAGTGTGTTTTTCGTCGTTATTCTAGCTTATCTTGGTTTTGCTCTTGATATTGTAGATGTCGACGACCCTCCAAACACACATTGGATTTGCTGATGGTGCTTGTCGTAGTACACGGAATATCTCTTCCGCAGCTTGGGTTATCTATTCACCCTCTGACGAGTTAGTTTCTATGCATGGGGTAAGCCTCGGTCAAACAACGAATAACATTGCAGAATACAGTGCAGTGGTTGAATTATTATCCGAATCTATTTCATTTGGAATTCGACGTTTGATAGTGAGGTTAGATTCTGAACTTGTTGTATTACAGCTTAATAGAGTTTATGCCATTAGAAATCCTGTGTTATTAAGGTTGTTTGAGAGTGCGTCTCTTGGAACGTGAATTTGATTACATTGAATATCAGCATATTCCAAGGTCCTTGAATACATTAGCAGATGCAATTGCTTCTCGAGTGTTGGACAGACATTTACGATAATCATGCGAGTAAATTTAAAAAAAAAAAACATTTCATCATACATGTTAAACAAGATATGCCGGTAATAGTGATATATATATAGATAGGAGTGTGTCAAAACATATACATCGTCTTTGATCATAGGTTGAAAAACACCTTATGATCGGCAAAATGATAAGTACAAAAAGTCAAAATGTCACATGTGTCTACAAAGTGACTAGCCAATCACTGGTGGTGCTCCCTATACGACACCACTGCACGGGCTACCTTGCGCAAAAATCTCCTCAACGGTCCAGGGACCGCGACTACGTAGCGCTGAAGTCTGATAGGAATATCATCCATAGAAGTCTCCGGTATATCCGCCATCAGACGCTGTAGATCATGCTCCAACTCAGTCAGTACCTCTGCAGCCGCCGCGTCCTGTGGGGCCGGTACCGGTGCAACTGGATGTCTCCTCTCGAAAGGCCGGAGGTTGGCTGGACGCTGTGGACCAACATCTGCATTTTGAAAATTTTACTGTCAGTTTTGAGACGATATATATAAAAAACAAAAAAAAAAATACATAATTTGAAAACTCGTGAAAAATAAAGTACCTCTGTCATCCCATTGTTCTCCCTGTGGAAGAACCATGTCCGGATCACCTCGAAAATCTATTCCGGCATATGGAAAGTCCTGAATCGCGAACACCTGGTCCTCTAACCAGTGAAAATAACTGTCAGTGAATCGAACAACTGCCGCACCCTCGTCCGGATGCCGGGCCATCACCGCAACCCATCGTACCAGCTTTGGCTCCTGAGGACCCGAAATATCAACAGTGAGATGCTGAGGGATCAGCATGGGAATCCTCTCTAAGGCAAAGCTCACGACGATAGGCCCATATCCAAAGGTCTTTAGTCTCCCGGTCTTTGCCTTGGTGAGTTGGGCTTTCAAGTTAGCCAACAGTGCATCACACCAGTTGAAAATGGTGCCTTGGAGACAATCAATTGCCATCCAAAATTGAGACCCAGTAGCAATATGTAAAGTGGCTGAGCCACAAATCTTGGTCACAGTGAAAGCTAAGACCATGAGTTCACGTTGAGAGACATATTTGATCTCTATGCCTTTCTTATGCTCTCGATCATGTAGGCACCAATCTGCTCGGAGACTATCAAGGGATTGGCCACCCGGCCTAGTCCCAGCCAGATTGAGTTGCTCACCTCTGTTCGGCAAGCCAGTGAGAAAGTAAATATCAGCAGGCTCTATCTCGAGTTGTTGCCCACCGATATAAAAGCATTGCTCTTGAACATTCCATCTCTCAACCAGCCACTCCAAGAATCTTACCTGAGCTCTCATACCGAGTATGGACCAGTATTTGTATAATACACATCCTCTTAGGGCATCAAGGGAAGGTTGATGATTGATTGCAGCTTCATCAACCTCCTCATGCTCTCTTTCTCTCCAATCCAGCATGATAAGTGCCCTACACATGAATAAACAGGCATTAAAATTAGTTTTGGGAAATTTCAATGGTTAGTTTGGGAGTTTGGGTTTTCAAAACCCGCGTTTTGCGGAGGACGCACCCCGCGTTTGGCGCACAGTGCGCCAGGACGCAGGTGGCCTGAAGGTAACCTGCGTCCCCCGACCTTTTCCCTGTGTAGGAAAAAGTCGGGGGACGCAGGCCAGCCTTTAGGAAACCTGCGTCCCCCGCAGGGCGGTTTCCAAAACCCAAAACCCCCCAAAAATAAAAAATGAAACCTAAAACAAAATTCTAAACGGATGAAATTGACAAGGAGGATGTTGTGAAATACCTGGAAGAGACGACGTTCGATTCTAACGGTCGGATTTTCCGTAGCGACCACGAGAAGTTTCTTGTCAAAAGCTCCTTTTTCAACCTCAACAGTCAAACGGTAAAAATGACATGGTAAAAAGTCTTTTTATAGGTTTTTTGGATGAATTTGTTCATTTTTCACCATGGAAAGATGTTTTTCGATGAATTTTTGCCTATCTTAAACAGGTATGAGTAATGTGTCGCTTTTGTGCAGGACAAAGGAACTTAGAGGGAAAATTGTAATTTTTTCACAAACAAAATATCAGAGTCATCTTTTAAGCCCTTTTCTGACTCCTAAAACATGAAAAGATTGTCGAGCGTTTCTTTTACACTCATTAAAACGGAATTAAAAGACGGTCCCCTTATAGCTCTTTTCTGACCGTAAAATCAGGAAAATATTGTCGTGTTTTTGTCGTTTCAAACTCGATACGGAAATAAAACGACGTGTCCTTGATCGCTTTTTACTTTTCAGGTCAGTGACACTAATCATGAAAGTACTCCTTGGTCGCAAGATCAAGCGGTTCCCCCAGGTATTATTTTATACTTTTTCGGGCTTGAGGGACACAAATTTACGAAAAAGTTCAACTTGGAGTTTCCTTAAGTTTTTCAGACTCTCTAAAATTGAAAAACGCCAAGTTTCTCCTATACTGGGCTCGTTAAACATTTCACAGTAAAGGACCTGTTCAATTACAAACAGGAACGAACCACTCCTTCCTAGGGTTCGAATCAAAACTGCGTTGGACTCATCCGAAGGATGAGCTTATAATCAAGCATATGTTATCCTCCTCAAGATTGTTAAAAATAAAGAGGTACTTGCCAGAAATGGTGGGGGAAAAGAGAGAAGAATGAGCCTATTTGTTACCTTTTGTCTCAGAAGAAACTTTATTACCACTCTTGGACATGACACTTTTCATTCACCTGGGTTGGGAAATCTTTTACCTCACAGTCAATCAAACCACTTTTGAAAGTCTTCAACCGGGTTCTGGGGATTAACTTTGAGTTATTTAGCACCAAACCATCTGTCGTGTCGTTATGTGTCCAAGAGGTCTGCAAACAAAACTTTCATTTGCAAAATACTTGTCATCCATTTGACCATCCCTGAGTCAGTCCTTACAACAATATTTCTTCAACTTGAACAAATGATTTCGTGTTGTGGGCTTGCCCACAACGGGTCACTTTCTATCGACATCAGCACATTATCTAGAGAGATGACTTAGAAATTGTCAGTGCCTTGAAGTCTGCATACATCAATGGCAGGTTTCTCGCCTTTGACGTCAGTTTACATCATTGACTTTTGATCGAAGGATTCCGTGAAATGTTCAACATCAACTCATTCATTCACATCTCATGGATTGTACTGGGTACTTTGAGAACCATTGACATTACTGGTGGTCTCTCTCACGCTTGTTAACAGTTCACGTCATTGACTGGTAATCAAGTGGTTTCTACCATGTTCGACATCGACTCATTTATTCGCATGGCTAGAATCGTACCAATTCGAGAAGTACGAATGAAGACCCTGGATCAAATCTTTACCATCGAGGCTGTGAGGAGTTTTGTATTCATTATCTAAGTAGACTAATCATAAACAGATGGCTGCACCCATACTGTGTCTACAAAAGTCTATGATTATGATGTACTGCAAAATCATTCCTGTATAAGAGTAGTTAGTCTGTTAGTTAAAGTTTTTATCTGAGTATGGGAATGCCTACCTCAGTGATGATATAATCGTATCCATGTATTTTGTGTTGAAAATTGCAGGTTCCAACCAGGTTCTCCACGAGATAATCCTCGAAATGATAAAGCGCTTCACCCTTCCTAGATAATACAAAACCCTAATCTATTCCAGGCTTCGCACTTTAGGGGGCAATCTGTTACGCTAAAAAATGTCACCATGGCTATTTACAGTTGGTATGGCTCTATCAACAGTCATACTACCCTCTTGAGCAAGTCTTATGCCTCTACTATTCATGTCAAACTCCAAGAAAGAGAGAAAGTCTTTATAAACATGTTTATCTCTGGGTACGCAGGTTCTCTCAAGCCTTGCCTGTGGGTACGCACCTTTTGTTCATAAGGTCTGCGTCCAAGGACGCTCTGTATCTAAAGGGGCAGGTGCGTCCCTCTGAAAAGGTTAAAATGCGCAAGTTTTATCTTCAAAAACTTACTTGTGGTCATTTCTAGAGCATTCTAGAAGGTTGTTTGATGTGTATTGAGCGCCTCCAGATGGTTCATGCACTCCTATCAAAGAGGAACTTATCCCATCAATAAGGGAGTGATCCCATCCAAAGAGGGGGACTATCCCATTGATGGTGGACCTGATTAACTTCCTCTTGAGCACTATAAAAAGAGGCATTGAGCCAGAAGGAAGAAGGTTGAAAGCTATAGATTTCTAAGGGTAAATGCTGCAGGAATTAGGACTCCCATTTAGAAGCTTGTGAGGAGAGATTGTCATCTTTACTTGTTCTATTTGGAAGTGGGTGAGCTTTGTCAAAGTAGAGGAAGACTCTTGTGGACCCTGGAAGGAGCTTGCACAACACCAAGGCTCAGGTTGTAATGGTTCCTTTTGATTACCTTTAATGCAAATTGGTCCATTCTTCTCAATAACTTGTTGTTTATGGGTTATTTCATGTACTCCTTGGTCTATGTGTTGAATATGCTTTGCTTTATGTTATAATCAGGTGCTATTTAATTGTTTGACTGTTGGTGATTACAGGTTTTGGAGAAAAGGAGGAGCTCATCCAGATCAACAAAGCTTGGACTTCTACAACAGCGTTTGGACAAAGGTAAGAACGAAACACTTGATTTCTCATATCATAATGTATTTTTAGAGAAGGATAGCTCCAGTTTGTTTTGTTTGTCATTAGAATGCCTTAGACTTCTAGGAAGGTCAGTTGTGTCCGCACCCTTGACTGATTCCGTGTGACACGTCTTCTAGATCTGTTCAAGTTTGATAAGGCTCGATGGACGGAAACAACTACACAGTACTCTACCTCGCAATATGTTAAAGAAACATATGAACACATCGAAGAAACTCTGAATGAGTACGAAGTCATTGTTGATCGCTGGCTTGAATGCTCGGTTGATTTGAAAAATGCAATCAGAGTCATAGAGAGGTAAATACACATGGACAACATATAGCTAAACTCTAAAGAATTGTTCGAGATGCAAAGGGATCGAAAGGTGGTGATGAAATTCAAGAAAGCAACACAACCTATAAATGATCATAACATGAACAGTACGCCTAGTCCACATGATACCTCTACCAGCTGGATTTTGTTGCCATGTGTTGTGGTTTTGGGATAGAATGGGGTAGGTTGCCCTGAAATTATGAGAAAACAGGAAGTAGAACAGATGTTGGTATAAGGGTTCTTGCATTGCTTTGGGGACTCTAGATGACACCTTTACACCACCGATGTCGATATTGAAAAGACATAATCTACAAGAAAGGGATATGGAACCACCACAGTGCATAATGGAGGCACGCTCTATGTTAAGTGGAGGTACTCTTGACAGTGCAGATCCATCAAGCTGTTGTTACCTCCAGATACACCTTAAATCATGCCATATGTTCGATGATGAACGCAGTGTCTTCATTTTCCTTCAGGAAATAATAGGGAATAACATTAAGTTGATATAGGTGTGAAGAGATGGCTTGCATTCATTCTTCTTTCCATCGGAATCCATTCATTTCCTCCAAGAAATAAAACGCTCCAGCAAATGTGGCCTCGATGTGTCAGCAGTTTCATTGATCATTCTATGTTTGTATATTTTAATCTGTATATTGAAAAGAATAGGAAGGTGGAAAGTTAGGGGAGACGGAGGGTCAGCTTTCCTGTGGCATAAGTATTACCTCTGGATATGGGTGAAAGACTTCTTTTTGGAAGAATAAGGTTCGATTTTATTATGCTAATAAAAAAGACTGTTTCAGTCAAGAAGAAGCCTTTTTTCAGATTCATTTTCCTTTTTCTTTTATGTTTGGAATCAGGGTGTTGTGACTGGCATGACGATGTATATGTTTTTTTTGGTGCACAGTGATAACAGACAACTTATGACTAGTCTTGGTTATTTGAATATAATTCATTATCATGGTTAACTCATGAGCGGTCTCCGATTCGAAGCTATATTAAACATCAGTTGTAAGTTTTATTTGTAGAAACAGGAATGTGTATTCTTGTATGAATAATTAAATTGAAATTAAGCTTAAATACATCCTTGTTCATCGGTGAACTCAGTAATTGATTCATTTGGACTTGGAATCTATATATGATGTTTAATCTCTTCTATTATGCTCATGCAAGATAGATTAGAATAGTTAGGACTAGCATAAGTAGGTAGAATCAGTGTAGATAGGACTTGATACATATAGGTTAGCTATTTCTTTTGTTGATTTAATGGAATTCTTCCTCCAGGGATCAATATGTCAAAACCTATAACAATTTACGGGATCCTTTGAAACCCGTTGCAACTAGCCATTCCAAACGAAAGCATATCTAATTGGGATCTGCGATCGGGTTGGTTCCCCTTTGTTCGCATAGCGAAAATTCGACGTGTCAACAATGTCAAAGGCTGACATTAATCTATTTTGATTGGTAGGTGTTTGTTTTAAGTACTGGTAATATGTTTCAGCCTTTAATGCCTCATTCCTCAACTTGATTTCCTTGTACTTGTCTTTTGTATCTTTCTCTTTATCCAATGGCTTGCTGGATGAAGAGACTTAAATACTGAGCTGCTTTTCAATAATTTGAGTATTTGAGGTAGAAGGTTGATGAGTTTCCTCTGAAACTGCTGCACCTTTACTCTTTCCAAACATTGTGTCAGTATCAGTCATTTCAACTATCTCAATGGTGTCTTCTTTCTCAGTTACATGATTAAGCTTGGGCCTCTTCCTGTAATTGATTTCAAACCTGTCATCTATAGTGTCCATCCCAGAGCTAGAACCTTCTTGCATGGTTCTTTTTACATTTTTTTCCTCGTTGGCTAGAGTTTGTAGAATGGGAGTACTACCCATCTGTTCCTGTAGGGTTGGAACCTACAGAAAGGAACTAATATCAATTTGCTTTTCCACATCTATTAAAGTATTCTCCAACCATTCTAACTCATTGGCATATCTTTCAATGTCTAGCCTGGGCTCATGTATGAAAGGAATTAACTTGAATTTGAGCCTCAGTTTGTTTATGCCTCCATTAGGGTCATACTTCCACATGAAATTACTTTTGAAGTTGATTTGTTGTAAGATTTTCTCTGCCTCTTGTCCAGATTCCTTATTATTACAAATAAAAGGGCACTATTAGTTTTTGATTTTAAATTGATTTTTATTCCTATCTGACAGAAAATTAAACTCATTAGAGTTTATGATCTGCTTGAAATACTCTAATGAAAATATCCTCATGGGAAGGTATTTGGGCAACTTGTAGGGAGTGATTTGGCATCCATATATCCTGATTTCTGTGTGGTCCTGGTATAGATACCAGTCTCCCACTCTACTATTTTTAGGCAACTATAAAACTCTGTTAATCTCCTCATTGGTCTTGGTTTGATAGCTATTGGTTAGCATGTTTATAACTGGATGAACAAATGAATCAAAGAACTCTTTATAACTAAAAATAGTGGAATATCTTTAGATAAATGGTGTCCAAAAGATGCTAGGTCTTGGATGGCCCTTAGTATCTAACTTTTGGATGCTAACTGGAAATTTGTTTGACTCAAAATATAGGAACATGTGAAACAATACTGATGAGGTTTTGAATACTATCTCATTTGGCAATCTGATAAACTGTTCATGGATTCTGTCTGCCAAGAACTAAGAAAAGTTGTAAACTGTAGCTGGAGGCTTGCTTGGGAAAAAAATAGAAAGGAAAGCAAGTATAACGTCATCCACATGCTTATAAGTGTTGTATCCTAGAATACAAGAGAGCATGGTTATAATTTTTCTAGCTCTCTTAGAGAAAATGGTGGCAGCATATGGAGGACTATCTATAGGAGTATGAGACTCTTCTATGATGAAAGTGTGAAAGATTTGAGCTTTCTTAGGCAAGTGTAGCTTTGTGTAGAGTTCAAGTAAAGCTTCAATGGAAAGTGGGGTCGCATTTGGGCCTAGATGGATTTGCAACATTCGATTTATTGACTCTGCAGTAATAGTGAATAAAACTTGTTGGTCAGGGGAGACTATGGCTCTTTCTCTGGGGACATAGCAATCTTGGAAGAAGTGGATGCTTTATGGGAATAGGTGTACCTGTGGGAACAATTATCAGGGAAAATTTGATTTCGATAGGTGAATGTCATCATTTTGGTTCAGGAACTTATCTTTACTCCAGCAGTGGAGTTTCAGTAGGTGGCTAGGGGAAACAATGTCTTTAATTTGAAATTCTATGTCAGCTAATGGGAGGTGGTTAATATCCAGGTGAGGGGTTTTCATAGGTATTACATCCAGAGTGATTTGGGAAGCCATAATGTGGTTTACTCAACTGAATTATTATTTCTGTGGTTTTAGGAGTAAGGTCAGAAGCTCTGGAATAGTGGGGAGGGTAATTACAGTGTGTAGAACACGACTTTTGGAGGCACAGTAAGGTTATCTCCAGTCTAGCAAGCTTTTTTAATTAATTAAATTAATTAACCTTTGATAATTACTGTGTATAACTCAAATTACAGGGTTGTTCTGGTTCTTTCAAGAATACTTGGAAATTGATGATTTGGTGCTCAAACAGTGTTTTGTGGTAGCAGCAGAGGTTTATAAGGCTTCAATTGTCTATTTGTTGTTTCAATTTGGTGTCTGCAACATCTTCTGGTTGTAAAAGGTGGTTAAAATAGTTGCACAGAGGTTCAAGGTTTCAGAATTGGTTAACATAGGTTTGCAGCAAAAATGAGTGAAAAGAGAAAAATGGGGCTTTTTTGGCCTTTTAGCCAACAATGGTTACATTTTGGTGCGAGAATTGGCAAATGAATAGTGGGTAGTTCTCTTTTAGGCGGGGAGGCGGTTTTATGCCATATCGCACTGCTTTTGGGTGGAGGGAGGTATTTTTCACGAGCACATGATATAACCTAATGCCGCAACATAGCGAAACAATGCTTGGTGAAAATTGCGAATCTTGTGTGATTTTGGAATTTTAACTGTCGGATGATGAAACTGTGCGATATGGATGTGTGTCGTTGGATCTGGAGGTGGGAGATCAGAGGGCTATCATGCACTGAAGTTGCATGCACAGGGTTGGGATGTGGTTGGCGAGGCCCGGGGTTTAATTACAATGAATTATAATTAATTAAAAGGTAATGACAAGATTTTAATATAAGCGATGGGTTAATAAAAGGTGGAACCATGGGTTATATGGCGGAGGTTTTAACTATACACCAAGGTTTTGTGAGCTAAAGAGGGTGTCAGGGAATTATAACATGGGAGACTTTAACTACATAAAGCGGGGGTATAGTCTAGGAAATAACTTTAGGATAAAAGGGGTTTAGTGGGTTTTTAAGGGGAAAAGGGGAAATTAATAAGGGGGGAATGTATTATTTGTGATGGGAATGTGTTTCACACTAGGGAAAGGGGTTTTGGGAAGGGGGAATGATTTTTGAAGGGTAATGTCTAGGGAAATGTGTGAAACAAAGGGATAAAAGGTCAAAATGAGGGGAAAGGGTTTTTACAAGTAATGAAGGGATAATGAGGGGAAATTAATAAACTAAGTGTGTGGGGGATCTACTGAGATAAGGGGAAATTAGTAAATAATCTTTAGTGAATGTCCTTTCTCTTTGAGAATTCCTCTTGCACATGAGAAATAGGATTAAGCATGATGAAAGTGCTTTTTGACTTAGTAACCTTGTGCACTTGCAAAACTTCTTCTACCTACCCTTTATTTACCCTAGCATTTTCTCTTCATTCATTGGGTGCATTTGAGCTTGCTGACCCTTCATTTCTTTTTCTTTGATAAGTAAACTATCTAATTCTAACCTTATAACTTGCAATGGCTCATATTAAACTGATGAGCTCACTATTATTCTCTACCTAACTACTAATCTACCAAGATTAAACAGTTTGGCTAGATCTTTATTCTCTATCTATCAACATGAAATTTAAAGCATGAATGAATCAAGATTAAACTATTTGACCATCATGGATTGTGTCATTTTTTACAAGCTGCACTCAATCTTATTTTGCAAAGTAAAGTAAAAGGTAGTGGCATTTGAATTTTCACAGTTTCATGATTTATTCTTATCTCTTTTTGGGGTTCATATTTTTTACTTTTTGATCTTTTTCTTTCTTTTAGTCCTTTGATTATTGTCTTAGGACTTACCCTCTTTACATTTTTTATTTTTAATATGGGAAAACATTTTGCAGAAAGAAAAAGTATGTACACTATTACAAGACTGACCATAGCCAATTCAAAATTATGAATCCTATTATTATAAGACCCTAATAATGGCTCCACATGGGTATGGCATTTCTTGGTGAATGTCAAGAACTTTAAGATCAGTAGCCTTTGAAACTTTGACTGTGGTTGCCTTGTAACTTCTCCTCTGTGATCTGCTTTACTTCATACATATCATGGTACACCTTTCAAAGCTCAGGGCCTTCTCTTCGGGCTTCAACCTCAAAAGATTACCATCCAATCCAATCTAAACTTTGCAATGTTATATATAATAAACAAAGTAAACAAATGAACTAATGTTAATATGTGGACAAGTAATGCTTCAACATTCTACCATTGATTGGTCCTCCTGGTAAATCTACTCCATTTGTCTCAAGAAAAATGCATTGTTACCTCTATAACCATAAATGATATAAGGGCCTTGCCATAGGAAATCAAATTTACCATGTTTACCCTTTTATTCTCTTTCAGAATCCCATTTGAGTACTTTGTCACCTATGTAAAAATCATCAGATTTGGTTTTCTTGTCAAAAATATTTTTGATTTTATCCTGGATCACTTGTGATTTGACATAGTCTTCTTCTTTGGTTTGTTGCAAATGTATTGTCTGATTTATCCTCCTTTGGATATCATTTGGTTCTACTTGCAACTCTTGAATCATTTTCATGACTGGTACTCCTAAATAGAATGGAAAAATGACATCCATTCCATATACTAGCTGGTAAGGAGATGTACCAATGGACTTTTTGGTAGTTAGTCTGTTTTCCCATAAGGCATTAACCAACTTTTTGTTCTAGGTCTTCTTATTGTCTTCTAGCAGTTTATTGATGATATTAACAAGGCTTTTGTTTGAGGATTCTGCAAGTCCATTACCTTGAGGGTAATAGGCAGTGGAATGGCTAAGGATAATGTGATATCTGTTACAAAAGTCTACCATTTTATTGGTTTTGAAAGCAGCTGCATTATCAGTAATGAGCTTTTGGGGCATCCAAATCTAGAAAGGATGTTGTTCTCAAGGAATTAAATGATGATAGAGTTTGTGGCTTGTCTAGAAGGGATGGCTTCTATCCATTTAGTAAAGTAGTCAATGGTTGTCAAAATCCATTTATGATGGGCTGAGGAGGATGGGTGAATTTCCCCAATGAAGTCCAAGCCCCATTGTTGAAAAGGCATTTATGTGGAGATGGGTTTGAGAGGTAAAGGTAAGAGTTTCTTTTTGTCTTCAAATATTTGGCATGTGTGATAGGAGGTCACATATTTCTTGACATCTGCAAAAAGGGTTGGCCAGTAAAAACCTACCCTTAAAATATTATCCGTAGTTTTTTTCCAGTAGAGGTGTCCTCCACAATCTCCTGCATGAAATTCTTGCATAACTTTGTCAGCTTCATATTTTAATAAAAAAATCAATAAAATGCCACCATTATGTTTCCAAAATAAAGCATTGTCTATGATACAATATTTCATTGATTTCATTTTCAAAAATCTACTTTTAGTTCTAGATAAACCAAGAGGAGCTTGTAGGTTTAGTAAAACAAATATGATATCTACATACCAAGGTGAATCTATGAAAGCTTCACTGATCTGTGGAGTCGCCATCTCTTCCTAATCATCTAGGGCACCAATGAAATTTATATCTAAGGCCTGATAGTTCGATTCAACCATGAGTTTAGCTAAACCTTGGCCTTTGATAAGTTTTGTAGGCTTTATCTCTATGTCATATTCCAAAATGGTGGCAATCCATTTCCCTCTCTTTCCTTCAGGCCTATTTTGTGTTAAAATGTCCTTTACTACTGAATTTGGAACATATGCAATGATGTGTGAGTACAAGATGTACACTTTGAAATCTTTAATAGATTTCACTAAAGCAAGTGCTTGTTTTTCCATTATGTTGTACTTTAGTGTAGCATCTCTCAAAGACTTGCTGAAAAATGCAGTAGGCTGCTCATAACCTTGATGATTCGTTTGAAACAAGACTACTGCAATAGTATGTTCTGAAGAAAAAGAAAAAATTACAAAATCTTTTTTGAAATCAGGACTCATGAGGACTGATGTTTTAGTAAGGGCTTCTTTAATTGCCTCAAAATACTATTTGGCCTCTACTGTTTACTTAAGTGTTGAATCCTTCTTTAACATGTTATTTAATTCTCTGATTAATTCTGCCAAGTCAGAAATGAATCTTCTAAGAAAATTTATTTTACCTAAGAATGATTGTAATTCTTTGATGTTCCTAGGGTGGCTGATGTTTAGGATTTCCTCTATTCTAGATGGATCTATTCTGATTCCATCTTTTGATATTATGTGTCCTAAGAGTTTACCTTCTTCTAGACCAAAGAGTGTCTTTTTGGGATTCAAGGAAATGCAAATTTTCTACATTTAATAAAAACTCTTCTCAAATGATCTATATGTTCATTATCTGATTTGGAAAATACTGTGATGTCATCTTGGTAAACCACTAGAAAGTCATGGATTTCTTTTGCAAAAGCTATGTCCATTTCTCTTTGGAATGTTGCTCCAGCATTCATTAATCCAAAAGGCATCTTTAAATACATGAAAGTACCCCAGGGAGTGGTAAATGCAATCTTTGCTTGATCCCCTAGTTGAATTAAGATTAGGTTGTATCCAGGGAATCCATCAAGCAATGAAAATCTGGATGAGCCTACTACACTATGGAGAATGTGGTCCATTTTAGGGAGAGGGTAGTTATCTTTTAATGACACTTTGTTCAAGCTTTTGAAATCAATACAGAGTCTGATTTCTCATGTTTTCTTTCTAGTAGTGACTAAATTAGAAACCCAATATGAATATCTAATTGGTGCTATGATTTGTGCATCATACATCCTTTTTACTTCTTTTTCAATTAATGGCATAAGAACTGGATTAATTCTCCTAAGCTTTTGTTTAAATGGTTTCTGATCTTCTTTGATGGGTATCTTATGTTGAATATTGTGGGAATCATAAGACTTAAGGTCTTCATAACTCCAGGCAAAGACATATTGAAACTCTTTGAACAGACTTATGTATTTCAGCTTTTCACCTTGAGGTAGTGCTTTGAATATTTTGATAAGCTTGGGTTTTTGTTCTGTTCCTATGTTACATTCTTCTATGTCTACTCGTAAACGCTCCATTTTTTGTTTTCTGGCTACATCATTTGAATCAGTCAAATCTTCTAAGAGGACTAATCCCTTAGGCAAAAAGTTATTTTTAAGGTTCAAAATCTCAGAATCATCATTGATTATTTCTTCTATTTCTACTTTTTCTAAGTTATCTATTTCTACTTTAGTGAATTTAGTGGGTTTGTCTACATCTAAAGTATTTATATCCACCTCACTATTTATGATGTTATCTACTGTACAATCAGTATCTATGTTATAATTTTGGAATTCTCCCTCAGCGTTCATAAAATCATAGATTTGAGAATCTTGTGAAAAAGTCTGCCAATATTTTAGATTATCGGGTATAATAGGTCTGTGTCTTACTTCAACAGTGTACTAGTGGTTGGGTTGAAAAGATAATTTGCAAGTGCTAGAAAAAGTAGCCAAATTGTGAGCTTGCATGTTCTGTTTCCTAGGAATAACAACAAAATCAGTTTCAAGAAGTTCCTTAATCAAATCTAGAACAGTCTTTCTGTATTGGCTAAGTTTGGGATTATTCACAGAGTATTATCCTTTAATTTGTTTTATGATCAATTCTGAGTCTCCCGTGATATAAAATCTCTTGGCTCCAAGTTTTCTTACAATTTTCAGTCCTAAGATTAAAGCTTCATACTCTGCCATGTTATTTGTGCATTTAAAGTTCAATCTAAAGGCATGACCTTCAGAATGATTATTTTCCATATTATGAATCCAAACTCCTGCACCTGCTTCTAATCTATTCATAGAGCCATCAAAATATAAATTCCAAAGAGACTCATGAAGCCTGTTTTGACTATCAGGTGCTTTGTATTTTTCTTCTACAGTTGTGATCTCATTTTTACCATTGTTTGAATTATACAAGATAAATGAGTCCATATCAGAATGCATGGAGTATATAGGGTAATTTTGTGGTTTTTCTGAACTACTTACCATGTATTTCATCAATTTTTCTTTGTAAAGATTTCTTTGCTGACCAAATACAGAGATGGTGGCATATGATATGTCTAACTATAGAGATCCCTGCAATTTTTCTCCCCATGAGCTAGATAATAGCATTCCATACTTAGGTGGGATATTAGCAACTACTATGTCCATAACAATACTCTTTGTTGGGTACTGGACTAGAGTCACACACAAATATTTAATTAGGCCAAGGCATTTGACTTGGCTAGAATCAAAAGAAAAGAGGTCCTTGTAGGGTCTAGTGATATCTAAATTCAATCTTTCCATGATTTCTTTAGGCATTAGGTTATGGGATGCCCTTGAATCTAGCATAGCATTATGTAAAATTTTATCATGAACATTTAAGCTAATGTAGAATGGAGGGATACCCACTTGTTGATGTTTTCCATTCACTTCTGGACCAAATAATAACTCAGGTTGATCATCATTAAGGTTTACAACATCTTCGCCTTCACCTATGTTTAGTGTTTCAGTGATTTGTGCTTTGTATGATTCATTTTTCACTAGCTCTGTCAAAGGAACTGATATTTTCAATTTGGCTATCTCAGTCTTAATGTTGAATGGCAATTGAGTTTTGCTTGATTGTATGAGATCTTCCTTAGCAATTGTGGTCTGTGTACTTTTATCTTCTTTATCAGCACTTGGCAACTCAGTTTGTGTACCAACAGTTTTGTTTTGAATTTTCTTATTTGGAATAGTTTGACTAACAGTTGCAGTTTGAGTTTTAGCTGAAGTTATGTCTACAATTTTTGGGCTGGAAGTCTCCTGAGTTCCTCTAGGGAGAATTTGTAGAACTTTGGTCACAGGAGCTTCTGCTATTTTTTTAGTTTGGGTTTGGACTGATTTCTTAGTGGGAATTTCAGTATTCTTTTTGCTTCTAAGGCTATACTATTTGTGAACTTCATAGATAGCATATTCATAGCCTTGTTTGTAGTCAAAGGACTCTCCAGATTCTAATTGTAATTGCTGTAACATGTACAATTCCTGTTCTTCCTGAGTAAGAAAAATAACATCTTCATTTTTAATCCCTAATAGGTTTATCTAGGTGTCCTCCTCTTCTTCATGGTTTTGTGAACCTTCAGCATAATTTTCCTGGAAAGGTGGTTTAACATGTTGATTAGGTATGGCATCTCTTGTTTTTCTAGTATTAGGATTTTTCCTAAAGTTAGGGTTTCTTATTGGGGGTGCTTGTTGATTTTCCCACTAAGATTTTCTTTCCATATTTTCTAATATATCCATTATCCTTTCTACACTTTTAGCTAAACTATCTATCTTACCATCTGAAGTGGATGGTTCCGCTTTAATGATTACTCTTTTTTCATTTCTCATCTTAGCTTTCTTAGCTAATAAATTGGCTTCTACACTAACAACATTACTTTGCATCTATTCCAATGTTTCAGGGTTTCTTTCTCTCATATGGTAAGACATATCAGTGTCAAAAACCATTAGGGAATTTGATTAGTGCTAAGTCTAGTGGAGGTTTGATATTTTCAGGGATTGCATTATAGATACTGTTGAACCTAGTACAATAGTCCTGAAAAAATTCATTAGGAGCTCTTCTAATGTTTTCATATTCAGACAACGTTTGTAAAGGGTTTTTCTTTCTTTCCCATCTATCAATAAACAATCTATGGAAAACAACCAAATTAGCAATATGATTAGTAGGTAAAACTTTAAACCATTTTTTGACATCTCCTACTAGTGTTTGGGAAAATAGCCTCATTTTCATATGAGACTCATCAATCTCATGAAACTCAAAATAATCATTCATTTTATTCACATGCTATTGGGCAGTATACTAACCAGTAGCATCAAATAGAAAGATTTTACTTTGGTAGTCTTGGGGCATGGCATGTAGTTGAGCCGATAAGACCAAAGGTGCATATCTATCTGCGATGGCTAAGGCTTTGGTTTGACTGGGGGGTAAAGTAGTGGTGCTTGAATAAGAACTTGAAATGGTTGTAGATGAACTTGAGATGTTCGATTGGAGAGGAAGTTCAGATATGAATGGTTTAGGGGAATGAAGTATGGTGGACGTTATAGGTGAGGTGGTAGTAAATGAAGTTGTATTTATATTTTTTGAAGACTCTGTAGAAATTTTAGGGGTAGCAGCAGTTAGGGAAGCTAATTCAATAGGCCTCGTCTATATGCCTTATCAAAGTTGAGGTTAAAGCTTCTAGTTTATCAAAAGTATCCAAAACATGTTGATCTAAATCACGATGTATAGGAACCTTTTTTGATTCAATAAATTGAATAAAATTGGGGTCTAATACAGTATCATGAATTGAATTTTTAGATTTTGTTCGAAACAAACAAAGCTCAAATGATAAGTCAAATTGAATATCCTATACACTTGATATCTCTTTACGGAGTGAATTTTCTTTAATTAACTTACTACTACTTGCTTGAGTTTCTACCTTTTTTGGTTTTCTTAAAATTCTATCAGGATCATCAACTATTGTGGCAGGGTTTGGATCTGGATGTGCCCTAGTATAGTGTGTTCTTTTGGAATCCAGATTTCCTTTTCTTTTTAATTTTTGATGAAACTTTTTTAACAACTCTAAAATGACCTCAAGGTGAAGCGATCAGATTTTAAGATTTTCCATAAGGTTTTATTAAACTAAGGACTGGTCCCCAGTATGGTTGCCACTATGTTATCACTCTAAAATTTCCCTAGAGTTGTTATGAAAGAAATAATAGAGGTAACCAAAAACCTACTTTTGAGATTAGGATCTAGCCTTCCTAATGCTCAGAGAGGGCTCTCTCTTTATGATTTAACTTTGTATAGTTAATTGATTTTAGGCTAGTTATTTAAGCTTTGATTGGGTTTTGATTTTGATTTGGTGGTGAAATCATTGACTTAGATGGATAGAGGGATGTCTTTTACCATCGGCCTATGGGGTCAAGTGTCAAGAAAACAAGATTGAATCAAGTTCTAAAGATAGTGTTTACAGGGAAAGGTAGCTGAGTAAATTTAGATCTTTTAAGCTGTATGGTTAAGTGGTTTTCAATCGGGGTCAAGGAGCAGTTAAGGGTTCCTCAAACTGGATAATGAGGGAAATGGTAGGGGTCAATCAAAACTAGGGAGAAATGAAGGATTCCCTACTTTGGATATCAGAAGAAAACATTAAAATGATTAAATGTTCAAGACAAAGTGTACTTAAACAAATTTTGTAATAATTTTCCAGTTATTTCATTGTCAGGCCCCTATAATACTAGTGATTCCCCCATTAATATTTTCATTATATCCCTTATTGTTATTATTGTGCCCCTATTGTCCCCATATTGTTATTAGTATGCCCCATAGAAACCCACTATTGTTATTTTTGTGCCCTTATGTTATTACTGTTATGTCGGCTTGATTATATTGTGACCCCTTAGACTCCTATATATAGAAGGGAGGTTTAGTCATTTGTATCATCTAAGAATTATTCATTTGTGTAATGTAAAGGAGGTTTCCCCCTCGAAGAGGCTGAATTCTAAGGCATTGATCTATCTTTTCTATCTTTTTGTGAGCTAGTTTCCTAACATTTGGTATCAGAGCTTTGGATTCTAGGGTTTCGCTGCTCCAAACAGGTCATCGTGGAATTTTTGCTATAACTTTTTTTTTGTGATGTTTCAGAAGCTACAAAAAAACCTCATTTGAGCCAAAATCGTTCTAAACTTTGGGTCCAAATTTCAGATCTTGTCTCGCTATATTTGCGGAGATATGATCTAAGGAAGTTAGGGTTTTTGCAGACTCCTGAATTACATTCCAAACAGGTGACCTAGGTAAAATCGTCATAAATTTTGTTTTGAGCATCAGATTGAAATTTCGTAAGAATTTTCAGAAAGAGGATAACCTTTATTTTTTTGTATATCAGTTTCAGGTACTAAGGTTGAAACAATGACACGTGGCACGTCGTACAAGTTTGCTCTACTGGACTAGTTTATAATAAGGTCACCGTGAGAGATATGACATAACTTTTCCTTGGAGAATCCAATCTTGATCAGACTTGCAGGATTAGAAAGAGGACTCAAAGGGCTACTATAAGACAAGATTTCAGGTATTCGAGGTCCGCAGTTATAGAGATATAATAGATTCAATATCGAGATCTTACAAAGTGAAAAAAAAAAGTGTGTAGTTTTTTAAAATTTTGCGTAAGATTGGTTTGAAAAATTAGTTTGAAGGAATTCAAAGGGAATAGTGAAGAATTATTAGCATTAATTAAGTACCCGAAGAAAGAAAATGGAAACACCTAGTAAGCAACCTGAAATCTCTAGCATGACTCGTGAAGGAGAGGAAGAAATGCAACATGATATATCAAAATTACAAGACCAGGTACAACAAATTTCACTCTCACTAAAGGTAAATGAAGCCAAGATGAATGGTATGGAAGCTAATATTAATGGCATGCAAGTTAATATGGATGGCATGGAAGCTAAGATGAATTTCATTGATGCTAAGATGAATGGCATGGACGATAAGATGGAAGAATTGAAGATACATTTGAATAAGTTGCGACAGGAAATGATCACTAATGGTGAAAGGGTAGTAAAGGAAACTCATGATCAGAACAAAAGAAATGTTAATAATGATTTCATAGACTCTAATGTTGGATTTAAGACCCACCATGTTCCAAAAATCAATATGAGGAAGTTTGATGGCAAGGATCTCAAAACATGGATACTACAAATGGAGCAATTTTTCGATCTCCATAATGTGCAAAACACACAAAAGGTACGTATTGCAACTTTATATTTGGAACAAAATTAGTTTGTATGGTATCGATGGCTTTGCTCTTGTAAAAAAATTGTCACTTGGGAAATTTTTATGGAAGAAATGATAGCACATTATGAGGATACTAAAAGCAACACCTTTTTTAGCCAATTGATAAATCTGAAACAAAAGGGTTCAATGATGGAGCACATTGAGGACTTCCAAAAATTGAACATAAGGGTAAAAGATATTCCAGAGGAGAATAGGATTGATGTGTTCATAGGGACTTTAACGGATAATATCCAACATGATGTTCACCTTTGGGAACCTAATTCATTGGAGAAGGCATTCAGGTTAGCAAGAAAAATGGAAAGCAAAATAATGGCAACCAGGAAGCCTACCATTCACAACTATAAAGATGGAAGTGTTGTTTACCCCAACCTTCCACAACCTACAAGGTTGACACCAAAACAATTGGAAGAAAAAAGAGCAAAAGGGCTTTGTTATAGTTATGATAACAAATATACTAAAGGTCATAATTGTGCCGAGAAGAAATTATTCTACATAGATTGTGAAGAGGAGGAAGAAAAGGAACAAGAAATGTCAAAAGAAGAGGATATACCTAAAAAACCCTAGATAAAGAAGAAATGAATCCAACCATAGCTTGTAATGCATTGGTTGGAATTATCACTCCTCAAACTATCAAGATAGAAGGACATATCAAGAAGAGAAAGGTAATAGTGTTGATTGATTCGAGAAGTACCCATAATTTTATTCATTGTAAGAAAGGAAATGAATTGAATTGCTTCCTATATCCAACACCAAAGTGTCAAGTGATGGTTGCAAGTGGAGGAACCATAAATTGCTCTAGAAAGTGCCATAATATCAAGCTATCCATGGGAGAATATGTATTGAATAGCCCAATGCTTTCCATTCCAATGGGTGGTGCTGATGTTGTACTAGGAGTCCAATGGCTGCAATCCTTGGGTACAATAGCTTTTAATTTTCAAGAACTTTTCATGAAATTTTGTGCAGAAGGAAAGGAAGTTGAATTAAGGGGTATTACAGGGAAACTGGGAAATATAATCAACTCTAACGGTATGACAAAGCTTCTAAAGAAGGAACAACGAGGTGTAATTGCATAATTATGTTTGCTAGAGGTTCCCACATCGAAATCATCTATTTCTACAGATCTCCAAAAAGTCTTGGACAATCATTCCAAGGTATTTGAGACTCCCAAAGGTCTCCCACCTATTCATGATCATGATCATGCTATTCATTTGATTCCAGGAAGTGTTCCTCCAAACATCAGGCCATACAAATATGCCTATGCCCAAAAGAGTGAAATTGAATGTATGGTTGCAGAAATGCTAGAGACTGGTATAATTCAGCCTAGTCAAAGTTCTTTCTCTTCTCCAGTAGTATTGGTGCACAAGAAGGATGGATCATGGCGCACGTGTCTAGATTATAGGGAGCTCAACAAGCTCACTATTAAAGATAAATTTCCCTTTCCTGTCATTGATGAGTTATTGGATGAATTGCATGGATCAATTCACTTCACCAAGTTGGATCTTCATTCAAGATATCATCAAATCAGAATGAAGACTGAAGACATTCCAAAAACAACATTTAGAACTTATGAGGGTCATTATGAATTTTTGGTCACACCTTTTGGCCTTACCAATGCACCTTCTACATTTCAAGGTTTGATGAATTCCATTTTCAAACCCTTCCTTAGAAAATTTGTGTTGTTATTTTTTGATGATATACTAATCTACAGCAAGTCTTGGAAGGATCATGTTGAACATGTTGACAGGGTGCACAAACTATTGGAGGAGAAATAATTATATGCCAAAAGCTCCAAATGTTTCTTTGGAGTACAAGAGGTGGAATATCTGGGTCATATTGTATCTCACGAAGGTGTTAAGGTAGACCCTAGCAAAATTAAAGCCATTAAGGAATGGAAAATCCCCACATCCATAAAGCATCTGTGAGGATTTCTTGGAATGATAGGGTATTATCGCAAGTTTGCTAAGAATTATGGGAGAATAGCAGCACCTCTAACAACACTATTGAAAAAATATGCATTTTCATGGACTCCAGAAGCAACAAAGGCCTTCGAACATCATAAAGAGGAAATGTACCAAGCACCGGTCTTAATTATGTTGGACTTCACAAAAACCTTTATTGTGGAATGTGATGCTTCAGGAAATGGAATTGGTGTTGTTTTAATGCAAGAAGAAAGAACCATTGCTTTCGAAAGTCGTCCATTCAAGGGAAAGTATTTACACAAAGCTATTTATGAGAAGGAAATGTTGGCAATATTACATTCACTTTAGAAATGGCAACCCTACCTAATGGTAAGAAACTTCAAGGTAAAAATGGATCATGATAGTCTTAAATACTTTTTAGAACAAATATTATCCTCTGAAGAGCAACAAAAATGGGTCAAAGATGTTGGGTTATGACTTTGAAATCATCTACAAAAAAGGGAAGCAAAATGTTGTGGAAGATGCACTCTCAAAAAAGGATGAGGATGTGGAAGCATTGTTGTGCACCATTTCTATTATCCAACCAAATTGGATAAACAAAGCAAGGGAGGAATGGAAGAATGACGAAGAAGTGTGGGTACTCATTCGAAAGTCACAACAAGATCCCAATACATCTCATACATTTAGCTGGAAAAATGATTCATTATGGTACAAAGATCGCTTATACCTATGTAAGAATTCCCAACTCAAACAAAATATTCTTATGGAATTGCACACTTCTCCCTTAGGAGGGCACTCAGGATTTTTAAAAACTTACCACAGGGTTAAGAAGGAATTTTTTTGGGATGGCCATAAATCGGATATTCAAAAGCTTGTGGCAAAATTTTTGGTTTGCCAACAAAATAAAGTTGAAACAATTAAGACCCCAGGTCTATTACAACCTTTATCCATTCCAAGCCAATGTTGGGAGGAGGTTTCAATAGATTTTATCATAGGTTTACCCAAGTCCGAAGGAAAGAGTGTCATCATGGTGGTAGTTGATAGACTTACCAAGTATGCACACTTTTGTGCATTATCACATCCATTTAAAGGCAGTACAATTTCTACTGCGTTTATGGAAACAACTCAAAATCTACATGGAAACCCAAAGATTATTGTAAGCGACAGAGATCCCATTTTCACTGGAAATTTTTAGACAAAATTATTTTCTTGTCTCGGTACTCAGTTAGCTCATAGCTCATATTATCATCCTCAATCTGATGGGAAAATTGAGATAGTAAAAAAATGTTTAGAAGGATATCTTCATTGCTTTGTATCTGATAAATAGACACAATGAGTCAAATGGTTTCCTCTGGCTGAATGGTGGTATAACACTTCCTTCCATACTGTAGCAAAAATGACCCAATTTATGGCACTTTATGGATATCATCCACCATCCATCACATCATATTTAAGATAAAATTATAAGGTTCAAGTAGTGGAACATCACATTGAGCATCAACAACAAGTTCTCCAACTCTTAAAGGATAGCCTCGCGTTGGCGTAGAATAGAATGAAACAACAGGCAAATCAACATCGGAGTGAAAGAAGTTTTGATGTAGGTCATTGGGTATTCCTATGGCTAAAACCATATAAACAAATGTCCCTCAAGCATGCTAAGAAGGATAATAAATTATCACCAAAGTATTACGGTGCATACAAGGTGTTGCAAAATATTGATACTATCGCATACGAATTGGAGCTTCCTGCAACTTCTAAAGTGCACCCAGTTTTCCATGTTTCATGTTTAAATAAGGTTATAGGTAACAAGCTCCCAGTTCAAACAATATTCCTAGAACTTGACAAGGAAGGAAAAATCATATTGGAATCGGAAGCAGTCACAGAAACAAGAACTCGACAGCTACGAAATCGATCAATTTCGGAGTCTCATCAAGTGGAAGAACTTATTTGCTGAATATTCCACATGGGAGGATGAGAATTTTATACAGAAGCATCCAAAACTACTCAAGCGTTGAGGACAACGCTTTTCGGAAGGAGAGGGGCATGTTAGGCCCCTATAATACTAGTGATTCCCCCATTACTATTGTCATTGTATCCCTTATTGTTATTATTGTGCCTCTATTGTCCCCATATTGTTATTAGTATGCCCCATAGAAACCCACTATTGTTATTTTTGTGCCCTTATGTTATTACTATTATGTCGGCTTGATTATATTGTGACCCCTTAGACTCCTATATATAGAAGGGAGGTTTAGTCATTTGTATCATCCAAGAATTGTTCTTTTGTGTAATGTAAAGGAGGTTACCCCCTCGAAGAGGCTAAATTCTAAGGTGTTCACCTATCTTTTCTATCTTTTTGTGAGATGGTTTCCTAACATTCATTCAAATTTAGACAACATGCAAGTACGTGAAAGACTTAAGGAAAAAAAATTTGACAAACATAAAATACTTCACTCAAGTGGCCCAACACATGAATCTTGTAATGCAATGTCTTTATTACTCGGTCCAGTCTACTAACTTGAAAAAATGGTACAATGAACCCTTAGGTTTTAGATCAATACAATTATAGAAATGTCTAGCAATCCACCCTCTATACTTCGAATTATGAAGTATTTATACAAACTTATTACAAAATATCCCAAACTGTTTTGGGAATTATTTTAAGAAAAAGAAATATCTTCATGCAGGAATATTGAGACAGATATGTAACTGCTGCAAGTTGTCCCTGTTTATTTCGCTCTGCTGTCAGATCTTTTCCTGCCTTTTCTCCTTTCAGTTTGTCTTCCACACTGACTGTTCTTTTTACTTTTCCCTTTGACTGATACTCTTTCATCTGATATGCTTTGACTAAGCTGACCTGTTGCTTTTCCTTCACTGCTCTGTATCTACTTTTACCTTGCATTTTCACAGTAAATCATTTAATTTTTCCCAAGTCTCTATATCTAGTAATTTAACATTTACCATTTTTCTGTTGTCTTCATCAGCTTCTATGTATTTTGAAAAGGTAGTTTTGTTTACAAAAAGGTGTGTTACCTCAGGCTGGAGGTAAAATAGGTTCTCAAAAGTTTGGTATAGAAATTTTCCTGTAGGCATCCCTTTCATAGAGGAACTACTGGCTTGCTCTCTTGCCACTTCTCTGATTTTCCTGTTATAGTCTTCATGTGGCATCAACCTGTCATTTATCACCAATGGATTTGGTAGACCTTTCTTCCTCAAAGCATCAAATTTGACCATAAGCCTTCCTATAGCTAGCTCCATGGTTTGGCATTTGTCCTCAAGCTACATCATCAAGTTCCTCTTGGTGAGTACTTCCTTCACCTCTAGTATAGTGCCAGTCCTGTCAGCGATGTCTAGCCCTTGCAATTCATATTTATTTTTTGACTTAAGGAATTGGATTATTCTTGAGGCTTCTTCTGGCATATTTCCAAGTTCGGCCTTAAGTCTTTGAATTGATTCAATAGCCTCTTTGACTAAATCATTTTGTTCAAAGATGAATTGTATAGATGGCCAAATATCATTGACAGAGTCAATGCTATTGGCCCATAGCTTTTCTTTTGCTTGGGAAAGTGGCTCCTCTAATGTTGATTCTTTTTCCAAGTTCTTTATCCTCTCAGTCAACTTGTTTGACTTCTGTACCTAATTTTTATGCATAATCTGACCTAGTTTCTTCTCATCCTCTAGACTTCTTATCTGTTCTTTAAGTCTATTTATTTCAGTGGTATGAATGGACATGTCCTCCATGGCTTTGACTAGTTTACTTGCCTCATCACTTGGATGAGTTGCTGCTATTGTTGAACCTGTTGCTGATGTAGTTTCAGTTGCACCTGGAAGTGTTGTAGCTAGTGGAGCTATGGGGGCCAATGAAGCTACCAAAGTTGAAGGAATTGCTGTAGTAGGTGTAGGAATAGAAGTGGCAGTGGTTGTCTCAAGGCTGGTCTGTTTCAGTTGTATCAAACTATCCAATTAATTCTCCATTTCTTTCATTTGAACATTTAGTTGAAGAATGAGATCCATCATTTCCTCCTATTGGGTTTGTTTCTCTAGGAAATCCTTGGTTTGTGGATGTTTAGAAGGAGGAAAATTCAGTTGTTTCTTCAAAGAAACAATATCCTCATTTTTCTTCTTTATTAGTTTTTCTGTTGCCTTGATGTCACATGGATTATATCCAATTTCAATTACCAAGTCTTCCAGTGACTTGATTCTATTATCCTTGGCCTGCGAGGATGCCTTCTCTAGATTAAATTGTGTTGAGATGTTGTCCAGTGAGCTTTGAAGTTTCTGCATAGTCATTTCTTTGTTAGTCATGGTGGAATAAATCATTTCACTTACCTGCTTATGGAATTCGATTTGGTCAATAGGGTGAACATCCCTGGCCAAAACTTCAAACTCTGTCTCCTGTAGTCTACTAACGATCTAGGCTGCTAGACTATAGGCTGCATAAAGGTCATTTGCATCTTACCAGTCTTAATGTAAAAGGCTAACATTAATCTATTCTGATTGGCAGGTATTTGTTTCAAGTACTGGGCATATGTTTCAGCCTTTAATGCCTCATTCCTCAACTTGATTTCCTTGTACTTCTCTTTTATATCTTTCTCTTTATCCACTGGCTTGCTGGATGAAGAGACTTCAATATTGAGCCGCTTTTCAATAATTTGAGTATTTGAGGTAGAAGGTTGATGAGTTTCCTCTAAAAATGCTAGACCTTTACTCTTTCAAAACATTTTTTCAGTATCAGTGATTTCAACTGTCTCAATGGTGTCTTCTTGCTCAGTTACAGGATTAAGCTTGGGCCTCTTCCTATAACTGATTTCAAACTTGTCATCTGTAGTGTCCATCCCAGAGCTAGAACCTTCTTGCTATGCTCTTTTTACGTTTTTGTCCTCATTGGTTGGAGTCTGTAGAATGGGAGTAATACCCATCTATTCCTATAGGGTTGGAACCTGTAGAAAGGAACTAGTATCAATCTGCTTTTCCACATTTATTAAAGTGTTCTCCAACCATTTTGATTGGTTGGGATATCTTTCAATGTCTGGCCTGGGCTCATATATGAAAGGACTTAACTTGAATTTGAGCCTTAGTTTGTTTATGACTCCATTAGGGTCATAATGCCACATGAAATTGCTTTTGAAGTTCATTTGTTGTAAGACTTTCTTCCTAGCTGACATAAAATTAACCTCATCAGAGTGTATGATCCACCTGGAATACTCTAATGAAAATATCCTCATGGGGAAGTATTTGGACAACTTGTAGGGAGTGAGTTGGCATCCATATATTCTGATTTCTATGTGGTCCTGGTATAGATACCAGCCTCCCACTCTACTGTTTTTAGCCAACTTTAAAACTCTCTTAATCTCCTCATTGATCCTAGGTTGATAACTACTAGTTAGCATGTTTATAATTGGATGAACAAATGAATCAATGAACTCTTTATAACTAAAAATAGTGGAATATCTTTGGATCAATGGTGTCCAAAAGATGATAGATCTTGGATGGCCCTTAGTGTCTAACTTTTGGATGCTGACTGGAAATTTGTCTGACTGAAAATATAGGAACATGTGAAACAATACTAATGAGTTTTTGAATACTCTCTCATTTTCCAATTTGATAAACTGTTCATGGATTCTGTCTGCCAAGAACTGCGCAAAGTTGTAAATTGTAGTTGGAGGCTTTCCTAGGAAAAAAATAGAAAGGAAAGCAAGTATAACCCCATCCACATGCTCATCAGTGGTTTATCCTAGAATACAAGAGAGCATGGTTATAATTTGTCTGGATCTCTTAGAGAAAATGGTGGTAGCATATGGAGGACTATCTATAGCAGTATGAGACTCTTCTATGATGAAAGTTTGAAAGATTTGAGCTTTCTTGGGCAGGTCTAGCTTTGTGTAGAGTTCAAGTAAAGCTTCAATGGAAAGTGGGGTCTCATTTAGGCCTATCTGGATATGCAACATTTGATTTATTGACTCTACAGTAATAGTGAATAAAACCTGTTGGTCAGGGGAGACTATGGCTCTTTGACTGGGGACATAGCAAGCTTGGCAAAAGTGGATGATTTTTGGGAATAGGTGTACCTGTGGGAACAATTATTTGGGAAAATTTGATTCCCATAGGTGAATGTCATCATTTTGGTTCAGGAACTTATCTTTACTCCCGCAGTGGAGTTTCAGTAGGTGGCTAGGGGAAAAAATGTCTTTAATTTGAAATTCTTTGTCGGCTAATGGGAGGTGGTCAATATCCAAGTGAGGGGTTTGTAGAGGTCTTACATCTAGAGTTCTTTGGGATACCATAATGTGGTTTATTCAACTAAATTATTGTTTCTGTGGCTTTAGGAGTAAGGTCAGAAGCTATGGAACAGTGAGGAGGGTAATTACATTATGTAGAACAAGGCTTTTGGATGCACATAAAGGTTTGCTTCAGTCTAGCAAGGTTTTTTAATTAATTTAATTAATTAACCTTTGATGATTACTGTGTATAACTTAAATTACAGGGTCGTTCTGGTTCTTTCAAGAATACCTGGAAATTGGCGATATGGTGCGCATACAAGGTTCTGTGGTAGCAACAGAGGTTTCTAAGGCTTTAATTATCTATTTTCTGCTTCATTTTGGTGTCTGCAGTGTCTTCTAGTTGAAAAAGGTGGTTAAAATGGCTGCACAGAGGTTTAAGGTTTCAGAATTGGTTAACAAAGGTTTACAACGAAAATGAGTGAAAATAACAAAATGGAGCTTTTTCAGCCTTTTAACCAATAATGGTTACATTTTGGCGCGAGAATTGGCAAATGAATAGTGGGTAGTTTTGTTTTAGGCGAGGAGGCAATTTTATGCCATATCATACTGCTTTTGGGTGGAGGGCTGTATTTTTTGCTAGCATGCGATATAACCTAGTGCCGCCACATAGCAAAACAGTGCTCGACGAAAATTGAGAATCTCGCGTGCTTTTGGACTTTTAACTGTTGGATGATGAAACTATGCGATATGGATGTGCAACGTTGGATCTGGAGGTGGGAGATCGGAAGGCTATCGCGCGACGAGGTTTCATGGACAAAGTTGGGATGTGGTTGGCAGGGCCTAGTGTTTAATTACAATGAATTGTAATTAATTAAAAGGTAATGACGGGATTTTAATATAAAAAATGGGTTAATAAAAGGTGGGACCATGGGTTATATGGCGGAGGTTTTAGCTATCCACCAAGGTTTGGTGAATTAAAAAGGGTGTAAGGGAATTATAACATGGGAGACTTTAATTACATAAAGCGGGGGTATAGTCTAGAAAATAACTTTAGGATAAAAGGGGTTTAGTAAATAAGCTTTAGTGAATTTCCTTTCTCTTTGACAATTCCTCCTGCACATGAGAAATAGGATTAAGCATGCTGCAAGTTCTTTTTGACTTAGAAACCTTGTGCACTAGCAAAAATTCTTCTACCTACCCTTTATTTACCCTAGCATTTTCTCTTCATTCATTCGATGCATTTGAGCTTGCCGACCTTTCATTTCTTTTTCTTTGATAAGTAAACTATCTAATTCTAACCTTAGAAATTCCAATGGATCAGATTAAAATGATGTGCTCACTATTATTCTCTACCTAACTACTGATCTGCCAAGATTAAAGAGTTTGGCTAGATCTTTATTCTCTATCTATCAACATGAAATTTAAAGCATGAATGAATTAAGATTAAACTATTTCACCATCATTGATTGTGGCATTTTTGATAAGTTGCACACAATCTTATTTTGCAAAGTAAAGTAAAAGGTAGTGACATTTGAATTTGGACACTTTCATGATGTATTCTTATCTCTTTTTGGGGTTCATATGTTTTAATTTTTTGATCTGTTTCTTTCTTTTAGTCCTTTGATTACTTTTTTAGGACTTACCCTCTTTATATTTTTTTATTTTTAATATAGGAAAACATTTTGCAAAAAGCAAAAGTATGTACAATATTACAAGACTAACCAAAGCCAATTCAAAATTATGAATCCTATTAATATAGGACCCTAACACCATCTGGGAGCTACATGTTAGCTTCTCAAATCACACATTTCAACCTTCGATCTAATTCCCAAGGTGTCTCATAAACTCTCATCGTGATTTCCTTGAATCCAACTATTGACTGTGAGTCAAACTTAGGCTTACAAAACTCTTTGTTTAAAGCACCCTTAGTATTTTCTAGTGATGCCAAAGGATTATCAGAACAATACTTAATGTACCAAGTCAGCGTGTGATAATGCAGAGTGATAACCAATTATGCCTCCTTTATATTATCATTAGTAAACTGTTGCGCTGTCCACATAAAATTCACAACAAACTAGAACTGCTCTGTGTCTTCACTCCCTATTCCTTTGAAAATCGACAGCTTCATGGTGTTCACCATGTTGGATGGTGGTGGAAGAGGTGGAGGTGTGGGCAAAGGTGTATGCGGTGGAGGTGGAGGTGGAGGTGGAGTGGATGGATGATGTGTTTGTGGAAAATCCTGTGTTATCAGCGAAACAACGCTTTGTGGTGGAGTTTGTTCCACCCCTTCATCGTCACTTAAAGGAGGTCTAATCAAGGGAATATAATCTGGTGCTAATCCTTCAATGTTTCTAAAGAGACTTCCACTTCGCATAGCTCCAAACATCAAGGTAATGGCATAACCTGTTTTTCACACAAAAACATTTTAATCCAAGTATTCAAAGATCTTAAATACTTACCTCGCGATCCTTTAAAAGATATTCGCTCTGCTTCGTTGTAGCTGAATGAGGTCTCAACTGTGAATTTTGTAACAAATCCTCCTATAATTTGTTTGAGCCAATGATTGAGAACCCGTGCGATCTAATTTTCAGAGGCTTCTAATCATCGCACCAATTCAGGAGTCCACACTATAGAATTATCAAGCTTCCCCCTTCCTTGGCTGGCCATCAATTTGGCTACCCACTCATACAGTTTGATGGGAAAAGTGGAGAATAAGATCTCATGTATTTCTCTGTATAGGTACTTGTTTAACCACTGTTCCTTCGAGGGGCGCAAATTCCTATTTTCTTGCATCGCAAACTCGTGAATCTTCTGATCCAACCACTTTTCAATTTCTTTCTTGGTCGGATTCCAGTGATGTGAAATCACACATCTCTTTCAAACAGATCCCAGTCCTGGAAATGGAACCATTTGTTGGCTTAGGGGGTCCTGACCCAGGTTCAGAGTTAGTTGTGCCAACCAACAAATCCCTACACTACTAGCCCTTTCGGCAACAACCTGCGTAGTGTAGGCTGCAGTCTCACCTGAAGTAGTATTGGGGGACGTTGGAACCATGTTTCCATATCCAGAGATCAATGTGATGTCTTTTAGTGTCCTAGATCTGCCTTCGTGCATATCCATAAGCCCCTAGGGCTCGGTACTACAACTCTATTTAAACAACCTTTAGACCTTCACGAAGGTCTATGATTGGTCTTTGCGAACCCTTAACAGTCAATTTATCCACTTGTGTGCACCAGAAAACAACCCTAAATTAGTGTTCGCACAGATCTACTTAGGTTATTATTAAACATAACAGAATTCATCTAAGTCTTCGCAAAAGTACTTAACATGCATTGCATACAATTATTAAGTCTTATTAAAGAGAATCATGCATCATTAGATCAATATTCCATAAACATATTATTCATCAACAACATATGTCATAAACAGAAGTAAACAGAAATACACAAGATTTCTTCAGAAACAACTCTTTATTGATTTCCAGTTCAAAATATAGACTCAAAACTTCCCTGCACACTTAGCTACAAGGGTCGGTGCAATTAGTTGCAGACTCTACTTAGGCTTTCGTGCACTCAGCTGCAGAGACTTCTTTCTTCTATCTACCTTCTCCTTACTTGCCCTTCTCTTTACTCCAGACATAGACATGCCTTAGACTCTCCAAGACACACCTATTTATACCCTTGTTCATACAATCCCATGGTCCGCAGACCATGGGTGGGCCACAAAACCAACTCAAACTTTACATAATCAAGGGGCTAAAACCCGTTTGACTCTAAATCATCTACATGCTCTACATCCACAAATTGCGAAGAATTTATGTTAGTTAGAAAAAATACATCAAACTCAGGTTATTTTAATCCCAAAATTGACCCAGGGGACCCCATCCCAACAATTTAACACATGGTTTTGGGCATGATAGTTTTTTGTCCATGGTATTTTGTAGATCCGGTCAAGGGAACTACGGTTATGTTCTAATCTAGGGTTAATGGATTGGGGTTTATGGATGGTTCGACATGTATATATATGTGTTGTAAAATTGAAAGGAATATAATGAAAAATCAATCTAGTAGTCCTAGTTTTGGGATCCAGGGGAAAATATCTGTGTATATTTGTTTTATGTTTTATGCTCTCGCCATTGTTTATTTTGTGTTTTTTTTAGAATTCGAATGCGGGTAATTTATGTACGGGGTTAAAACCTACATTTGGTATCAGAGTTGTTTGGGGTTGAAGGGGACGCCTTTGCTAGTAAGGGGTTTTTCTCGGGCCTATGGTAGACCCTGTTCAGTGGGATATTTGTGGGATCAATTCTTGTGGTGAAAGAAGATGGCGAGTAGTGGAAAGATAAAGATCGAGAAATTTAATGGTCAAAGTTTTGAGTTGTGGAAACTCAAGATAGAGGATCTGTTGGTGGATAAAGATCAGTAGATCGTGGTAGATCTATGTACTAAACCAACAACAATGTCATCTAAATATTTGGTGAAGTTGGATCGGAAGGCAAAGAGCAAAATACGATTGTGTGGCTCAGATTCAATATTGTTGAATGTATTAGGGGAAGCTTCGGTGAAGGCTTTTGTGATCTATTGTTGAATGTTAGTTTTGTTATGCTAATTTCAACTTCAGATTTATAAAAAAATGCTTGTCGATTGCTTCATCTGCATGGTTCTCTTATGGTGTTTGTGATTGGAAACATGTAAATTTATCAGGTTTTATGTGAAAAACATGAAAAAAATAGCATCAAAAACAAGTGTTGAAAAACAACAATGGAAAGTAAAAAAAACCATAAAATTGAACACTTAACACTATGTTTTAATGAAGGAGTTCACCCCTGCTAGGCTACATCTCCTTAGTCCAGCTTCCATGGCTTAGGCCTCTTTATTCGCTCAATATGGAAAAAAATGGTGTTTAAAAAGCTCTGCTGCTCCTGAAACCTATTTCAATGTGTTCAGAATGTCGAAATCAGCGATGAACATCTTTTGCTAAGCTCAATTTGGTCGAAATTTTCTCCAGTTATGACCAAAACCATTTTTCCCTAGAAAACCTCCTTTAAAACTAGAGGAACTCCAGTTAACTTCACTAAACTTGGAGTTGGCACCGATTTTGGAGGTCTGCAGGAATTCCTACCAATTTAAACTGAAGTTTAATTAGTGGTGGCCATTGTTCGAATAAACTGTGACCACTACATCTTATGGCATGTTCACAAATATGTGGTGAATGTTACGTTGGCCGTTAGTTCACCATAACCGCATCCATTACTATCAGGAAGGTGGGAACTTTGATTTTTGAGCTAAATATTCAGCACCTAATCATTCCTCCCCACTATAATCCTTTTGGATCCCAAAATATTTTTTCAATTGTTCAATAGGTGATGGTACAACTCCCTCACCTTCTCGATCTGCAACCATTTGGCTTTAGAAGGCTTTGTCCCTTGAGTCCCACTCTAAGGTATTCGACATTTGCTCTCTTCGAATTTCTGGTTCTTTCCTCAAGTATGATATCTTGCTATAGCTTATCAAGATATTCTGGCGAGAAATCATCTATTGATGGCAGCTGAACATGCTCTCCTTGATCATCAATCAAAGGAGGCTCAAACAATCTCAAATTATCAACATTAACAATAGAGTATATTTTCATATAAGGAGGAAAATCAAGCTTAAATGCATTGTTACCAATCTTTTCTAGAATTTTAAAAGGACCATAATAGATTGGCTTAAGCTTTTTACCTTTCCCTTGAAGTATGTCTTTGCTAATATATAACCAAACTTTGTCTCCAACATGAAATTTGTGATCAACACAATTTTTGTCATGCCTTGCCTTGTAGCTGCTTTGACTTCTTTCAAGCTATTCTTGCACTGTGTGATGTATCAACTAAATTTTCTCTATGAACTTCCTTGCCTTATCGATGTCACTATGACCATCGATGGTGACATATTTCTCAAATATGAAGTCCAATGGTGATCTTGGAAAGTAACCAACACTTGCCTCAAATGGCGATGTGTTTGTGGAAGAATTCCTTGCTCTATTGTATGCATGATGTATGTAATGCAACTGTTCATGCCACAACTTGGAATGTTTGCTGCAATATCCTCTAAGAAGATGAATGACTATCCTGTTGACCACCTCGGTTTGTACATCTGTTGCGGATGAAAGCTTGCACTCTTCTTCAACTTTATTTCCATCATGTCCCACAATTTGACCAAAAATTCCCAACAAATCGAGAATTTCGATCACTTACAATAGAAGTAGGAAGACCAAAATGAACCCAAATGTTTTGGAAGAAAAGATGCACTATTTGTTCAACTGTAATTTTTTTTTACATAGTGTTAGTATGCACATCTTGCTGAACTTGTCTACAACTACATACAAGTAATCATCACCTTTCCTTGACAATGGAAGACCTCCTACAAAATCCATTGAGATACTCTCCCATGGATGTCAAGGTACTGCAACTGGAGTGTATAATCCTAGTTTCCTATTGCTAGTCTGTGTTAGTATGCACATCTTGCTAAACCTGTCTGCAACTACATACAAGTAATCATCACCTTTCCTTGACAATGGAAGACCTCCTACAAAATCCATTGAGATACTCTCCCATGGATGTCAAGGTATCGGAACTGGAGTGTACATTCCTAGTTTCCTATTGCTAGTCTTACTTGTTGCACACAATGAATATCCTATAATAAAACAAGATACATTATCAAACATGCATGGACAATAACAATACCTTTTGAGATTTGCTTCTGTCTTGCCTACACCAAAGTGTCCAACAATCAATGAAGTGTGCACCTCCCTTATGATATTGTTTATTTCTCCCTGTGGAATAAATAACTTTCCGAAGTGATACAACAAACTGTTATGTACATGGTAATCCAACTCTTCAATTTGGTTTCCTTGACTCAAGCTTGCATACACATCTCGAAACTAATTATCATATTCATATTGATCAATGTAACTTTCATGCAAAATAGAATTATGGTTAAGTATAATAGATGAATTTACAATAGGCCTTGAAAGCATGTCATCTACCTTATTGTAGATTACCTTTTTGTACTTGATAACCAAATGAAATTGTTGTAGAAAACCCATCCATCTAATTTGTCGTGACTACAACAAATTTGACTGTGACTGTAAGTACTGGAATGGTTGATGGTTAGTATGGATAATGGTCTCCTTCCCCATCAAGTAGTGTTTCCATTTTTTGACACTTTGTACCAATGCGTAAATTTCTTTGTCATAAGTGGGATAGTTAGTCACAGCTCCATTAAAAATTTTAGAATGAAATGAAATGGGCTTACCATGCTGCATAAGAAATGCTCCCATGGCATAATCAATAGCATCTGTTTGAATCTGAAATGGTTGCCTAAGATCCAGAAGAGCCAATATCGGTGCTAAACTGATCTTTTGCTTCAAAGAATAAAATTCTTTTTGTTGTACATCTCCCCAATGGAAGACTTTCTTGACACTAGCCAATGCATGTAATGGAGCTACAATGGAAGAAAAATTAGCAATAAATTTCCTCCAATATTGTGTTTCCCCTAAAAAGCTTCTTACCTCTATAACTGTATTGGGCTTGGGCCAATTTAGAATTACCTCAACTTTGGAGGAGTCTATCTTCAACTCACCTTCTCCAACAATGTGTCCCAAATACACTAAAGAAGTCTTGCCAAATTCACACTTTTACATATTAAAGAAAAATTGTTCTTTTGTCAAGACATCAAGTACTTTGTTTACATGCATGACATGTTCATCTCTAGATTTACTGAATATGAGAATATCATCTAAGTAAACTATGAAAAATTCATCTAGAAATGGTTTCAATACATAATTCATAACTCTCATGAAAGTAGCTGGAGCATTTATAAGACCGAAAGGCATAACAAGCCACTCAATCAATCCTTGTTTAGTTTTAAATGCGGTTTTCCAAATGTACTCTTCAGCTATTCTAACTTGATGATAACCACTTCATAATTCTAACTTACTAAAATACTTTGCATACCTCAACTGATCAAGCAAATCATCAATTCTTGGGGGTGGATAACGATTTTTTACCATGATTTTGTTTAGTGCACAGAAATCCACACACATGCGCCAAGTCTCATCCTTATTTGGCATCAAGACAATAAGTGAACCACATGGAAAAGTAGATGGGCATATGATACATTTTTTCAACAATTCTTGAATTTTCTTCTTAATTTCCATGCTCTCCATAATTGACATGTGATACATGCCAATGTTTGGAAGTGGAACATCCTATTGCAGTTGTATCTCATGCTGGATTCCCCTCTTGGGAGGCAACCCCTTTGGTTCCTGAAACATCTTGTCATGCTCTCTCACCACATCAAACAAATTTGATTTCAATTTTTCATAAAAAACTTCAAAAGATTCATAATCAATATCACTCGTTTTCTTGATCATGAGAAGTACAAAAATTTTACTTGCATTTACTAGTCTCTTCATTTGCCCTGCAATAACCAAAGAAATGTTTAGCTTTTTGTGATGGGCTCTCACAATGTACTCCACCCAATTCTTGAGCAATAAGTATTTGTTCTCATGACGATAAAATACTACTTTCCTATCATACAAATAAGGACTACCCAAAATGATTCCTGAGATTTCAAGTCGAACTACATCTAACTCAACTTCATCAATGAACTTTTTAGTAATGGTGAACTTGAATAAGCACTTCCTTCTAACCTGTAAATTTGCATTATTTACAATGAAACCCAATGGATATGGCTTATGATGAGGTACAGTCTCAAGGTTAATATTTTCAACCAAGTCTTCTGAAATTAAGTTTGATTTTTGACCCACTATCAAATAATGCATCAATTTTTGTATGATTTGAAATTACCCTTACACGGAACAATTCTATTCTTGATTCTTCATTTGGAGTGTTGTTATGACTATGTGAGGAACTAGTGCTCACAAAAACTTCTTTTCCTTTTGTTACAGTGGTTGAAGTCTTGGTCTCATCACTAAAATCTGATCCAAGATCATGTTGTGTGGTAGTGGTATTCTTTTGTTTTCCCTTATTGTTTTGTTTCTTAGGCCTTAGTTCAGGATGTAATTTCCAACAATGGGCTTCATCATGCCCAGATTTGGAATAATGTTGGCATATGGTTTTCTCCCCTTCTTTCTTTACGCTTGCATTCTTCTTTCCCTTCCATTTTCCACCCTTCTCTTTCTCCTTACCCTTGAAAGGCTTCTTCTTACTACCCTCTTCCTGAATGTTCTTTCCCCTTACTTCAAGGTGCGTGGCTTGCACACATACCTCATCCAAATTGCTTGGATTGAACATAAGGATAGTATGTTTTAAATAGGAATGTAAACCCCTAATATATTTCAATAGTGTATCTTGGGAATTCAAGTTTACTCCTAACAACAAAGCCCTCTTTCTAAACTCTTGGGTATAGTCTTGGACTATTTGGCCTTTAAGCTGCCTAAACTTTTTCCAACTCATAATGGATTTTTTCATATAGGCTAAAGGATAAAACTGTATTTTAATTGCGGAAACAAATTCAACCCAAGAAATGGATATATTACCATGAATTCACATTTCCTCTTGAGTCTTTGCTTCCCACCAGACTAATGCTGCTCCTTCTAGCCTCAATGAAGCCAACTGGATCTTTATGTCATCTTCTTGAAGGTTCTGAATTTTGCAGTAAACCTCCAATTGTCGAATCCAATTGTCTAACTTTTCTACATTCACCTCACCATTGTACATGGGAAGTTCAAACTTAATGTCCAATTTGAGTAAGGGAGTTTTTCCTTTTGGGGTTTGGGAATGAGTATGAATAGTTTTTGTGGTGGAAGTGGAAGATGTTGTTGTTTGAGATGCTGAATATGATGAAGATGATGAGGAGGATGGTGAAGATGTTGAAGATGGAGGAGGCTTTCCTCCATTACCCTTTGAATCCTTATTATCATATTTTTTATCTCCTGAGCTTCCTTCTCCATGTGGAGGCTTAGAACTCTCTCCAGCTATTCTAGTGTTCCTCTCTTCATAGAGGACTCTAACCATGTCAGTCAAGTCATATAAATATTTCTTGAATCCTTCAACTTCTGAAAGACGTTCAGTCTCTCTTGATCGAGACAGGATGGCTTTGGATTCAAGCTCAGTTTCTAGTACTGCTTGTACCTCTTCAATCTCAATTGAAGGTAAAACTTGAGTTGTTTCAAGTGTAGCTGGAATTGAAACTTTGGGTGGAGATTGTGGCCTTGTGGATATACTTCTTCTGGGAATTTCCTCAGGAGTTGAAACCAATAGTTTCCCTTCTCCTCTCTGCAAATTTAACCTTGTAAGCATCACTTTTTTGCAACTATTAAAACCCTACTTGCGCAAAACTCAAGAAATCAAGCAAATAAACCTTTACTCTTATACCAAGTTGATATGTTGTTGAATGTTAGTTTTTTTGTGCTAATTTCAACTTTAGATTTATAAACAAATGCTTGTCCATTGCTTCATGTGCATGGTTCTATTATGGTGTTTGTGATTGGAAATAGGTGGATTTGATCAAGTTTTATGTGAAAAACATGAACAAAATAGCATAAAAAACAAGTACTGAACAATAGAAATGAGAAGTACAACAAATCATCAAATTTAACACTTAACATAGTGTTTTGAAGAAGGAGTTCACCCCTCCTGGGCTACGTCTCGTTGGTCTAGCTTCCATGGCTTAGACCTCTGTATTTGCCCAATATGTCAAAAGTGTTGTTTACAAGATCTACTTCTCTTGAAACCTGTTCCAATGTGTTCAGAATGTCAAAATCAGCTAGGAACACCTTTTCTTGAGCTCAATTTGGTCGAAATTTTCTCCAGTTATGACCAAAACGATTTTCCCTATAAAACCTCCTCTAAAACTGGAGGAACTCCAGTTAACTTCACTAAACTTGGAGTTGGTGACGATTTTGGAGGTCCACCGGAATTCCCACCCAGTTAAACTAAAATTTAATTAGTGTTAACCGCGAATTAATTGGAGGTTAATGGTGGATTAGTGCAATAGGCGATGTTCTGTTAACCATTACCCTCAGTGGTCTTGGAGGAGGTGGACACATGGGTGGATTAAATGTTAATGGCCATCGTTATGGAGCACCTTTATTGTTGGATAAACTGTGACCACTACATGTTATAGCGTGTTCATGTATGCGGTGCATGTTACGCGGGCCATTGGTTCACTGTGACCACATCCGTTACTGCTCGGGAAGTGTGCACATGATACATTTAATGTTACGTTAGTCTGATGGTTATTATTGGTCCATCAGCTGGTTAACCATAACCGCCAGAGCATTCACACGGGAGGGTTGTCCCTCCTAACCCCCAACCGCCGAAACAATAACCTTTATATATATATGAATCCCATAACGGTTAAGTTGGAAAGCTATGGTGTAGTGGGAAGGTGTTGTGGTTGTTCAGTGCAGGTCCTAGGTTTGACCCCCCAACCTGCCACAAAATTTTGTTGTACTTCACGCCAAGTTGACCTTTGGGGAGGGACACGTGGCAGCCTCCGGCTTGCCACTTGTCCCCTCCTCATTGGTCCTACATTAACCAATAGAATCATGCCATGTCACCAACCTATGAACCAATAAAAACATGCCACTTGGTGAACCATGATTGAGCATTGACCACTGTTGACCTTGCACAGTCACCTGCTACGTCAGCAGTATGGATTGTTGACTATGCAGTGACTATGGATTTTTTTATTTCTTATGTTTGGCAAAATAGACAAAATGTGATATCTTCCACATACGAACTTGGTTGTCAGTGAAATGAGTTGCATTTGGCTCGTTTTACCTAGATGGACATGGTCATTCAGTTTTTGATCCATTCTGAGAACTTTTATTTTTGAGCTAAATACTGAGCACCTGATCACTTTGTGGGACAAGTTAGGGACTTTGTACCAATCTAAGTCTTTGGTGAATAACCTATTCCTATGGAAAAAGTTGTATAACATGAGGAAGAAAGATGGAGACTCAGTGATAGAGCATTTAAATGCCTTTAATACTGTGGTAAGCTAATTACTATCTATTGATATTAAAATTTTATATGAAGATAAGTGCATTAGTTTGTTGTGTTCTCTACTAGATTCGTTGGATAGCCTATTTGTTGCAACAGGTAGCAATGCAATTTCCTTGTAGTTTGATGAAATAGTCTCATCCTTGATGTCGGAGGAGATGAGACAAAAAAATATGGAGGGCCAGAATGGTGATGCCTTGTCTGTATGAGGACGATCCCAGAATAGAAACAAAAATAAGTCCTCGAGTGGGAGATCTAAATCTAGAGGGAGATCTAAATCTCTAGGAAAACCTATAAAGGTGTGCTAGAAATGCAGAAAGGAAGGGAACTTCAAAAGGGACTTTAAATCTAAAGCCCCTGAGAAAGGAAAGGGATCTGATGATGCTCTTTCTACAGAGGCGAAAACCACCTCAAATGAAGGTGTGGATGTGTACTTGGTTTCTTATTCAAGTACACATGTAGATCATGAGGCATGGTTGATTGACTTAGGTGTATCCTTTCACTTCACTCCCCATATGGAGTGGTTATGCGAGTATGAGAAATATGATGGTTGTGATGTCTTCTTAGGGGATGATAGGAAGGCTAGAATCATCGGTCGTGGAAAGTTCAAGTTGAAGTTGCAAGGTGTAAGGATTAGAACACTTCTGGGTATACTGCATATTCCTGCATTGACCAAAAATATGGTTTCTATAAGAAAAATGGATGATACAGGTGTAAAAATAGCATTCGAGAAAGGTACCAGCAAGATGGTTCAGGGAGCACTAGTATTGATGTGGGGAGTTTAGATTGGAGCTCTTTAAAAGCTTGAGGGTAGCATTATTATTGATGGGTGCAACAGTTCTGTGGTTCCTAAAAGCGGAGAAGAAAATCTAGTGGTCTCTGGAGAAAAGACCATGTTATGGTATCAAAGGCTTGGACATATTGGAGAGAAGGGCCTTTGAGTACTTCATGGTAATGTTATGGTAGAAGGTCCATTTAATTTCTCTCTGGATTTTGATTTATGTGAAAATTGTGTATATGGGAAGAAAAATCGGCTAAGTTTCCCCTCTGGTACTAAGAGCACGAAACATATATTAGAGCTTGTGCACAGTGATGTGTTTGGACCTTTGTCGGTTCCACCACTCGGTAGGGCTATTTACTGTGTATCATTTATAGATTAATTCTCAAGGAATACATGGATATATTTCCTCAGGAATAAATCTGAAGCCATCGACAGGTTTTAAAAACTTAAGGCTTTGGTGGAAAACCAGACAGAGAAGAAGATAAAGGTGCTGAGGACAGGTAACGGTGTAGAGTTTTGCAAGAAGGAATTTGAAGAGTCCTGTAAGAAGTGTGGTATAGTAGGGTAGAAGACTACTCCATACAAACCTTAGGAAAATGGAGTTGCAGAAAGAATGAACATGATGTTGATGGAAAAGGCAAGAAGCATGCTCAGTAGTGTCGGTTTAGGATAGGAATTCTGGGCAAAGGCGGTGGAGACTGCATGTTACCTGGTCAACAGGTCACTTTCATCAATGTTGGAGAATAAGACTCGACAAGAGGTATGGAATGGTAAGAAACCTTCTCTTTCACATCTGAGGGTATTTGGATGTGATGCATATGTACATGTTCCAAAGGAGAAAATAACCAAGTTGGATAGTAAATCGGAAAGGTGCAACCTTATTGGATATAAGGATGGCTTAAAAGCTTCTAATATTTGGAACCAAGAAACAAGTAAGGTTGTGTACAACCATGATGTGGCGTTTAGAGAGGTGAAATATGTTATTAAACATGGATTCCTGCCAAAGAAACCTAAGAAAATAGATTTTGAGCTAAAGAAGGAAGAATCAGACTCTATGGCAAAAGAGGAATCAGAAGATGAACAGGCCCAAACTCCAACTGTGAGAAGATCAGTTCAAGAAAGAAGGCAGTAGAAAGGTATAGTCCATATGCTTTCTATTCAAAATTTTCGTTATCTATTACTAATGATGATCCCAGAATTGTGAGGGAAGTAATAGATTCAGAGGATGAAAAACTTTGGAAAGAGGCCATGTTTGATGAAATGGAATCTTTGTACAAAAATGAGGCTTGCGATCTGGTGGAGTTTCCAGCTGGAAGGAAACCCATTAGTAGCAAATGGGTGTTTAAGAAGAAGATGAATGCAGTAGGCAAGGTGGAGAAATACAAAGCTCAGTTGGTAGCAAAAGTTTATTCCCAGGTGTCGGGAGTTGATTTTGATGATATTTTTTCTCCTCTTGCCAAGGTAGCTTCTATTAGATTACTTTTATATGTTGTTGCTACTTTTGATTTTGAGGTAGAATATATGGATGTGAAGACATCATTTCTTCACAGGGATATGGAAGACGAGATATACATGAAGCAACTTGAAGGCTTTGTGGTGAAGGGTAAGAAAGAACTGGTATGTAGGTTAAAAAAGTATCTGTATGGGTTAACACAATCACCAAGGGTGTGCTATTGTGTGTATTTTAAATTAATTGGTGACCATGTTAGTTATCTTGTCTTGTATGTGGATGATATGTTGCTAGTTGGAAATGACAAAGAAATTATCTAGGATTTGAAGACCCAATTGTCCTCCAAATTCGACATGAAATATCTTGGTGCTACAAACTATATTTTGGGCATGGAAATTAAATGAGATCAGGCAAAGAGGAAGCTCTGGTTAAACAAGAGGAAGTATGTTGAGACAATACTGCAGAGGTTTAATATGGACGATAGTAAATCGATGAAGGTTCCTATTCCTATAGGTGTAAAGTTATCTGCTGAAGAGTGTCCGAAGACACAAGAAGAAGAAGAGGATATGTCCCATGTTCCATATGCAAGTGCAGTCGATAGCTTGATGTATGCAATGGTGTGTACTAGACTAGACATTGCACATGTAGTGGGAGTATTGAGTAGGTTTATGTCAAAACTAGGGAAGGAGAATTGGACAATAGTGAAGCCAGTTTTCAGGTATTTTCGTGGCACTAGTGATTATGGCTTGTGCTACCAAGGAAGACCAAGATTGGACAGAGTTTTGGACATATGTGGCTTTGTTGATGCAGACTGGGCTGGAGATATGGATAAGAGAAGATCTACAAGTGGGTATGTGTTTAACCTATTTGGAAGTGCATTAAGTTGGATGAGTAAGAGACAGTTTGTAGTGGCACTTTCAACTACAGAGGCAGAATACATGGTAGCCACTCATGCAAGCAAGGAAGCCATTTGGTTGTAAAGATTGTGTTCAAGTATGGGGTTAGTACGACGACCTATAAGGATAGACTGTGACAACCAAAGTGCAATTTTATTGGAAAAGGACCCTTCTTATCATTCAAAGACAAAGAAAATTGATGTTAAGTAGCACTTTGTGAGCGATATGGTTGAGGATAAAAGGGTGTGCACCTTGAATAATACTCCAGATGAATTAAAAAAGTCTGTGCGCACTAAGAAATTTTCTTGGTGTAGAGAAACAATGGGTGTTGCAAGGTTGGACAATTGACTAAGATTTCATGTGAAAAGAAAACGACAAGTGGGAGAATGTTTGGTGTGCGTTATATTCTTTCCACGAATACCCCACACATGGGGGATCACAAGGGGGCAGATGCCCCCCCTTGTCGGGGGGTATGTAGGGGGCTGGTAGCCCCCCTGCATGAGGTCCGAGGCAACGCCCCTGAAGAATTCTTTTGGACCCTATATTAGGTGGGTGGACCTACCTATGGTTTTGTGCATGGATTTCGCACATGGTTTTGGGCATGATAGTTTTCTGCCCATGGTAATTTCTAGATCCAGTCAAGGGAACTACAGTTATGTTCTAATATTGGGTTAATGGATTGGGGTTTATGGATGCTTTGACATGTATATATATGTATTGTAACATTAAAAGGAACAAATTAAAAATCAATCTAGTGGTCCCGGTTTTGGGATCTAGGGGAAAATCGTTGTGTCTATCTTTTTTAAATTTTATGCTCTCGCCATTGTTTATTTTTTATTTTTTTTAGAATTCGTATGCATGTAATTTCCATACAAGATTAAAACCTACACATTTTGTATGCGATAGTACCAATATTTTGCAACAACTTCTAAGGACCATAATACTTTGGTGATAATTTATTATCCTTCTTAGCTTGCTTATTGGACATTTGTTTGTATGGTTGTAGCTGTAAAAATACCCAGTCCCCTACATCAAAAATTTGTTCACTGTGGTGATGATCTACATGTTTTTTGTCTTTGAGGTTTCTGCGAGTTTCATGTTTGTGTAGATTTTCTTCCGGATCCATCGCATTCAATTTCTTTTTAGATCGACGTTTTGAACCAACAACGGTGGTTCATCTTCAGGATGTGAGAGAATTAATTGAGAGACTGGTCTTTTTTGCCAAATATATATAGAGATGCATGAGATGCTTAGCCGACAGGTCTTTAAATTTTATTTATTTATTTAATTATTTTATTTTTTTTAGTTTTAGTTTTATTATTGTTTAATTTTATTAGTCCTAATTATTTCATGTTTTAATTATATCTATTTTAATTTAATTTAATTAATTTAATTATATTGATTTTTAGAAATCAATATAATTAAATTAAATTAAAATAGATATAATCAAAACATGAAATAATTAGGACTAATAAAATTAAACAATAATAAAACTAAAACTAAAAATAAAAATAAATAAATAAATAAATAAATAAAAATAAAAATAAAAATAAAAAAGATAAGATAAAATAAATAAATAAATAAAATTTAAAGACCTGTCGGCTAAGCATCTCAGGCATCTCTGTATATATTTGGCAAAAAATACCAGTCTCTCAATTAATTCTCTCACATCCTGAAGATGAACCACCGTTGCTGGTTTGAAACGTCAATCTAAAAAGAAATTGAATGCGATGGATCCGGAAGAAAATCTACACAGATCTGCATGTTGTTTCATTCAATTCTGCACCAAATTGAGCTTATCTTTTAAGAGTTGGAGAACTTGTTGTTAATTCTTGATGTGATCTTCCACTACTTGAACCTTAGAATATTATCTTAAAGATGATGTGAGGGATGGTGGATGATATCCATAAAGTGCCAATGCATTAAAAGATAGGGTCAGATCCATTTCTTCTTTCTGTGGGGTTGGTTCATGGTGTATATCCTCTTATTTTGACATTTCTTTATCCTTTTTTTCCTCCTCTTCAAAATCTATGTAAAATAATTTATTGTCAGCACATTTATTACGTTTAATGTATTTTCTATCACAATTGTAACAAAGCCCTTTTTCCCTTTTTTCGTCCAACTGATCTGGTGTCAACCTTGTAGGTTGTGGAAGGCTAGGAGAAGCAACACTTCATTCTTTATAGTTGTTAGTGGTAGACTTACTTGTTGCCATAATGTGTTTTTCCACTTTTCTAGCCACCTTGAATACCTTCTCCAATGAATCAGGTTCCCAAAGGTGAACCTCATGTTGGATTTTATCCTTTAAAGTCCCTATGAAGACATCAATCCTACACTCCTCTGGAATATCATTTACCTTTATATTCAATTTTTGGAGGTCCTCATTGTGCTCTGCCATTGAACCCTTTTGTTTGAGATTTATCAATTGGCTAAAGAAGGTGTTTCTCTTTGTATCTTGATAATGTGCTATCATTTCCTCTGTAAAAATTCACCAGGTGACAAGTGGTTGACGAGCACAAGGCCATTTATACCATACAAACTAATTGGGTTATAAATATAAAGATGCAATATGTACCTTTTGTAAGGGTTGCACATCATGTAGATAAAAATATTGCTTTATCTATAGTATCCAAGTTACTTGATCCTTGCCAGCAAACTTCCTCATATCTATCTTTGGAATATGGTAGGTCTTCAATCCAATGCTATATTCTGTGAAATCATGATTAACATTTATTTTTTTCTCATCATGATTTTCCTCTACTACCTTTTCGTCATTAGGAAGCCTTTCTTGTAGCATCTTTGTCCAACCTTCCTTCAAACCTTCCCCGTCTTAAGTCTTCCATGTTTCCTTTCAATTCTGTTTCTATACCATTGATATTAGCTTGCATGGCATAGATAAAACTATTTATCTTATCTTCGATTGCATTCTTCAAATCATCCATCCAATTTTGCTTACTAGATGTTTCTATTTTCTTTATTTGAGTCATTATTTTTCTTTCTTTTAGGAGCTCGATATTTAAATGAATGTAACGGTGTAATTTAGGATCTAAAAGTTCTAAAATTTCAGCTTGTGTAGCCCTCTGAATGCTCTTTCTAACACCACAAGTCTGATCGAGATTGGATTCCCCAATAAAGAGTTATGCCCAATCTCTTAGATGCCTTGATTATAGACTGGTTCAATAAAGTGAAAGTGTACGACGTGCCACGTCTCACTGTTTCTACCTTTGGCCCTAAAAATGATACCAAATAAACTAACGTTTGTTCTCTTTCTACCAATTTTTATGAAATTTGAATCTGATGCTCAGAGAGAAATTCATGACGATTTTCCCTAGGTCACCTGTTTGAGATGGAATTCTAGAGCATACAAAAACCCAAACTTCCTCATCACATATCTCCGAAAATATAGTGAGAAAACATCTGATATTTGGATAATAATTTCATCAAGATTTCAGTTCAAATGGGTTTTAACTTTAGATTTTTAAGCTTCGTATAAAATAAGTTATAGCATAAATTCCACGATGACCAGTTTGATGCAGCGAAACCCTAGAATCTAAAGCTCTGATACCAAATGTTATGCAACCAACTCACCAAATAGAGGAAGACATTGATCAACAACTTCAAAATTAGCCTCTTCAAGGGAGAAACCTCCTTTACATTACACAAATGAATAATTATTCAATGATACAAATGACAAGACCTCCTTTCTATATATAGTAGTCTAAGGGGTCACAATATAATCAAGGCCTACATAACAATAATATTGTAAGGGCACAACAATAACAATAGTAGGCTTCTATGCTGCACAATAATAACAATATGGGGACTAAATGGGAACAAAAATACAATAAGGGGGTTGAACTAATAACAATAAGGGGCTACACTAGTAGTATAGGGACATAACATTTGGTGTAGGAGTCACATTCGGTATAAAGGCCTGATTGCCAAATCCTTAAATATTTGTCTTGGCTATAGATATCAGCACAAGAGAGTGATGCAATGGTGTCTTCAAAAAGAAAGGAAGGTGTGCCTGGTGAGAATTCAGTTGCAACTATGTCAAGGTTCCTCTACTACAAAGAGGGAGAAGAGTGAGCCTCTAAGTGAGAGGTAATAGTACCACCCAGGAAGAGACACACATGAACCGGAAAGATCTTTCTAACATCCAGCATAATAGTTCACAATGGATGCAACAGTTGTTACAACCAACAAAATGGAAATATATGTCTAGCATCGTACGAAATAGTCCACAAGGATGGGACAACAATAACAACTATTACAACATATACTAAAAAAGATAAGCACTAACATAACCGAAATAATTCAACTATCTTAGTACATGTGAAACCAAACATGAAATACAAATGCCCATAGAATAGTCTTACAAACATTCATAGTAAATTCATGAAGATCGTGTTGGCCTTAAAAGGCTTCTATTATTAATCAAAATTTCTAAGACACATGTTTACAATATACATCACTAACCCCAATAGTGGGACATTGGAGCCACTCCTTGTTCCTCAAAGAACTAGCTGATCTCTCTAATGTCTTGCAGGAGGAGCCAAGGTGAAAAGTTCGTTGCTCATACAATGAGGGGTATATATAACCAAGGGGTGATGCTTCACCTTTGTCACTCTTTGACTACCCTCATGTATTTTCAACTTCCTATGACTTTCCAACTTACATGACTCTCCATATTCATGTGTGTCCTTTGGACTTCCACTTTAAAATAAATTTGAATACAATATACATGGTCCACAATAGTGATGTGGCCAATGACTACTCATGACATGAAATGACATGACACTCCTGACATGGACTTCTTGGTTATGTGGAAATGTCAAGTCATTGTTGCTGATAAGTGATGGATGTGTTCTTGGATATGCTTTCTCTTCAGCCCCACATGGCTTGGTGATGCAGAGCCTTCAATGCTATTTAGTCTTGGATGTTAGTTGTAAACTTGTGTCCCTTTTCTTCTTCTGGATGGGTCCACTTGTGAGTTAAGCTACAAGAGAGTCTTTAGGCATGTTCCCCTCCTTCTTCTTCTTCTTTATAATCTCTCCATGAATTGATAGTGTACCTATTCCTGCAATTCCCTCATGACAGGACGACATCAATCTGAAAACCCCCTAGTCTAGGATGATGCATGCTTATCCATGAACTAAGCCCAGGATAAGTCATATATTGGGGAGAGGTGCCTAGTGTCTATGCATTGCATAGTTCCATCAGTCAGGGGAAATATTAGGCTCTGATACTGTGTAATGCACAGCTCAGGGAGGATTCAAGGATAGAAATGCACAATTTTTGGAGGTAGTGAGGTCTAGCTGAGGGAGAGGACACTGGGAAAAGAATTTACGTAGTTTTGGGTGCTAACGGAGGTTGCACTTCTGTGCATTGTGTTGTTCCAGCAAGAAATGGAAAAGATTGAGGGTTGAAGATACGAAGCGTGGAGTTCAAGGCATACTGGGAGGCACTACTGGGCAATTCTTGAGATCAAGATCGGGAGTTGGGATTAGGAATTGCGTAGGTCACTAGCCCTAGAGTACAAGGAACACACACTGCGTAGTTCCATGTAGCAAGGTCATAGCTTTGAGGGATGACACTGCGTCGTTCATAATTCAACCAAGCCTAGTGAAGCTAAGTTGCTCGGTCGGGAAGATTTTCTGAAAATGGCTATGGGATGGGTGATGAACTATCATGACCCTTCACTATGATCACACACTTAACATACTTTGACAAAACGACAAATTATATCTTCAAAACACATAAACAAAGCTTTTCCCTATGTGCGACTGCCTCATGAAAAGATATGACAAGTGCGGCACTTAATATAGGCTTTACGACGACTGTAACGAAACTTATGTGACAATGCTGAAGACTTTGTGTATGGATACAAAGGATGTTTACATGTTAGGGTCAACTCATATACACAAACTTCGAAACCATGAAAATAGGCTCACAAACATTGTGCGACAGTCAAACATGCCAAAAGATGACAATTAACCCAACATGCAAAACAGACCAAAGAACTTTGAGAAAACTCATGAAATGAGCTCTAGTGTTTGCAACAACAATGAAAAATACCAAGGAAGGCTATGAAATTAAGTGTAAGCCAAAATTTTGGAGGGTGTTGCAACAACTACAACACTTGGTGACACACTGGTTGAACTCCAACTTCTCTGTCTTAGTTAACTTCTTCTGTGTAGGGCCTTGGTTCTTTAGGGAGTATTGATCCATCGTGCAAATTACATGGTCCCATTTACACCTTATCAATTGAACACAACATAATATTTAGCATAATCACAATGTTTCGAGTTGGGAAGGGTAGTGTAGCTCGCAAGCTTAAGATTTTCATAGTATAATTTTTCATCTCTGGTGTTGCTCTACTGCTAGTAGGCCCGGATGTATAGTACCCCAATGAAGTCACACAGGAATAAAAACATTCCTCTGCTGCCAGCGAGCCTAGACAGTACCCTAGCAGAGTTTCTTGCTTCACCTCTCTGCACAGGAAGCCTTTCTCTTCTTTCACCTTTATTTATTTATTTAAAGAGAACTATGCATTGACACTTATTTATTTTGGGGTGGAAGAGGGATCCCAACTTATTGAGAGAAGAAGAGGTTGTTCCTTCAGAGAAGCATATAGAGACCTCTGATTTAGATTTTCTCATTTAGATTTTTCCTCTTCTCTGTTTCTACTAGTTGGATAAGCTTGAGAACACCGAATAAGAAAAAACGAGTATAGGCACGAGGTTTATGGACTAGACATGGGTTCATGCTTGGACCAAAACTCTCCTTATGGATGGATTGTATTTTCTGTTGGAACTTCATCGACCATTTAAAGATTTAACTAACATAAGGAAGACTAAAATAAGGCTATCCAAATGCTGAAGTGTCACAAGACTATTTATAGTTTATCCACACACATACTGATAAGCCATAACATATTCATGCACAACACTTATTCACATAATTGAAATAAAAACAAAATCCAAACAAACAAACAAGAAACAAAATAAAAAGAAAAAGAAAAAACTATGTACACAGTGTGGGGCAGAACCCCATATTTTCATTGAAAATATTGTTTCAAGTCTTGGCCATTGATAGGGATACAATCAATCTTCCTGTCAAGTGATTGAAGACGATAAGTGTGTTGGCCAAGATTTTCGTGCACCATGAATGGCCCAATCCACAGGGACTAAAACTTAATTTGTTTTCCTTTGCCGTCATGGGCTTTATCACACTTTAAGACTAAGTCACCCACACTAAAGTTGCTTTTTCCTGTAGACTTGTTGTCAAACCATCACTTTATATGGTTGTGATGGAGTAATTTTTTTTCGTTAGCTTTCAACATTTCTTCTTGTAGCTTATGAAGAGTGTCCATCCTACGTTGAACTAACAAACATGGCTTTCCTTGTGATTCTTGTGATAGCTAGAGAGAGGGAAAGTAGATGTTCAGTGGGAGGATGGCTTCTTTTTCATACACCAGGAAGTAAGGGGAGGTGTTTAGGGAAGGATTTCGCATGACTCGATCAACCCATAAGTCATTCAACAAACTAGAGTGCCAGTTTCACTATTCAAAGAATATGGTCTTTTTGATAATGCATACAAAGTTCTTGTTTGTGGATTCAACAAGACCACTCCCCTATGGATAATAATTAGCTGAATTTTTCAATACGATACCATTTTATGATGCAAAATAGTAGAGTCTTAATAATGAAAAATAGGTTGCATTTTCAAAAACAAGTGACGTAGGAATGTTGAACCTAGAAAGGATGTTTTGTTGTAGAAATCTAATGACTTCTTGATCATTCACCTATTTGAGTGGAACTGCTTCTGTCCACTGTGTGAAGCAATCTATAGAAGTTAAGATGTAGCGTTGTTGCTTTGAAAAGTGTGGTAAATTTTCCCCAATAATGTCCAAGCCCCACTTTTGATAAGGTTCTTCCATTGCAATTGGCAACAGCGGGGCAACTGAATTCTTGTTTATGATGGAACACCTTTGAAAGACCAGGCACTTGTGGGGTTGAGCAAGGGAATATTTGAATAATGTGGTCTAGTAAAAGCTGGCCTGCATAACCTCGTTGTAGTGTTTCCTACAAAGTGTCCCCCGACGGGTCTGCCATGGAGATCACACAATACCTTTTCTGAATCGTGCGCCTCCAAACACCTAAGAAGTATTTTTTTTGGTGCTTTCTAAACAAGACCCCATGCACCAACTGATAAGATAATGCTTTAAGTCTGATTTCCCTCTTATTCCATGTGAAAAATTGAGAGGGCACTATCCTTTGCTCAAGGTATTATTGCACATCTGCGTACCAAGAGTTTATGCTTGTATTGGGAGAGTCTCGTTCAAAGTTATACATCTCAATCTCTTCCTCCCATCCTGAGAGTTCTTCTTCTGCCTCTTTCACATTTATTTCTTTTGCTGCTAATTGGCAAAGAAAATGGCCCTTGATGGTGTGAACTAGCTTGATTTCTAGATCATACTCTTGTAACCCTATCATCTAATTCGATCTCCTTTCACTCAGCTCTTGCTGAACAAGAAGTGATCTGATTGTTGGGTGCAGGACAAAGATAACACAACGGTTCTTCAATAGGTAGGGCCTAAAATGCTTTACCACCTTATATACCATGTAAGCATGTTTGTCCACGACGAGCTAGTTAAGCTTTGGTCCTGGTAGACTTGTGTTTATGAAGGAGATAGGTCATTACTTATTCAATTCATCCTTATGAGTGAGTACAATAGAAAGAGAGGTATCAGAAGAAAAAGTGTAAAGAAAGAAATCCTTTTCAAAGTATGGGTTGTACAATGTAGGTGCTTCTACTATAGCCTGGATGATATGTGAAAGAACGTCCTTTTCCCTTTTATCCCATTTGTAAATTGCATCCTTCTTCACCATCTCCTATATTGGTTTGATAATCTGGGCATAGTTGGAGATGAACTTGTGGAGGAACTTGATCTTCCCCAGGAAAGACTACATGGCCTTCTTATTCACTGTGAAGGGAATTTGCATGATTTTCCTAACCCTATCTGGGTCTACTTTAATCTCACTCCTAGCAATGATGTGGCCCAAGATATTATCCTTAGACACAGCGAAGCTACTTTTCTTGGGATTTAAGGATATCCTATACTTGCGACATCACTCAAAAAATTTTTCTAAGTGTTGTAGGTGGTCTGACATCTATTTGGAGAACATTGTTACATCATCAAGATAGACTACTATGATTTGTGCAATGAGGTCACGGAAAGCGATGTCCATATCACGTTGGAATGTTGCACTAGCGTTGACTAGCCCAAATGACATTCGTTGGAACGTGAACGTGCCCCACTTCATTCTGAATGGGGTTTTGCGTATGCCGGTCTCTACAAACAGAACCTAGTTGTATCTAAAATATCCATCAAACAACGAAAACATTTCAGACCCCAATACTGTTTTTAATATTTTCTCCATGGAAAGCATGGGGTAATTATCTTTGTCCGAGGCACGGTTGAGATTTTGAAAATCTACACACAAGTGGATCTCCCCAGACTTCTTCCTTTGAGGGACCAGATTTGACACCCACATCAAGTGTCGCACTCTGTATATGATCCAAGTATCCAACAATTTTCTCAACTCTTTCTATATGAGATGATCAAGTGTTGGATGTACTTTCCTCAATTTATGTTGGAATGGCTTGGCTCCTTCCTTAATCGGTATCACAAGTTGAATGATTTGCATGTCATATGTCTTGATTTCATCATACGTCCATGTGAAGACATCACGGTACTGCTTGAATAATTGGATGAAGGCTTGAAATATCCTTATTTTTTCCCAAGTTGATCTGCTTGTGCAGAAACATGGAACTATGGGTCTTGGCATTGACGGGTCCACGAAAGTGATTTTGTAGGTCATACAACTTTGCCATTGAAACCACACCCTTGGGGATGAAGTTTCCTTTGCTTGTGCTAATTTCATCTTGCAGTTCCCTTTCATGCTCGTCCTCATCGATCGTTGTGTGTTTTAATACATCATCATTTGTCATAAAGAATGATATCTATTGGTCATCATTAAAAACACGTAAATTAGTGATATTATTCGGGACAAAAGGCTTATAATAATTTCAATAGAAAAATCGTCCCTTAATGGTGACATCCTAGCAGAAAAAATTTCTAATGCATCTGCAGCTGTAAAACACATTCTTGGAACAAAAATAATATTAAAAGCTTCGAAATGTGAAATAAGATGCCATACCTCTTATTGATAACTCTTAAGATGAGGTGACACACAATGTATGGTGTTATGCACCTATTGCACCACAATTTCTAAGTGACCTACCACTTTCAGGATGGCAACGTTGAGGTCAATGGCCTTTTGCAAGCCCAAGATGAGTGCTCTGTACTCTGCAGTGTTGTTCGTGCACTCAAATTCCAAGCAGCTAGAGATCAAATACCTTTTCTATAGTGGGTCTGTTAAAACGCAACCAGCTCCACAGCCCTCCTGCGTTTTGGAACCATCGAAGTACATACTCCAAACATCATATATACAGGGACTGTGAACTACACTAGTACTATTACAACTACTACTAATTATACATAGTTCATTATTGCCAGTTGGACAAGGAAGGAGATCCAATTGTGTGTTTGGTGGAACTGGGGATGGTTGTGCAAGATAACACCCCAATTGAGTTTAAAGAAATAAATTGCCAAAAAGAAATTCTGCGAAAGACATTGGTTCATTATGCTTGTTAAAGGGTGTAATAGTGTGTTTCATGTATCTATCTAATTATACCTGAATCTGATTATTTCTTCCCCTGTATGTGTTGTTCCTCTGAGATGATAACAGTCAATTGATCATGCTAGAGCATCTAAGATATTTGTTTTAGGGGTTTTTGTTTTGGTTTTTTATGGAGGATCAATACATAGACAAACTGTAAGAATGATGCATTAACTCTGTTAGATAGTACTGATAGATAATCAAAAGGTTGTTTTTTAACTTCACACAATGATTTGAATTTATAAAGTGTGTAGAAGGAATTGTAAGGAGATATGATTAATTTAGATTTCAGATAGAAACATAAATAATCATAAGTGGAAAACCTTTGTCCAATGTTCAAAATTTAAACAAACTATGTTTAAGATTACATAAGATGCTGACAATTTTTATGATTTAGAGGGAGCCTTTCAGACACACAGTCCAATATCTCAGTCTGTTTATGATAATAACTTCAGAAAGGAATTTTAAGAATAATTGTTACACATTTATTCTACCTGATACCTCTGTAAAATTTAAACATATGAAGAATAAAAAAAATGAATAAAACAGATGAAAAACTTAGAAAAGAAAATGAAACTATATGAAACCAAATTCGGAATCCTTTGCTTTAGTATCAGTGATCTATAAACAGCTTGTACATCAATGCTTTTACAAAATTGCTTATGAAAGGTAGCACCTTTGATAACTTGTAGAAGAGATTTATTTATACAAGTTGAGTGTTAAGAAAATATCTTAAACAAATTTACAAAAATAGTTTAAAACAAAATCAGGAAAAGTGAACTAATAGTCGATTTGTCACTATTTTTCTGTTGAACTATTGATGATTGTTCCTCAAAATTCTAAATGTTGTTGACCTATTGATGATTGTTCCTCAAAATGTTGAATGATGTTGATCTTTCTCTCAGTCAAGTAAATCAGTTAACTTTTCCCAGCATTTATTATCTGTGATAGATAACTTAGTTACTCGTCTATAAACCTCATCCATATCTGTATATTTAGTAAAAGTAGGTTTTACCAAAAATATGTATTTTATTTCATTAAGGATGAAAAATATATCTCAAAGGAAATTTAGCAGAAGCCTTGGTGTCACTATACCCCTTATATTTTAAACTGAAGCTGCACTGGTCTTGACCTCTGTAAGCTTGCGGACATAATCTTCAATAGGAATTAACGTATCATTTATCACAAATAAGGAGGGAAAACTGTTGCTAGTCAAGGGTTCTAAATTGCTAAAACAATGTTGGACTATGACATTAACACTGCTACACTTTTCCTCCAACTAAATAATATGAGATTTCTCTTTGTAATAACCTTCTTTACTTTTAGTATGGTTGTTGTCCTCTCATCAATACCCAACTCTTGAAGCTCATAGTTGTCTTTAGAATTTAGAAACTTGATTATATCAGTAGCTATTTTTGGTTTGTCCTCAAGTTGATTTGAGATTGTTTCAATAGCTTCTTGAGCTTTTTCCAACAAGTCTTTTTGATAAAAAATTATTCTTATAAAAGGCTAGAAATCTTTGATTGATTCAATGATATCTTCCCATATATTTTCCTTTACTAAACCCAATGTATTTCTGAGGTAAGATTCTTTGACTTCTTTATGCAATACCTCAATTTTTCCTTTTGACCTCTGCAATTCAGCTGCATGTGAACTGTCTGAAACTGCTTCCATGTGTTGTAGTGTCTTCAGCTAATCCTGCAATTTCTTGATTTCTTCTATCTGAATAGACAGGTTCTAAACAACATCAACAAGTTATTCAGCTCCTTCTGCTATACTTGTGGTTGTTGTTGTAGTTATAGAGACTGTTGTAAGAGGAACTACATCCATTGGAATATTGGCCTTTTTCACAGCTTCCTCTTTCTCTTTGACAAGTTTTTCCATTTGTTCCTCCATCTATTTTATTTGCAGATTTTGTTCCATGATGCGCTTCATCATGTCACATTTCTGAGTCTCGGTTTCTTTAATTTCTTTAGTCATTGGGTCCTCTGAAGCTGGAGATTTGAGCTGCTTCCTTATTGCTGAAATCTTAGTATTTTTCTTCTTAACAATTTCTTCGGCAGCCTTTATATCAGAGGGATCATATCACATCTTCAGCACCCGATCTTCCAAAGTTTTGATCTTTGTGTCTTTTGCCAATGAGGAAACCTTCTCAAGCTTGAGCTGTGATTGTGTATTAGCCAAGGTAACCTGCATCTTTGAAAGACTCATGGTAGTGTTAGTTAAAGTGGAAGCAATCATTTGGCCAGTTTATTTGTGCATCTCAATTTCGTCAATTGGATGTACATCTTTAACATTGAATTCAAAATAAGTTTGCTTCTGGTAATGTGAAGCAGTTTTGGGTTGTGGAATCTAAGCTTGTAAGAAAGCCATCTACATCTTATCCTTTTTAGAGTCAGACTGAAAGAAGTCTGGATTGAGAACTAGAAGAATGTTTCCAGAATTGAGTATAAGTGTTTAACTTTAATTCTTCATTATTCTTCTTAATTTCACTGAAAACGTGAAAAATATCATCTTCTTTATCCTTCTGACTCCCTTCACTAATCTGAATCACCTGTTGTTCATGATATGTGGTGGAATGAGTGGGAGACTAAGTAGATTGACCACCATATTGTGTGAAAAGAGATGTCTGTCCACGTCCATCAAATGTTGTTTTCTAAGACTCATTAGTTGCATTGAGCTTCAAGAAGATCTTAGGCATCTTCTTTCTGTGCACAATTCTAAAGCCTTTACTTGATGCTTCTTCTGTGGGGGACGGTTGTTCTTCCCTTCCTCATTTGGCTATCTTTTCTTGTGAAAGTGGAGTCTACATATTTGAAGTAGAGACTTCCTGTTCTTCAGCTTCTTGAAGGGTGTTTTCCTTCCATTCTAGCAAAGTTTTGTATTGTTCAATCTCAAGCCTAGCTGTATGATGATATGGAGTAAATTTATTTTCTACTCTGAGTTTTGAAATCACTCCCATTGGGTCATAATACCAAGTAAATCTTAGGCCAAACCTCATCTCTTTCAATAACATGTTTGCGTCTTCTCCAGCTGCTCTAGTGTTACAAATAAATGGACCAACTTGAGCTTTTAGCTTAAACTGTGATTTCTTCTTTGGAGCCACAAAATGCACTTCATCTGCATTGAGCCTCTTCCTAATATATTCTAATGAAAAAATCCTCATAGGTAGGTACTTAGGGAGCTTGTAAGGTGGAAGCTCATAGCCAAAGACTCTAATCTCTGTATAATTTTGGTGAAGATTCCAATCTCCTATTGTGGCTTGATCAACTAGCTGTAAGACTTTTACAATTTCATCAACAATCCTTGGTTCTGGAGTACTGGTCAGAATATTAATGGCTGGATGAGCAAATAATTCTATGAACTGTTTATATGAAAATTTTTCTTTCTCCTTCATTCGCATAGAAGTCCAAAAGATAACTGACTGTTGGTTCCCTTCTTCATCTAGCTTCTGCAAGGTGAATGGAAACTTGTCTCCTTGAAAATAGATAAAAAATATATACAAGTACTGAAGCATACATGAATAATTATTCGGTATTAAATTGGACAAATTGTTCATGAATAACCTCAGCTAGAAATTGACTAAAGTTAAAAAGAATAGTGGGTTTGGAACAATCAGAAAATATTGACAAGAAACCAATGATGGCTTCATCTACATATTGATCATAATAGTAACCAAGGAGATAAGAGAGAACGGTGGTAATTTTCTTGGTTCTATCTGGGAATATAGATGAATCATAGGGAGGGTTTCTTTTAGGCAAAGGGATATCTATAGCTAGGAAAAGTTCAAGGTTTGAGCTCTTTTGGTGAAATCCAACTTCTGATAGGTTTCTATTAGGCTTCCACGATAAAAAGGATGGGTTGGTAGAATAGTTGGGGCCTGCAACATCTCATCAATAGACTGGGCATTGATGGAGCACATGATTTCTCCTGTAAGTGAAATAATAGCCCTTTGAGTGGGGTCATAAGTTGCATGACATTTTCTGACAAATTCAGGTGCTCTGTGGGTCTGAGGGAAAATGTAATGAGGAAGATGGGAGTCCCAAAGTCCAATTTCGTCAGTTTGATCAATGAATTGGTCCTCCATCCAACAATAGATTTCAAACAAATCAAATTCAGACAAGGACTCATGGACTTTACAGTCCTTTTCAACCAAGGGAAGATGATGAAAATCAACTTGAGGAGGAATGAGAAGATTTTGGGTTTCTGCAACTTCCTTTCCCTTAGGAGGCATTCTGTGTTGGGTTGTGTTATATTCTTTCCATGACTAGCCCACGTACTTAACCGGGGGGTTAGAGGGGGGGCGGAGCTCCCCCTTCATTGTGTCGATTGCGTAGCGGGGGTGTGGGGGGTGGGGTTATCATAGGGGGTTTGAGGGGTACCCGCAACCCCACGCTATGGTTTTGGATCCTATGTTAGGTTGGGCGGACCCACCTATGGTTTTGTGCATGATTTTCACACATGGTTTTGGACGTGATCGTTTTTAGTCCATGGTTTTGGACGCTATGGTTTTTCGGTCCATGGTATTGGATGCTTTGGCATGTATCAATATGTATTGTAACATTGAAAGGAATATAATGAAAAATCAAACTGGTAGTCCCAGTTTTGGGATCTAGGGGAAAATATCTGTGTATATGTGTTTTATGTGTTATGCTCTCGCATTGTTTATTTTATGTGTTTTAGAATTCATATGCAGGTAATTTATGTACAGGGTTAAAACCTACATTTGGTATCAAAGTTGTTTTGGCTTCAAGGGGACGCCTTTGGTGCTGAGGGGTTTCGCTCACGCCTGTGGTAGACCCTATTCAGCGGGAGATCTACAAGATCAATTCTATTGGTGAAAGAAGATGGCGAGCAGTGGAAAGATAGAGATCAAGAAATTTAATGGTCAAAGTTTTGAGTTGTGGAAACTCAAGATGGAGGATTTGTTGGTCGATAAAGATCAGTGGATCGTGGTAGATCCGGGTACTAAACCAACGGGAGTGTCTGATGAAGAATGGAAGAAGTTGGATCGGAAGGCAAAGAACACAATATGATTATGTGTCTTAGATTCAGTATTGCTGAATGTATCAGGGGAAGCTACGGCGAAGGCTTTGTGGTACAAGTTAGGGACTTTGTACCAATCTAAGTCTTTGGTGAATAAACTGTTCCTGCGGAAAAAGTTGTATAACCTGAGGATGAAAGATGGATACTTGGTGAAAAAACATCTGAACGCATTTAATACTATGGTAAGTTAGCTATTATCTGTTGATATTAAAATTTCAGATGAAGATAAGTGTATTAGTTTGTTGTGTTCTCTACCAGATTCGTGGGATAGTATGGTTATTGCAATAGGTAGTAATGCAACTACCTTGAAGTTTGATGAAATAGTCTCATCCTCGCTGACGGAGGAGATGAGACAAAAAAATACAGAGAGCCAGAATGGTGATGTGTTGTCTGTACGAGGACAGTCCCAGAATAGAACCAAAAATAAGTTATCAAGTGGGAGAACTAAATTTAGAGGGAGATCTAAATCTACAGGAAAACCTGTAAAGGTGTTGTGCTAGAAATGTAGAAAAGAAGGGCACTACAAAAGGGACTATAAATCTAAAGCTCCTGATAAAGGAAAGGGATCTGATGATGCTCCTTCTGCAGAGGTGAAAACCACCTCAGATGAAGGTGGGGATGTGTACTTGGCTTCTTCAAGTACACATGTAGATCATGAGGCATGGTTGATTGACTCAGGTGCATCCTTTCACTTCACTCCCCATAGAGTGGTTCTGTGAGTATGAGAAATATTATGGTGGTGATGTCTTCTTGGGGGATGATAGGAAGGCTAGAATCGTTGGTCATGGAAAAGGAAAGTTGAAATTGCAAGGTGGAAGGGTTAGAACAATTCCAAGTGTTCTGCATATTCTTTCATTGGCCAGAAATTTGATTTCTATAAGAAAGCTAGATGATGCAGGTGTAAAAGCAGTGTTCGAGAAGGATGCCTGCAAGATGGTTCGGGGAGCACTGGTATTGATGTAGGGAGTTCGGATTGGAACTATGTACAAGCTGCAAGGTAGCACTGTTATTGATGGGTGCAACAATATTGTGGTTCTTGAAAGTGGAGCAGAAAATCTAGTGGTCTCTGGAGAGAAGACCGTGTTGTGGCATCAAAGGCTTGGACATATTGGAGAGAAGGGCCTTCGAATACTTCATGGTAGAGGTATGGTAGAAGGTATGAGTAATAGCTCTCTAGATTTTGGTTTCTGTGAAAATTGTGTATATGGGAAGCAGAATCGGGTGAGTTTCCCCTCTGGTAGTAAGAGGGCGAAACATATATTAGAACTTGTGAACAGTGATGTGTTTGGACCTGTGAAGGTTCCATCACTGGGTAAGTCTATGTACCATGTATCATTTATAGATGACTTCTCAAGGAATACATGGATATATTTCCTTAAGAAGAAATTCGAAGTCTTTGACATGTTTAAAGAATTTAAGGCTCTCATGGAAAATCAGACAGAGAAGAAGATAAAGGTGCTAAGGATAGATAATGGTGGAGAGTTTTGTAGCAAGGAATTTGAAGAATTCTATATGAAGTTTGGTATATCACAGTAGAAGACTACTCCATATACACCTTAGAAAAATTGAGTTGCAAAAAGAATGAACAAGAAGTTGATGGAAAGGGCAAGAAGCATGCTCAGTGGTGCCAGGTTATGACAGGAATTCTGGGCAGAGGCGGTGGATACTGCATGTTACCTGGTCAACATGTCACCTTCATCAGCGTTGGAGGATAAGACTCCACAAGAGGTATGGATTGGTAAGAAACCCTCTATTTGACATCTAAGGGTTGGATGTGATGCATATGTAGATGTTCCAAAGGAGAAACAAACCAAGTTGGATAGTAAATATGAAAAGTGCATCTTTATTGGGTATAAGGATGGTTTAAAGGGTTATAAGTTTTGGAACCCAGTAATAAGGAAGGTTGTGTATAGCCGAGATGTGGTGTTCAGAGAGGTAAAAGATGTTATTAAACATGAAGTCCAACCAAAGGAACTTGAGAAGATAGAGATTGAGCTAAAGGAGGAAGAATCAGACTCTACAGTAGAGGAGGAATCAGAAGTTGAAGAGCCACAAACTACAAGTGTGAGAAGATCAATTTGAGAAAGAAGGCAGCCAGAAAGGTATAGTCCATCTGCTTTCTATTCAAAATTTTCTTTATTTATTACTGATGATGATCCCAGAACTGTGAAGGAAGTAGTAGATTCAGAGGATGGAAAACTCTAGAAAGAGGCCATGTTTGATGAAATGGCATCTTTGCACAAAAATGAGGCTTGGGATCTGGTGGAGTTTCCGGCTGGAAGGAAACCCATTGGCAGCAAATGGGTGTTCAAGAAGAAGACAAATACAGAAGAAAAAGTGGAGAAATACAAAGCTTGGTTGGTAGCAAAAGGTTATTCCCAGGTGCTGGGAATTTATTTTGGTGATATTTTTTCTCTTGTTGCCAAAGTAACTTCTATTAGATTACTTTTATCTGTTGTTGCTGCTTTTGACTATGAGGTAGAACAGATGGATGTGAAGACAACATCTCTTCATGGGGATCTAGAAGAGGAGATCTACATGAAGCAACCTGAAGGTTTTGCAGTGAAGGGTAAGAAATAATTGGTATGCAAGTTAAAGAAATCTTTGTATGGGTTAAAACAGTCACCAAGGATGTGGTATCAGAAGTTTGATACATTTATACGGGGAATTGGCTTCACCAGATGCAAAGCAGATCACTATGTGTATTTTAAATTAATTGGTGACCGTGTTATTTATCTAGTCTTGTATGTGTATGATATGTTGCTGGTTGGAAATGACAAAGAAATTATCCAAGATTTGAAGACCCAATTATCCTCCAAATTTGATATGAAATATCTTGGTGCTGCAAACTATATTTTAGGCATGGAAATTAAAAGAGATCATACAAAGAGGAAGCTCTAGTTAAACTAGAGGAAGTATGTCGAGACAATACTGTAGAGGTTTAATATGCAGGATAGCAAACCAGTGAAGGTTACTATTCCTGTAGGTGTGAAGTTATCTACTGAACAGTGTCCCAAGACACAAGAAGAGGAAGAGGACATGTCCCGTGTTCCATATGCAAGTGCAGTTGGTAGCTTGATGTATGCAATGGTTTGTACTAGACCATACATTGCACATGCAGTGGGAGTATTGAGCAGGTTTATGTCAAAACCAAGGAAGGAGCACTAGACAGCAGTGAAGTGGGTTTTCAGGTATTTGCATGGCACTAGTGATTATGGTTTGTGCTACCAAGGAAGACCATGATTGGACAGAGTGTTGGATATTCGTGGCTTTGTTGATGCAGACTGGGCTAGAGATATGGATCAGAGAAGATCTACAAGCGGGTATGTGTTTAACCTATTTAGAGGTGCAGTTAGTTTGATGAGTAAGAAATAATCTATAGTGGCACTATCAACTACAGAGGCAGAATACATGGCAACCACTCATGCAAGCAAAGAAGCAGTTTGGTTGCAGAGATTGTGTTCAAGTATGGGGTTAGTACATGAAGCTATAAGGATAGACTGTGACAGCCAAAGTGCAATTTTCTTGGCAAAGAACCCTGCATATCATTCAAATACAAAGCACATTGATGTTCAGTATCACTTTGTGAGGGATATGATAGAAGACAAAAAGGTGTTGCTAGTAAAGGTGGACACTTTGAAGAATACTGCAGATGCATTGACAAAATCTGTGAGCTCTGAGAAGTTCTCTTGGTGTAGAGAAACAATGAGTATTGTAAGGCTGGATAAATGACTAAGCTCTCTTGTGGCCCCTTGTGGAAAGAAAACAACAAGTAGTTGAATGTTGGGTTGTGTTATATTCTTTCCACGACTAGCCCACATAGTTAACTGGGGGGTTAGAGGGGGGCGGAGCCCCCCCTTCATTGCGTCGATTGCATAGCGGGGGGGGGGGGTCATAGGGGGTTTGAGGGGTACCTGTAACCCCACTCTATGGGGTCTGAGGCAGTGTCCCAGAACATTTTGGTTTTGGACCCTATGTTAGGTTGGTTGGACCCACCTATGGTTTTGTGCATGATTTTCGCACATGGTTTTGGACGCGATGGTTTTTGGTCCATGGTTTTGGATGCGATGGTTTTTCAGTCCATGGTATTGGATGCTTCAGCGTGTATAAATATGTATTATAACATTGAAAGGAATATAATGAAAAATCAAGCTGGTAGTCCCGGTTTTGGGATCCAGGGGAAAATATATGTGTTTCATGTGTTATGCTCTCGCATTGTTTATTTTATGTGTTTTAGAATTCGTATGCAAGTAATTTCTATATGGGGTTAAAACCTACATTCTATTGGTTGAATAACAAACAGAAAGTGACAAAAATGGGAAGGATTTGGCTGAAACATAGTGATAACAGAAAAACAGTGTAATTGAAATCAGATTGAGTGAACCTGGATGCTGGTTTGCTTGTGAGCAGGACAAAAAATTGGCTTGAATGGTGAACTTGTCATTTTTACTGCAAGATGCAAGTATCCAGTGATAAATTAAGTTACGGGAATGCACTGTGTAACAGTTTTTATGAAAGAACAAGGTTTATAAGGCATAAAATGGAGCGGGTTTGTTAATCAACGGCTAAATTTGTATTAATTCTCCAACGGGACTGAGAAACGGTTTGATGGAATATTCATTTGCAGGTGTGGTGAATTAAATGGATAACGGGCAGATAGGTGAAGGATTGGTCCATGTAGGATGATGGGACAAAGGAAGTTACAAGGTGTTGTCATAGATGATGACGTGGGAGTGGCGGTGATGGAGGAGGTCAAAAACCGCATTCGAGAGTGAGTTTGGGTTGTAAGAGGTTTGGGATTTTAACTCCTGAATAACTAGGAGTGGAGGTTGGCGGTTTCAGAGAGCGGTTTCTAAAACTGCCGACTCCCCCCCCCCCCCTCTGCTGATATTGTTCAGACGGCAAGGGAGGGCCAAAGAGCAATGTTGGTTGTTAAATTGGAGGGAGATCCGAGGGATGAAACAAAAATGGAAGGGATATAATGGAGTGAGGTGGAAGGTGATGGTGGGGTCGAAATAAATATGATGGATGTGACAGGTGTGGGATCCAAAGGGAATTAATGGATAAGATGGCGAATAACATGGGATTTTAGAAAATTATGGTTAGTTAAAACCATTGGTTACATGCACATATATCCAATGTTTTAAGCTTAGGATAAAAATCCTATCATACTCCAATTTTATTGCATTTCTCTACCTACCATTAACTCTCCTAACATTTTTGGAATCTTAGTCACCCGAGTAAATTTAGACTAGCGACTCAACATTTTCCTTTTAATGATTGATCTAATTCTATCCCTTATTGCTTCCATTGGCTCAGTTTAAACTATTGAGCCAATTTTATTTGCTACCTATTAACAAACAATTTAAATATAATCCAATCATGATTAAACTGTATGATTGAATTGTATGAACTAGTGTGGCATTTAAACAATCCGCACACAACTTTTATTTGCAAAAAATAAAGTGAGTAAGAGTAGTGGCATTTGGATGTGAAACAATTTCAAAATTTATTATTTTTCCTTTTATTTCTAATCTAACATTTTATTTGATATGGACCTATTCATCAAAATATTCCTAACATTTTGTTTCTTTATTCTTTTTGTCCATATCCTAACTTAACATTTTTTAAAATATATTTTCGTTTTTTTCTAACTTACCAAAATAAGAAAATGCTACAACATGAACTCCAACTGGGGACTGCTTTCTCATGTAGAATGCAGAGAACCTGGAGATCCATGTGCCTTCTCCTCGGGCTATGGAGTCTTAGCTGCGAAAAATTCACACTGACATTTGAAAAAGTAAAATAAACCAGACTTTTTACAATGGTAGTATTGAATTCTACTTCTTCTCAGTACTGAATGTAATTCTTGAGAAATCTTCCATTAACAAGATATGTGGAATATTGACCCTCTAAATTTTGTAAGACAAAAGTGTTGTTTCCTTTGACTTCAGCAATAGCTATAGGTCCAAACCATAGGTTGTCAAACTTTCCATGTTTTCCTTTGTCTTATCTTCTAGAATCCCATATTAAAACTAGATCACCCTCCTTGAAGTCCCTTTCTCTTGCTCTTCTGTCAAACATGCTCTTCATCTTATTCTGATACATTTTCAATTTGTATTGAACTTCATCTCTGTTCTCATTTAGTTCAATGATTTGATTTATCCTCCTCAAAAAATCATTAGGTTCATAAGTTGAATCCTGCATAAACTTTAAAATAGGGAAAGCCAAGTTGGTAGGGAAAATTGTATCTTTCCCATAAACTAACTGAAAGGGAGATTTTCTAGTAGATCTCTTTGGAGTAATCCTGTTTACCCAGATTGCATAAATCAGATGAGTGTCCCAACTCTTTTTATGATCTGCTAAAGTTTTTTTTATTACCTTTACCAGACTTTTATTGGATGATTCTGCAATACCATTACCTTGAGGATAGTATGGAGTTGAATAATATAGTAGAATCTGATATTTCTAGAAAAATTCAATCATTTTAACACTGGAAAATGTTTTGGCATTGTCAGTAACAATCTGGGTTGGGCAACCAAACCTAGATAAGATTTTTTCTTCAATGAATTTGATTACTACTGAATTAGTAACATTTCTTACTGGAATTGCTTCCACCCATTTAGTAAAGTAGTCTGTTGCAGTGAGGATCCATCTACGTTGATTACTTGAAGTAGGATGAATCTCTCCAATAAAATATAATCCCCATTGGAGAAAAGGTGCTGAAACTATTGTTGGGATCAGTGGGAGAGCTACTAGTTTTTGCTTACCATCAAACATTTGACAAGGGACACAACTTCTGACCTTTTCTCCTACTTGCAAGAACAATGTTGGCCAATAAAATCTTTCCCTTAATATTTTATATGTTGTTGCTCTCCAAGCATAATGTCCTCCACAAAATCCTGTATGAAACTGATCAATGATCCCTTCAGTCTTTGATTCTGTTAAACATAATAACAAGATATTGAGTGGGTCCTTCCAATATAGATTTGAATTTATGATACAGTACTTGAATGATTTCAATTTGAGAGCTTTACATTGACTTTTGGAGAATTATTCAAGACACTCAAAATGAATCAAGAAAATTACAATATCTTGATACCAATCTGATAAAAGGTATTTCTCATCAATATGTACAGAAATGGTCTGATTTGGAGGTAAAGGTTCTTGTGGATTCTTTTCTTCAGGGTGTTGCGAAGGTTCTTGTGGATTCTCCCCTTCTATTTCCAGAACAGAGTTGATGCCTAACACTTTACAGTTGGATTCAACAAGAATCTTAGCTAGTCCTTGACCCTTTACTAGCTTTGTGGTTTTGATAGTTAGATCAAACTCCAAAATTTGAGTGATACATCTACCTCTCCTCCCATCAGTATCTGGTTGAGTGAGAACAGTTTTAACAACACTATTGGGGACATAGACTATAATGGTTGAATGTAAAACACACATCCTAAAATAATTCAAGGATTGGACTAGGGCATAAGCCTACTTTTCAATTATATCATATTTGAGCTCAACATCCCTCATGACTTTGCTAAAAAAGGCTATAGGTTGGTCATGGGAATCTTCATTTTTTTGTAATAAAAAAATAGCAAGGGTTGTTTTAGAGGCAAAGGAAAAGCTACTAAATGGTTTTGTATAATCAGGACTAGCCAAAGCTGGAGCTTCAAAGATGGATTTATTGATTTGATCAAATGCATGTCTAGAAGAGATAGTCCATTTAACTTCATGGCCCTTTTTAAGCATATCAGTTATATCTTTCACAATTTCAGCATAATTGGGTATGAACCTTCTTAAAAAGTTGATTTTACCAAGAAAAGCTTGAACTTCCTTTTTATTTCTTGGTAATGATAATGTCTGGATGGCTGATACTCTGTTTGGATCAATAACGACTCCACCTTTGGAAATTATATGGCAAAGAAATTTACCTTCAATGATAGCAAATAGAGACTTCTTTGGATTCAATGATATTCCAAATTTCCTGCATCTTTCAAAAAACTTTATCAAGTGTTTTAAATGTTTTTTATCAGAATTAGAATAAACTGTAAGGTCATCACGATAAATAACAAAAAATGTGATTACTTGGCCTACAAAAGCTATATCCATAGCTCTCTGGAATGTAGCTTCTACATTTTTCAAGCCAAAAGGCATCCTTGCATACATGAAAGTACCCCAAGGTATTGTACAAGAAGTCTTTTCCCTATCCTCTTTGTCAACCATAATCTGATTATAACTAGAAAAACCATCTAACATAGAAAGTTTGTTAGCTCTAGAAACCTGTTGAAGTAACTAATCCATCTTAGGTAATGGATAGTTATCCTTTAGTGATGGTTTATTCAAGTTTCTAAAATCAATAGAGAGCTCATTTTCACCATTCGTTTTCCTGACAGGCACTAGGTTGGCAATCCAATTAGAATATCTCAGTGGAAGAATAATCTATGCATCTAACATTTTCTTAAGTTCTTTCTCAATAGTTGGTAGAAGAACTGGATTAATTCTTCTAAGTTTTTGCTAGTAAGGTTTGGCTTTAGTCTTTAATGGGATCTTATGTTCAATGAGGGATGTGTCATAAGTTTTAAGATCAACATAAGACCAAGGAAAAACATCTCTTTACTTTCTAAGTAACTTAATATATTCATCTTTAACTTTTGGGGCTAAAGACGTAGATATTTTTATGTTCCGCACTTGTTCATGGGTTCCAACATTGATTTCTTCAATGTCATATTCAGGAGAAATAGATGGAGGATTTCGAGGGACATCATTATAATCGAATAATTTCTCTAAAGCAATTAACCCTTTAGGAATGAAGTTGTTTGATAATTGTATGATATCATGATCTACAATTTTAGAATTTAACTCTGAAACATCAATAGCTTGAGGATTGAGCATATCAAGATTGTCTTCATCAATTTGTAGAAGAGCAAATTCACTTACAAGTTTAAGGAAAGACTTTAGCTGTTCATAGTCCTCAAAAACCTGCCAATGCTTTTCGTTATCTGGTATAGATGGCCTGTATTTAACTTGTATTTGGTAGAACACTTGGGTTTGATCAAGAATCTTAAATGAGCTTGTAGAGAAAGCTAAAGAGTCTGCATGTATGTTTTCATTTCTAGGGACATAAGTTATGTTGAAGGCATCAAAGAAATTTTCAATAGAATCCCAAACCTCATTTTGATAAGATCTAAGCCTAGGATGCATTGTCTGGCAAAGATTTTTGACTTGTTTTATGATGAGCTCTGAGTCAGTGAAAAAACTCGAGTTCTGTACCTTTAAACCTTTGGCTAACTGTAGTGCTAGAAGGAAAACCTCATATTCTACTAAATTATTGGTAACTTCAAAATCAAGTTTACAAGATTGTGTAATGTTTTCTTTCTCTAGTGATATTAGTACTACTCCAGCCCCTGCTCCATCCTTTGTACAAGAACCATCAAAGAATAGCTTCCATACATCAGTTTGATTTGATATAGGGTTTTCAATAACATCTTCAATTTTTACTTGAGATTCATGTATTAGGTTTTAAGAGAGTTGAAAACAACCAAAATATTGATCAATAACATAGATGGGGTTGTTCTTTGGTTGATCTATTTTGCATACAGTGTGCACAAATCTAACTTCTCTATACAAACTAAATTGTTCTCCCCCATAAACTGGAATAGTGGCATAATACATGTCCATCTAAAGAGTTCCCCCTAATTTGGCACAACAAGACCTTGAAAGGAGCATTCCAAATTTGGGAGGAATATCAGTGACAACTATATCTAATACTATGCTCTTCACTAGGATTTGGGCAAGAGTAACTACTAAATCCTTAATCAGTCCTAGATAAGGTACCCTTTTGGAATCAAAGGTGTACAAATCATGATCGGATATAGTTATGCCAAGATTTAAATGATCAATGATAGTTTTTGGCATGCGATTATGTGATGCTCCATAATCAAGCACACAATTGTATAGCATGGAATCATTCATCTTTAGTGTCACATAGAATGGGGGTACTATTTCATCTACCATATTTGAGCTAGGGCCAAAGACAACTGCTGGTTTTCCATATTGAAGGCTAATAACATCACTTTCAAAATCAACTGAGGTGTTTTGTATCCATTTGGAGACTTTATTTTTGTATCCAGGGTTTTCGGAAAGTTCTGAAACTGGTATGGGGATTTTAACTATTTCTAACTCCTTTTCAACATTAAATGCAGTTAAGACAATTTTTTCAAATTGAGCTGTATCAAATGACTGATTTAATGGTCAAATAGTAGTTGTCTGAGTTTCTACAACTTTGGCATGAGGTTCAATTGTTGGAGGTTCCTTAGGAGGTCTTCTAGGGCCAGGTCTAGGTCTAAGATCATATCTTTTGTTCAGCTCTACAGTTAGGAATTCAGAGAAGGCGTGGTACTTGGAAACCTGTGAGGATTCTTGATTTTCTTGAACTTTCTCATGTTGGGAAAGACGAATAATAGTGGTGTGACCAGAAGAAGTATCCATATTATTAATTTCTTTAGTGCTAGTCATTGTATTGTCATCAGGTTGTTGATCATCTATCAGTAAAGGAGTTGGAACCTGTTGATCATTACTAGGTATTTGAAGAATTTGTAATTGTGGATTTCTTTTGTATTGACCTTGATTTTGATTGTGAGGTCGAGCGACTATCTGTTGAATTGTTCTAGGTTGAGTCTCAATCTTGGAAATTCTATTCGATAGATTCCTAAGAAGTGAAGTGATCTCATCTATTTTAGAATCTTCAGTTTTAGTCTTTGAAGAAATTGGGGGCTCTTGACTAGATTTAAGTTTTCTTTGGGCCTTTTCCTCTTTAGCTTTTAAAGTGGCTGAGGTAGCCCTATTTGCTTCCACCTCTATAGAATTAGTTTTCATGTCTTCAAGAGTTCTTGAAGTTCTTTCTCTTAACATTACAACAAAATCATCTTCAAAGGATTTTGAAAACCTAGATTTTGTTGCTGCTACAAGGGGTTTGCAATCAGGGGGCATCTTATGATAAAATTTGTTGAGCCTTCTGATAAAATCATAGACAGGTTTACCAAAGTTTCTTTTAAGTTCTTCAAACTCAATCAAAAATTAAAGAGCATCTTTCTTCACACCCCATTGGTTTTTAAATATGTTTGTTAGCTCCTCCAAATTTCTAATGGAATTTGCAGGTAACTGCCTAAACTAGGTTCTCACATTTCGCTCAAGAGATTAGACAAACAACCTCATGCAAACATGTTTTTTTTTTTTTTTTTTTCTGTGTTCATGTTATCTGTGAAGTCTATAAATTCTTGAAGATGGTCCTCAACTGAGGAACTAGTTTCTCCATTATACCTAGGAAGGTGCTTTAAATATCGAGGGGGGAATGCATCAAGGTTTTAAGGTAAGCCTAAAGCTGCATGTTTGGCCTGTAAAATGGGTTGGAATGCCATAGTAGAAGGTGGTTTATGAGGTGTTTGTGTGAATCAAGAATAAGAAGAACAAGAAGAACTAGAACAAGGTGATAAAGAGGGTGTGTAACTATGTGGAGGTGAAGAAGGAGGAGATAAAGAAGGAGGAGAGGTCACAAATGACTTTAAGGGAGTCTTAATAACTAACTTTTGGACCTAAGAATGAATATCCTCTTTTGTTTCAGAGAGTGGATTTGTATATATAGAAAAGGTCCCTTCAGGTTGTTTAGAAGTAGGAGATTCAGGTTGTTCAGAAGTGGAAGGGAATGAATAAGTAGTGGGCGATATAATATCTGTAGGTTTGTATTTAGGTAAATGAACACCCAAGTTAGACTCATATTTAGGTGATCCTACTGGTAGTGGGGGTTCTTGACATGATTCAAGTGAATGAATAAGGAAAGCTAATTTGAAATCAACTCCCCTATCTAAAAGTTCGGCAACCCTAGGTGATAAATGAGTTGAATCTGGATTTGATGGAATGTTACTATAGGGATCAAATTGTAATATATCTTCAGACTGCAAAACTAAAGTAGAAGAAGATGGTTGACGTCCTCTTTTGGAACTGGCCTTTCTCACAAGTTTTTCTAGATCTGACAAACAACTAACTGTGTCAAATTCAGAATGGGATCTAGTGTGCTTAAAAGGTGCCAGTTTGGCACAATGGAGTCACCAGGTAAAGGATTTTGACCTATATAGACCTTTAGTCACCTTAAAGGAATAATAGTTATATCGTTGTCCTAGGAAAACTAATCAAATTAGAATCCCCGACAACGACGCCAGATTGATGTTGTTTCTTTGAGATGATAACGGTCAATTCATCACGCCAGATCATCTAAGATATTTGTTTTATGGGTTTTGGTTTTGGTTTTTTATGGAGGACCAATACATAGACAAATTGTAAGAATAATGTATTAACTCTTTTAGATAGTACTAATAGATAATCAAAGGGATTCTTTTTAATTTCACACAGAGATTTGAATTTATAAAGTGTGCAGAAGGAATTGTAAGGATATGTGATTAATTTAGATTTCAAATAGAAAGATAAATGATCATAAGTGGAAAACCTTTGTCCAATGTTCAAAATTTCAACAAACTATGTTTAAGACTACATAAGATGCTGACAATTGTTATAATTTAGAGGGAGCCTTTCAGACAAACAATCCAATATCTTAGTCTATTTATGATAATAACTTTAGAAAGGAATTCTAAGAATAAATATTACACATTTATTCTCACCTGATACCTCTGTAAAATTTAAACATATGAAGAATAAAAAAAATTAATGAAATAGATGAAAAACTTACAGAACAAAACAAAACTATATGAAACCAAATTCAGAATCCTTTGCTTTATTATCAGTGATCTATAAATAACTTGTACATCAATGCTTTTACAAAATTTCTTATGAAAGGTACCACCTTTGATAACTCGTAGAAGAGATTTATTTATACAAGTTGAGTGCTAAGAAAATATCTTAAACAAATTTACAAAAATAGCTTAAAACAAAATCAGGAAAAGTGAAGAGATAGTCGATCTGTCACTATTTTGTTGTTGAACTGTTGATGACTGTTCCTCAGAATTCTGAATGCTATTGACCTATTGATGACTATTCGTCAAAATGTTGAATGTGTTGATCTTTCTTTCTATCAAGTAAATCAGTTAACTTTTCCTAGCATCTATTATGTGGGATAGATAACTTAGTTACTCTTCTATATGTAGAAATTTTGAATAATATGACACTTATTCATAGAGATTATCCCAATTATACACTATTTGCGAAATGCATGCATAATACATAACCTCCTCTACGTTGATCATCAATTTAGCAGCATTAAAAACAATGAAACATCAATCGCATGCGCACATTAACACAGTATGTAACCTGGGGAAAGCATACAACTGAAAACCCCACACTATCTGTATATTATAATGATTGAAAACATGTAACAATACATAGTACAATACTTTTCACAAGTACTCAGTACTATCTCCACCTGTTACACACAAACTAGCTCAGATCTGAATCAATCATAGGTTCAAATCTCCTCCACTGCTTGCCTGCCTCCACTGCGCAATCCTGCAAGAGAATAATGATGAATGGCTGAAGCAAACTCGTATTTCCTTAGCTGAACCATGCAATCCTCATTGGCATTACTCAATCCCACTGATTGTGCAAGATCTCATGCACAACTATAGTCACAACTGATAGCAATCTCAACCTCTAACACTTGTCTCCACTGAACTGTCCATGCACTGAGTTAACTAATGTATTCTTTAGTTGCTTTATGAGTTAATAATTAGTGAATTAATTTAACAATTAATTCACATCACTCATCACTAGTGTATTCTACAGTTAGACTAAATACAACTAGTTTAACCAAGTCAAACTGAACACAACTCCATCAACTCCTCAATCAACTCCACCGAAACTCAACCACATGAGTTCTAACTGAAGTCATGCATGCAATAGCTCAATTGACCCACAAGAAAAGCTTATTTCCTTCTGACAACTGCATGTGCCACATCTGTAGCTCAAACTAAAGTGCTCCAAGAGGATAAGATAATGTTTATAGTCCAAATATTATTATGAGACAATAATATTCGACCGTTCTATTTTTAGCCCGGCAGTCTAAAAATAGAAATCGCCCATATGTCTAAAAATAGACATAGTCTAAAAATAGACTTTGCGTCAAAAATAGGCTGCACGCCCACTTAGTGAAGGTGACTTCTTTCCACTAAGCTCCATCATCTTGTTGCATTTTCAACACTCCCTCGCAACAAGATATGGATTATCTACAACCCTTATCCTGCAACTCTGGAATGTTCTGCATGCAACACATTTGCCCGGTCCACTTGCTCCAACAACACTTGGAACAAAAACACTCCCAACTGACCACTCTGTTGGGCTAGGAACATACTCTGATGCTGAAGCTCTACCCACTGCTGACAAGTGCTCCCTTTCTAACGTCTACGCTACTGTAACATCTCCATTCATCTCACACCATTGCACACCTCTCTATGCCACCTAGCACTGTACAAAACACTTGTGCCTCTCACATTACTGCAGCCTGCTAGCTATGCGTTGTCCTGGGATTCCCTACGTTGTCGCTCTCTCTACCGCTCCATCCGCATCTGTCTCTACCCAATCAGTCAGTTCCTGCTACTCCACATCAGGGCTCCCGTAGCAAGGTCTCATCCAAGAGGTTGGGTACCTCAAGGATCCTGCCCCTCCTCCTTGGGACGATCACTCTATATCACCCCACCTCCTACCTAGAGGTATGGCTGCATGTGATCCCTCAGCCCACCTAGCTCGAAGCTTCCCCCTACTGGAGGTCTCTGCATGAGTAGATGTCTCTACTCGATCTCCTCTCAGCTTCCCTTGTTGTGGCTGCTCCACAACCTCCTGAAGCTGCTGCACCAATCGTGGCTCCTCCATAATCGTCTGAGACTTCTTCTGGCTCTGCATGTTGAGAGGTAATATATGCTCCTTCTCAACCACCAAGTCTCCATTAGTTGCCTCGCTGCTCAAGGCTTTTCATGCAGCTTGAACCTCAAGAGCATACAGATTCTTGACCCGTGAACCAATCTGCTTCACCTGTCTAGTGATGATGTGTCTAAGGAAAACCTTTCCCTTACTGAAGACTACATCATAGCCTCCGTCTTCCAGCATCGTGATCGACACCAAGTTTCTCTTCAGTCCTGGTACATAATTGACATCGGTCAAGGTAAGGCGAGCTCCATGCTCCCTCTGAAAAATAATCGTGCCTACACCTGAGACACTATACTTCTCATCATTAGCCATCCCTATGAGTATCTAGAGATATTTCTCCTCCAAAGTACTAAACAAACTTTTGTCACCGGTCATGTGGAAAGAAGCTCCACTGTCAAGAAACCAACCACTTCCCACCATGGATGAAACCATGCATGCGAAGAGTGTGAAATCCAACTCAAACTGTGAAGCAAGTGCCTCACCTTCAGATCCTTCCCCGGATCCCTTCATGGATTTCCTCCGTGGACAATTTGCATCATAATGGCCCACCTCATGACAACGAAAGCATCGCACTTTCGATTTTTCAACCTTCTTCCCATCATTGGAAGAACTGGATTCGGAAAGAGAACCCTTCACCTTCCCCTTCTTCACCTTACTCGCTAAGGCACATTTCTCCTCATCATGCATGCATGAAGAACTATCTCTGGTGCTCGGTCTGATCTCCTCCTGCACAAGATCTTACCAAAGTCTCTCCCATCCTGGAAATTTCTCCCGACCATTGACAAAGTCCTGATAGGAATGCCAACTCTTCGGAAGACCAAGGAGAGCCAAGCTCACCAAGTCCTCATCATCAACAGTCACCCCCACTCTTCCCAGCTCATCCCGGCATTGGGTGAACTTTGTGAGATACTAGGGCATACTGTCTCCATTCTCACACTTAATGTTTTTGAGTTTATCCTTGAGCGCCAACTTCCTCTGGTCGCTCTTGCTTTGGAATAGATCTGTCAATGCTTTCCACATCAAATATGGAGAAGCCTTTCCATGCAGGCTGGACACAATGTGATCCTTCACGCCCTCCAAGAGAATCCTTTCACACTTTGATGTCTTCTTTTGCCAAACCACAGCTTCAGTAGCATCAGTAGGCTTTGGGACCTCAGCCTCTATGAAATCCTTCAACCCATTGCCATCTAACACCGCCTCCATCCTTTCTTTCCATGCAATATAATTTGAGTTTCCTTCAAGAGCATACTCCAATCGCAATCCGTTGAAAGACATTTCAACTTTGACACCAATAAAACACTGCTACAAATTCGAATTCCACCAGCTCAAAACTCAACCGCTTCTAATATAAAATTCGTGAGAACAAATTATTTCTCGTACAAAGATTGACTGTATGGGCTTTTACCGAATATCTCACCTTCCAAAAGAAGGATGAATCCAGAGGCTACCTCGCCTGATTACAGACTTTGCATGAAGAAATAAAATGTAAACACTTTCTGAATAATAGATCTGATGATCAACAGATCCGATACCATGTAGAAATTTTGAATAATATGATACTTATTAATAGAGATTATCCTGATTATACACTATTTGTGAAATGCATGCATAATACATAACCTCCTCTACGTTGATCATCAATTTAGCAGCATTAAAAACAATGAAACATCAATCGCATGCGCACATTAACACAGTATGTAACCCGGGGAAAGCATACAGCTGAAAACCCCACACTATCTGTATATTATAATGATTGAGAACATGTAACAATACATAGTACAATACTCCTCACAAGTAATCAGTACTATCTCCACCTGTTACACACAAACTTGCTCAGATCTGAATCAATCACAGGTTCAAATCTCCTCCACTGCTTGCCTGCCTCCGCTGCACAATCCTGCAAGAGAATAATGATGAATGGCTGAAGCAAACTTGTATTTCCTTGGTTGAACCACGCAATCCTCATTGGCATTACTCAATCCCACTGATTGTGCAAGATCTCATGCACAACTATAGTCACAACTGATAGCAATCTCAACCTCTAACACCTGTCTCCACTGAACTGTCCATGCACTGAGTTAACTGATGTATTCTTTAGTTGCTTTATGAGTTAATAATTAGTGAATTAATTTAACAATTAATTCACATCACTCATCACTAGTGTATTCTACAGTTAGACTAAATACAACTAGTTTAACCAAGTCAAACTGAACACAACTCCATCAACTCCACCGAAACTCAACCACATGAGTTCTAACTGAAGTTCTGCATGCAATAGCTCAATTGACCCACAAGAAAAGCTTATTTCCTTCTTACAGCTGCATGTGCCACATCTCTAGCTCAAACTGAAGTGCTCCAAGAGGATAAGATAATGTTTATAGTCCAAATATTATTATGAGACAATAATATTCGACTGTTCTATTTTTAGCCTGGCAGTCTAAAAATAGAAACCGCCCATATGTCTAAAAATAAAAGTCCATCTATTTTTCCCAACATGACCAATCATTCACAAATAGCATCCTGCAACTCATAGACCATGATCCATATGTCTAAAAATAGACTTTGTGCCAAAAATAGCCTGCGGGCCCACTTAGTGAAGGCGACTTCTTTCCACTAAGCTCCATCATCTTGTTGCATTTTCAACACTATAAACCTCATCCATTTTTGTATATTTAGTAAAAGAAGGATGAAAAAGGTATCTCGAAGGGCATTCAACACAAACCTTGGTGTTACTGTACCCTTTATATTTGAAACTGAATCTGCACTAGTCTTGACCTCTGTAAGCTTGTGGACATAGTATTCAATAGGCATTAACTTATCATTTATCACAAATAAGGAGGGAAAACCCTTGTTGGTCAAGGGTTCTAGCCTACTGAAAAAACGTTGGACTATGACATTAACACTACTGCACTTTTCCTCCAACTGAAGAATGAGATTTTTCTTTGTAATAACCTTCTTTACTTCCAGTATGGTTGTTGTCTTTTCATCAATACCCAGCTCTTGAAGCTCATAACTGTCTTTAGAATTCAGAAGGTTGATTATATCAATAGCTATTTCTGATTTGTCGTCAAGTTGATTTGAGATTGTTTCAATAGCTTCTTGAGATTTGTCCAACAAGTCTTTTTGATAAAAAAAAATTTAATATAAGGCTAGATATCTTTGATTCATTGAATGATATCTTCCCATATAATTTCCTCTACTAAACCCAATGTATTTCCGAGGTAAGAGTCTTTGAATTCTTTTAGCAATACCTCAATTTGTCCTTTTTCCCTCTACAACTCATCTACATGTGAACTGTCTGAAACTACCTTCATGTGTTGTAGTGGCTTGAGATGATCCTACAATTTCTTGATTTATTCTGTTTGAATAAACAGGTTTTAAACAGCATCAGCAAGCAAGCTGTTCAGCTCCTTATGTTGTACTTGTGGTTGCTGCTATAGTTATAGAAACTGTTGTAAGAGGAACCACATCCATTGGAATATTGGCCTTTTTCACAACTTCCTCTTTCTCTTTGACAAGTTTTTCCATTTGTTCCTCCATCTATTTTATTTGCAGATTTTGATCCATGATGAGCTTCATCATGTCACATTTTTGGTCTCAGTTTCTTCAATTTATTTAGTCATTTGGTCCTATGAAGCTGGAAATTTGAGTTGCTTCCTTAATGTTGAAATCTCAGTATTTTTCTTCTTAATAATTTCTTCGATAACCTTTATATCAGAGGGATCATATGTTGAAAATAATACTGAGAGCGGGGGTGAATCAGTATTATCAAATCAATTATTTTTCATTTCACAATTAGATTTGTATACACTATTTCAGTTATGGGAAACTTGCATATATACGCTACTGTGTCTAAGGCAACCAATGTATATCAGTAAACTTATGATTCATTAAATGTTGATCTTTTAATCAGTGCATTAGAACTTCATTAACCATAAGAACAGTAAATATGTGCAGTAAAACAGAACAGATCATCACACACATGGACACAAGATATAAGGTGGAAACTCAATGTGGGTGAAAACCACCCGCTGCAATTCGTCTCTATCTTCTTTTAATGAGGAACTTCTTTTTACAATATTTTTGTACTGGTGCAGCCTTATACCAGTACGCAGGCTTCTACCTGCAGAAGGCTACAACCTTCTCTCGTTCTCTAGCTTCTCCTGGAAGGTAGCTACAACCCCCTTAGCTTTTGTACTAGCTGATGTACTAGTATGTAGGTGCTGACCTAAAAAAGGCTACAACCTTCTATTTTCTTCCAGGGACCACATTTCATACATTTTCAGACTAGATCCATCAATAACATCAATCAAACATCAAATGTAACTACATCAACCAATCCCCTTAGCACCAACCAAAACTGAATCAATCAATCACTTCTCTGAATGTTGTAACCAGAATACAGTAACAGTAACCAGCCACTAATCCTGAATCCATAATATTGCAGCAATAAACATAAGTAGCTAAAACATATTTTATTAGACGTACTCTACTTCAATATGTAGAACCAGCATGCATAGGCTACTGTATTAAGGCCAACCTGCGTATATGTCGTTTTGAATTACTGAACCAGCGTGTATACGCGCCTTTGCTGAGCCGAACCTGCGTACAGATCTATAAAAGACAATTTTCCCTTTTCAAATATTCAGACATCAATTATACCCAGATTATGAGATTTATAGATCAAGTCATGCACCAAATATAATGGATCAAAATCACACAAAGATACTATTATTCAAGCCTTAAGATCTTGACCCAACAATAGAACTTATCCTTCTCCTAGCACTCAGGTTCCTCCTTGATTCAGATCCAGCTATGCACCATAACCCCATAACCGGTATTCTAGATCTTGCTCTTCATAAGATATTCAATACTTGAGTGAATGCCTTTGCCTAATGATCTCCTTCCCCTTTTATAGTCTTAGGCCTTACTTAATACCATGGTCCAAAACCACTTAGAACCGTCCAAATACCTGGGTTCAACACTTCGAATGAGATACCATGGTCCAAAACCATAGGTCCAAATACCAAGGACCAAATACCATGGACCAAAATAAGTTTTCCCACATGTACGCACTTTTCCTTGCATGAAAGTATATGCATACGTATACGCGCCTTTTGATCGTCCCACCCGCGTGTATATGCAACTTGGCTAAGAGGAACCTGCATATATCTCTTTTTCTTTCATTCTGAGAGCCTGAACTGTGATCTGTCATTTGAGTGAGTTGCCATCAAGCACAACACCAGTGTCATAGTGCCAAACCTGTGTCATAATGCCAAAAATCTCCCCCTTTGGACTTGATGGCAACCCCAAGTCACTCAAAGTCATTCTCCTCCTTTGTCATCAAGTGTAAAGGGTTATGCTCCCACTGAGTACGTGCTGAAATCTCTACTCTGTTGTGCTATCCATGCTCCCCCTGACTGTAGGCAAGGTCTGCAAAAAGATGTTCTACAAGAAAGAACATGACTCTATAGATTATAAATGACCTTCCTATCACCAAGGACTCATACATACATCCATCTCCCAACCAAGTGGGGATACACCAAAAGTTTACACATGATAAAACAAGAACATTACATCATCCATCCCAGGCATAGTGGGGAAACCAAAATAGGATGTTACATGACCTTGATAATAAAGGAAATACATGACATAGAGGCTAAATATTTGAGACAAGACTATGATAGTCATCAACAACTAACATTAGCAACATCTGTCAATCATCATCAAGATCATCAACCATGATCTCCCTCTGCACCTGTTCCACCTGAAAGAAAAATGAACCAAGATCTTCTAAGATAATGCCATCAATGTATTATTAGAAGAATATGCTCCCCCTGAACCTGTGCCAGATGGTCTCTGTCGAACCCATATCAGACTCTTTTCATCCTAGTCTGGCCCCACTGTTTGTCTTCAAACCAACATATACATGACTGTATCCACAGAAAAATGTGTATTTATGCGGATACGCTTCATCAAACTCACGTACAACCATTGTTCTCTGAAATAGAGAATTTCAACAGCAAGATGATGCATCAAATACTCCCAGCTTCTGTCTGAGGTATTCAAATGTCTCCCTGGGCAGTGGTTTGGTGAATATATCAGCACCTGTTCCTTGGAGGGAACATACTCCAATTTGACCTTTTGTTCAAGCACTTGTTCCTGGAGAAAATGATATTTGATAGGTATGTGCTTGGTCTTCGAATGCATGACTTGATTCTTTGAAATATTGATTGCACTTGTATTATCACAAAAAATGGAGATAGGTGGAGTGAAAGTAGTTTGAATATATTGCAATGTTTGCATCATCCAAAGGAGTTGTGTGCAGCAAGATGTAGCAGCCACATATTCTGCTTCAGCTGTAGATAATGCAATTGAGCTTTGTTTCTTGCTGAACCAAGATACTAATTTGGAACCCATAAAGAATGCACCACCACTAGTGCTTTTTCTGTCATCCATGCTTCCTACCCAATCTGCATCTATATATGCATGAAGTGTGAGATCTGTATCTCTAGGATACCATAAGCCATAATTTTGCGTTCCTTGAAGACATTTGAAAATCCTCTTAACTGCCTAAAGGTGTGCTTCCTTTGGATTTTCCTGGAATATTCCAACTATTCCCACTGCATGCATGATGTTTGGTCGGGTACCTGTCAGATAGAGCAAACTACCAATCATGGATCTATAGGTTGGTTGATGTACTGCTATTGATTCATCATTTGCGTTGAGGCTGCATCTTGATACCATAGGGGTACAAACTGGTTTCGAATCCTGCATCCCATATTTCTTCAAGATCTACTTGAGGTACTTGGTTTGTGATAGAAAAATACCATCTTTGTTTTGTTGGACTTGTAAACCAAGAAAGTATGTGAGCTCACCAAGTAAGGACATTTCAAACTCTTTCTGCGTCACCAAAGAAAAGTTTTGACTCATGGTTTCTTCATTGCTACCAAAGATGATATCATCAACATACATAACAAGTATTAGCAATTTATCATTGTCAATTTTTATATATAGATTGCTATATGTTGATCCCTTTGAAAGACCTTGTTGATGGAGATATTTGTCCAACCGAAAATACCAAGCCCTTGGAGCCTATTTAAGTCCATAGAGAGCCTTTTTGAGTTTTCATACAAGTTTTGGATCATTTCCAAGGATGAATCCATCTAGTTGCTTAGTGTACACTTCTTCTTCTAAGTCTCCATTTATAAAAGAAGATTTCACATCCATTTGATATACTTTGAACTATTGAAAGCTAGAAGAGCAAGGAACATTCTTATGGCATCAAGTCTAGCAACTGGTGCAAAAGTTTATTCAAAGTCTATACCTTCTTGTTGAGCATACCCTTTACAAACAAGTCTCGCCTTGTTTCTAATAACATCTTCATTCTCATTCAGCTTGTTTTTGAATATCCATTTTGTCCCTATGACATTTTTATCATTTGGTCTAGGAACCAGCTCCCAAGTGTTATTCTTTTCAATGTGCTCAAGTTCTTCATTCATGGCCTTGACCCAACATTCATCTTTGCATGCTTCACTTACATTTCACGGTTCAGTGGAGGAGAGCAATGCTAGATAGCTTGAAGCTTCTAAAATAGTTCTTCTTGTTTGTACACCTACCTCTTTTTTGCCCCAAAATTTGAATCCCTGGATGATTCTTCTGGACATACCTGGATGGAGTCTTTTCTTCTACCCTTATCTATTCTTCTAGTGCCTCATAGGTTTCTTCTTCATTATTAGTCTGATTTCTTCGGATTTTACCTCCCTTGGATTGTTTCCTGCTTCATCAACCACCACATCAATACTTTCAACAAATTTTCCAAGTCTTTTATTGTAACACTTATATCCTTTACTTCAGGAAGAGGAACCAAGGAGAATGCCTTCATCTGCTCTAGGTTCAAACTTGCTGAGGTTTTCATCAGTCCTTTTGATGTAGCATTTGCTTCCAAAAATTTTGAAGTATTTTATCGTAGGAGTTTTACCATACCAAAGTTCATGAGGAGTTTGAGCACTGTTTACCTGCACGTTTGTTTTGTTGACAATAGTAATGGCAGCAAATGCAGCTTCACCCCAGAAGGTTGCAGGTGTTCCAGATTCATCAAGCATAGCATGAGCCATTTGTTGAACCGTTCTATTCATCGTTTCCACTACTCCATTTTGCTGAGGATTCCTTACAGTAGAAAATTCCCTTCTTATTCCATGCTCTTCACAAAAGTTGAAAAATTCATCCGAGATAAATTCCCCTCCTTGATCAAACCAGAGGCATTTGATTTTGCGATCTGATTCGTTTTCAACCAAGGCTTTGAATGCTTTGAACTTTTCGAAAGCTTCGTCTTTATGCTTCAGAAGTCCTATCCAACACATCCTAGAAAAGTCGTCAATGAACAATATGAAGTATTCTTCTCCTCGAGGTGACCTTTTCCTGGATGGACCACATACATCAGTATGGACAAGTTCAAGTGGCTTACTAGTTGATCCTTCCTTCTTAGGGAAATTAGTTCTGGTTTGCTTGCCAAACAGACTTGATTTGCATATTGTATTTTTTGGAATTCTAATGTCAGGGAGATCACGAACCGCCTGATATTTGCATGCTTTCCTTATCTGAGAGAAGCTTAGATGCCCCAATCTTCTGTGCCATAGCCAGTGTTCATCATTCTTGCTTAGATAGCATTGTTGTTGTCCTCCCTTGAGTATGTATAAATTATTTGGAGTTCTTATGCCTTTGATCACTATTTCTCCTGTATCAAGCTCACGAACAATAAATCCATTTGATCGAAATATTACCTCATTTCCTTGATCACACATTTGACTAACACTCAATAGATTATGCTTTCAGCCATCAACATACATAACATTTCCAGCTTTGACCTTTTCTTTCAAAAGTAGAACCTTTACCTTTTATGCGTGCAGGGGTGTCATTTCCAAATGAGACCTTCCTTTCCTTTTCTAAGGCACTATATGACTGGAGTTTTTCTTTATCACCTGTCATATGTTTCGAGCATCCACTATCAATGTACCATTGATTTTCCTATCCTTACGCATATAATGCTATACCACATATTTCTGGTTGCGGTTCTTTCTTTCTCCATGTTTTGGGACTCAATGAAGCTTGCTCCTTCTGATTTGTTTGCCGAAACCTACTCCTGCATTCAGAATCTTCATGACCGAAGTTGTTACAAATAGAACATTCTATTTCATTTTCAAGAGTAGAAAAGTTATTGTAGGTCCTTTTCATGATCCCAGTCACACTCCTTTGATTTCATGCTTCTCTAGTCATGATGGTCTTGTAGGCAACACATTGAGCAGCTTTGTGTCCAAAGTTATGACAAGAGAAACATTGGCCATTGAAGAAATTCCTGCGATTATCAAACCTACCGTCCAGGTGATTGTAGTTTCCATAGGCAAATTGAGAATGATTTACCTGCGGTTGGTTGTAACTTCTGTTCATCCTTGAAGTAGAGTTTCCCCGGTTTACTTGGTGATCTCTATTCATCCTTGAAGTAGATTGACCCTGATTTACCTGGTGATCTGCTTTATGCCTTTGCTGTCGATTGTCAACCTATTCACTTCTCCTTGCTGCATCTAGATAACTTTTGGAGGTGGATGGCTTCTGTGCTTGAGATGCTTCTTCAGAATATCCAAGACCTATCTTGATTAGAGGAGAACACTGCACTTTGATAATCTCATCTAAAGTTTCAGATCCTTTAGCAAATCTAAGATTAAGAGCTTTTGTTTTCTCAATATCTTTTCTAAGTCCCACAATTTCACATTCTAACTTTTCATTGTGTTTTTCCCTTTCAGCAAGTTGGAATGTCAGAGTATCTATGATCATACTCTTTTCTTCTAAACAGATTTTAAGTTTAGAAATTTCTTCATAGAGATCATCTTCATATATAGCATCCAAGAAATCATCATCTTCAAAAGCCATCAAAAGTCTATAATCATTACATTGTTCATCTTCATCACTAATTGAAAATCTGTCACTGTCTTCATGTGTATAATAGCTCTCCTTACTTACATTCTGTTTTTTGTTCCATCTAACTGGTTCCTTACCTTTGTCAAGCTTATCTTTATGAGGACACTTGGTAGCATAGTGACCGACTCTTCCACAAGCAAAACATTTGAAAGGTAGCTTACCTCTGAATCTTCTAGAACCCCCTTGAAGGTTCTTGACAAAGTTTGATTCTTCCTCTCCTTCTGACATATGCCTTGACTCATTGTAATCTCCTTTTCCTAAAGCTTTGAATGCGGCTTCTCTCCTATTTGATGGTCCCCCTTTTCTCATTTCAAAAGCAGTTAGGATTCCGTGCAGCTGTGACATAGTAATTCTTTGTAGATTCTTCTTTTCTTCTATGGCAGAAACTTTTGATTCAAACTTAGAAGACAAAGATATTAGAGCCTTTTCAACCAAAGTAACTTCTTTTATCTCTTCACCCAAGTTTTTCATACGATTAACAATCTCATCTATACGTAAGAAATAATTAGCCACACTTTCATCATTATGCATTCTAGGATTTTCATATTGAATTCTGAGAGATTCTAGTTTTGCACGTTTTACTTGATCGTCTCCTTCATAGCTTAGAACGATCTTGTCCCATATTTCTTTTGCGGTTTTGAGCTGCATAACCTTGACGAATTCTGATTGAGATAAACTCCCTAATAAAGTATTGACAGCCTTTACATTTGTTTCATACTACTTCTTACCAGCCGTATCTGTAGGAGTTGCTGATGGAAATGTGTATCTTGCTTCCACGATATCCCAAACTTCTGTACCAAGAGATTGAAGATAGGTTGTGATTCTTACCTTCCAATAGACGAAGTTGCTCCCATCAAAGATTGGTGGCCTGATAGATGCCTCTTTTTTGTAGTTGCTCATGGTGATAGATCTTCCTTCAAGCGATCAAGCTTCTTCTGAAGGACTGGCTCTGATACCAATTGTTGGAAATAATATTGATAGGTGGGGTGAATCAGTGTTATCAAATCAATTATTTTTCATTTCACAATCAGATTTGTATTCGCTACTTCAGTTATGGGAAACCTATGTATATATGCTATTGTGTCTAAGGCAACCAACGTATATCAGTAAACTTATGATTCATTAAATGTTTATCTTTTAATCAGTGCATCAGAACTTCATTAACCATAAGAATAGTAAACATGTGCACTAAAACAGAACAGATCATCACACACATGGACACAAGATATAAGGTGGAAACCCAATGTGGGTGAAAACCACCTGATACAATTCATCTCTATCTTCTTTTAATAAGAAACTTCTTTTTACAATATTTATGTACTGGTGTAGTCTTATACCAATACGCAGGCTTCTACCTGCAGAAGGCTACAACCTTCTCTCATTCTCTAGCTTCTCCTTGAAGGGAGCTACAACCTCCTTAGCTTTTGTACTAGCTGATGTACTAGTACGTAGGTGCTGACCTACAGAAGGCTACAACCTTCTCTTTTCTTCCAGGGACCACGTTTCATACATTTTCAGACTAGATCCATAAATAACATCAATCAAACATCAAATGTAACTGCATCAACCAATCCCCTTAGCACCAACCAAAAATGAATCAATCAATCACTTCTCTGAATGTTGTAACCAGAATACAGGAACAATAACCTGACACCAATCCTGAATCCAGAATATTGCAGAAATAAGTAGAAGTAGCTAAAACATATTTTATTAGATGTACACTACTTCAATATGTAGAACCAGTGTGCATATATTGTTGTATTAAGGCCAACTTGCATATATGCCATTTTGAATTACTGAATCAGCATGTATACGCGCCTTTGCTGGGCCGAACCTGCGTACAGATCTATAAAAGAAAATTTTCCCTTTTCAAATATTCAGACATCAGTTATACCCAGATTATCAAATTTATATATCAAGTCATGTGCCAAATATAACGGATCAAAATCACACAAAGTTACTACTATTCAATCCTTAAGATCTTGACGCAACAATAGAACTTATCCTTCTCCTAGTGCTCAGGTTCCTCCTTGATTTAGATCGACCTATGCACCATAACCCCATGACCAGTATTCTAGATCTTGCTCTTCATAATATACTCAATACTTGAGTGAATGCCTTTGCCTAATGATCTCCTTCCCCTTTTATAGTCTTAGGCCTTACTCAATACCATGGTCCAAAATCACTTAGAACCAATACTTGGGTCCAAATACCTGGGTTCAACACTTCGAACGCGATACCATGGTCCAAAACCATAGGTCCAAATACCATGGACCAAAATAGGTTTTCCCACATGTACGCACTTTTCCTTGCATGAAAGTGTGTTCATACCTATACGCGCCTTTTGATCGTCGCACCCGCGTGTATACATGACTTGGTTAAGAGGAACCTGCGTATATCTCTTTTTCTTTGATTCTAAGAGCCTGAACTGTGATCAGTCATTTGAGTGAGTTTCCATCAAGGACAACACCTGTGTCATAGCGCCAAACCTGTGTCATAATGCCAACATCATATCCCATCTTCAGCACCAGATCTTCCAAAGCTTTGATCTTGGTGTCTTTTACGAATGAGGAAACCTTCTCAAGCTTGAGCTATGATTGTGTATTAGCCAAGGTAACCTACATCTTTGATAGACTCATGGCATTGTTATTTAAAGTGGAAGCAATCATTTGGCCAGCCTATTTGTGCATCTCAATTTGGTCAATTGGATGTACATCTTTAACATTGACTTCAAAATAAGTTTGCTTCTGGTAATGTGAAGCAGTTATGGTCTGTGGAATCTGAGCTTGTAAGAACGCCATCTGTATCTTACCCTTTTCAGAGTCAAAGACTGAAAGAAGTCTAGATTGAGAACTAGAAGAATGTTTCCATAAATGAGTATAAGTTTTTAACTTTAATTCTTCATTCTTCTTCTTAATTTCACTGAAAACATGAAAAATATCATCTTCCTTATCCTTCTAATTGCCTTCACTAATCTGAATCACTTGCTGTTCATGAGATGTGGTGGAATGAGTGGGAGACTGAGTACACTGTCCACTAGATTGTGTGAAAAGAGATGTCTCTCCAAGTCCATCAAATGTTGTTTTCTGAGACTAATTAGTTTCGCTGACCTTCAAGGAGATCTTAGGCTTTTTCTTTCTGTGCACAATTCTAAAGCCTTTACTTGATGCTTATTCTGTAGGGGATGACTATTCTTCCCTTCCTCGTTTGGCTATCTTTTCTTGTGCAAGTGGAGTCTGTATATTTGAAGTAGAGACTTCCTGTTCTTCAGCTTCTTGAAGGGTGTTTTCCTTCCATTCTAGCAGATTTTTGTATTGTTCAATCTCAGGCCTGGCTGTGTGATGATATGGAGTAAATTTATTTTCTACTCTGAATTTTGAAGTCAATCCCATTGGGTCATAAGAACATGTAAAGCTGAAGCCAAACTTCATCTCTTTCAATAACCTGTCTGCTTCTTCTCCAGCTGCTTAAGTGTTATAGATAAATGGATCAACCCGAGCTTTTAGCTTAAACTGTGATTTCTTCTTTGCAACCACAAAATGCACTTCATCTTCATTGAGCCTCTGCCTAATATATTCTAATGCAAAAATCATCATAGGTAGGTACTTAGGGAGCTTGTAAGGTGGAAGCTCACAGCCAAAGACTCTGATCTCTATATAATTTTGGTAAAGATACCAATCTCCTGTTGTGGCTTGATCAACTAGCTACAAGACTTTTACAATTTCATCACTAATCCTTGGTTCTGGAGTACTGCTCAGAAGATTAATGGCTGGATGAACAAACAATTCTATGAACTGTTTATATGAAAAATATTCTTTCTCCTTCATTCCCATAGAAGTCCAAAAGATAGCTGATTGTTGGTTTCCTTCTTCATCTAGGTTCTGCAAGGTGAATTGAAACTTTTCTCCCTGAAAATAGATAAAAAGATATACAAGTACTGAAGGATGCTTGAATACTTCTTCAGTATTGAACTAGACAAATTGTTCATGAATAGCCTCAGCTAGAAATTGACTAAAGTTAAAAAGCACAGTGGGTTTGGAACCAACAGAAAAGATTGACAAGAAACCAATGATGGCTTCATCTACATATTAATAAGAATAGTAACCAAGGTGATAAGAGAGAATGGTGGAAATTTTCTTAGTTCTGTTTGGGAATATAGATGAATCATAGGGAGGATTTCTTTTAGGTAGAGGGCTATCTACAACGAGGAAAAGTTCTAGGGTTTGATCTCTTTTGGTGAAATCTAGCTTCTGATAGGTTTCTATTAGGATTTCATGAGAAAAAGGATGGGTTGGTACAATAGTTGGGGCTTGCAACATCTGGTCAATAGACTGGGCATTGATGGAGCACAAGATTTCTCCTGTAGGTGAAATAATAGCCCTTTGAGTGGGGTCATAAGCTGCATGAAATTTTCTGACAAATTCAGGTGCTTTATGGGTCTGAGGGAAAATGTAATGAGGAATATGGGAGTCCCAAAGTCCAATTTCATTAGTTTGATCAATAAATTGGTCCTCCATCCAACAATAGATTTCAAACAAATAAAATTTGGACAAGGACTCATGGATTTTATAGTCTTTTTCAACCAAGGGAAGATGATGAAAATCAACTTGAAGAGGCATTCTGTTAATTGAATAACAAACTAAAAGTGACAGAAATGGGAAGGATTTGGCTGAAACACATTGATAACAGAAAAACAGTGTAATTGAAATCAGATTGAGTGAACTTGGATGCTGGTTTGATTGTGAGCATGACTGAAAATTGGCTTCAATGATGAACTTGTCATTTTGACTACAAGATGCAAGTATCCAGTGATCAATTGAGTTACAGGAATGCATCGTGTAATGGTTTTTATGAAAGAATAAGGTTTATAAGGCATAAAATGGAGTAGGTTCATTAATCAATGGCTAAATTTGTATTAATTCTCCAACAAGACTGAGAAATGGTTTGACGGAATATTCATTTGCAAGTGTGGTGAACTAAATGGATAATGGGAAGATAAGTGGAGGATTGGTTCATGTAGGATGATGGGACAGAGGAAGTGACGAGGTGTTGCCGTAGACGAATATGTGGGAGCGACAGTGATGGAGGAGGTCGAAAACCGCATTCGGGAGTGAGTTCGGGCAGTAAGAGGTTTGGGATTTTAAGTCCCGAATAACTAGGAGTGGGGGTTGGTGGTTTCGGAGAACGTTTGTAAAACTTCCGACTTTGGACCCCCCCCCCCCCCCACTGATAACGTTTGAATGGCAAGGGAGGGCTGAGGAGCAATGTTGGTCGTTAAATCGGAGGTAGATGCAAGGGATGAAACGAAAATGGAAGGGATTTAATGAAGTGAGGTGGAAGGTGATGGTGGGGTCGAAATAAATATGATGGATGTGACAGGTGTGGGGTCCGAAGGGAATTAATGGATAAGTTGGTGAATAACATGGAATTTTAGAAAATTATGGTTAGTTAAAACCATTGGTTACATGCACATATATCTAACGTTTTAAGCTTAGGATAGAAATCCTATCATACTCCAATTTGATTTCATTTCTCTACCCACCCTTAACTCTCCCAACATTTTTGCAATCTTAGTCACCCGAGTGCATTTAGACTAGCTACTCAACATTTTCATTTTAATGATTAATCTAATTCTATCCCTTATTGCTTCCATTGGCTCAGATTAAACGGTTGAGCCAATTTTATTTGTTGCCTATTAACAAACAATTTAAATCTAATCCAATCATGATTAAACTGTATGATTGAATTGTATGAACTAGTGTGGCATTTAAACAATCTCCACACAACTTTTATTTGCAAAAAATAAAATGAGTAAGAGTAGTGGCATTTGGATGTCTAACACTTTCAGAATTTATTATTTTTTTCATTTATTTCTAAACTAACATTTTATTTTTTTCCTTCCTTTTTAAGGGCATCTATTCTCACATTTTATTTGATATGGACCTATTCATCAAAATATTCTTAACATTTTGTTTCTTTATTCTTTTTGTCCATATCCTAACTCAACATTTTTTAAAATATATTTTCATTTTTTTCAAACTTACCAAAATCAAAAAATGCTACAACAATACGGAAGCCATAAGTACGACCAGTCTGTGGCAAAGTACCCTTGAAGCTTGCTAGACTAGTCTCTGCTCAACAACATTTTGTATGCTTCCGAAATGTCCATAATCACTATGTTGATACATTGGTGGAATTTTTCGTTGGATGATAGGTCAATGATGACATCTATGATTTCACCAATTGCCTAGACATGAGTCCTATCTAGCTGAATAATCTGTGCATCTGTTTTTTCCCATTTAGCATTGATTTTCTTGGCAATAGATAATGGCATGACGTTCACCAATGCGCCAGAATCAACGATGAAATTGTGTACATTGAAATTGAAGATCTCAAAAGTTAACAGGAAAGGTGGCTAGAGTGTGTCTGCATCCATCATGAGTGCATTTACAGGTTCGAGAGTACTAGGAGACTTTCTAGATCCCTTGTCTGAAGAGGTAGCACTACCTATATCGGTTTTCCCAAGTTCCCATAGAAGGATGTCCTACTTGCTCATTATCTTTGATAGTTCATACATGTAGATGTTTGCATGAACCTTATTCATATCATCAACAATGTTATAATCCACAGTGGGAAGACTAACCGAGGTTTTTGGGGATGGAACATGGTTTGAGGTTTCCGAAGTGATGGTTATGTCCTTACGACTATCAAAAACACCTTTCATTGAGATTACTTTCCCAAACTTGCCTTGAGTGTTATGTGTTGAGTTAGCTGGTGGGTTAATTTATCTTAACATATTCTCTTTGAATCTCTACTTTGGAAACTCAATTGTGGTGGTCGGCCCTTGGCTTCTTAGGCTGTACTTGTTGGTCTGATTTTGGGCGAGACCGTCACTCAGAGGCTGCTTATCAACAGTACTCTATTGGTTTGAGTATAAACATGTTTACTGCATGCCCAACACTTGGAGCTTCATCAGTTGCAATAATGTCTTCCTTTTCTTCAGCGGAATCAGTCTGCTCTTCAACCATTATCGAATCAACATACTACGTAGCGACCATGCTAATGGATTGGTTCCATTGCGGGCACATCTTTTCTGAATGATGTTCTTGATGAAACATGAAATATTGATTCGTTCCCATCTTCTCAATGTTTAGGACAACATTGGAACTCTATGAAAACTTTGCTATTTAATTACTACTACTACTAGAAGTTGGAGTCCTTCTAAACATGTTAAACCTGGGAGGCTTGCTATTAATGGTGGTATTGATATCATTTGATTTAGTTATGCTATTTCAATGGGCAAAGACTTGACAAGATGAGTCAGTCTTTCAAGATCAGCTCATTCTTTCTCTTTAGCCCTGCTCATAGAGGCCTGAGACCTCTTACCCATGTCATTGGAGTATTTTTGGGTTCATTATTTGAGATGACTCCAATAGCGCGCTAGTCTTTCTCGACAATGATAACCTCTTCGTAATTTTATGTCAATGTCTATTTCACAATTCGCTTCACAAACTGCACAATGCTTTCTGACAAGGCAGAGGTGTAGTAATATATGGTGATGGAGTCATGAGCTTTTGTGTTTCCAGACATTTGTTCAAGATGTGATTAAACCTCTGGTTGAAATCTTTCAATTTCTCCTTTTTCTCCATCTTAATATTACCAAGCTCTTTCAATAACATGGTGAAGGTCTTATCATCATCAAATTTTTCAAGGAAGATCTCCTTGAATCCCCTCCAATTATGGATGGAGTTTAGAGGAAAGTTGTGATACCATACAGTTGCTCTACCATCCAAGATACATGGGAAAAGTCTACATGCAACATCATTATAACGTACCTCAAGTGTTTGTAGATGTAGGTAAAGGTTTTCCAAATGGTCTTCAGCCTTTACTTCCTTGTCAGACTCATCGTTAACAACTTCTCCGAATGCCTTGGAAAATTGTGTAGGACATCTAAAAGTGTGAGTGGGCCTTGATTCATCCAATTTAGATTTTGGTTTGCAATCTCTTCTTCTTTGTTCTCATCCTATTCTTTATCAGAATATGATGGCTCTTCTTCCTCTTCTTATTCCCTGCTTGTCCCAACTAAAAATGTGTTTGAGAGTAGAATGTTTTCTCCATCACCACCATAAAAGAGTGGAGGCTCTTCATGTTTTTCCATGGAGTCTTCTAATTCTTCAAGTGTAGTGAGAACCACTTCTTCAAGAGTAGAAACTACTATCCCCATGGAGGTGGTCTTGTTCTTCTTTGGAGAATATGGAAGAATGGTTACTCTCGGAACCAATCTAACAAATTTTACAAATTGATGGGTTATAAGGCAGATGAATTGAAGATGATCATATGAAATTTCACGTTCAAGTCTGGGATGAGAAGAGTTTCCAACTTCAGAAACACGAGTAGGGTAGGTGAAATGACCATTTCTGCCTTGACTAGAAGATGGAATGATTGGGTTGGTGGGTTTATCAGCCATGAAATACTGGATTCACTCCTTCTATGGACAAAAATGTTGATGGTGTTGGACCTGCCAACATTAGGGGGATATCCCTGGTATGAAGTCTCAATCAGAGCTCACACTATTTGGTGTAGGAGTCCCATCTAGTATAAAGGCCCGATTTTCAAATCCTTAAATATTTTCCTTGGCTCTTGCTGTCAACACAAGAGTGATGCAATGGTGTCTTCGAAAAGCAAGGAGGGCGTACCTGGTGAGTGTTCAGTTGCAATTGTGTCAAGGTTCTTCTACTGCAAATGGGGGAGAAGAGTGAGCCTCTAAGTGAGAGGTAATAGTACCACCCAAGAAAAGATACACATGAACCAAAAAGATCCATCTAACATCCATCATAATAGTCCACAGTAGATATGACTCTTGTTACAACCAACAAAAGGGAAAGATCTGTCTAGTATCATGCAGAATAGTCCACAAGGATGGGACAAAAATAAAAACCATTACAATACATTCTCAATAAGATAAGCACTAAAATAATCGAAATAGTTTAACTATCTTACTACATGTGAAAGAAAACATGAAATAAAAATGTCCGTAGAATAGTCTTACAAGCATTCATAGTCCATGCATGAAGAACGCGTTAACCTTAAAAGACTTCTATTATTAAGAAAAATTTCCAAGACACATGTTTACAATGTACATCACTAGCTCCAATGGTGGGACATTGGAGCCACTCCTTCCTCCTCAAAGAACAAGTCTATCTCTCTAATTCCTTGTGGGAGGAGCCAAGGTGAAAAATCCATTGATCATACAATGAGGGGGTATATATAACCAAGTGGTGATGCTTCCCCTTTGTGACTCTTTGACTACCCTCATGAGTATTCAAATTCATATGAATTTTCTGTTAGAAAATTATATATTACAGAGCAGTGGAACACATAAAATATTGCAAAAATATAAACATAGAAAACACATAAAACAAGAGAGACACAGATATACGTGGTTCACCCAATTTGGGCTATGTCCATGAAGAAACATCTAGTCCTTCCTTTTATATTATCCAGCAAATTGAAGAGATACAACCTACAACAAATCCACTGTAATTCTCTTTTCGCTCTCACACAATCTCCTCTCTCTTTCTCACTCAGAATATAGATCTACAAAGACGCAATACAATTCCCTCATATATAGCAAGGGGTTGCCTTCTAGGGAAAAGAACACTAAATTAACCATAACTTCTACTGTCAGATCTCCGCCTAATGAATGGCCCAGATTGACTACAAAATTACAACATTTTGCAAGGCAATTTTACATTTATTTTTAGCTTCGAGGGTGCTTCCCCTGATCCCTCGCAAGGGGGGGGGGGGGCTCCTCAAGATCGTTGACTCCTGTTGTGGGGGAAAGTATCCAACTCGGAATGACCCTAACCCACTCTAAGGGTGACAGTTCCTTAGCAACAGCTGAAAGCAAAGCTATCTAAAGTTTCTTCTTTATGACATGCAAGAGATAAAAGGGAGAGATCCACTTACCGATGTCTTGCACAAATGGTCGATCCAATCTCCTTTGTTTGCCTCTTGCTCCCAGCTCCAAGTCTTTTCACGGGCCCAGCTACACGAGATCCTGCAAATAAGACAAGAAAAGGAAACTACAAGAAGCATGCATTCATAATCGATTCAAGGATTAGCATAAATCAAAGACGCAAGTAAGACAATACACCATTGAAACACATGCGAATAGAAGAACCTCAAATGCTTTATTAATATATGGAAGTAAGGTTCAGGCGGTGATACAACCATGAGAGGTCCAATCTAGCATCACCTTCCTGATGGAGAGAAATCTCTTCTTCACCTCCCTCAAGCAATCACCCAATACTCTCAACTCTAAACCAACAGCGATTCTTTGCGCTAAATTCCGTCCTCCAGATCCCATGGGATGAGATCCTTATATAAAGTTTTGGAGTGAAGATAAGCCAGCTTGATGTGTGACTTGTCCTCTTCAACTCCAGTTGTTCTTCAGTCCTTTACTCAGAGTTTCTGCCTTCCACTTGGAGTTTTAGAAGCTCTTAACTCATCATTAGGCGAATCTTATGATCAAGTGTCTTTTTGGAAGCTTCCTGGACACTGGCACTTTGAGAAAAAGATTCCTCCACATGTTCAAGTACGCCCAACGCAGGTAGCCTTTGTTCTACCTGCTATGCAACGCAGGTAGCCTTTGTTGTACCTGCTATGCAGCGCAGATGCCTAGTGGAGCAGCTGCAATGATCCAAAACTGACCTGTTTTTGAGTGTTTTTTAGTGGAGAACTGAACTGTAGTGCCGTGGTTTGCTGACCTTGTTCCTCTAAGGGTAAGAACAGCTTGTTTAGGGACTTTGGATCCCTTAGATTATTGACATTTCATGCTCTATGTTGTGAGGCACAAAAATGTCTATAACAACGCCCCCCCCGGACCTCCCTTACAACAAAAATATTACGGGTGGCATTGCCACCACATTACGAAATGGGGTCCAATGTGGTGATACCTCTGAATAAAGAAGATAATCAGGATCCACACCCAACATTTTCAACTTACATGACTCTCCATATTCACGTGTGTCCTTTGGACTTCCACTTTACAATACATTTGAATATAATATACATGATCCACAATAATGATGTGGCCTATGATTACTCATGACATGACACTACTAACATGGACTACTTAGTGATGTGGCAATGTCAAGTCATTGCCATTGCTGAGCGCTGGATCTCTTCTTGGATATGCTTTCTCTTCACCTCCGCATGGCTTGATGATGAAGAGTCTTCAATGATCTTTAGTCTTGGATGGTAGTTTCAACCTTGTGTCCCTTTGGTTCTTCCTGATGGATTGCTTGTGAGTTCATCTACAAGAGATTTTAGGCATGCTCCCATCCTTCTTATCCTTCTTCAGCATCTCAGCATGACTTGATAGTGTACCTGTTCCTGCAATTCACTTATGATGGGATGGAATCAATCCAAAAACCCCCTAGTCTAAGATGATGCACTCTTATCCATGAAATGAGCCTGAGAAAAGTCACAAACTAGGGATAGGGGCTCAATGAATATGCATTACACAGTTCCAACATTCAGGGTGGAAGCTTAGGCTTTGAGACTGTGCAACACATAGCTCAGGGAGGCTTGAAGGACATAATTGCACATTTTCTGGAGGCAATGAGGTACGACTATGGGAGAGGTCATCGGGAGAAGCATATGTGTAGTTTTGGGTGACAAGGGAGGCTAGGCTTCTACTCATTGGGCAGTTCTAGCTAGAAAGGGAAAAGCTTGAGTGTTGAAGATGCAAAGTGCACAGTTCAAGGGAGACTGGGAGGCACAAGTGCACAATTATGGAGGTCAAGATTGAGAGTTGGGCTTAGGAATTGCACAGAGCAACAACCTTAGAGGACAGGGGCTACACACTGTGCATTTCTAAGTGGTAAGGTCAACACTTAGAGGTCTACGACTGCGCAGTGCACAGTTAAGTCGGGGCCCAATGAAGCTAAGTTGCTCACTTGGGAATATTTTCCGAAAATGGTTGTGTGGGATGGGTGATGAATCATGATGAACCTTGAATGTGATGACACACTTAGCATACTTTGAGGACACGACAACATAGATATTCATGACACATAAGCCAATCATTTTCCTTTATGTGACTGCCTCATGACAAGATATGACAAGTGCGACACTTAAGATAGCTTTTAGGACGACCCTGATGAAACTTGTGCAACAATACTCAAGACTTTGTTTATATATACAACGTATGTTTACATGTTAGGGACAACTCATATACACAAAGAACAACCTTCAAAAACATTAGAAAATGCTTGCAAACATTGTGTGACACTCAAACTTGCCAAAAGATGATAGTTAACCGAACATGCAAAAGGGACCAAAGAATTGTGAGAAAGCTCATGAAATGAGCTCTAGTGTTTGTAACAACAATGTAAAAGACCAAGGAAGACTCTGAAATTGAGTGTAAGACAAGATTTTGGAGAGTGTTGCAGCAACTATAGTAGGTGCTGCTAAATTTATTTATGCATTCAAAATACTGTTCAAACAATTAAAATTCTCAATCTTACCAAAAATTTAGTAATTTTATCACTAAATCCAAAAAAAAAAATTCTCATTTTTAAATAAATAATTTTGATGTTGAAATATGGCAACAAGATTATTCCAATTTAATTTGTCCTTGAATTAAATTGTGAATTAAAATTGAATTTAGTCTTAACAGCTACTTGGAAATAATTAATTAATTTATTTTAAATTAATTAGTTGGAGAAATTCAAGTTAGAAGTCTTTCTCAAGTCATGCAAGACTTATCCCTTAAATTAAGGAGATAAGATTGAGTTATATTTGAGTTGTAATTAGTTAACTCAGTTTACTTAGTTAAGTCCAGTTAAATTAGTTCCAAACTGTTTGAGGAACTAATAGAGAGTTAACAGTTAGTTGATGCATATATGCACTCAACTAATGCTACTCCAGTTAATTGAAGATTCCCTCATCAGAAAGGTATGCATGTCTATTATGAGAAAGACCCACTTGAGATTAAAGTCAAGGATAGTGTACTATCAGTTGCATGTGATTTCTTATAAAGAAAACTCATGCTTGCAGTCAAGGAATCATCCTTGAAGTTTGTGCAATTTTGGAGGATTGATCATCCACTTGGTAAGAGATCATCCACTTGATAACAGGAGAATCATCCCAAAGGAACAAAGCAAGTAAATAAGAGCTTGGAGGGTAGAGAGGAAGGCAGGAGAGAAGCCAAGATTTCCTGTGAGCATTTGTGAGGATTGTACTGAGAGCTGACTAGCCGTGAGAGCTAAGGCTTTGTATAATTCCTATGTATTTCCACCCTGTATGATAATACAATAGGGTGAAGAATCTCTATAAACTGGAGGTAGATGATTGTGCAGCATTGAGTACGAAAGTAGAATTGGTGCAAATCCAAGACATTGGCGAGTTGTGGCACAAGTGGTTGGGCCATTTACATCATGGGGCTTTGAAGATAATGCAATAGATATCTACAGAACTTCCCAAAGGTAAACTTGAGCAAGTTGACACATGCAAAGGTTGTACCTTGGGAAAGTACACTAAGTCTTCCTTTCATGATCGAGACAGTCGAGTAGAGGCTATCTTAGAGTGAGTTCATACTAATGTGTGTGGACCATTCTCGACAGAATCCACAGATAAAGCAAAGGTATTATGTGATTTTCATTGATGAATATTCTTGTAAATGGTGGATTTATTTCATGCAGAATAAGGACCAAAGTTTCACAAAGTTTTGTGAGTTCAAAGCTTTGGTCGAGAAAGAGTTAGGGAAGAAGATCAAGGCCTTGAGAAGTGACAACGGTGGAGAATATGTCTCTCAAGAGTTTAAGGACTTCTATGCAGTGTTAGGAATTAAACAAGAGTTGACGGCACCTCATAACCCACAACAGAATGGGGTGGTCGAGAGGAAGAACAAAACTATTGTAGGGGTAGCACGGGCAATGCTGCATGACTAAGGCCTACCACTTCACTAGTGGGCTGAGGCATGCAACACAACGATCTATTTGTAGAATAGAATCTCGCATCACATACTTGGGTTGAAGACACTAGAGGAAGCTTTCTTTGGCAAGAGACCAGATGTGGGTCACTTCAGGATCTTTGGCTCATCGGTATATTTCCATGTCACAAAGGATGCATGGAAGAAGCTTGAGCCGACATCAGAGTTGGGGATATTTTTGGGGTACACTAATACACCTCACAACTAACGAGTGTACTTGCCTACTAGTTAGAGGACAGTGGTTCGCAGAGATCTCAAGTTTGATGAGTAGAAGGCCATGCAAGTTTCCTTTGAGAGGGAGCTCCAACTACAGGCTATGGAGGAAATATTGGTTCCTAAGGAGGAGGAGCCTCAGACTGATGCAGAGCAGCTGCATGCAGAGGTTCCAGTAGTGGAGACATCCACTCAAGTAGAGTCTTCTAGAGATGGACGGAAGCACACAAAGAAGCTGACAGATTGTTGGAGGATGCGAGAGAAAATGTGGGAGAACCATCTTCTCAGTGCAGACAGAGAAGGTCACCTGACAAGTACACTAGATACATGGCCCTTACTGGGGAATGTGTTGCAACCGAGCCATCTTCCTTTGTGGAAGCAGTGCAGCAGCCGATTTGGGTTGATGCTATGGTGGAGGAGTATGAATCCATAGTTCGTAACAGTGTTTGGGACGTGGTTCCGAGACCGGAGAACAAGTTAGTTGTGATTTGCCGTTGGCTTTACAAGGTAAAGCAAGCTGCTGATGGTAGTGTGGAGAAGGATAAGGCAAGATTTGTTTCCCGTGGCTTTTCACAGGTCGAGGGTATTGACTATGATGAGACTTTTGCTCCTGTTGTAAGGTACTCATCTATCAGATTTATGTTGGCACTATCAACACAGATGGGTTGGAAGATCCATCATATGGATGTGAAGACTGCATTCCTCAATGGCCAGATTGAGGAAGAGGTGTACATACAGCAGCCAGAAGGTTTTGAGACCTTCGATCATGAGTCGCATGTGTGCTGACTCAAGAGAGAGTTGTACGGGTTGAAGCAAGCACATCATGCTTGGTACACCAAGATAGACAACTACTTCACCAGGTTGGGCTTCACAAAGAGTGAAGTAGATGCGAACCTGCACCACATCGTGGTGAAATGTAAGTTGTTGATCATCGTAATCTATGTTGATGATCTCATATTGACTGGTGATGATTAGTTGATCGTGTCCTGCAAGGAGGACCTTGAAAGATAATTCGAGATGAAAGACATGGGTCTCATGCATTACTTTCATGGTATGGAAGTGTGGTAGAAGGATGGGGAGTTGTTTGTGTCTCAGGGCAAGTATGCCAACAAGATACTCAGGAGATTCCACATGGAGAAGTGCAAGCCCATGCAGAATCCTCTAGCAGGTAACTGGAGTACGGAGGATGCTACTTCAAGAGAAGTGGTAGAGGCTACTGTGTACAAGCAGCTTGTGGGTTCACTGATGTACTTAGTGAACACACGACCAAATTTGTGCTATGCGGTGAATCAGCTGAATCAAGCGATGGTTCAGCCTACCAAAATGTTTTGGAAGGCGGAAAAGCATGTATTGAGATACCTCAGAGGCACATCTCAGTATGGATTATGGTACAGACGGATAGAGGGAGTGAAGCTACAAGGCTTCACTGATGTAGATTTGGCAGGGAGTCCATTAGATCAGAAGAGCACATTAGGAGGGATTTTCAATCTTAGGTCAGCGGCAGTTTCTTGGTACAGTAGGAAACAGAGGTCGGTTGCACTCAGCTCGGCAGAGGAAGAATACATGGCTGCAAGTCAGGCAGCATGTGAGGCCATATGGATGCGGAAAATCCTAGTTGGTTTGTTTGATCAAAGGATGGATCCAATTGTGATCTATTGTGATAATCAGAGTTGTATCAAACTCTTTAAGAATCCAGTATTTCATGATAGGTCCAAGAACATCGACATCTGGTATCATCATCTCAGAGACTGTGTAGCGAGGAGGATCATGTTGCTCCAGTATATTTCTATAGAGGAGCAAGATGCTGGCATTTTGACAGAGGAACTATCAAAGGGTAAATTCAAGTTCCATAGAGACAGGATCAGGGTGGCAGATAATCCCTTTCTTGTTGAGAGGGAGTGTTGAAATATGGCAACAAGAATATTCCAATTTAATTTGTCCTTGAATTAAATTGTGAATTAAAATCGAATTTAGTCTTAACAACTACTTGGAAATAATTAATTAATTTATTTTAAATTAATTAGTTGGAGAAATTTCAAATTAGAAGTCTTTCTGAAGTCATGCAAGAGTTATCCCTTAAATTAAGGAGATAAGATTGAGTTATATTTGAGTTGTAATTAGTTAACTCAGTTTACTGAGTTAATTCGAGTTAAATTAGTTCCAAATTGTTTGAGAAACTAATAGAGAGTTAACAGTCAATTGATGCATGCATGCACTTAACTAATGCTACTCCAGTTAACTGAAGATTCCCTCATCAAAAACTCATGTATGTCTATTCTGAGAAAGACCCAGTTGAGATTAAAGTCAAGGACAGTGTACTATCAGTGGCATGTGTTTTCTTATAAAGAAAACTCATGCATGTAATCAAGGAATCATCCTTGAAGATTGCACAGTTTTGGAGGATTGATCATCCACTTGGTAAGAGATCATCCACTTGGTAATAGGACAATCATCCCAAAGGAACATCGCAAGGAAATAGGAGCTTGGAGGGCAGAGATGAAGGCGGGAGAGAAGCCAAGATTGTCTGTGAGCATCTATGAGGATTGTAGTGAGAGCTGACTAGCTATGAGGGCTAAGGCTTTGTATAATTCCTATGTATTTCCACCCTATATGATAATATAATAGTGTGGGGATTTTTAGCTGAGGCTTTCCCCAAAGTATTTTCATGTGTATTGTGTTCATTGATTCTTCTTCTTCTAGTTATATTGTTCAGCTCGAACTTTAAGTTTCCACAAATTGATAGTAGAAGTAGGTTATAATTTTATGCTTTAATTTATATTGCATTATCGAGTTAACCTACATCAAATTTTCTACAGAATTTACCAATTTATTACCCTTTACCAATAATATTTTTACCATAACTCTCTATTGAAAAATTTTTGATCTTATGTAAAAATATTATAAAGAGCATTTCACTGTTATTCAAATGAATATTTACACACTATATTTATTAGTTTATAAACATTTCATTTGAAAAAGTTTATTAATGCCATTTTTTTTAATTCATATTTTCATACCAACATATTAATACAATTTTTTTAAATTCCAAATTTACATGCCAATATACGAATACAATATTTTTAAATTCAGCTTTACATAACAATACCTTATTTGAGTTTTTATTTTTATTTTTAAAATCATGAATAACAATATATTTTTGAAATAATTTATTGATAATTATTATAGTGTATTTTTTCCTAAATATTTTGATTATTCTATTATAATTTTTGTTTCCTTTACCTATGAACACTCTATGATATTTTTTTTTAATACTTTATTTGGTACTTATAGTATGATATTTTATTTTCTTTTTAGTTTCAATATAGTTATTGGAGTTAAGAGTCATCAATTAGCATGCAATGTAACACTAGTGGAATCACACTACACTTCAATTTGCGTGTCATCTTTTGGATCCCATCTCTTAATCATATCATGAAATTTCATTTTTATTTTTTAAGTATACATTGTATTATAAGTTAAATATATAAATTGGTTTTTTTATTTGTAGATAGGTACTTATAAAAACCTTGTTTGTCAAAACTGATATGTTTTTTTAAGTATACATGGTATTATAAGTTAAATATATAAATTGGTTTTTTTATTTGTAGATAGGTACTTATAATAACTTTGTTTGTCAAAACTGATATTGAAGACTATTGTTAATGATAATATTTATTTTTTGTTAGGATATTCCGACACATAGGAAGTAGTTAAGTATAACATGGTCTAGTATAGAGTTAGGTAAAGTGTGTTTCTTTACTATGTACTTTTTGAAACTTACAATCCGATGGTCACGATATGTAGTGATCCGACGGTTCATTCTCTCCTTGGTATTAACGACACTTGATCCGTGGCTTAACACCCGATTGGTCCATGATCTCTATTTAAAGAGCATGGAGGGTCATTTGTAGGGGAACTGTCCATGAGAGAAGCTTATGTAAATTTTCATTCTTTTATTAATAAATTGCCTGAAGTGGCCGCGTTGGCTCAAGCCGTGGACTGTTTCCCTCTTTGAGGGTTTTAACCACGTCAAAAATACTGGTGTATTGATTTGTGATCTGTTTGTGAGCGGTTTCCTTTGGTGTTCTGTCTGAGGAACTTACCCTGTAAATTCCTACATGGTATCGGAGCTATTTGAGGGCCGCGTCCATTGGTGATCCAAATCTGAAGTTGGTAGAACTGCATCCGACTGTCGTTTCCTAGATCTACTATTTCTGACTGCTTTCAGGCCGAGAGGACTGCTCTGTTGTGTTAGGAGCATCTGTTCCAGTGAGGAACCCCTTTCGTTTCACGCGAAAAGGTTTCTGGTAGCCCTAGCTACGTCATTCTTAAGATCTGGAGGTATACAGTGTTTATTTGTAGTTTACAGTTATTTTCTCTCTCTTTATTTCGGTTTATTTGGCTTTTTGTTTTTTTATTACCAAATCTATACCTTTCATTTCTGCGTATGCTCTTTTCCCCGCGACTCTGTGCGATCTGGGAAAATCAGAAATAGAAAGGAAGGATTTTTCTCATGTGTATGCTCTTTTCCGCCGCGCCTTAGTGTGATCTCGGAAAATCAGAAACATTGAGGAAAATAGTTAGTTTCCGGCTAAAGCTAACTTCGAGCCGTAAGGTTTCTTTTTATTGTATGTCTGTGTTGGGTTTTGTGTTTTTTGTTTTGTAGGGAAAAAGAGATTTCTCAAGTAAGCATGCAACCCAAAGCGTCAGCGACTAAAAAAAAAAAAAACCCTTCCTCTTTTCCAAAAATTACTAAACTTTTAGTTTAGCTCACTTGGTCCAAAACTACTTTATGAGAGTAGAGGTCTTGAGTTCAAGTCTTCTTTTTCTTGAGCTAATTAGATTAAGTTTGGAAAGGGGGTGGATTTTTTTTTAACATTATCATTCATTTCTGCACATTCCCGCACTTCGTCGGCATCTTCATCAAATTTTCTTCAAAAAGCCATAAGTTCTTCATTCGGAAGCCGTTTTAAGAACCGTTTTTTTGAACCAGCCTAATTTTTTGAGATATTTCCATTGGAACACTTAGCTTCAACATCTATAGCTTAATTTTCTGTTAAAATGGAAAGTCCATGCCAATTTATTCTTGACAGCACCAACTACTTCCAATGGTGGTCCTACATTGTGGATTTACTTAGAAGTAAAGGTCTCTACAGAATAGCCTTAGGCCAAGAAACCAAACCGAAAGATGAAGATAAGGAAGCTAAATGGGAAAATAGGCAAGATCAAGCATGAGGGTTGATAGGGATGTCTATTTCTCAAGATCTTAGATTCCATATTGCAAAACTTGATACTCCTGATGAAGCAATGAAACAGATTACTAAAGTTTTTGGAATTAAAAATGAACTTAAATCCCATCAACTTGAAAATGACTTGCTTACATTGGACCCCAATAATTTTCCATGCATTGACGGTTTTTTTTCCAAATTCAAGACCCTTAGACTTCTCTTGGAAGGAGTTAAGGTTAAGAAAGAAGATAGTAACCTTATCTATTCCATTCTTACTAAGTTGGGACCAACCTACTCTGTGTTTGTTTCCACCTTCCATTCTACAAGAGAAGCCTTCATTTCTCAAGGACAATCCTACAAGCCCCCTTCGTTTGATTCCTTTTGTGATTCCTTAATAAGAGAACAGGAAAAACTCTTACAACTTGGTCTTCTTAATCTTGGAAACTCTTCTAAGAAAGCGTTAGCCACCCAGCAGCGACCAAATTTAAAGAATCCTAAGAAGTTGTATCCTAAAACGAATGGTCCTAAACCAAACAAGGGTCCTAAGCAATTTCAGCCTCAAAATGAAAAATCATTTCAACAAAATGATAAGACAAATAAAAACAAAGGGAAGAAGACTAATACACATTGCCACTTTTGTAATCGAGATGGCCACTTAGAATCCAAATGATTTAATAAGATGGAAGCCTTGGAAGCAGCAATGAAGAAGCATAACATCCATTTGGAGCACTCTTCAACTTCAGCTTCATCTTCAGGAATAGCACCTTCTGCATGTGGTTTTCAAGCATCTCGATCTGGCTATGCACTAAATGTATCTTCTTCTTCTCATTCTCATGAGTGGCTCATTGATTTTGGAGCTTCTTATCACATGGCCAAAAACAAAGCCATGTTTTCTTCTTTAAGTGATTGTAACACCAAAAATATATATGTTGGTGATGATAGATCTCTTAGTGTTGTAGGGACTGGAACTATTCATATAGACAATGGTCAATTTAATGATGTATTATGTGTTCCAACCTTATCCTGCAACCTTCTATCTGTATATCAGATAACTCATTCAGGTGAAGGTAAAATCATTGAATTTTCACCTCACGATGTTGTAATTAAGGACCTAAGAGATCCTAGACAGATTTTAGCTACTGGCATTGCTGATGATTCTACAAGGTTGTATAAGTTTCACAACTTTGGGTCATCAAATCTTCCCTTAGTATTTGTTGCTCACAACGATGAAGTGAGCAAACTTTGGCATGAGCGATTTGGTCACTTAAACTATCGCTCTCTTCAGAATCTATGTAAAGAAAATATGGTGACAGGTCTTCCAATGGTATCTTGCAGAGATGGTGTTTGTTCCGGATGTGTACTCGAAAAACATCATCGGGATAGTTTTGAAAAATGTGCCTCTTGGCACACCTCAGCCCCTTTACAGCTTGTGCATAGTGATTTATGTGGTCCACTTCCAGTTGTTTCATTCTCTGGATACAAGTATTTCTTAACTTTCATTGATGATTTCTCCAGACGCACTTGGGTATACTTCTTAAAACTCAAGAGTGAAGTATTTAACATGTTCTTGGCCTTTAAGGCCTTTGTTGAAAAACAATCTGGACATCAAATTCTTAAGCTAAGATTTGATAATGGTGGAGAATATGTTAACAACAAATTCATCAACTTTTGCACTGAGAATGGAATTCAAATGCAACATACTGTTCCATATACTCCACAACAAAATGGTGTAGCTGAAAGGAAGAATCACACCTTAAAGGAAATGGCTAATTGTATGCTTCAATCTAAAGGAATTGGTCTTAATTTTTGGGCAGAAGCAATTAACTGTGCAAATTACATAATAAATCGCACTCCTACTAAGGTTTTAAAGAATATCACTCCAGAAGAAGCATGGAGCTCAATTAAACCAAATGTTAGTCACTTTCGTGTTTTTGGAAGTGAAGCATGGGCCCATATTCCAGATGAGAAACATAAAGCTTTAGAACCTAAGAGTGAATAATGTATTTTTGTTGGATATTCTGAAGATGTCAAAGGATATAGACTTATTCCGCTTAAGTCCAAGAATGTTATCATTAGAAGAGATGTAAAGTTTGCTGAAAATATATCGGCCTATGAGCCTAGTTCGGTGGATGTGCCACCTCTCCCTAGCTCTTCTACTTTTGAAAATATTTCTTCTTCAGATGATGAAAGCGAGGATGAAAATCCTCCCCCACCTTCTCAGGATCCTCCTTCAGCTCCTCAGCTTCCAAAATGGGTCCATGCTACTCGAGATGCAGCAGGTGATCTTGCCAGTGATCCTACAGATCAGCGACGTACACGTTCTCAGTTCAATAGAGCCTCTTCTTTACTGGCTCAAGCTTTATCAAATTATGATCCTGACACCTTTGCAGAAGCTTCAGGCCATCCAGATTGGGACACAGCTATGAATGAAGAATATCATTCATTATTGGAAAATGATACATGGGATCTTGTTCCTCTACCAAAGGGACGAAAACTTGTTAGATGCAAATGGGTTTACAGAACCAAGTATGGACCAGATGGGAACATTGATAAACATATAGATCATCTTGTTGCTAAGGGTTTTTCACAAGCTGAAGGCATTGAATATACTGAAACCTTCTCCCCTGTTGCCAAAATGAACTCTATCCGCCTTGATCTTTCCCTTGCTGCCTCTTTCAAATGGGAAGTCCATCAGATGGATGTTAAATCTACCTTCTTGCATGGGGACTTGCATGAAGAAATCTATATGGAACAACCTATTGGATTTATACAAACAGACTCCAGCCTTGTATGTCGGCTTAAGAAATCCCTTTATGGTCTCAAGCAAGCTCCTCAGACTTGGTATGCCAAAATGGATAGCTTTCTTTTAGAATCTGGCTTTTCTAGGTGTCATTCTGACAATACTGTCTACGCCAAGAAAGTGGGCAAGTCACTTATCATTCTTGTTCTTTATGTTGATGATCTTATCCTCACTGGTAGTGATCCCAACCTTATCAACCATGTGAAGTCTAGCCTTAAAAATAAGTTTGAAATGACATACTTAGGACACTTGCATTATTTTCTTGGTCTTCAAGTCTCACAATCCAAGGAAGGTATTTCCCTTTCCCAGTCCAAGTATGCCTGTGATCTTCTACGCCATTTTCACATGGAAGACTGTAAGCCAACCCCTTATCCCTTTCAATCTGGAGCCAAACTTTCAGTCACTTGTACTTCCCCTGAAGTTGATGCTACCTTATACTGTCAACTTGTAGGAAAATTTTTGTATCTAACCCATACTCGTCCTGACCTTCCCTTTGTTGTTGCCCTTATTTCTCGGTTTATGCAAAACCCACATGAAAGCCATTGGAAAGTAGCTAAAAGAATACTTCGTTATGTTCGAGGTACAGTTCAGTTTGGGATTCATTACAGTGCCGAAGCATCTCCTCTATTGGTTGGTTTCACTGATTCCAATTGGGCTGGTGACCCTGATGATCAGAAGTCTACTGCAAGTTATGTGTTCACTCTTGGTTCAGGACCTATTACATGGGCTTGCAAGAAACAAGGTGCCATTTCTCTTTCTTTAGCAGAAGCAGAGTATCGTGGTGCCATAGAAGCTAGTAAGGAAGCCTTGTGGCTTCGTCAGATCCTATCAGAGTTTGGCTTTCAGCAGTAGCATCCGACTACACTTTGGTGTGATAATCAAAGTGCCATTCAACTATGCAAAGATCCAATCCAACATCAGCACAGAAAACACATTGAACTGCACATGCACTTCATCATAAAGCTCATTCACGACCATGTTCTTGAAGTGCAATATTGTTCAACAGATGATAAAGTTGCAGACATCTTTACAAAGGCTCTCACAGAGGCGAAGTTTACTAAACTTCGATTTATGGTTGGAGTTCAGGAAGTTGTCACTAAGGGGGGATAGGCTCTAGTGCCTCCTTCCTTTTCCTATTGTGTCATATTTGTACATCCTTCAATCCTATCCCAAGTTGTTCTTAAGGGGGGATGTTAGGATATTCCGACACATAGGAAGTAGTTAAGTATAACTTGGTCTAGTATAGAGTTAGGTAAAGTGTGTTTCTTTACTATGTACTTTTTGTAACTTATAATCCGACGGTCACGATATGTAGTGATCCGACGGTTCATTCTCTCCTCAGTATTACTGACACTTGATCCGTGGAATAACACCCGATTGGTCCATGATCTCTATTTAAAGAGCATGGAGAGTCATTTGTAGGGGAATCGTCCATGAGAGAAGCTTATGTAAATTTTCATTCTTTTATTAATAAATTGCCTGAAGTGGCCGCATTGGCTCAGGCCGTGGACTGTTTCCCTCTTTGAGGGTTTTAACCACGTAAAAAATACTGGTGTATTGATCTGTGATTTGTTTGTGAGCGGTGTCCTTTGGTGTTCTGTCTGAGGAACTTACCCTGTAAATTCCTACATTTTTGTTATTTTTTTCACCTTTATTTATAATTTTGTTCAACTACATTATATGGGGCATTTATTTCCATGATTATGTACTACTTTGTTTTTCAATAGTTTGGAGCTAACCATTTTAGAGTTTGTCTTAGTAGGTTACTTGACACCATAGTCTTGTTCAACTTGTACCATATATCTTTACCATAAATTGTGGCACCTATTACTATCATCTATGTCTAACATTCTTTAACATTATGGGGGAGGATGTACAATTCTTCCTCAAGTGATTTTTTTGTGCTTCAACATTTTGTTTGATATCAAATTTTTCTTCAAAGTAAACTTTGTATCAAGCCGCTTGATTGTTATTTTCACTAGGAAATATAGGGGCTAGCAACCCATGAACTCTCACAAGACATATTAACATCCATAAAGATACTCATTTTATGTTGCTTTTTCATGAACTCACATTCATAGGATACTCATTTATGTCTTTTTTTCATTAATTGATATCCATAGGGACATTATTTTTATGTTGTTTTTAAAAATTTACACGAGCTTCTAATAAGGTTTCTATCCTAATCTCATTTTAGAGAATCAGACTTTCGTTTACTTCCTCATGTTGCCCAAAAAGGGGATTTGAGTGCATTATGTTATGTCTTCCTAAGGAGCTTCAAATCTAATGCTTATAATTCTTATGCGGACTTTTGGTTGTGTTTCCTAAATTAAGGTTATTTGGTTCACTTTAGATATTTTTAAATTTTTATATCGATTTGTTAACTATTAATTATTAATTATTTACATTCATAACACATACTTAATGGTGGTTTTTGTTGCTTTATTTTTTCTTTTATTCTAATTTTTAGCCAACATTCATTTTTTCTAATTAACAACATTTTTCCTAAAACATTCATCTTATAGTGGTTCGTCCTATCCATTCTTTATTTAACAATTTGGCCATGTTCTTTGAAGTTCTTTAGTCATAAGTTTTGATTAGTGATGGGCCTCTAAATTAGACATAAGTTAAGGCCTATGACCATCCTTCAGCACATTAAACCTCTCCTTTTGCATTAGATGATGCATTTTTAACTTTAATATATTCATTAGGAAGGTTTATGAATAATTGCATATTTGTGCCTAATATTATTTATTTTGTGGAATATTATGAGAATATTGGGCAGATTATGCAGATTTGGAGGAAGAGATAATTTAGGGACTTGCTCCTTACTACAGGAGGATCATTATTGAATAATAAATAAACAAGATATTATGTAATTATTGCATATATTGTGGAACTTCAATGATTGAGAAAATCTAGGAATGTGTTCCCTGCCACTTAATGCAGATTCCTAGTATTGGGAACCAAATCCACTAATCAAGGGATTTTGGTGGGGAAAAATTCCTCCATTCATGGGGAATGATTCCTAATCATTTTTTATAAGTACCAAGTCGAATTTGCCTCTAGAGGGAGATTTTTTATTAGTGTTCTTGTGGAGAGAACTTGTATTTCTGCAACTCCATTGTATTTTCTTGCAGGGATGTAATTGTATTGATGAAAATAATGAAGATTGGTGTCATGCTCAGCATCTAAATATTTTTCTCTTCCATAGGTCTCTAAGTTTCCTTGGGCTTGGCCATCCCACAAGCTTCTGAGCCCTTTTGTGTCATTTTCGTGTCTTCTTTTCACTTCTTATTCACATGCATCTCTTGTTTTTGTTTCTTTCTATTTCTGCATTTAGTATTAATGATTTCTTGTTGTAGGATTGGGTTAAATGGTTGATGTAAGTTCTTTTGCAGGATCACAAGCATCATTTCATCCTTGGAAAATATTTGGAAGGTCATAGTAATCATTGAGCTACTTGGATTAGTCTTCTTATTCCCAAATCTAGATTTCTGGAACTCCTTTGTGGCAAAGAACAATAAATTTCTGCTATCTTTTAGAGCATGCTAACAAGCTTCAATCGAGTTGGTTCCACTTGAATTAGATCACAAAAACATTCTAGTTCATAACAAAAATTACCCCATTTCATTTTCACTTGATTAGGTTAGGCATTTTATAGATTTACTAGCTCACTAGTTCTCGAATTTCTAGATTTTCGACTAGTAATTTTCTGTTATTTTTTAGCATGGGTTAACAGAGGTCTTTTTGAGTGATTCCACTTGAAATGGGGAACTAAGACATCCTAGCCAATAAAAAAAATTGTCCCATCCAATTTGGATTTGATTTTCTTAGTCATTCGATGAATTATAATTTCGTATTGTAAATCTGTAACATCCTCTAGTAAAACAAAGGATCATGTAGGAGAACTATTACATCTTGTAGTAAATCCTGTAGTAGTCTGTTTTGAGCCTGGATTAAGAAAAATAATCATTGAAGCTGGGATTAGGCCTCTACTTAACCTCCATGCCATCAAGACCATTTTAACCCCGTTCCTCCATACCTTTCTCCCCCACCAAAGAACAATTGAGGATTAGCATTTGCATTTATAAAACAAAAAGATTTAAAAAAATAGTTCTTTTATATTTACACATGCACACAATAGTTAGTAATCTCTAGATTAGATTTCTTTCTTAGATTATTTAAAACATTACATGTGACAAATAGGGTTAACGAAGGGTTATTTTGCAAGCAAAGTGTGTTAATAAGTAGATAGAGGATATCATGTTACTTTACAATCATTTTTAAATTCAGTCTTTCATTCCTACAAATAGGCAGCATTTCATTTCTCGCATGACAGCAAAGGAATGACACATTGTATGCTGCACATATAGTGCCGATACCTCTTACGTTTGTACAAATCCAGGGTTGATAATTAAATTCAGCCTTGGGAGTTGTAGCATTCTTGTTGCAATACCAAGGCACATCACTTTTTGGCGCCGTTTCCGGGGAGGTGTCAAAGTATGCATTGTTTTCTTCCCTAGTTGATTCATTTCTTTTTACTTTTTGCAAAAACAAAAAAGTATTTGCATTAGCCATATTTAATTTCAAAATTAGAAAACTGCATTACATTATAGTTTTCATTCAATCATAAGAACAAAAAATCACCAACACCAACCCCCCCGCCACGGCCCCCCCCCACCCCCCCCATCTGATCACATGGTGCAATAAGAGCCACATCACCATACACTTTTGTAGGTAGAAGAAGAAGATGGCAAAGAATGTAGAGGAAATGGATGGAAATGATGACAATGAGGAAGATCCTCTCGGATTTCCCATTCAAGATACTGATGGTAGTGTGCACATGAGGAAAATACCTCCATCGTTTCTTCCAAAATTTCATGGTTTAAGGTTAGAGGATCCAGAAACCTTTGTCTTTGAATTTGAAATTGTTTGTAGATCTTATGGTTACTTATTAAAAACTCTGTTGGGTGCAGGAATTACACTTAAGAAAACTCCTCAACACTTAAATTGTCAACCCTGGGGATTCGTAAACTTAGAGACGAAGCACAGGCAATGCCAAAGATGGTATGAATATTTCTAATATAGATCCCTACTTTCTTTAAAGGAAATATTGCATAATCAAACTAAAAAGAGAAAAAGGAAACTTGAACCATTAAAATAATCTAAGACTGGAATAAGGAAGAATGCATTTGCAAAAGGGATTGAGAAATAAAGGGGAAGTCACTCTAGCTAACTATTGATTAACCACCGAGTGTGTGTTTTTATTTAGAAGAGACACTTAGAAGTCTCATCAGATGAGCCCTTTAAACCTGATCCTTTAGAGATTTCCTTCTTGCACTAATTTGTCCTGCACTAGCGCAGTCTGCTTGCACTAGTGCAGGAACAAAGATTTATGCAAGGGTATAAATGGTGTGTTTACTAAAGGCGTTTTACTTCCTACAAGGGCTTGAACTTTTCCAGGTTCAAAGCACTCAGATCCCATGGCAAGAAACTATTTCTTGCACCAAATCAGAGCTTCTTGCACTTAGCATTTAATTCTTAAAATAAGTGCTTAGTTACTGCAAGTGCTATTATACTATGAAATCAAATTGCATACATAAAAATGAATGTTTCTGATTTTGATAGAGTGCAGAAATAAAGAAACAATCCATATACATTTATCATGTTATAAAGTGTTTAATGAAATCAATAAAATTGCGGGAGGTAAACTAGAAAGGATTGCTGCATCAAACCAACGTGCATTAGTGCAGGTTCATTTCTCCTGCTTGGACCAGGCGGGGAAAACCAAACAAAACTGCAGAAAAGAAATAGCACATTAACGTGCACTGGTGCAGGTTTATTTCTCCTGCTTGGACCAGGCAGGGAAACCAATCCGAAATCAGGTAAAGGAAAAGGGAATTTAGCTACTTCACATAGCGGATCCGCTTTCACTCAAATAGGAATGCATGTGCTTGAAATTAAACCACACTTGACAACATAAACACAAATTACAAGAAACACGAAATAGGGTAAATGTGCTGGGTTAGTTGGGCCCTAGCCAACCAGTGCGTTTCCCTTTCAAACGAAAATCCTGCTTAGTACTTTAATCAGTTCATTAGATTCAAACACAAAAATGCAATTTATAAAACATGAGGCGGAGCTCAATTTTTATTAATTCACTAAGGAAAATACATGCGTGAATACATAGTCTAGCCCAGATTCGGGCGATAACAAATACAAGCATGTTACTGCCTCTCTTGTTGTATCTCTATTCTATACAAAACTTCTATCAAAAACTGTCTCATCCTATTTACATTCTTCATTATATAGATCTTTGGCCGAAGGCCAAAAAGATCGTTTAACCAATTACATAACCATATGCAGAATTTAGCTTCTCAGCCTTCAAAATTAGACAGTTCAACAAAACTGGCCATAGCCAATCTCCAGTTGTTTGTTCTTCATAAATTCGATCTTGGTTGCCTTTGGATCGACCTTGTTGTCATGGCTGGAGCTCGGCTGCCTTCAAATCTATCTTGTTGTCGTGGCTGAAGCTGCTCAAAACAAGGCGGTGATCAAGGAGGTTCGGATCTGCTGCAAGGATTTGCTGTGCTAGCACCGGTGCAAGATCTGATCCTGCACTAGGATCAATGGTCACAATAAGCACTTGACTACCAAATAAACATTGGAGATATCGATAAGTTACAAAGAGTGATTATAAGCAAGAAATCATGTAATAAATAATTAATTAATGCTAAGTTGAATTAAAAATATGACAAATAAAGTGCATACGAAATATGTCACCGTTCTTGGACTAGTGCAAGATGGGGGTGTATAAGAGAAGTAAAACAACGGTAAATGTTTATGATTTAGGAAGGGGAAATGGAAACAAGAGAGCAAATTAGGGGGCTAACATCCTCCCATCCCTAAATTGTTGTGTGTCCTCACACAACTCTTTACCTCTGCAAAAAAAACTTCAAAACTTTAAGCATTCCAGCTCAATCCTGCTCTGGCATACTGTTATCAGCGTGCAATGTTTCAGACTTCTTCTTTCTGATGTTCTTTTGTTTCCTTGTCACCTTTTTAAGTCGCTTGAAACATTACGCAGCTCGATACTTCCAGACTTTAACTTCTCTTTTCTGTTTCTGGATCTTCGCCGTCAATTCTCCTCTACTCTGTTCTTTATCCTCCTGTGCTTTAGCTATAATCTATTCTAAGTTCTATACTTGAAGCTCTAGTTCAACTATCCAAGCAGTAAGAGTTACCAATTCTTTTTCTTTTTCTGTTTCGGCAGGGGATGTGTCTTTCTCAGGGACCTCCATATCCCTCATGGTTACATAAGGAAACTCTTCTTCCTCTGGTCCTTCTTCTTCTGGTTCTTCCTCCTCTGGTTCTTCTTCTTCTGGTTCTTCTTCTCTTGCCTCTCCTTCTTCTACTTCTTCTTCTCCTGTTGCTTCTTCTTCTTCTTCTGCTTCGTCTTCTTCGGGTTCTTCTCCTCTTGCCTCTTCTTCTTATGCTTCTTCTTCTTCTTCTTCTACTTCATCTTCTTCGGGTTCTTCTACTCCTGCTTCTTCTTTCAGTTCTTCTTCTCGTACTGGTGCTTCTTCTTGTATTGGTACAACAGGGGATTCAACGCCTTGTGGGAATTGTGGTTCTTTGCCTACATCAAGTACTTTATTCTTTTTTTGGGGCTTTTAAATGAAATCATCCAACAGAGCATCATCTTCAAACTCTGCAAATTTTGTTGCATTTGCAAGGACTGACAAGTTGTCATTTTCGGGGGTCTGTGCCTGTACTGGTGGCATAGAAGGAGTCTCTTCAACTGTTGCGCTAGCTGTTTTCTTATTTGAAGCTGGGGACTTTTCTTCTTTTTGAGATCATTTCCTTTTTGCACTGGTGCAAGAAGGACTCCCTTTTTCATTCTTACTCGGGCCCTTGCTTGTGCTAGCAGGGTCCTCTGTCTCCTTTCCAGTAGCTGTCTCTTTATGCAGCTATTTTAACAACACCTCCCAGGTCATGCCTTTAACTTCTAGTTTTTCAGGACCAGAATCTTTATCAGGTCGTGGTGATATAGCTTCGTTTCAGCCTGGTCTGCCTGTCCATCTTGCACACCTTTGGCCATTTTTTCCAAGCTCTTAAGTAGAAAATAGGGGAAATTCATCCTCCACCGGACGTGTCGGCTGGCTGAAAAATGCCGCAACATCCTAAAATGATATACAAGAGTGTGGGAGTATCTTCCCTCACAGGTTACAAACTTTTGTAGGCTGAAAAGGAGTTCTTTCCACTATCCCATCAAGGCACTGCGCAAAACTCCTTCCTTCCAATCTACCTCTATCTTCTTGTCGACGACGAAATTCTGCCATCGCTTCCTTTCTATCTTCTGATTTTTAAGCCACTGCTCGCCAGTATTTTCCAAGCCTGTCGCTGCTGCTATAAATTCTTCTGTGACTTTGAATTTGAGAGACCCAATTTTTACTCGGCCGTTTCTGAAACTTCTGGTAAATTGTAAAGCCACTTCTTTATCGTGCCCGTCAAACTTCTGCAAGAACTAGAGAAAGCCCGAGTCTCGCAATAGTGTAAGACTATTGCGATACTCGGCAATTTGTTCTACCCTACTGAGAGATGAGGGTTTGTTTCGAATAGGCGACATCATTGCTTAACAGCTATGAATAGTCGAGAATTTTACATGCAACACCAGGAGAATCAGTTCTTATAAATAGGAATCTAGTTGTCCACCATCCTTTCCATCGTATCACTAGTTCATTCACCATAGATGCACGACATCTTTGAGGTCAGGCTAAATTAGTACTTCCGACGGCGTTTTAACGGCTAGGTGAGGTAATAATTATGAGTGAAGGACATCTAGGATTATGGCGGAAAGGGGGCAATTATGTCCAAGCAACAGTTAAATACTTCTGCATTCCTTCATAATTAAAAAAAAGGAACTTAACATTAATTAAAAAATGATCATGATTCCTAACTTAAAAACACCTTGTACTTTAAATAGTTTTCTCCTAGTTAGTATGATAACACAAGTACTCATCGGCTAAGTGAAAGGACTTCATATAAATTTTCATGATGACCACTTTCCTATAACGTATGCTATGAAAGAACAAATTATACTATGTTCCTGTCAGGGTGCATGCTTGCACTAGTCTGCTTGCACTACTTAAATTATGCTATTCCACTGGTACCATTCTACTTGCTTCATCATATAGGACAACATGCTTGCACTAGTGCAAGAATAATATCTAAAAACAGAGAATTTAAATAAAACATAGGCTGGACTTCCACATGACTTCCTCAACTTATACTGGAAATTTGCTTCACCCTTTCTTGATGCTTTAGAGCATATGCTTTTGCTCTTTGTGCGCGAGATCCTGCAATGAATTCATGAGGGAATAAAGAAGTGGGAAAAGGGAAATTTTAGAAAGGGAAGGAATTCTATTACAGGGATTCCAGGAATAGTACCAAAAGGGGGAATAAATAGAAGTGGGATAGGGAAAAAAAATTCAAGGGTAAAGTGGGATCTTTTCTAAGCAGACAGGGTAAATTTAGAAGAATGTGGGAAGGTTAATCATTCTGGGATTGAAGAAGAAAACTAAGGGAATATTACAAAAGTGGAATATGAAGAAAGACAGAAAATTTTCTGGAAGGTCTGCCTGCACTGGTGCAAGAAAAAAATAATTGCAGCGAAAATTAAGCGTTACTTGAATAAAAATATCCATGCTAATTACCCCAATTGTATAAAGGTTGGTTCTGCTGAACTTGCTTTTACTTGGTGGTTGCTAGCATATCTAAAGATCAAGCAACATTTTCTTTTTATTAGAAATTTTTGATCTTCCTGCTAGCAAGTTTGTTTTCAGGTTGATCCTTCTGCAATCATGTTAGCGAATTGATTTTCATAATTACAGGAAAATAATTTTTTTTCTTTACTTTTTTCTTAATTTTTTTTTTTAAGAAGAAGAAGAATTCATGTTTTCAAAAGGTTGGTATTACCATTCACCACTACCATCCTGAATTGTCATTGGACTTGTTGTGTAAAATATTTCCTGGTAGGTGGTTGAAAATATTTCTTTAACCTGTGTCCATTTACCAAGAATACTGAATCTTGTCCATCAATAGTTTTAATTTCTACTGCTCCATTCTTGAATACTCAGATCACTTCATAAGGTCCCATCCAACGTGTGTGCAATTTCCCTTTAAAGATTTTAAATCTAGAATCATGAAGGAGCACCCAATCACCAAATTGGAATTTCTTTCTCTGAATAGACATGTCATGCCACCTTTTGCATTGATGTTGAATTAGTATGTTCTACCGAACATCATCCCTATGAAATTCATCTAACTCATTTAATTGGAGAAGAAATTGTTGTTGTGCCTCAGAGAGATCTAGTCGTAACTGAACTGCAGTTTTGAAAGTTTTGATCTAGAATTCAATTGGTAACATAACCTGTTTTCCATATACCAGCTCATATGGTGTATGTCCCGTGATATTTCTCCAAGTGGTTCTGTATGCCCACAAAGCCTCTGGTAATATTTCAGCCTAGTCCTTCCAATGCATATTTACTATCTTTGGAAGAATGGACTCAATCACTTTTTTTGTTGATTCCACCTAGCCATTTGCTTGTGGGTGATACGGCGTGGATTTCCTGTGCTGGATCTTATATTGCTCCATCACACCCTGTACCAGATTAGAAATAAATTGTGGACCATTGTCAGAAACAATTTCTCTAGGCACACCAAATCTAGTAAAGATTTCAGTAAAAAGAAAATCAACAACAACTTTTTCTGTAGCAAAAGAAATAGCTTTAGCTTCTACCCATTTCGTAACAAAATTTGTACAAACCAAGATATGCTTTTTACTTAATGATATTGGATTTATTGGCCCTATAAAATGAATAACCCATTTTTCAAATGGCTCAATCATAACTTGGGGGCATAAAGGCATTTCATTGGATTGATTAGGCTGGCCCATTCGCTGACAGCTATCACAATGCTTGACATACTCTTTGGAATCCTTAAACAAGGAAGGCCAAAAGTAACCAACACGCAATACTTTATATGTAGTCTACTTATTAGCGAAGTGGCCTCCACAAGATTCATCATGAGTAGATTTCAATATGTCAAACACTTCCTCCTCTCTTACACACCTATGGATAATCAGATCTGGACCAGTGTAAAAGAGATCTCCTTGAATCCAGGAATATGCAGCACTTTTCTGAACAATACTCCGCTTTTCATGAGCAGACAAGTGGGGTGGTGTTTTCCCAGTAACCAAGTAATTAGCAATGTCAAAAAACCATGGGGAATTTGTTGACATAGAAAAAAGATGTTCATCTGGAAAATCATCATTAACAGGAGTTGCTTCACCAGGATTATCTAATCTAGAAAGAAAATCTGCTACAACATTAGATTTTCCTGGTCTATCAACAATAGTAATATTAAATTCCTACAACAATAGTAACCACCTAGTCACTGTTCATCAAATATTTGATCACGAAATGATTAGTATGTACAAATACTCCATATCCTGTAACATAGTGTCTGAACTTATTAATTGCAAAAATTACAGCTAAAAACTCTTTCTCTGTAACTGTATAATTTAATTCAGCAGAAGACATTCTTACTAATATAATAAATAGCATAGGATTGTTTATTTTCCTCTTGTACTAAAGTTGTGCCAATAGCCAAATCTTAAGCATCAGAGGAAATGTGAAAAGGCAGGGACCAGTTAGGACCTCTCAAAACTGGTGCATGTACTAACTTTTCCTTCAATGTTTCAAAAGACTGTTGGCAAGCTGTGGTCGAAGAAAATTCACTATCCCTAGCTAGAAGTCGAAAAAGAGGGGCAACTATCTTAGAAAAATTTTCAATGAATCTCCTATAATAACCAGCATGTCCTAAAAAACCTCTTACTTCCCTTTGAATTTTGGGTGCAGGAAGATGCAAAATGATTTCGATCTTTGCTGGATCAACCTAGATACGTTTATCAGAAATCAAATGGCCAAGTACCACTCCCACTTTGCACATTAATATATATTTCTTATCAGTCAAGGTGAGATGGGCTTTCTGGCAACGAAGAAGTAATTTTTCCATATTTTCGAGAGCTTCCTGAAAAGAATCACCAAGCATAGAAAAGCCATCCATATAAATTTCTACAAATTCTAGATCAGCAAAAATGTCCAGGACTGCCCTTTGAAAGGTAGTCGGGGCATTACATAAACCAAATGGAAACACTCTATAAGAAAATTTACCCCATGGACATGTAAAAGTAGTTTTATCTTGATCTTCGGGTGAAATTTGTATCTGGTTATAACCACTGAAGCCATCCAAGAAGGAAAAACATTTATTTCCTGCAAGGGTATTAAGCACCTGGTCAATGAAAGGGAGAGGGAAATAATCTTTGAGAGTGGCTTTGTTTAATTCTAGATAATCAATTCAAATATGGAATATTCCATCTTTCTTAGGTACTAGCACTAATGGAGAGACCCACTAACTATAGGAAATAGGATAGATAAAAACAGCATCCAAGAGTTTCTGTACTTCTTCCTTCACAATATCTCTTAGACCTGGATTCGTTCGCCTTTGGGGTTTTCAGACAGGTTGGGCTCCTTCCTAAATATAGATATGATGTGTACAAGTTTAAGGAGGAATACCCTTCATATCTTCATAGCCCCGTGCAAAGGCACTAAGATGGTTTTGCAACAAATTCACAAGCTGCTCTTGCTGAGATGAGTCCAAATCTGAACTAATATACAAGAATTTACCAAGGCTAATCTCAACAAGAGTAGTATCATGCTTAGGAGTACTCAAGAGGGTGGTAAAATGCAGCGGTACAGAAGAATGAGAATCATTATTATCTTGAAAATCTAGGCTAAAAATCTGGCTCAATAGCTCAAAATTAGGCATAGTGTCTAAATTATTCAGGAAATCTTGAATCTCATCTTCTTGTGAAGACCCAGTATAATGATGAATAAGGGAAATGGGTTGAGTCTCCTCATCACTGCTTTGATCCAACCATAAAGTATCTCGAAGGTCCTGAATGGATCTGGTAGGGGGTATAAGGTAACTTTCTTCCTAGAATCTCCATGCGAAATATACATATCATCGAAGTGACATCCAATATATGCATCGACTGTAGCAAGCCATGGTCGACCCAAGATCAAGGGATGTCCTCCTACTGGGTTCTTTGGCTAAAGCACAATGAAATCAGTAGGATATTCCCAAGAATCTAATGAGATGATCACATCGTCCAATACTCCTTCTGGCTTAATTTTAGATCTATCTGCTAATTCAAGCACAGTGGGAGTAGGGCGAAGATGAGATAACCGAAGTTGATCCATGGTTTGCTTAGTCATGACATTAATGGCTACCCCTAGGTCTATAAGAACATTAGAGACAAGGACATTACCAATCTAAACTGAGACAACAGGGTTTCCGGGATCAGTATATTTTTCCATAGACACACATCCCGTCATCAACTCTGCTACCCTACCAACAAATTGAATGGTTTGGGGTTCCAATCTCTTCCTCCCAGGTTTCTTGAGACAGAGTTCCTTAATAATCTTGGTACAAATAGGGATCTCTTTGATGGCTTGGAGCAGAGGTATCTTAATGAAAATATTTCGAAGCTCTGATGCCAAGCTAGTCTCAGAAATAGGCTCACTTCTTTCCATTACTAGTCTCTCTGGGAAGGGAGGCTGGTTGGAAGAAGATGGCAAGGATTCAGAGGGTAAGGGCTGCTTAGTGACAACTTTCAAAGAATGATTAAGAGTTTCCTCTTCTTCTTTCTCTTCAACAATCACTCTAGGTTGCTTCTGATTTTCTGATGTTACAGTCCTTCCCGATCTTAATTGAATATCATGAACCCCAACTAGAATAGACTAGTACTCGAATGGTAAAGGTGGGTTTGTCACATAGATCATTTGCACTGCTTTATTATTGTTAGAATTGGGCATAGGTTAAGTAGGCAACTGAGGAGGTCAAAAACTTGGAGGTAAAGGTAATGGTGGAGTAGACTGACTCGGAAGTTGAGGCATTGAATAAGGTGTATGTGTAGAGGGATATGACTGCATGGGTGGCTAGTAGGAATATGAAGAATGAGTTGGCCCTATCCAAACTTGTTTCCATGGTTGAGAAGGTTGCCCATGCTAATATTGTTTGTCATACTGCCACTGCTGATTAGTGTTAGGATAAGAATATGCATGTGAATTATAACCAAAATAGTGTGGAGAAAATTCAGGAGCCATACTTTCACCTACCTAAGGCTAATTTCTTTTTTCTCCCACAGCATACAAGTATTCAGCTTCAGGTTTCCCCCCTATAAATACAACTTTAAGTCCTGGTATAGAGGGACATTTTTCTATGACATGGTCTTCTGCACAAATAGCACACTTATTAGTTTCTTTCAAATTAAGAGGACACTCTTTAGGAGGATGCTTATCTCTACATTTAGGACAAAAATACATAATGACTCTTATTCCTTTATGAGTTTTGTTGAAATTTTAAAGAGTCCCACTATTTGGTAACAATTTTCATTATATCAATTTTCATGTTTTTCATTTTATTTTCTAGTCCAATAATCATAGCATCAGTAGATTCAGTTTTTCTATTTCTATTTCAAGTTCCTCTACCAGATCTATACTGATTTCTTGAAAATTTCCTGCATAATTCACAAATTTGTTCAAAAGTTTGTTGAGAAATTTCACCTTGTCCTAACAGATTTAAATTATTTCAATCATTATCAATAAGTCCTCTTAAGAACAAAGTTTTAATATTACTGGAATCAAGCTTAAGTTTCAAACTTTGTAAAATATACAGAAATCTTTCTAGGTAATCTTCAAGAGTTTCATCATCATCATATATGATTGTAAAAATCTCATCCTGCATGTCCCGAGTTTTGCAATATTCTTGATATTTAGAAAAAAAACACTCTCTTCCTCTGATTCCAAGAGGCTATCGTGTTTCCTCTTAACCCCATAAACCAGCGTAGAGCTGAGTCCTTGAGAGTAACAGGAAATAATCTTAACTTCTAAGTGTTAGTTGAATAATCATAACTTCTACACAGAATATCAAACTCGAATAGAAAAGAGTCAGGATCTTCATGAACTTTACCATGGAAATGAGGGAGAGCTGATGATGGAATATTCTTCATTTGCGCCACAATATCAAGGTCCACAATTGGAAACACAAAAGTGGATTGTTCCCTATTTACCTGGTTTTCACCAGTCCCTTCCACATGATCTTCATGGTCTGCTATTGTTTCCCTTTTGCTCCCAACATATTGAACCACACCTGAGCTGTTGTCACCAGAATCTAGGTGGACTATTCCTGCGTGATGGGTTTGAATTGGATTGGGCTTCCTGCTCATAGAAGGAGACCCAATATGAGAATTGTTTTCAGAATTATTTCGGCCCATAGTGGGCTTTGAACCCTTACCCTTTCTAGGCATTCATTTCAAAACAAAAAAAATAAGAAAATTAACAAAACAACTTCTAATAAAAAATGTTGTCAGAAATCAATCAACACCAGTAAAATTCCTTCAAAGAAGCTTTTCCAAACAATATTGAGAAAATAAAGGAAAAAATTACCTCTATTATATAATCATAAAATTCTTACCAAATCAAATCGCCTCCCTGGCAACGACGCCAAAATGTTGGGTGCAGGAATTACACTTAAGCATACTCCTCAACACTTAAATTGTCAACCCTAGGGATTTGTAAACTTAGAGACGAAGCACAGGAAATGCCATAGATGGTATGAATATTTCTAGTATAGATCCCTACTTTCTTTAAAGGAAAGATTGCAGAATCAAACTAAAAAGAGAAAAAGGCAACTTGAACCATCAAAATAATCTAAGACTGGAATAAGGAAGAATGCATTTGCAAAAGGGATTTATAGATAAAGGCACAATCACTCTAGCTAACTATTGATTAACTACTGAGTGTGTGTTTTTGTTTAGAAGAGACACTTAGTAGTCTCATCAGGTGGGCCCTTTAAACCTGCTCCTTTAGAGATTTCCTTCTTGCACTAATCTGTCCTACACTAGCGTAGTCTGCTTGCACTAGTGCAGGAACAAAGATTTATGCAGAGGGTATAAATGGTGTCTTTACTAAAGGCATTTTACTTCCTGCAAGGGCTTAAACTTTTCCTGGTTCAAAGCACTCAGATCCCGTGGCAAGAAACTAGTTCTTGCACCAGATCAGAGCTTCTTGCAATTAGCATTTAATTCTTAAAATAAGTGCTTAGTTACTACAAGTGCTATTATATTGTCAAATCAAATTGCACACATAAAAATGAATGTTTTTTATTTTGACAGAGTGTAGAAATAAAGAAACAATCCATATACATTTATCTGGTTATAAAGTGTTTAATGAAAGCAAGAAAATTGCGAGAAGTAAACTAGAAAGGCTTGCTACATCACACCAACGTGCACTGGTGCGGGTTCATTTCTCCTACTTGGACCAGGTAGGGAAGACCAAATAGAACTGCAAAAAAGGAATAGCACACCAACGTGCATTAGTGCAGGTTTATTTCTCCTGCTTGGACCAGGCAGGGAAACCAATCCGAAATCAGGTGTAGGAAAAGGGAATTTAGCTACTTCACACAACGGATCTTCTTTCACTCAAACAGGAATGCATGTGCTTGAAATTAAACCACACTTGACAACATAAACAAAAATTAAAAGAAACACGAAATAGGGTAAACGTGCTGGGTTGGCTGGGCCCTAGCCAACTAGCGCGCTTCCCTTTCAAATGAAAATGTTGCTCAGTACTTTAATCAATTCATCAGCTTCAAACACAAAAATGCAATTTATAAAACATGAGGTGGAGCTCCGTTTTTATTAATTCACTGATGCAAATACATGCGTGAATACATAGTCTAGCCTAGATCCAGGTGATAACAAAATATAAGCCTGTTATAGCCTCTCTGGCTATATCTCTGTTCTATAAAAAACTTCTATCAAAAACAGTCTCGTCCTATTTACATTCTTCATTATATAGATCTTTGGCTGAAGGCCAAATAGATCATTTTACCAATTACATAACCATATGCAGAATTTAGCTTCTCAGCCTTCAAAATTAGACAGTTCAACAAAAGTGGTCGTAGCCAATCTCTAGCTATTCGTTCTTCATAAATTTGATCTTGGCTGCCTTTGGGTCGACCTTTATGTTGTGGTTAGAGCTCGGATGCCTTCAAATCTATCTTGTTGTCATGGCTGAAGCTGCTCAAAATGAGGTGGTGATCAAGGAGGTTCGGATCTGCTGCAAGGATTTGTCGTGCCGGTACCGGTGCAAGATTTGATCCTGCACTAGGATCAGCGGTCACGGTAAGCACTTAACTACCAAATAAACATTGGAGATATCGATAAGTTACAAAGAGTGATTATAAGAAAAAAATCATGTAATAAATAATTAATTAATGCTAAGTTGAATTAAAAATATGAAAAATAATGTGCATACGAAATATGTCACCATTCTTGAACTAGTGCAAGATGAGGGTGTATAAGAGAGGTAAAACAATGGTAAATGGTTATGATTTAGGAAGGGGAAAATGGAAAAAAGAGAGCAAATTAGGGGGTTAACAAACTCAAAGACTAAGATTGTTTCCGACAACATTGAAGGATAGAGCTCTTACATGGTTCATGAGTTTAGGGACTAATTCAATAAGATCATGGAGTGAGATGCAAAAGATGTTTCTAGAAAAATATAAAGATCATGATCTTAAAGAAGAAATCTTTAGAATGAACCAAAGAGAATATGAGAGCCTTGAGGATATAATAGAGAGGTTCATGTATAATGTTAAAAGGGAAAAACTACATCATTTAGAATCCGACACACTAAAAACCCTCTTACTTAGAACAATTAGGGATGAATGGATTAATATCCTTGATCTCATGAGTATAGGTGATGTATACCAATTATCATTGGAAGAAATTTGTGAAACATGCAAACACATATCGAGAGGAATGGCAAGAGTAGGTAAATTAACATCAAGATTGGTAAGTCAAGCTAAACTTGGAAATTTGTTTGATGATTTTAAAACAGAAATTCTTAGCAACCTAACCAAACAAGTGGAAATGTTAATAACGAAAGATGAAGAAAAATAAGATGTTGATATTTGTGTTGTCCATGCAGAATCACATGATGTTAAACATTGTCCATCATTACGAAGGTTGAAGGAAGTTTACCAAGAGGACAATGGAGCAAGTCAATTTCCAATGCAACTATGTTATGTAGCTCCAAGAGGACCATGGAAACCTATTCAACCTAGTATGGTGCAAGAACATAAATCACAATTTCAAGCTTATGCACATCCATCTCAAAGTAATTGGAACACACTTTTTCCTTGGCAACATTAGCCATCTAAACCCCAAAACCAATTTTGGCAACAAGGTTGGCCATGAACTTATGGGAGCCATCCACAATATCCTCAATATTTTCCTCAATATCCTCCATACCCAACTCCATGTTATTCCTACCATTCACCTCCACCACAACCACAACCCCAACCACATCCATCTCAAATATCCACTCCCACTCAACTACCTGTACCACCATTTCCAAACCCACACATTGAAGTAGCTCAGCCCACTTACAATGTTGAGGTACAACACTTCCAAACATCTCCTCTTGAGCTAAATGGTATTCACCATAGCTCAGGAAGAGTATTGCAAAAAATATATTCTCTTGATATCATTGAAGGACTACATCCAGAAGAAGAATATTCAAATGAGAATACTAAAGGATCATGGGTTGCATTTGATGAAGATTAGACATCAAAATCATAGATTGAGGAAGCTCCCTCATGGTTACCATAAAATCCTCCATGTATTCAAGAGAACAATCAGAAAAAAAAGGAAGATTTGAAGGTCATGGAAGAAGAATACATCCAAGATGATCCAAATCAGAAAATGGATTAGGGGCATCACAACTATATTGAAATATGGCTGAAGATAGTCACTAAGTTGCAGCAATACTCTCTTCTTCAATCGTTCTTGATATCATCAAAGTAAAAGCATTTGATCACTCAAATTCAGGTACATGTCAAATCATACATTTCAAGCCTACACATTAGTTTATCTGTCATCATGATGTGCACATGGCTCCATTGGAAGTATTCTTATACATGAAAGTGATTTTGCTTTTCAAGTAGGGTAGGGTAGAAAAAAAATGAAAAATAAGAGAAAAAAATAAAAATATTAGGTGAAAACTTCCTTTGAGGTGCCTCAGATTGGCTCATTGATTGAAAACCTCCATGAGGTAGTCAATGGGTTGGGAAAAAGAAAAAAAGAAGAAAAGATCCTAGGTTAAAACCTCCTTTGAGGAGTCTCGGTAGACCTACTAGTTGAAAACCTCCTTGAAGAAGCTAGTAGGCCTAGAAGAAAAAAAAAAGAAAAGAAAAAAAAAAATCTTTGCTGCATGTATCTCTTTGATGAATGTAAGTTCTCTCCAACATCTACAAGGAACAAAAACAAGTTGCCACCAAAGAAAGAAAAAATAGGTCAAACCTAGTAAAAAGAAGTCAAATTTTGACTTTCTCTCCTTTGCTCAAATGCTCCAACAAGGCCAAGGCCATGCCAATACATCACCCTCATATATTTCCACAATCCACCCATCATTCTCAATCTTTTCCCATTCAGTTTGCTTGTCCTAAAAAACTACAGGAAGGCTCTGTTTTACTACAGGAAACAAAAATACATAGAGCATAAATTTATTTTTTCCATAACTTGAAAACCATGCATCCATTTGCCAAGTTGTTTCATGGGGATATGAATATGGATGATGGTAACATGCTCAAGAAATTTCAGCAAATTCCAGTGCACAGTTTTAGAGAAATCAACCTTCATCACTTACAACCAGTTTTTCATTTTCTCGATATCCGTGCATCCATTTAAAAATATGTTTCACGGGGAGATACATATGGATGATGGTAACATGCCAAAGAAATTTCAGAAAATTTTAGTGCACGGTTTCCCAGAAATTGGCCTCCATCACCTTCAACCATTTTTAGTTTTTCTCGATATTTGTGCATCCATTGACCAAACTGCTTTTATGGGGAGGTGAATAATGATGATGGAAACATGCTCAAAAAGTTTCATGTCAATCCATTCTACCGTTTTGGAGATATGTACAAAACAACTCTGCTACAAGAGGTTGTCCTGAATTACTACGGGAGTTTCTTGTAGTACTATAGGAAGTTCTGAAAATCTACAAGATTGGCAGTCTAATGGAAAAATTATGGTGTAGGCATGTTTTGGGATAGGAAAAAAGGACACTGACTTCACCACCTCTCAGCCAACACCCATCATGACCATGTCGCTCTATGGCCACGCCTTCCACTTATCTCAATACCTATTTAGCCTCCAACAGAGAAAGGACACAAACATTCAAAAAAAAAGGGTAGCTAAAGTAGCCTATTTGGAAGTAACAAGAGGCTCTAGGCCTAACCTTCAGCACCATGATTGAAAGAGGAGAAACATAACTACAGGCACAATGAAACTCCTCCATATCTCAACAACAACAGAGGAAGCCATCACCTGCAGATTAACAATAAGACAACCCATCAGCGAAATAAGATCAACAAAAAAGAAAAAGGCAGTCAAGAAGATGTACCTGAGTCATGAGAAGCACAACAACATCAACTCAGCAGAAACATGCTTGTCTCTCCAACAACCATCAGGTAGGTACATGTATGCAATATTTTTTACCTCTTCTCTTGAGCATATTATAGTTAGAAATTTTTTATCAATGCATGAGAGATGAGGTTTTATAAGTTAAGGCTGGATCAATAGTCTCAGCCACCTTCAACTAGTTAATTATAGCTCACTCCTTCGCTCATGATATGTTGAAAATTCAAATTATGAAGGGTGATGATTTCAAGGAATGATGAAAATAGTGAAAAGAAGATTTTTTTGCAGAGGCTAAGTCACCACAACACTCCAAGCCCTCCATCCACTTCATATTCACTGTCTATCCACCATTCATCCATCCAATTTCATAATTTCAAGAAAAAACCCTATCTCACCCTGAAAATTTCTTGAAAAAGAAAATAGAGCATCCTCTCCATTTTCACTAACCTACATCATGAATGTTGCTACAAGAAGGAAGAGAGAAAAATTTGTGCTAAAACACAAAATGATAGTGCCTAATAGAGACCTAATCAAAATAGAGAACTCCAAGGCCATTAGGCAACCATCTAGGCCACAAGAGAGAAGAAGAAGGCAACAAAAGGAAATGAGGCATCCACCATCAAAACATAACTCAAACTACAGTGATGAAAAGAGACTTTCCAAGAGGTCTCTAATCTCTTTCTAGCTTTTGTCCAAGGCCTAAAAGATGTTACCAAAATGAGAGAAAGGCATGGGAGTCAAGTTGAGGGTCTGTCTTAGGATTAGACTATCATTTATGCTCAAAAAGGGTTTCCTGTAGTTTTAACAGGGTTTCCTGTAGTTTTGACAGGAATTACTATAGGATGTCCTAGTTCTCATCTAAAGACATTTTGAAGGTTTTAGAGGTTTCCAAATGGTGGAACAAGGTAGCAGAAGGTTGATAAGGATATGGAAGACCTTGCCAAACTAATATTCAAGAAATATCATGAATAAGGGGAAGAAGGCAAACTAATGGTCTCAAGAAACAAATATTTTTCTTTTCACAAATATGTTTCTAGGTTTGTCCTTGCAGAACTTACAACCAAGATTCTTAATGCACAAGAGAGAGGCCACCAGGGCTATGAACGAGGCACAATGAGGTCACTAAGTTGCTCAGAGGATGAGCAACACTTTCAACAGGGGGGTATGATGGGCCTCTAAATTAAACATAAATTAAGGCCTATGACCATCCTTCAGCACATTAAACCTATCTTTCTGCATTAGATAATGTACTTTTAACTTTAATATATTCATTAGGAAGGTTTATGAATAATTTCATATTTTTTGCCTAATATTATTTATTTTTGTGGAATATTATGAGAATATTGGGCAGATTATGAAGATTTGGAGGAGGAGATAATTTGGGGACTTACTCCCTACAACAGGAGGATCACTATTAAATAATAAATCAACAAGATATTATGTAATTATGGCACAGATTGTGGAACTCCAATGATTGAGAAAATCTAGGAATGTGTTCCCTCCCATTTAATGCAGATTCCTAGTATTGGGAACCAGATCCACTAATCAAGGGATTTTGGTGGGGAAAGCTTCCTCCATTCATGGGGAATGATTCCTAATCATTTTGTATAACTACCAAGTCAAATTTTCCTTTAGAGGAAGATTTTTTATTAGTGTTCTTGTGGAGATAACTCGTATTTCTACAGCTCCATTGTATTTTCTTGCAGGGATGTAATTGTATTAATGAAAATAATGAAGATTGGTGTCATGTTAAGCGTCTAAATATTTTTCTCCTCCATAGGTCTCTGAGTTTCCTTGGGGCTTGGCCATCCCATGAGCCTCTAAGCCCTTTTTTGTCATTTTCTTTTCTTCTTTTCACTTCTTATTCACATGCATCTCTTGTTTTTGTTTCTTTCTATTTCTGCATATAGAATTAATGATTTCTTGTTGTAGGATTGGGTTAAATGGTTGATGTAAGTTCTTTTTCAGGATCAAAAGCATCATTTCATCCTTAGAAAATATTTGTAAGGTGATATTAATCATTGAGCTACTTGGATTAGTCTTCTTATTCCAAATCTAGATTTCTAGAACTCCTTTGTGGCAAAAGAGCAGTAAATTTCTGCTATTTTTTAGAGCATGCTAACGAGCTTCAATGGAGTTGGTTCCACTTGCATTAGATAAAAACAACATTCTAGTTCACAACAAAAATCACCCCATTTCATTTGCACTTGATTAGGTTAGGCATTTTATAGATTTACTAGCTCACTATTTCTCGAATTTCTAGATTTTCGACTAGTACTTTTTTGTTATTTTTTAGCATGGGTTAACAGAGGTATTTTTGGGTGGTTCCACTTGTAATGGGAACCTAAGAAAACCTAGTCAATAAAAAAATTTGTCCCATAAAATTTGGATTAGATTTTCTTGGTCATTCGATGAATTATAATTTTTTATAGTAAATTTGTAACATCCTGTAGTAAAACAGGGGATCTTGTAGGAGAACTAGGGGATCCTATAGGAGAACTAGTACATCCTGTAGGAAATCCTATGGCAGCTTGTTTTGAGCCTGAATTGAGAAAAATCATCATTGAAGTAGGGATTAGGCCTCTACTTGACCTCCATGCCATCAAGACCATTTTAACCTTCTTCCTTCATACCTGTCTCCCCTACCAAAGTACAAGTGAGGATTAACATATGCATTTATAAAACAAAAAGATTTAAAAAATGAGTTCTTTTATATTTACACATGCACATAGCAGTTAGTACTCTCTAGATCAGATTTGATGCTTATATTAGTTAAAACATCTGTTAAATACACACATGGCAGCAACAGAATATGAATGATAAACATGAGAGTACATTTATTATTAACAAATGATATACATTTATAGTACATGGTGTGACCCTTGGATTCATATTCCAAGTGGTCTCTTGGACTCCTTTTGGCTGTTCAGCTTCCACACCAACCCTTAGAGAATTAGGTGTCCAACATTCCCCCCCTTAATCCAAAGGGTTATGTATGAGTCCAAGAAGAGAGTTGTAATACAAAACGTGAAAAAATGCATGGTAGCACTAGGCTGAATGTGCTCTCTGAAATGTTGGTATAAAGGGCGGTGGTTTAAGGATGACCACCAACACTGGAACGCTTAGTGCAGTTCCCAGAACTCTTCCAAGTCTGGCATGAAGCTCAGGTCTTCTGCTAGAGGAAGTGCTCCTGATGTTTTGAAGAGGGAAACCTTCAACCATGAAAGGGAGGTCTCACCCTGCATAAAAGGGAGAACCTCAACTTGAAAAGGGAAGTCTCAACATGTGATGGTTTAAGGATTACCACCAACTCTAGAATGCTTAATGTAATTCTTTGAAATCTTCCAAAACTGGCAAGAAGCTGAAGTCTTATGCTAGAGGAATTGTCCCCAATTCTTTGAAGAGGTATCATTAACTGAAGGCATGCTCAGGGCATTTTTGTCTCTGTCTACAACTCTGAATTTGTTATGGCAGGTTGTGGCTCAGGCTCGCTTGATGTGGCTTTGAAGCTTGTAGATGACCATCATTTCCCCCCTGTCAGATACAAGGTGAGATTATGGAGAAAACTCCATTGCAAGACTGTTCAACACTCTAGAACAAGTTCTGACATGTGACTGGAATATCTTCTTGGTTGTTGATGCCCATTGCCAATAAGTGATCCATCCAAGATGAATCTTTGCTCTTGCAGTAGGCTTGTTTCTGAAGTATCTGTGTGAAGAATGGGTAGTTTTATGAAAGTGCTCACATAGATGAAGATCAAAAAAATGATCTTTCATATGGCCAACTCGGTCACAGTGTTGGCATTTCATAATCTGTTGTTGTTGCGTTTGCTGTGGAGGAGGGGCAAAATCTGGAATAGTTGAAGGTGAACTGTCATGAGGAGCAGGTGAAAATGAATCGTCTTGAAGAAATCCAACACTTTGAAATTGGATTGGTTTGGAGTAGTCTGGAATATGAAAAGACACGTCCTTGTCATATCCAAGACTAGTTCTGTGCTTGTTGTGGACAATATCTTCCCAAGGTTTGATGACCGACTTGGGAAGTGTAGACTGAATTTCTGCTTGTGCATGCAATTTTGTTGTTTTATTGGGCACTAGATCTGAATCAATTGTAAAATTATTTTCTTTTTGTTTATGGGAGTCTGTTTCAATCTTCTGAACAGAAACAAGTTTAGAATGATGACTCCACTACTGTAATTCTTCCTGCTGTAGTTGAGATTCAAGCTGCAAAAATTCTACCTTTTCTTGTGTATACTGCAGATAGGTTTTAATATCATAGAGAGTGTTCTTGTTGATTTTCATTGTATCATGATTAGTAGAATGTATCATAGTTTTCAAGAACTCTAATATTTCAGTAATTCGAACCATATTCTTCATTCTCAAAATTACACCTTTTTTCTTTTAAACTGATCACAACTTTGAACAAATGAAGAAGCAACACCCACTCACAATAATATGTCAAAAATCTTTCCTTTATCGTTGGAAATTTGGAACTTTGAGCAAGTCAACGCCACTGTGGTAACCATCGTTCTTTCCTGCAGTGTGAAGAAAACTTCCGAGAACTATGAACAACCCAAATTTTGTGAATTCAATTTCGTTTTCACAAATAATGACCATGAAGAAAATATCCCTGGAAAATCTGTGCAAATGCTTCGACATGCATATTACAAAAGCTCAAGGCATATACCACCAATGAATGCATCATCAAGACTTGTAATTTCCTTCCTTAAAAAGACTTCTTCCATGTGTCCATCATCCCTTTTGGTAGAATTGTAGTCCAGATATAGGGATTGAATAGCTTTCACCGGGCTCAATTGATTTGAAAACAAGAGATTTGTACCTAAATTCTATTTATGCAACACTACAATAGCTTCATCAATAATCACACATATATCAGAAGATGAAGAGACTTGAATGCATATTCAAACCATCCACTCATTTAAAATCATGCTTCAATAGAAATGGAAATGAATGACCAAGAACCCAACATCAGAGATGATTATAACAGTGAGAAGGAGCCTAGAGATTTCAAAATAATATTCGACTAAGAAAAGGCCAACATCCCCATCATCAAGAATGCATAATATCTCAGAAAATGTGCCCTATATGCCCCAATATCTCCTGTACTCTAAAATGTTGTACGTTAAACCGATAACGTTCTGCCACACATTGATGTTATTCCCCACAAGACAGTGCTAGATTTTGATATTGCTGCAAACCTTTTTTTTTACCCTACTGTTGATGCCAAGTTCTGATATATATAAACGTATGAATGGAGTATTGGGAAGGAGGTGATACAAAAGCGGTATTAGAGAACTCAGGAGTCACGTTATATGGTAGTTATATATTAAAATGAGAGCAATTGGGCTGGCAGTGACAAGTATCTATGCAGAGGGAGGTACAAATGTAGCTTGGTATGGACAGGAAGCGTGGTATCAATGTAGCGGAAGGAGTGGCGGTGGCAGAGTATGGGAAACCACGTTGAATGATATGACAACCTTTGCAACCAAGCAGTGGAATGGAGTGGTATATGAACCAAGCACTGCCACAATGACTGTTTGCAGGTCTGCTTCACAAGTTAGCTTCACCACATGTGTACACAAGCTCACAGGGGTTTTGACCACAACTAATTCATTCACCAAAACAAACGCATATATTCAACACTCAAATCGACCACATCTGTTGCATTCTCACATTGGTATCAACGTTTTTATCAAATTTTCATTCCACAGACTTCAGGGTTCAACACACTCACATCAATTTTGGACCTGTGCTCACTGAGGATGTTCAACACTGCTCCAAGGATCCAAATTCGTGGAAGGACATTAATTGATAAGGATACAAAGCAAATAGATCCTTCGACCTCTCACAGAGCATTCACAGATCTAGAAATGTTAGCACATCATTCATGGAGGAGAATGTTCCTGCCATCAAAAGATCATCAAGAGGAGGTGTACAATGAAACTGTTATGATAATGAACAATGGAAAACGTAACTGTTATGATAGCATAACTGTGAGTATTATGGAAGGTGTTTTTTTTTTTGGCAGATTACTATAGAGAAATGGCTGAGCAGATTCAGAATGGCAGGATAGAAATGGAAGAGAGTGATTTTGGATTGGTTTTAAAAACTGTATGTAGCACCGGCCAACACTATTCAAGGGAATATGAATCGACTCTTCAGATCCTTGGTGAGCAGTAATGATATTTTATGTCAGCATTAGAGAATATTAATGGTTAGATGTAGTGTGGCAGAGTAATTCCTGGGCAGAAATATGATATGTATAGTTCTGAAATGCATAGAGAGACAGAATTGATTTGCTCAGAAAAATTAAGAGAAACATGTCCAATGATTTGTGGGCAAAGATTGTAGCTAGAATTTAGCTGAAAAAGCATTCATGAAATGCAAAACTGATTGCAGAAATGACTTGCACAGAAAGGCCATAAAAGAAGTGGCTCAAATATGAGCAGGGCAGGATATTGCCCGCTCTGATACCATGTTAAATACACACATGGCAGCAACAGAGTATGAATGATAAACATGAGAGTACATTTATTATTAACAAATGATATACATTTATATTACATGGTGTGACCCTTGGATTCATATTCCAAGTGGTCTCTTGGACTCCTCTTGGCTGTTCAGCTTCCACACCAACCCTTAGAGGATTAGGTGTCCAACAACATCACATGTGACAAATATGGTTAACATAGGGTTCTTTTACAAGAAAAGTGTGTTAATAGGTAGATAGAGGATTTCATGTTACTTTACAAGCATTTTTAAATTTAGTCTTTCATTCCTGCAAATAGGCAGCATTTCTTTTCTCTTATGGAAACAAAAGGAAGGACACATTGTATGCTACACATATAGTGTCAATACCTCTTAAGTTTGTATGAACCCCAGGTTGATAATCAAAGTTGGTAGTCTTGGGAGTTGCAATATTCTTGTTGCAATACCGAAGCTCATCAATTAGATATTGATATCTATTAGTTTCAAACTCTTGCCATTTGATGCATCTTTATGATATTTTTCTCAATTTCAAATGCAAAACCTTTTAACATGACTATTTTTCTTTCTTTGGTGAAAAGTTTTTTGATTTTTTTTTTCATTCTTGCTAACTAGCAATCAAAATGTAACATTGGATGTAATAGTGTATGCATGAGCACAAAAACCTTGACATTCAGGCAAGTTGTCTAATAAAAGTCATTTCCCAAAGCCTGGGTTTTAGTAGGGCATGGCACAACAAAGTCGGTCAGCATATTCAAATATTTGTGAAGCATGCCAATGTGTTGATTGTTGTGGAAAGGGATGTATTGCAAATGTTTAATATATGATTCACTTATATTTTGTGTCACAACAATAACTCAATGAATAAGTAAATTGATTTTTAGTAAATTGAAGAAATAACTAAGGCATGAATTAACAAATCAACAAAAGGTGCTTATAAAGAACCATTTTTCCAAGAAAGCACTTGGGTGGTAGATAGAGTAACTTTTGAGTTCCAACTTCCCCAAAATAGTGATTTGAAAATGCATACTCAGGAGTGACAAAGTATTTTGTAAGATCAATTATGGTAATTGTGATGAAGTTGTTTATCGAAGATCACATTAACAAATGAATTTTAGAAAAGTATCAAATTATTTGAAAACAAATTTAAGAGTTTAAAAGGAAACTGGTAAATTAGGCTTCATATTCATCTTTAGTGGGTATAAATGTTCATTTTAATCATAAATTCTATAATTAAGTTATGAGAGAGAGAGGGAGTTCTTGGACTCCATTCAATGTTTATAGTTGAAATATTTAAAAATTATGCTTGTGAGAAAAAATATATGCATAAATGTTTGTTATTGATAATTTCAAAAGTCATTTAATATAAAATGGGATAGGAAAAGTTTTTATTGTAATAGTTAGTACTGAATACATATAATGAGATTTTTTGTAAAAATTCTATTAGGTAGTTTGGAGATTATTATGAAATTTGGGTAGGCATACGTTAATGATTTTCTATCACGATGCATTAATGGTAATGGAAAATTAGGAAAACAATAATTTGTTAACTTGGAGAGAAGATTAGAGATACTTACGTAATGAATTTGAAGATGGTGTAAAAGATGAAATGTAGGAAAATGAGTTAGCTTTTGAAATATATAATTTCTATTTATAGAAATTATATCTCTGTTAATTTTAACATTTCTTAACACTAATATGTCATTTTTAATGAAAAATATAATGCACATGTTTTTATTAGTGCAACCTTTGAGTACATAAATGATGAAATCTTGCCATAAAAACAGTAATTGTTTTTCCAAAATTTATACTATTAATTATAATATATATATATATATATATATATATTAATTAAATTATGAAAGTCATTTTTACGAGGCCTTCTATTAGTGTAACCTTAAAGGGTCTTCACATTATCAAACCGTCTCACTTTTTTATATTATATTATAGGCCTTAATGTCCTCTAGTGCATGATAGGGCCCCACAAAATGAAGAACCCAACAAATCATTTTCTCTATATAAGATAATGTTAATGATAAGTGAAATAGAAGCCTCAATAAAGACGTGAGATAGTAGTAGCCTGTACGCTGACAGACGTAGGGCGCACTGTCAGAGTCAATCATGTAGGTTTTATATAATATTGTCTTAAATTGATATGGTTTTGTCTTAATTGTTAATTATCTTAAATGGGTATCATCTTAATTTCCATTCTCTAAAATATAAAGTTTTGTCTTGAAATATTTTTGTTTCAAACTTTTTTTGTCTTAAAATATTTTTGTATCAAACTGTTTTTGTCTTAAACATGAAGTTTTGTCTTAAATTTTATATTTAAGCCAATTCAATTGATATTAATTTTAATGTAAAATAAATTAAATAAAAAAGTGACTTTTTAAGACAAAAGATTTCTTTTGTCTTAAAAAATTGTCTTAAAATTTCCCTTTGTGTAGTAGTGTTACTATTGATTTTTGCTTTCATTAAAATTTAATATATTTTCTTTCGCTTAGGCCATAAATACAAGGTGATTTCACCATTACTCTGCTACAAACACTTATAATATCAACAATCCTTGTGATTAAGGTTTGAAAAGATGCCTGACACCTGACTCTTCATTGAGCATATATGGCGGTTAATTACATTTAAACATGAAATTACCTCGAATCTATGCATTAACAACAATAAATTTGATTACCCTTAATTACCTGTGTTAATGCTGAAAGTATATGGATCAATACTTTAATTTCAGGGAGTAACACTAATTTTGTGCCGTGATGCAGAGTCACTTTTGTTATATAACGTAAGACCTTTAGTTTTTTTGTTAATCCTTGAATTTAGTGCTCTATGATGAGACATTGTAGTTTTTGATTCATACAAATGATATAGAGAAGATGTTGACATGTAACCACTGTGACAGTGACACATTTCAACCAAAAAAGTAGTCGCATTAATGCTTCCATTATATGACATAAAGATCCCTGACGTGGCTACTGTACTCCACTTGGCACCTCAGGTTCTGTACTACCATGTGTCACCTATTTTGGCTAGATTAACATGCATAAATCACGTATTACAACTACTATGTTTCCCTGTTTTGTGATGACATGTCATCACTTTGCACATTGTGCTTGCCAAATTCACTATTGCCAACTCAGGTTAATTAAAAGCTACAAAATGCTAAATTTCATATTATTTGAAGCACATATTTTCTCGTTCCATGGAAATGTTTTGGCCAAATGTCACATAAGCTCAATCAACCTCTTGTGGCGCAGATTAACACACATTAAAAAATTAATTAAGGATAAATCCTATGAGTAACAAATAATCCTCTATCAGTAAATGCAAGTCTTTTTAGAATTCAATGGGTGAATCAACATGTAATTAGGACATCATTTGAGTGCTTAATAACATTTACTCTAAATCATTGTTTAATCTATTGCATGTAAAAAAATAAAGAAGGGGTAGAGGGCTCCATAGCCAATGTCTGTCATAGAAAATTGCAAAAATGGAAGGTACCACCACATAAAAAAAACTGCGAGGTAGAGACTATGTTACTATGCGGCTATCCCACTTTTTTCTTGCATCATTATATCATGCATCATTATAACTTTCATCATTATATCTTGCATGATAACATATATAAAGGGCAATCATTGTGATGGTAAATGGAAGAAATGAAAAGGAAAGAAAAAATGATTTTAACCTCAAATGGTATAATTGAATTCTCGTTCATTTTATTTCATATGTAATGTTATATAATGATACTTTTTTTATAAAGGCTATATATTATTAAATGTTTATCTAAAGCATGGAATCCATGCAGCCCGCTTCTTCGATAAGAGGAGGATTTATCTTCTTCAGATCAGGAATATGAGGAGTTTGATGATGACATGGTCTCATCATACGAGGCCTAGAATTCAAATCCCCATGAAGGAGGTCAGGAGATCCAAGTTTTTCTAGCTAGAAGTGAAGTCAGTGATAATTCTTCAAGGGGTTCCATGAAGTGCACCCATGAATCCGCCTCCTTGAACTATGACAAGGATACCTCTTTATATTGTCAGAAAATTATTAAGGTATCTTATAGCCACAGCTCTAGAAGGTTGGATCAACGTAGCAAAAAAGAAAGGAAAGAAAGGATGCATCGGCAATCAACCCAAAGCTAGGCGATTTCAATGTTTTGTTTTCTACATGTGTTATGTACTTTGTTTCATGGTCATCCTTAAACTTGTTCTATTCTGGGGTTGGCCACCTTTAAGTGGGTTCTCCTCATATATATGTCTTCTTTCTGTAATGAAATATAATGTTTTTTGTTTACGAAAAAAATGCTTAGTTAACATATACATCATTGTGTACCGAAACTATTAGCTTCTTTTTTTTTTTTTGAATTCTGTTTTGTTGGGGGAAACATGGGTTAAGTTGCTCTATTTCCACATAAATCATTTTAATATAATTGATCTCATGAGACTTATCTTATATGGAGTGGAGAAAACTTCACTCACTTTGCCGTAGATATCTTTTAAGCATTAAATTATAAATTTAAATTATATAAAAATTTAAAATACAATTATTTTTTAATTTAAATTTAAGCTAATTTAAAATAAATTTAGACTTGGGTTTATATGAAAATCCAATCTAATAACTCAAATCTATAGTGACAATCACTCAAATGTTGATCATAGAACCACAAAGTAAGATGGGAAGGCTAACTACTCTTACATCTTAATTATAGACCCATGATCTCAGACGAGAAATTTAAAACCCCACATACTTTTCCATAGAATCAAAGCTCATGAAAGTTCAGTATAAATACCCTCTTAAAGCTAAAGGTAAAGTTATTCCATCTAAAATTATGACAAGGTCTATAGTGGCTACAGCTCTGTGTGTGGGCAACCATATTGGAAGAACAATGAGTTAGTTTTGAATCAACCCCCCTTCTTTGGGGCATCGCTCTATTATGTTGTGAAAATGACAGGGTGCATCATTCAACCTAGAAGTATGGACTTAAACAATGATGTGGTGATTGATATTTGGCTGTAGCCAATCAAAATCAACAGTCAACTTAGGTGTTTCACATCTGAGATTTGTAGGACTTGTATTGGAGGTTCCTAAGAATAGAGTTGTAGGACTTGTATCGATTTTTTTTTTGGTGCATTGTACTACCCCTCAAGACCGTAGCCTTTCTTAAACCTCAAATAAATAAGGATTTATCAAATCAGAGACATGTATGGGAAAGTTGAATGGTGAAATTAGAGACATGCATTAGAGGCTCCAGCTCTATCAAATTGGATGGAATATACCAGGTAATTGATCACATCATTTTATAGATTATCAATCTCTCACATCTACAGGGAGAAAAACCAATTGGCTAATCAATTGTCAAATGAGGGTTGCAATGAGTTGCTAGGTTTGATCAGATACTTTGTTTTTGAGAATGACATGTTCCAAAGAGTACTTTTTTTGAGAATGAAATTTTTCATATCTGAGAGTTGTAGGAGTTGTATTGGAGGTTCCTAAGCATAGAGCTGTAGGACTTGTATTGAATGTTTTTTTGGGTGCATTGTATTTCCCCTCAAGACCGTAGCCTTTCTTAAACCTCAAATAAATAACGATTTATCAAATTAGAGACATGTAGGGGAGAGTTGAATGGGCAAATTAGAGACACACATTAGAGGCTCTAACTCTAATAAATTGGATGGAATATACCAAGTCATTGATCACATCATTTTATATATTATCAATCTCTCACATCTATAGGGAGAAAAATCAATTGGTTGATCAACTGTCAAATGAGGGTTGCAGTGAGTTGCCAGGTTTGATCATATACTTTTTTCTTTAGAATGACATGTTCCAAAGAGATAGGTTTCTCAAAATTTGTTCACCAAATTCTTGTTCCATTTTTTTATACATGTTTTGTAGGTGTTTATCTGCCGCACACGATTTTTGTGTATGTTTCGGTTAGACATGTGTTTTTTCAAATTATAGTACATAGGGAAGGCTCACTATAATAGAAAGTAAAAGAATGATTCTGGGGGCACAAATTGTATTTCTGTTTTTCTCATAAGTATAGAAAAATATATTTTTCTCAATATAAACATTCTCATTTTCATAATGAACGCAATTTTGTGTTTTTATTTCTGAAAAAAAAAAGGATTTCTAATCTTTTGTTTTGTTAGTGGCATTATTTCACCTCTTTAATCTATTAGAAAAATAATCCTCGGGATTTGGTTTGTGTTATTGTATGTGGTTATTAGAGTCCAAGAAGACTCAGAAACTGAATCAACCATTTCTTGATGTATTTATATGTACATTATGTACATCATTCTTTGAGATCATTTAATGTACGTTTGAACTTGGTTTCCCATTTTATTGCCTTATGGTGGTATTAGAGTGGAGGTTCATCCATCCTGTTGAGTAAGTTGAGGCACCTGTTTGTGGAATTTTTGAGCACTCATCTACTTTCCTCCTGCTTGTACCTCTGCCCTCGTATAATTTTGTTGCGACTTCTTAAAGTTTGATTGTAAACTATGTGTGAAAGAGGTGCAGGGCACATGAACGAGCACATTGGAGAATTGGTAATACTCCAAATTTGACAGTCGCATTCATTCAAGTTGAATTTCGATGGAGGAGGCCAATTGGTATCAGAATGAAAGAATTAATAAAGGAAGCATGTTGCGGTGACAAAGCGTTTTGTAGAACATCCATTGTTGAGGAGTAGTTTTTGTTTAACGAGAAGGCTAATAAGGTATCATTTATGAGTTTATAGTTTTTATAGAGGGTTTTATTAAGCATGATATACTGTATTAAAATCAATATGCCTCGGTGTCTCTTGACCAACCTCATTGTAACTGTCACACATGTCCTCCTCCTCCTTGGCATTTTTCTCTCCTATGCTCTCCATTGAGAAATCCTTTAGGTATTCTGTTTCATTGCATTAATTCAAACTTAAATAGAGTTAAAGTTGTTTTAGGTACTAAAAAATGAGTATGGGCATTATCCATTGATAAATATTCTCCACCAAAGAGAGAGTTCTTCATAATATCCAATTCAAGGTTGTAAATCCATCTAAGTTGGATGTAGACGACCTGAATCCAAGCTCCACAGTTGGCCTGCCAAAACAACAGAATAGAAATTGGTTTTGGATTTTGATTTGACATCCATGATCATCAATATTAATTTATGATCCATGTGTATATTGGTGGCCACCTAGCTATTCCACTTGGACCCTCACCATTGTTCTTTCAGTTTTTTCAATTTCCTTAATTGTAGCACAGTTTACTATTTTTGGCAGTTTTTCAGGTCCTGAACTTCTGGAGCCATTTTGTGGCCCTAAAAGATAGTTTTTTGGCAAAAATTCCTTCAGCGATTTAAAAATAAAACACATTATAAACTATATTCCTTGGAGAGATATTTCCAACGAGTTATCATACGTGTCAAATAGAGATAATATGACCAAGTTACGACCCCAAGAAGTTGGCTGCCCAACTAACCCCAACGGGGCCCATGAACTCTTGGTGTTACATCTTCTCACGTTAGGGGTTTGGTTGTTTAGGGTTTTATATTATTGTTGAATAACAAGAAGGCCCTTGAGCCTCATTGTAACTCAGTTCATAGGCATGTAGCTGCCACATCTCTTCTCAGAGATAAGCTACCATCGCCCGAGCTAGTCTTATTTCCATTTTGTTTATTTCCATTTTGTTTGTAAGCATATTTCATTATTTGATATTAATGAAATGAAGTGTTATTTATGTTGAATCTATGTATTTATGGTTACATCTTTAATTTGTTTCATTCCTGTTTAAATTCATATCAGTGGTATCAGAGGGGTCTGCTCTTGTTAAGAAATTTACTAGATAACATAAATAATTACTGAGAGGAATAAATAAAAAAATAACCAACAACAACCATAAACACATAAACACAAATGTTTATCCAGGAAAACCCCAAATCCGGGGAAAAACCCAACCTAATAAGATCTCATTAGCATTGGCCAAAACCCTGGCCAATCTGACCAAGTGAGCCTTCACCGCTCACCTCCAGGTCTAGCATTATAATGAAGTCCTTCCAGCCTTTTATAAGCTCCATTACATATAATACCACAGGTAGAATACTATGGGTGCACAATACCATGTGCCCCAAAACCATCACTGTTTAACCTGGTCAACTTTGACTCTATCCCGAGTCAAGTTTACCTAACAATTCCCCCCTTAAACTTGACTTGGGGTTCCTTGACTAACTCGAGCCAAACCTACTAAGTGAGACAATCCCGCTCACTCTAGCACTTAGCCCCCTCAGAGTTTTTACCCGGGGTATTGTTAACCCTACATCTCCCCTATCACCTAGGTCTAACCCAGACTTTACCGGTGATCACCGAGGGGTACACATGCCTTACCAAGTCTTACAATAGTATGCCCATTTACATGCAATAATTTTGACCTCATTAAATTTTTTTGTTTATTGTTGCTGCGATTTTGATCCATCCTCTATCAATTTGATTTGCTCAAAAACTTCTATCAAACTGCTCCAACTGCGAGCCCATTGAGAATCTCATAGATTCTAGCACCGATGGCCTCACGTAGAAAAAAATGAACAGTTTTCGAAGCCACATGAATCCCAAACAATTCGTCAGCATGTTCCAAACCGGTAAATATCGCAAATGCATTGCGATCCCTGGCAGTTACGACACTATCTTTTGTACATTCTCCTCGAGGTTATTCCGCATATGATTGTTCCACCATTATTTTCTAGACCCAGATCTATAAAAAAGGTTGCATTGATCTAATCAGGCACTATAAACCCCTGGCATCAAAGAATCCCTTTGAAACCAATATCTAGCTTCGATACCATTTGTTAAGAAATTTACTACATAACATAAATAATTACTGAGAGGAATAAATATAAAAATAGCCAGCAAAAACCATAAACACATAAACACAAATGTTTATCCGGGAAAACTCCAAATTCGAGGAAAAACCCAACCTAATAAGATCTTATTAGCATTGGCCAAAACCCTGGCCAATCTGACCAAGTGAGCCTTCACCACTCACCTCCAGGTCCTGCATTACAATGAAGTCCTTCCAGCCTTTCATAAGCTCCATTACATATAATACCATAAGCATAATACTATGGGTGCATAATACCATGTGCCCCAAAACCATCATTGTTTAACCTGGTCAACTTTGACTCTATCTCGAGTCAAGTTTACCTAGCAGCTCTTGCTCAGTTTTTCTTTGCATGTCCCCAACGAGGTCGAGATATAATGAGTTAGGGATTGATCTGGTTGAACCTTTGCAAGATCAGCCTCATGAACCCCGACGGTCACCCATGGGGAAAGAAAAGAAATAAGAGGGAGTAGGATATCCTATAAAAATATTGCTTGAGGAGGCCCTCGCGAAACAAAGGAATGCGATGATGGATAACTTTGCCCATATCCTTCAATGGTTGCCCACTAGCGGCGCATCCACATCGAGCAACCACTCTGGTGGATCCACACCTTTTAAGGTACAAGTAAACTTTGAAATTCCCATATTTGATGGCCAAATAGATGTTGACATCATAGATAAATGGTTAAATATGCTAGAAGGATATTTTTTTGTTCATGATTTTTCCAACGAGGAAAATATTACTTTTTCAAAGCCGCCCTCCACATCAAGGACTTGTGGGAAACCTACTGTGAGTAGAAGGATGAAAGTACGACCTCACTGTTTTCAGCCGCTCCCACTTGGAATTCATTCTGGGACACCATCAAGGAGCATTACTACCCTATCGGAAGCTATGAGAACAAATACATAAAGTGGACCACGCTGCGGCAAGGAAGGGACCAATATGTGCCAGAGTTTACCAATGTTTTTCATACCCTTCGCAAAAATTTTGGTATCAAGGATTTGGAGGAACATTTGGTAATAAAGTACCATGAGTGCCTACATAGATACATCTAGTACAAGATGGACTTCCTCGACATCTCCTCGCTCGGCACGGTGTACCGATATTCCATCAAGATCGAGTAGAAGTTTAAACAGAACAAGCGAGACTTTAGATCTGTGAATCTCAAGCAAGGGAAAGGTTCCCCCAAACTGTAGAACAAAGGACAAATCCAAGGTGGTACAGCCCATGAAAACCTGCCAAAGCCACAAGCAAAGGACAACACTGCGAAGCTGAAGAAGGATACAGGAAAGTGGTGTGAGTTCCATAAGAGCTCCACTCACAACACAAATGAGTGTCGGGCCAAGAAGTCATTGGTGGCTGAGCTAAAGGCTTTGGAATCAAATGCATGTTTTGACTTTGAGTCAGAATATGACAAGGGGAATGACAAAGGGAAGTATATTATTGATGTGGAGCCCAATGCCATTGTTGCCACCAAGAAGGTCCAAAAGGAGGAACCCAAAGATCTAGAGGAGGAGGAGCATCTCTTCCACTCCCAGATGGGAGTAAAGGGTTCCCCACTATAGTTGATTGTTGATAGTGGGAGCCAAAATAACCTCATTGCAGTAGAGGTCGTGAAGCAGCTAGGCTTACCAACCACAGCACACCCAGAACCGTACACCATCGGGTGGCTTCACCAAGGGCAGGATCTTCACATGAGCCAATAGTGTCGCCTTCCATACAACATAAAGCCCTTCATGGATGATGTATTATGTGATGTTTCTCCCCTTGATGTTTGTGATGTATTATTAGGCCAACCATACTTTTGGAAGCGACATGCTATGTATGAGTCAAGTCCTCGCTCTATTATTTTTACCTTGGGAAATAAGTTGTACAGGATACCAGAGGTAGCACCACCTAACTCTGTCTCTCTGGTTACTGCAAAACAATGCAATAAACTCATTTCCAAATGAGAAATTTGTTTGCTTGATTATACACCATCAAGGAAAGAAGAAGACAGTGGCCACGACCTCTAGACAGGGCCCCTCCACATGTTAAAAACATATGGACAAGGTTGTGGAGGAGTACAGGGACATCTTCACCTCCCCCGCAGGGGTACCTCTACACTGCCAGGTCAAGCACTCCATTTATCTGACCCCAGGTGCGTCGTTTCCCAATGGACCAATCTATCGGCACTCCATTCTTGAGAACGATAAAATCAAGAGGCAAATTCAGGAGCTTCTATAGAAAGGTCACATCCTGCCAAGTTCATCGCCTTGTGGGAGCATGATCATGTTAGTACAGAAGAAGGATGGGACTTGGAGACTATATATTAACTATTAGATGCTGAAGAAGATCTCTGTCTGGAATAGGTACCCGATCCTATGGATTTATGACCTTCTGGACCAACTCAAGGGAAAAATATTTCAGCAAGATCGACTTGAAGTCCGAATATCAGTAGGTACCAAACGAAACTTCTGATGTGTGTAAGACTACCTTCAAATCCAAGGAGGGCCTTTTCGAATGGTTGGTTATGCCTTTTGGGTTGACGAATTCTCCTACAACCGCCATGACACTGATGGATAACATCTTGCAGCCATTCACCAACTCATTTGTAGTAGTGTACTTGGATTCCATCCTCATCTTTAGCTAGAGTTGAGAAGAGCACCTCAACTAGATCTGATAGGTCCTACAAACACTATGGCAAGACAAGTTGCATGCTAATTTGGAGAAATGTACTTTTGGCATGACCTAGGTTTAGTATCTAGGATACATTATTGATGAACGGGGGTGCATGTGGATCCAGCCAAGATCCAAGTCATTTGGGATTGGCCAGCCCCAACCACTCTGACAGAGCTCCGCATCTTTCTAGGTCTTGCCAATTTCTACCGCAGGTTCATGTTGGGGTTCTCTCATATCACTTGGCCCTTGAGTCAAGTCACCAAGGGAGGAGTGAAAGAAAAATTATTTTGGTCTGAATCTCAATAAAAGGCATTCGCAGAGTTGAAACATCACCTCTGCTTTGCACCAGTGCTCACATTACCAGAATTGCAACAACCATTTGAGATCGAGACAGATGCCTCTGACTATGATATTGGGGCAGCCCTTAATCAACAGGGGCATCCAATGACATATCATAGTGAGGCGCTTTTAGAGATAGTTTGAAAGTATCCCACTTATGACAAAGAGATGTATTCCATTGTGCAGGCCTGCCGACAATGGAAGCATTAAATTTTGGGGAAGGAAGCAATCACCAACACAGATCATTGACCCCTACAATTCATACTGACACAAGGCAAGTTGCAGAATGATCACCATCAGAAGTGGTTCACATACCTGCAACAGTTCCATTTGAATATCAAGTACAAGAATGGCAACATGAATAATGTTGCATACTTCCTCAGTCGACCACCGATCATGGCATTAACCACCGCGCTCAACTCTTGTGGGCAGAAGACTTCTGATTGGCCACTTGTCTACAAAAACAACCCAGAATTTAGCCACACATACCATACAAGTAGTGGCATGATCAACATCAGGTTCCACACAAGTTCCAAGTGGGCGACAATGTCTAGCTACATTTGCAGACGAAGCGCCTCGCTGGGCCCCATCGTAAGATTTGCTCTCTTCGATATGGGCCATACACCATCACCAAGGCTATGGAAGATAATTCTTTTGAGCTCAACATTCCCCCATAAGTTGGCCTTCACTAAGTGTTCAATGTGGATTGCCTTCAGCCATACTTTCCACCATTATAGGAGACATCTAATATTGCAGAACAACTCAAACCAACAAAGTTAAATCCAGGTTGCATGGAACAAGCTACAACTAATCAGATCATGGACATGCAGATCAAGAACACTCACCAACAGAAGATCTAGCTATATCGAGTTGTCAAAGCCATCCAACTCCTGCACCAAGGCAAATGTATCACCAGGGACCAAGATCAGCAGAAGTTTCCTCATCTCATGGAGGAACTCAACGCAATGGAGACCATTGCTTCCTAGGGGGGGGGGGGACTAATCCAGGTGGATATTGGTGGCCACCCACCTATTCCAATTGGACTCTCACCATTTTTCTTTCAGTTTTTTTAGTTTCCTTAATCGTAGCACAATTTGCTATTTTGGCAGTTTTTTGGCTTCTGAACTTCAAGAGTCATTTTGGGGCCCTAAACGACGTTTTTTTTTGGCAAAAATTACTTTAGATGTTTCTAGATAAATTGCATCAGCAACTATAGTCCTCAAAGAAATATTTCCAATGAGGTATCATAAGCATTAAACAAAGATAATATGACCAAGTTACGACCCCGAGAAGTTGGTTGCCCAACTAACCCCAACGGGCCCCATAAACTCTTGGTGTTACATCTCCTTGGGTTAGGGTTTTGGTTGTTTAGAGTTTTCTCTTATTGTTGAATAATAAAAAGGCCCTTGATCCTCATTGTAACTCAGTTCATAGGCATGTAGCCACCACATCGCTTCTCAGAGATAAGCTACCATTGCTTGACATAGTCTTATTTCCATTCTGTTTGTAGGTATATTTCAACATTTGATATTAATGAAATGAAGTGTTATTTCTGCTGCATCTTTTTATTTATGGTTGTATCTGTAATTTTTTGCATTCCTATTTAAATCCGGATCAATTTCTTAGTAGCATAATCCTATTTATCAGTTTAGGATAGCATCATATTCTCCTAATTTGCAGCGCGTTCTCTTCTCTTCTGCAAATGAATATTACTGAGCATCATCAAAGAAATTTTGAGGGCTAAAATGGGCCTTCTAAGAAAAATATACAACAAAAATAAACTTTATAAGAACCAATAGGATTCAAGATGATGATGTCAACCATATGGGATGATTCACCATTTTTGGATGATTCACCATTTTTGGAGTAAAGAAGTAAAAAGATTAAAAAATAACAAAATAATAAAACTACTTTTTCAACTCGTATTTTCAACTTATCTCCCTAAGGTTTTCCTCAAATTTCGAGCGGGAGTACTTGTTGGATGCAAAATTTAATTTCTCATTCGAGGAGTACCCATGTTGCATACTTTCGATGGACCCTGCTGCACAAAAAATGAGAAATATATGAAAAAGTGTGATTTTAATCATGTTTTACATGTATTTCTCATTTTTCGGGTAATAGAGTCCATTGAAAGTATGCAACATGGGTACTCCTTGGATGAGGAATCCAATTTTTCATCCAACGAGTGTTCCCACTTGAAATTTGAGTAAAACCATAGGGAAATAAGTTGAAAATACTACTTGAAAAAGTAGTTTTTTCTTTTTTCCGTCTAAAAATTGATGACGTAATCTAATCTTATTTTAATACTTCCACTATTATTTTATAATTTCCTTAGGAGGCCCATTTTAGACCTCAAAATTCCTCTTATATTAGGTTGCAACATGAATTTCCAAGTGTGCGTTAAAAAGTTTGCGTGAATGATGGAGGTGGGAGATCGGGAAAGCCTCTTCATCTATATTGTAGCGCTAGTGCTTGTAAGGGGCCGGAATAAATAAATTCATATATAAAAAAAAGGTCAGTCTCAGAATATATAATAATGTTTATTTTTTATAATATCTTAAGCTGCAAATGCATTTTTCAAAGGTAAAATGTCATATAAATATGCTAAAAAAACACATGGAAGTCACCAAGCCTGTACTAATCTGACATCAATTGGATGAGAGAGGAGTTGTGAATTGATCGAGCATTGTGTGGAAGCCAAATGTAGTAGAATCATTTGCAGACTATTTGAATGGATAAATTAACAAATTTGATGTTGTGTTATGTGATAACTTCCTACAACGATTTTTTATTTTTTTTTTGTGTGTTCATTGATTTCTCTCTTATGAGGAAGAGACATTAAAAGAAACTACCAGTGTGGAATTTGAATAGCATTGAGATAAGGGAAGCTATGGAAGAAGTAAAGAAAAGGACAAAAATAAATAGTTTTGGAAGGCAATTTGGTAAATTCCATTATTTATATTCTGTTGGTTTGGGTTTCTATTGACCAGTTTCTATTCACTACGTCACATACTCTCTTCCCTCGAATAAATTTGACTTTTTTATGAATCCTTTGATGATTCCAAAATGTGGATTGTGTTCGATTGAAGAGACAAAGATAAGGAGGAATGTAATTCCATTCCTTGTTGCCTTTTGTTTTGGCTTGTATTGCGTAGTGAATTCATGATTTCGTTAATCCCTAGTTCAATTCTCACCGAGTCAACTCACATGTTTTGGATGTGTGTCTTTAAATAAATACCCCATTGAGTAAGAGTTTGGGGTATTTGTAGTTTCACGTTGTTTGGTCAAGGAAGAATACATCATTTTTGCTGGTGATATTACTCTAATTTGAATAAAAGGAGAAAGAAAGAATTTTAGTTAGAAAAACTGATTTGGTATATTAAAGATTAGAATGTCACAAGTTTGAATCCTTGTAATATAATTTTGGTTAGAAGTTTTTAAATTTGTTAGTGTTTTTACTAGTCAAATTACTTTGTAAAATGGGTGCATTTTCAGTTGAAACCAACACCCAAGATTGAGTAAACTGACTCAAATTAAAAGTGTATTAGAAATCTTAAACAATATTATTAGTTCTACTACTGATGAGACTGTAAATATCAACAAATTAAGTCTTGTTTATATTAGAGTCTATTTACATAATGCTCAAGTGAGGATTGAATTTCTCCAAATAGAGTTGTAGTTGTAGAGAGAAGAACTACAAAATAAGAATTCTAAAATTGTTTATGTTGAGAAGAACATTTTATTTGATCCAGATTTCCATCGACAATCAGACATGGATCAAACCATTTCAAGAGAAATTTTGGATCTTGATGTGAAACTTTTTATAATGCCTTGTGATGAGCCCCGAATTGGGTAACTTATTGGGCTCATTTTGCCTAATTTTCCTTGATCAATCCACCATTTTTCATAGATTATGCATGTTGAGTATGTTTATGTTATTTGAATGAATAAGGGTGGTCACTTTACTAAGGAGGCCAATACGTGCTTATTTCAGGTTTTTTGGACAAATTTTGGAGCAAAGCCAAGCAATTATGAGCCAGGTGTCAGCCAAGCTTGACGTGAGGATTCGTAGGGAGGTTGTCTCTTGCATTAAATGGCCCTTCCTTGAAATCTCCATCCTCAACTCAGAGCTCAACAGGCCACCAAAACGAATCTTAAAGGCAGTCGAGCAACTTTGGGGAAAAGTCACTGTTTACTGGCAGTTTGAATAGCCGAGTCCCTTGAATTAAGGAGGGCTGCTAGGCCCCTCGTAGTGTATAAATAGGAAGGCCTCAGCCTTCGTAGTTTACTTTTTGGAACTGTTGGGTTTTGCACTATAGTGCTCTCATTGTCTCAGCTCATTTTTGTAGCTACTGTTGTACAACTTTGTTGTGACATGATTATTTTTGGATAATGAAAAGTAGCTCTATTTGGCATCAGCTCTGAGTTCTTTATAGGAGCCTGTAGCTCTTGGGGTTGGGCCCAACCCAAGTGCCAAGGCTTCCTTATGTACTGTTATTTGTTTTTTATGTCTTTGCGAAATAATTTCTGTTAAGTGGATTAAAATCTTGTTGTTTATCTAGGTCACTGTTGATGATTAGAAAGATTTTTGATGTTCAGATTGAGTTGATAGGTTATTAACAGGGGAAAGCTTCAGAAAAAGGCCATCAAGCACCTCTGATTTCACCTCTCCCTCAGTGGGATAAGGAGCTGGGATCAAGGTGACCTTGCTGCCACCAAAAACACTATCTTTGCTTCGCCATGCAACCATTAGTGTTCGATTTTTATTTGCAGAAGTTGGTTACATGTTCAGATTCTTGATTGCTTCATTTCATATTTAGTATACATGGTTTCATTGCAATTAAAAATTTTGTTCATTCTCTTTACCATTAGCTAGATCAGATTAGGTTAACGTAACTAGGTCTCTGATTTTACAAGTCTTCGTTGGTTCAGTTGGAAAAACATCTTGCAAAGCACCCGTACCACTTCTCTATCTGCCCATACTCCCTCAATTCCATCTGCTCCATCCCCTAACTCGGATTCTTGCCTCACGTTTGCCACATTTGCTCACATAACCCTAATTTTTGTGCAACATTGCTTCACTCCTCTTTGAACAATCCAACCATTTTCATCTCTCCTCCGCTCCATCCACCAAGTCCTGGACCTCCTCACACCCCTATCCTACCTCCATACTCGCTCCTTCACCTTTCTCTCTCTATCCATCCTCCAAAATCCTATTTCTGAACATCGTGTAGGAAATTACAGACATCCTGTAGAAATTCCAGAACATCTTGTAGAACCCCTGCAGACTTCCTGTAGAAGCTCACGAATGAGGTTTCTTGATAGCAAAACTCTATGAAACTCTCTGGAAGGGTGTTAGGGACCCCTTAGGCCCTCTTTGAACCTTCCCGACCTCCTCCAAGCATTTCCTCTCACCAATACACCTCTACACAGTCAAAAATGGTTAAATCGCATGCATGATAATTCTGGCAGCTTATTCAAAAATACAAAAAGATGTTTTTTTTTTCAGTTGTTACTGTAGAAGTAGCTTAGACACATGTATTTTACCTTCCTAGAAGTCAATGGCATCTCTTTCAGTAGCTTGCATCCTCTTTCTTGCATCAGCAGGGCTAGCTGGTAAAATTACGGTTTACGTTTCCTTTCAGCTTTCCAGTTTCTTTCTGCAAGTAGATCAGCCTTCTTTGAGTTAGATTTCATCCATCAGTTAAAAAGCTTCTTCTCAGAGCTCATAGAAGTTGGCTTAAGCTCCTAGCGGACTTGTGCCAGCTGACCAAGTGACAGTTGTGGCAAGAGCTAGTACTTGTGCATACAGCACCGTCGCTTCCAAGTTTGTTACGAACTACTGGGTTGATAAAATTAAAGAAGGGAGTCCCTGGAGTTGCAACATTATTGTTTCAATACTGGAGTCCACCATTCTTTTTGGTGTCGTTGCCAGGGAAGCGTCAGAGTATTCGTGATTGCTGCTTTTCTTCTATCTTTTTTTTTCTACTCCAACCTTCTGCTAAGTAGTTTATTTCAGTTCCATCCTGCAATTTCATTTCTGCAAAAGTAAATTAGACATTTCCTTCTTTCATAGATTAGCCTTTAAATTCCGTAATTTCAATTCTGCATGCGTAGAATAGAATTTCAATTCTGCAAGTGTAGTCTAGCATTTCATTCTTGCAATTTGATTTCAGCAAAATAGATTAGTCCTTTCCTGCTTTCATTTCAATTCCTCTTTTTCATTTTCGCAAGATAGGTTTCAATTAGTTGCAATTCCATCTATTTCAGTTTTGCAGGTACAAGCAGATAAAAACAAAAGCAACCAAAAATATTTTCATGCCTCGTAGGAACAGAGATAATACCAGAAAATTCCTACCCAACACCCCCACCACTTCACTGAGTCACCCTTCTCTCTTCTTTGGTGGCAGTGACCCAGAATAACCTATAGGTGAACCTCCTAAGATATACGAAGATCCTATAACAAAAGAAGAGCAAGAAAACATTCCTTTTGAGACCATGGTTGAAAACAGAAATGGTAGAGAAGATGATGAGAGAATTGAAGGTACCTTCCCTATCTAAGAGACCAACGGGGACATGAAGATGAATAACATAAGTCCCTCAGCCTTACCTCATTTCCATGAATTGACCACTGAAGACCCTGATACCTTCCTGTTTGAGTTTGCTGTCCTTTGTCGAACTTATGACCATGCAGAAGACAAGAAAAAGTTGAAACTCTTTCCCTCTACCCTCAAGGATGCAGCATTACGCTAGTTCATGGGTTTACCTGGAAACAGTATCACCACTTGGGCTCAGATGTAGTAAGCCTTTAACAACAAATACCGGGACTACTATAGGTCAAAGGAAACAAAGGGAGAAATCTTTCGGATGACCATCGGAAATGATGAGTCTTTAGAGGACTACAAAGAAAGGTTCCAACTCCGCTATAAACGGGTCAGGTGCACACTTGACCCTGAATCTCTAAAGCTGGTTCTACTCCGAGGAGTCCCTGAAGACCTTCTAGATACCCTTCACATGCTAGTTGGAGGAGACATCTACCAACTACCTTATGAGGACATAAAGACTGTGTTTAGAAACCACTCTAGGGCAGCCCGGAAAAGAGGTAGGGGGAATCCACTTTTAGCTAGTACTACATTCTCCAAGCATGAGTTTTCTAATCAGATGGAAGACCTCAAAAGTGAGATGAGATAGACCATCGCCATGCAGCTTGATACTTTCCGAATCCAACAAAAGAAAGAGGAAGCTGAGAGGGCTTTGGCCATTTTTTGTCCTAGATGTACGAGGAAGCACCCTAAGAACGAGTGTCCATTGCACTCAGTAGAGGTATGTTTCGTTTGTGAGGAAAACCACCCCACAAACCAATTCCCAACCTTGCCCAGATTTAAAGCCATGTACCAAGGGACTGAGGCAACCACTGAACCTCTCTACTTTCTCAACCAAAGGAGGCCGCATGGGCCCAGACCTTACCAGCAGGGGATGCAATGGACATCCCAAGCTTATTATAGCCCCAACCGATCCGCTCATATACCTTCTTGGGGCCCCCTTGCTCATCCTTCATGGTTCGCACCTCCTCCGTTGTCTTACCCACCTCAATACCATACTCAACCCACTGCTCATTCGTTTCACTCACATGTCCAGCCACAACTTCAGTGGAATGCACCTCAACCGGGGTGGAGGCCCCACTACAACTCTTCTCTCGCCATTCTACCTCCACCACCGGCTCAGCCACAACCATTACCTCCTGCTCCTCCAAGACAACCCCAGATGCCTGCTCAACCAAACCCGAACCCCAACAACTGACAGGCCCAGCAGGTATACACTAGGGAGACAACATTCCCTACCTATGTTGTGGAGATCCAGGAGATCAACCTGCGATCTGGCAAGACCCTTCTAGATCGCAAACCTCCTCCCCCAGAGGAGGAGGAAGAGAAACAGGAAAGCGAACCCAAAGCCATTCCACCCTTTCCTGAGAGACTAACAGTAACCATGCAACCAAACCCGGAGGAGACTGAACTTCTGGGAGAACTTAAATAGTTGTGTGTGAAAATACCACTTCTCCAGGGCATAAAAGATGTACCAATATACAACAAATTGATTAAGGAGAATTGTTTCAGGCACCCAGGCAGGCGAAAGAGAGATGCCCCGACTATCAATGTCATAGAACAACTGTCCGATCTAATGTTGGGGCAAGTAATCTGTCAAAAGTATTTGGACCCTGGGAGTCCTGTAGTTGATGTCCACATCAATGGCACCATAATCCCCCATACCTTGATTGATCTAGGGGCTGCCATTAATGTGATGACCAGGGACACCATGCTTAAACTCAATCTTCAGAGTTCCTTAAGGAAGACCTCGACAGTCCTGCAGTTGGCAGACTGCTCCACCGTGACTCCCGAAGGGATTGTGGAAGATGTCTTGGTCTCTGTTGACTCTTGGGAGTACCCTGCGGACTTCTTGGTCCTTCAACCAAAGGAAAAGCTCAATGGATACCCCCTCATTTTGGGAAGGCCTTGGCTAGCCACTACAGATGCTTACATCAGTTGTTGAGCTGGAAGCATGACCATCAAGAATGGGCCTATGTCCAAGCACCTAGTCCTATACCCTCCTGCCCAACCTCTGCTAGAACATGACTTACCACTTTGGTTGGAAGAGGGTGATGAGGATGAGGTCTACTCTGTACCATTGTGCACAGTAGAAACCACCAGGGGAGGTCCTCAAACTGAGGATGATTTGATTGAGACTTTGATTCAAAATCCACCTCCCAGTCCACTTTCCTTAGAGGAATTGGTGGAAGATACCCAAGCCAGCACTTTAGTGGACCTCTGTGTGACTGATCCAACCTCTCCCAGAATTAAGAATGTGGAATTTGGCCCTGAAATAACCTTGAAGATCAGCTCCTCCCTATCTCCCTCCCAGGAGAAGGCGTTGTGTAGCTTACTGAACAATCATCTGGATGCTTTCGCTTGGAGTTATAAGGAGATGAGAGGAGTCCACCCTTCGGTCTGTACCCATCATATTTACATTAAAGAAGATTGTAAACTAGTCAGGGAGCCTCAGAGGAGAATGAATCTAGCCCTTAAAGACATTGTCAAAGAAGAATTGCAAAAATTGTTGGATGCAGGATTCATCTACCCTTTCTCTGATAGTGAGTGGGTCTCACCTCTAGTGCTTGTGCCCAAGAAGAACGGGAAGTGGAGAATCTATGTAGATTACTGAGAACTTAACAAAGCCACCAAGAAATACCATTTCCCTTTGCCTTTCATAGATCAAGTGTTGGATGGACTGGCAGGGAAGAAGTTCTTCTCTTTCCTAGATGGGTTTAGCGGGTATAACCAGATCCAAATAAGCCCGGAGGACCAAGATAAAACCACCTTCACTTGTCCATGGGGTACCTTTGCCTACCGAGTCCTTCCCTTTGGGCTATGCAACGCTCCCACCACTTTCCAGAGAGCAGTATTGAGCACATTTTCTGAGTTGGTCCATGATTCAGTAGAAATCGATATGGATGACTTCACTCCTTATGGGTCCAACTTCCAAAAGCAGTGACTAATTTGGGAAAAGTTCTAACTAAGTGCATTGAGATGAACCTGTCCCTCAGTCCCGAAAAGTGTGAATTCCTGATGACTGAAGGGACCGTGCTAGGTCATACCATTTCTCGATAAGGATTACAGGTGGATCCTAACAAGATTGCTATCATCCAGAAGGTCCCACCTCCTAAAAAGGTGAGAGATGTTCGAAGTTTCCTAGGTTTAGCAGGATATTATAGAAGATTCATTAGAGATTTCAATAAGCTAGCCTCGCCATTGTTTGGCCTCTTAGGGAAAGATGTTGAGTTTAAATGGACTGACGACTGTCAAGGGGCTCTGGATGAGTTGAAAGATAAGCAGGTGTCAGCCCCAATCTTAAGAGATCCAAACTGGGCCCTACCTTTCCACATCCACATTGATGCATCGAACAAAGCCATAGGGACAACCTTAGGACAAATTGAGGAGAAACTGCCATATGCCATATACTTCGTTAGCAAAAACCTGTCCAAGGCAGAAATGAACTATACTGTAACCAAGAAAGAGTTCATGGCTGTAGTCCATTCCCTAAACAAGTTCAGACACTACATCACTGGTTATCAAACATTTGTACACACTGATCATGCTGCGATTAGATATTTAATGAATAAGCCTGATGTAAATGCTCGTATAATTAGATGGTTACTTTTGTTGCAGCAATTTGATTTGACTATTGTCGACAAGCCAGGTAAGGAAAATGTTGTTGCTCACTTCTTGTCTAGATTGGATTTGCCTGCAGGTGAAGAAGGGACAGTGGATGACCAGATGCCAGATGAACACCTGTTTGCTATCTCAGTACTCTCTCCATGGTTTGCTGATATAGCAAATTAATTGGTCTCAACACAGTTCCCTCTGCATCTATCCTCAAAGGAGAAGAGAAAATTGTAAGGAAGAGTGCCCCATTCACTTGGATAAGGGGCAACTTGTTCAAACTTGGCCCAGATCAGATCTTGAGGCATTGTGTTAGGGAGGAGGAAGTCTTTGACATCCTCCTAGCCTGTCATGACGGACCTTGTGGAGGCCACTTTGTAGCAAAAAGGATTGTTTTCAAAATTCTACAGGCAGGCTACTATTGGCCTACTCTTCACCAATATGTCAAAAGATAGATCAGCGAGTGTGACCGATGTCAGAGGATGGGGAAATCGACTCCAAGGGATGAAATGCCTCTCCAACCTCAAGTGACCTTCGAGCCATTTGAGAAGTGGGGCATGGATTTTGTGGGTCCTATCAACCCTCCTTCCAAGCAAAGGTCTTACATCATTGTGTGCACCAACTATCTGACAAAGTGGGCAGAAACAAAGGCAATCAGAGCAGCGACATAAGAAAAGGTGGCTGAGTTTTTAAGGGAAAATATCTTCTACAAGTTTGGCTACCCAAGAGAGTTAGTCACCGATCAAGGAAGCCAGTTCACCTCCAATCTGATTGAATACTTGCTCGCTCATCACAAGATCAAGCACAGGACTTCCACCCCATATCATCCTCAAGCAAATGGGCAGGTGGAAGACACTAATAGAGCATTGGAAGGGATTTTGACTAAGGTGGTGAGTAACAGCAGAAAGGATTGGGCAGATCACCTGGTTGAGGCCACCTGGGCCTACAACACCACTTGAAGTCTGTTGATTAAGCCTGTAGCCACCCCTCTCTTCCATCCATCACTGGTTTCATCTCTTTCCACCGCCATTGCATTGATCTGGTCATGTATTCCTACACAGCCTTACAAAGAGTCCTGTTTTCCTCAGATTGAATTTTTTTTTCCAAGTGACAAATCAAGCACACAAAGGCTCGCACACTCTACCTGTCAAAACTCCACCAGGACTCTTCATCCGCGAATACAACCTTGCTCGTTTCAGAATACATCCCAGGAGGAGAAGCAACTATAGGATGTCCTACAGGAATCCTGTAGCAGCTGATCTGTCTGGAGCACATACTCTGGAGTCAGTAGCAGCTGAAAGCGACACAGGGGACAGGAAAAAACTCCGCTTGGACGTGAACACCTCCTCGATATCTGAAATCAGACAGAGCCTGTGCATGCAGCATTTACAACTAGAGGATCGGGTCCCAAAGCCGTTCATACATCATCAACCAATGAAAGAAGGAGTTCCAGCACCTGTGCACGAAGCAGCAGCGAACAAAGCCGTCGTTACAAGTCTCGAAACCTATAGAACACGTCCACAGCCACATAGGTCAGTGTCTAACCTTATTCGTCAAATTGCATAGACCATATTCCGAAAACAGCATATCTGTGAAATGGTTAGGATTGAACGATTTCGGTGGCCAGTCAACTGGCCACCCACAATCAGTTGAATGGCCTTGTGGGATCTGAACGAGCTTGGTTACGATCAAATTCGCCAAAGAAACGTGCAGCCGACAGGTGGGAAGTGTCCAGTCGGGGAGAATTGGTGGGATTGGCAGGGTGGTGGTGGTTAATGGCAGAGGAAAGGTAATGGTGGTCAGAGACACACAGAGGAATGATGGCCGTGACATTGGCTAACGGATCGGCCTGGCCACCTCACCCCCTCGCCATGAATTGCGCCGTAATTCAAAAATGCTCAGCCGAAGGACTCACGTTAACCGCTGTCATTTACACTTGCAACCGTTCTCAGCGAAGTACGCATCCTCCTCCTCCGCAGTTTGTTAGCCCGACCTTCTCGGCCTATTTTGAAATCCTCCCGCATCCCAGGCTTGTTCAGAAGCGCCGTGACATCCTCCAGAAGCCGTCAAAGCTTTCTACAGGAAGAGGCTCTATAGGAAACACAACATAGCCTTCCGGAGCAGAGCAACTAGATTTTTCTTCGACAAATTCGAAGTTCCGAAAGAGGTAGGCTCGAAAACCACTCTTCCTTGCATGGTATATATTGAAAGGTGGTGAATTGAACTGTCTAGAGTAGGAGAATTAGAGGCAAGTCTGCCTATGGGTCTAGAATAGTAGTTTGCCTATGTGTTACAGGGAATGTTTCAGTTGGTTCGTCGTCAAATTCTCCTCCACAGTTCCTGTTAAGAAATTCCTCTGCTAGAAACGATAAACCACTATGAGGGTTAACCTATGCATGAAGATGTGAATTTTATGTGATTGTATGCATGCTGGGATGAGAATTAAGCTCTGCACTCTGTCTGTGGGAGCCTAATTCCCTTGTGACAATTGAGTTTTGGGCAGCAAAAGCATTAGAACCAGGGAATTGGTGCAAAGTTGAAATACAAAAACCTGAGAAATCCTGTCCTGAGGATCAAAAGAAGAAACCATAAAACAACAGTCCCTTTCTGCTCGGAGCATTGAAACAGGGCACTCTCACCATGCCAGGAGGGTTTATCAGGAAGGAACCCTCGGATTCCCAAAAATTGCGTGAAACTCCCAAGGTGGTGAACCTATTCACCCATGCCAATTGGATGACCTTTTGTGACAGAATTCAAGGTCATGACGGTGAGGTAACAGAAGAATTCGTAATGTCCCTGCAGCCTAAATCAAAGACACTGGCCACTGTGAATTTCAGAGGGTTGACCCTAAAGCTTACCCCACAACTCATTAGTCGGGTTACTGATCTACCATTAGGGATACCATGGAGCAAAGAGGAGAGGGCATTGGGCCAAAAAGCCAAGAAATAATTCTTCCTACCAGAGGAACAGTTTTCAGAAGATAAGAATGGGGTCCGGAGAGCTAGTCTACACCCTTTTTGGAGCGACGTCAGCCTTCAGATCATGAAATACATTACCTGTGAGGGGCGGTTTAGTATTGTCTACGATTATCACTTCTGGTTGCTAAGTGAACTCAGACATAGGATGGATTTACCCCCAGAACAGAAGTTAAGCATTCCCTATTTCCTCCTACAATCATTAATTGAGTGTGGCACAAAATTGAAGGAAGGGACACCGGATCAGCTAGCCCATCATGGGCTTATCAAGCTTCTAGTGGAAGATGCCCTCCATACCTACACTCTCCCTCTCTCCTGGGAGATTTTCCGCAACATGTCCAAGGATGATAATATTCGAATTCTGGTTGAGGAACTCACTTCATCCAGCAGTGAGGAAAGGGAGCACATTGAGGCAAAAGAGAAAGCCAGGGGTAAGGAAACCTAGGACAGACCACCATAGAAAGAACAAGAAGAGAAATGAGGGAAAGGCCAAGCTGCTGAGCCCAAAGCTGTGGGTGGAACAAAGGAACAAACACCAAGGGAGAAACTATTGCAGAGCAGGGCAGAGAGGACTGGAAAAGTCCAAGTAGGTGAGGACACAACCAAGACAACCACAACAAAATTAAAAGGGAAGGCATTCCCAGCCAAGTAGACCAAAACAGTGAAAACAGTTTCTACAGGAAGCCAGAAAACAGTCAACACAGGACTTTCTACAGGAAGTCTGGAAACAGGGCAACAGAAGGAAAAATCACCTGAGATTCTAGCCAGGGAGGCAGCAGCTGTGCTGGCTACCCTGAGCACATATCCAGAGTAAAAATGGAAGTGAAAGAGGGAGCCTTCCATGTATTTTAAGGCAAGAAGGAGCATGAGGATAAAGACTGGCAGACCCCAGCCACCGTCAAAAGAGCCAATCACGATTGTAGACACCCCAGCTACACAAAAGGAGAGGTCTCCCTCCAAGGCATCCATCACTTATGAACAGGGAAGCCCGAAGACATCCACCTGGAGAGAAAGAATGTAAATGTTGGACACAAAAGCCTCTCTACAGGATGCTGAGACTGTTCTACAGGAAACAACGACTAGGCTAAAGGAGACCGAAGAAATGGAAGGAGAGGCAACTAAATCACCATAGGAGGAAGAAAAGGTGGAGAACATTGTGGAACCTAGCCCCCAGCCCAGCTTGGGCTCCTACTATAACTTCTTAGAGGCCGGAAAGATCATTCCCCAAAAATTCACAGTGCCACTTTTCCTTGCACTAGAAGAAGAGAGAGTGAGGACCCACACTTGGATGAAGATCGCTCAGTCCAAGGGTGTGGCAGATATAGGTCCTTTGGAGAAACAACTCAAAGAGGCAAGAAGGGAATTGGCTATGGTACGACATGTGGAGAGCAGCCAGCGGGCCAAGCTACAAGAAGAAAATGAGCTGCTTAAACAGCAGCTATAGTTACAAGGATAGAGGAAGGAAGAAAGGCCTCACATCTTGGGAGAACAACAGCAATAGGAGAAGCCCACAACAGACAAAGAAACCCCTGATGAACAACAGAAGAGAGATGGGTTGCAAGCTGAAATTGAGACACTGAATAGACAACTACAAGAGAAGGAATTGCAAGCAGGCCAAGAGATACAGTCTCTGAAACAGCAGGTACAAGAAAAGGAGGCCGAACTGGCCTGGATGGCCAGCTGGGCGATAGAAGCTCTGCAGTGTAGGTAGCCTGCTAAATCATACACGCTATACCTTAAGGATCAGTGGTTACAGTTTCAGATCAACACCTTGGCCCAAAGGGGCATCACTCCATTCCAAAATTATCATCAATTTGTAGCTCTATGTGGCAGTAGTTCATCAGAGGACAGGGCCAGATTATCAAAGTTTTACTTGCACAACTTATCCCTTCCAAACATGAATGCATGGGATCCCAAGACTGTGATAGGGGATGTCCAAATTATGGCTATGGCCTCTTGGATGAATCATGAGGAAAAGAGGGCAAAAGAGGTCCGCAGTATTATTGGCAAAGAACTCAGTGAGCCACTAATGATCAGAGAAGAGCTGGATGACCCCTCAGCAATGATAAGTGCCCACCAGCACTTGGCCAATAGCCCTCAGGATCTACCAGAATACATTGAGCAACAGGCTCAAGCTATTGCCCACTTTGAGGACATGGAGAGACTGTTGGGAGAAAAATGGCTGCAGGCCTGCACAAGGCGGTGGAACACACTGCCTCACAGCTTGAAAATAAGGGAATACCACTCTCCCACCAGGATGAGCGAGGCTTTGGCAAGGGTATCTCTCTACAAACAGTTGATGCAAAATCTACAGGCCAATTGGATTGGCCTGAAATTCAGTCCTCCTTTTCTTTTGGGATTGCTAGAAGGAGTTAAGGAAGAGGAGGAAGACAGATAGTGGGAGGAAGTGGAAAGGAAAGCAGGATTCCATGACCGGGAAGAAGATATCACCACGGAGGCCTGGGACGTGAGGGAGGTGGTCAAAGCTATAAAGGATCATGACCTGGACTAGTTTCTCAGAGGATGAGCAACCCATTTAGCAGGGGGGTGATGATGAGCCCCGAATTGGGTAACTTATTGGGCTCATTTTGCCTAATTTTCATTGATCAATCCACCATTTTTCATAGATTATGCATGTTTTTTTAGTATGTTTATGTTATTTGAACGAATAAGGGTGGTCACTTTACCAAGGAGGCTAATACGTGGTTATTTCAGGTTTTCTGGACAAATTTTGGAGCAAAGCCAAGCAATTATGAGCCAGGTGATAGCCAAGCTTGAGGTGAGAATTCATAGGGAGGTTGTCTCTTGCATTAAATGGCCCTTCCTCGAAATCTCCATCCTCAACTCGGAGCTCAACAGGCCACCAAAATGAATCCTAAAGGCAGCCGAGCAGCTTTGGGGAAAAGTGACTGTTTACTGGCAGTTTGAACAGCCGAGTCCTTTGAATTAAGGAGGGCTGCTAGGCCCCTCATAGTGTATAAATAGGAAGGCCTCAGCCTTCGTAGTTTACTTTTTGGAACTGTTGGGTTTTGCACTATAGTGCTCTCATTGTCTCAGCTCGTTTTTGTAGCTACTGCTGTATAAATTTCTTGTGACATGATTGTTTTTGGATAATGAAAAGCAGCTCTATTTGGCATCAGCTCTGAGTTCTTTATAGGAGCCTGCAGCTCTTGGGGTTAGGCCCAACCCAAGTGCCAAGGCTTCCTTATGTACTGTTATTTGTTTTTTATGTCTTTGTGAAATAATTTCTGTTAAGTGGATTAAAATCTTGCTGTTTATCTAGGTCATTGTTGATGATTATAAAGATTTTTGATGTTCAGATTGAGTTGATAGGTTATTAACAGGGAAAAGCTTCAGAAAAGGCCATCAAGCACCTCTCATTTCACCTCTCCCTCAGTGGGATAAGGAGCTGGGATCAAGGTGACCTTGCTGCCACCAAAAACATTATCTTTGCTTCGCCATGCAACCGTTAGTGTTTGATTTTTATTTGCAGAAATTGGTTACATGTTCAGATTCTTGATTGCTTCATTTCATATTTAGTATACATGGTTTCATTGCAATTAAAACTTCTGTTCATTCTCTTTACCATTATATAGATCATATTAGGTTAACGTAACTAGGTCTCTGATTTTACAAGTCTCTATTGGTTCAGTTGGAAAAACATCTTGCAGAGCACCCGTACCACTTCTCTATCTGCCCATACTCCATCAATTCCATCTTCGCCATCCCCTAACTCGGATTCTTGCCTCACAGTTGCCGCATTTGCTCACATAACCCTGATTTTTGTGCAACATTGCTTCACTCCTCTTTGAACAATCCAGCCATCTTCATCTCTCCTCCGCTCCATCCACCAAGTCCTAGACCTCCTCACACCCCTTTCCTAACTCCATACTCACTCCTTCACCTTTCTCTCTCTATCCATCCTCCAAAATCCCATTTCTGAACATCCTGTAGAAAATTACAGACATCCTGTAGAAATTCCAGAACATCCTGTAGAACCCCTGTAGACTTCCTATAGAAGCTCACGAATGAGGTTTCTTGATAGCAAAACTCTGTGAAACTCTCTGGAAGGGTGTTAGGGAACCCTTAGGCCCTCTCTGAACCCTCCCAACCTCCTCCAAGTATTTCCTCTCGCCAATCCACCTCTGCATAGTCAAAAACAGTTAAATCGCATGCATGATAATTCTGGCAACTTATTGAAAAATACAAAAAGATGTTTTTTTTCAGTTGTTACTGTAGAAGTAGCTTAGACACATGTATTTTACCTTCATAGAAGTCAATGGCATCTCTTTCAGTAGCTTGCATCCTCTTTCTTGCATCAGTAGGGCTAGCTGGTAAAATTAGGGTTTACGTTTCCTTTCAGCTTTCTAGTTTCTTTCTGCAAGTAGATCAACCTTCTTTGAGTTAGCTTTCATCCATTAGTTAAAAATCTTCTTCTTAGAGCTCATAGAAGTTGGCTTAAGCTCCTAGCGGAATTGTGCCAGCTAACCAAGTGACAGCTGCGGCAAGAGCTAGTACTTATGCATACAGCATCGTCGCTTCCAAGTTTGTTACGAACTACCGGGTTGATAAAAGTAAAGAAGGGAGTCCCAGGAGTTGTAGCATTATTGCTACAATACTGGAGCCCACCACCTTGGGAAAACATTACGCATAACAGATACAAAACTAATTTGGGATATAACAAAGATGTCCTCAATGCATATTTTCATATTCCTAATTTTTCTAAACCTATACAATTTCATAGTGCTAGATTTATGGATGGTGTTGTTCCAGAACAAATTGATTGATGCCAACATTGTGATAGAGTTGGACATGTGAAAGATCAATGTTTTGATCTTCACCCATGTGAGCATTATGGAAAGCACAATCACCATTCAAATAAATGTTCTAGAAAGAAGACTATTGCAAGAGAGAAACTAAATTTTGGATGGATTACTTCTTGGGATTAGTCCAAAACAACCAAGAAAATTTATAGGTCATACCAGAAGATATATTCGAGAGTGTTGACCATCATTGCAGTGATGAAGAATACTTCATCTTCTCACCCCTTATCCGACAAGGGGGGAATTGTTGATGGTCTGCTATAGGTTCGAAGATTTGTCAAGTGATGCTGATTCATAGATCCACAAGTGATCTTTAGCCACAACCTGTACCAATTATAGAAAGAGTTGTAGCCATAGAGATTTCCTTTTTTTGCTAAATGAGTTGTTTGTGAATGAGAACTTCCAGATTCATAATTGTTTGAGGAACTACATTGATAGTTTTAGAGTTAGTGGTCACCTCTAAACCCATTTTTGGTTGTTCTAAGAAATTATATGAAGGTTTCAGAGTTGGTGTTGGTTGAGACCTTGAGTTCTCCCATATTTTGATATCATTTGTGTTTTTCTCTTAAAAACTACCATTCTTAGTTTATGATCATCCTTTAAAAAAACAATTTTTGAGAGACATTCGGCTCTTGGATGAGATACATTTATGCATTTTGAGCTCTCATTCTTAGACTTTGATACATCCCTTCAGATTAAGGTGGGAATGTTAGACAAATGATCCTCGAGAAGAGGTTTGTGTTATGGTAAGTGGTTATTAGAGTCCAAGAAGACTCAAAAATGAATCAACAATTTCTTGATGTATTTATATGTACATTATGTACATCATTCTTTCAGATCATTTAATATACATTTGAATTTGGTTTCCAATTTTATTGCCTTACACAATCAGGACTCTCTTGCTGCAACTTGTAGGGATGTTATGTAGCAGTTCACTTGGGAGTGAAAATCCATTATTCCATGTTTTTTGAGTGACATTGCTTGTAAGTAGAGATCATCCCTGCTCATTGAGATTGTTACCAACAATGTAAACTTTGAAACGGGAACTATAAACTCAAAACGAGAACTCTGGCCCAAAAACCCCAAAAAAACCACAAAAACAGTGCTCAAAACGAAAAGTGTGTATACTGGAACGATGTTTTTTTTTTTTAGGTGTCAATTTTGCGGTTGTTTTAAAAATGGCAGCGACTACGAAATTTTCTACGAAATTTTCCTGCAAAATATAGCTTCAGAAAAAAAGTGTTGATACTGGAATAATGATTTTTTTTTTTAGGGTCAATTTTCATACTTTTTAAACAATGCTAATAAAACCAATTTTTTATGTCTCAAACAAAGTTAACTTTTAAGGAAAAACACATTAATGTTTCTGGTAGAATATCATTTTTCTTTCTTAAGTATAAATTTAACATGTTTTCAACCACAAAACTAAAAAAACATGACATTATGAACAAATTATTTCACTGAATGAATTCAAAAGTCTTTATTTGTACACTGAATAAAAGAGACATTATATCTCTAATTTGATATTGCATTGTAGATATTTAAACAATAAGATTTATCATACTTAAGACATAATCCAACAACATAAAAATGCTTCATAACTTCTAATTTAACAAAATATGGAAAACATCCATTTTATTTGAAGATATGATGCATACATCAGTTATATAAACTGTCTTAAACAATTATTCAAAATCACGCATATTTTCTTGCACACCATCATAATTCACATCTTCAGATGAGTGACTGGATGCTGACGAAGATGTTCCATATTCTTCTCTGTCATCAACTAGTGCCCCATCTGAGTCCACATGCATGCCCAAGATTCCAGGTTTCAAAAGTCTTCTAGATCTACGACTGGTTTCAGCAGAGTCCCATGTCAACACTGTTCCTTCTGGTAACAACCTTTTTAGAATCTCTGTCATCTTGAAGCGAAGAGTTCCTCTCTTTGTTAAATTGAAGTCATAAACAAGTATGTCAACATCCTTCAATTGTAATATGTCTGTGCGGCGGCGATTTATATTTGTACCCTTTCTTTTTCTTTTTCCACCATTTTTTTTGTCAACTACCATCTCTGGCTTATACACACCATTGAATGGGTGTGTATTTGTGGCATACCAATGTACTTCAACACCTGTAACATCCTCATTTTCTGTAAAGACCTTTAAAACTTTAGCAACCCAAAATGGATAGCCATTGGGATCTCCATCTGCTAGCACTGCAATCATGCAACCCTCCTTAATATCCTGTACTGAATCCCTATAAAGGTCTTCCATGGCTTCACGTTGTGCACGAGATCTTTTGGAACCTATATACATCTCTCTTTCCTCTGCATGTGAAGAATTAATAATACCCTGAGATTGTTGTTGTTCAACAATGTTTACTTCCTCATGTTCATTCGACACATTTTGTGGCCAAATAAATGGATTTTTCAAAGGTATATCTTCATTTATTGTTGTCGAAATGAGATCACTTTGATTATTGAAAAATGACTCCCACCAAACTGAATCAGCAATGTCAAAGTACTCATATGTATATCTAATACATTTTTTAATTTCTTCCAGGCAATCAGAATAATTTATAGCCCTGTTCTGTCTATGTGCATTCTGAACTTCACCAACTGATTGTAATGACAATATTTTTGATGCAAATATTGGATGATCTGGAATGAACTTCAAAAATTGCAATCCTGATGACGGTGCCCACTCTGTAGTAGTTGAATACTTCTTGCCCCATATTAGTGTTTTCCCATCAATTTTTTTGATACGAAATTGATGTTGGAAGCTTATGTCATTAAGATGTTCAATGCATTTCCCCTCACCATATGATCCCAGAATAAACCTTTGCATGTCAACAGTTTCTTCCAACACTTCAAAAGCAGGCTCTGGCATGTATGATTTCTTAATACATTCAATTAGTGATGGAAAGCTCCCAACTTCCTTCCTCCTCAATGTGACTGAAAAACGACTGAACATCTGATCAATATGGTCATGAGTGTGCCCAACAAGAAGGAAACCAACCTTTACCTTTTGAAAAATTCTCAATTCAACAAGCATGTTCAGATACCCAAAAACAATCTGATTTTTTTTTTCACGGCAAGTGTTGTCCAATTGTAGATACAAAACTTCAGGAAGATTACCAGACCAATGAGAAATGACATCATGAATTATGGTTATGGTCATATTTGCATCATTATGAATATTTGGAGCTGTGAAGTACACCCTTGGCAACATTTTCGCATTGAAGACCATACAACCGACCAAGTGAAACTGAATAAAATTTTCCTCTTGTAGATTTTTGGGTGTGCGAACAAAATGTGGTAAAAGTGTTTTCTTCTGGTCCATACCATCAATTATCAAACCCAAATATTTATTTGGATTATCATAACACTTCTTTCGATGCTTGTACAACTTCTTCCTTTCATTTGTTTGTTGTTCGCGATGCTCCTGAAGTTCTTTGACAATTAAATCTACACAACATAAAAGAAATTCATTAAGAAATATGTTTTCATAGTTGATGACTATACAATTTTAAAAGTAAAAGTTATGAACACTTACCTCTTTCTGAGCCTTCACATTTGTCCCTTTTTGATTTAAGAGAAGCACATGTACTGCAAATCCCCATCCTTGTCTTCTTAGGAATACGAACATTATTGAATTCTTTCTTCCATAGCTTCACAAAATATTGATATGTAATAAAGTGGCCCTGTCCCTCAGCACTTTCTGCATATTCTTTGTATAAGTTGTAGATTTCTCGTCTTGAAAAATTATCTAGAATATGTATTGTCTCTCTATTTGGCATACACTCTCCATGCTTTGAAAAGAAATCTTTCATCCATGACATTGCAGTATTTGATAATGGCCCAAACTGTCTTTTATAACGTACTTCTGAATAAAATGTGGGATCCTTTTCCAAATTTTCTTGAATTCTCGAGAGACGAAAATTCCCAAGTGAATGAAACATTTTGAAAGCTTTTCTACACAATAAAAAATTCCTAATATGATAATCATAACCTGAAAATGTAGATTGCATGCAGCCAACTAAATATGAGTTTTGCATGCTTTTATTCATTGACAAATATCTCTTCCTGCTTTCTAATGCAAATGTGAAATCCATACGTTTCAAGCAATTTTTTTGGCAACATTCACTTGAAATGAGAGCGCTGATAGAACTTCTTCTCGTCAGATATTCTGCTCTACCCCTTGTATAACTAGAATAGCTTGCATTGATACGAAAAGGTCTACTCCTACTCCTTGATACAATATTTCTTGGCAACATCTCCATCATTGGATCTTCATTTTTATAAGGACTTTCATCATTAAGAGGAACGTTATCCACACTATGATCTGCTCTGATTTTCAAATTTTGACTGAGAGGATACCCTTCATCTTCCCCTTCTTCAGTGCTACTATCATAGTCCTTAGAATTCAGACTAAATGGAAAATCTGACTCGATGTTTAATGGATATTCTTCCTCATGTACATTGTCAGTGCTGCTCTCATAGTCCATAGAATTAGGACTATGTTGAAAATGTGGCTGTTTACTTATTGAAGATGCTACATCCTGTCCTTTGTCACTGCTACCTTTATACTGATTAGAATTAGGAAAAACTGCATCATCCTGTTCTTCATCACTGTTGCTCTCATAGTCCTTAGAATCAGGACTAAGAGGACATTGTGATACTCCAATGTTTTGAGAATCATCATCCTGCACTTCATCACCGCTGCTCTCATAGTCCTTAGAATCAGGACTAAGAGGACATTGTGATACTCCAATCTTTTGAAAATCATCATCCCGTGCTTCATCACCGCTGCTCTCATAGTCCTTAGAATTAGGACTAAGAGGACATTGTGATAATCCAATCTTTTGAAAATCATCATCCCGTGCTTCATCACCGCTGCTCTAATAGTCCTTAGAATTAGGACTAAGAGGACATTGTGATAATCCAATCTTTTGAAAATCATCATCCCGCGCTTCATCACCGCTGCTCTCATAGTCCTTAGAATTAGGAGTAAGAGGACATTGTGATACTCCAATCTTTTGAAAATCATCATCCCGCGCTTCATCACCGCTGCTTTCATAGTCCATAGAATTAGGACTAAGAGGACATTGTGATACTCCAATCTTTTGAAAATTATCATCCCGCGCTTCATCACCGCTGCTCTCATAGTCCTTAGAATTAGGACTAACTGGACACTGTGACAATCCATACTTTTGAAATTCATCATCATGCTCATCATCACTGCTGCTCTCATAGTCCTTAGAATTAGGACTAAGTGGACACTTTGACACTCCATTATTTTGAAATTTTCCATCATGCACCTCAAAACTGCTGCTCTCATAGTCTTCAGAATTAGGACTAAGTGGACATCGTGACCCTCCATTCTTTTGAACTTCACCATCACATTCTTCAAAACTACTACTCTCATAGTCCTCAGAATTAGGACTAAGTGGACATTGTGACACCCCATTCTTTTGAACTTCACCATCATGCTCCTCATCACCGCTGCTTTCATAGTCCTTAGAATTTGGACTAAGTGGAATCTGTGACTCTTTAAATTCTCCATCCCCTCTTTCATCAGTATTTCTCTCGTAGTCCTTAGAATCGGGACTAAGTGGAAGAATTGACTTTCTATTCATAGTGGAAGGATTCCCACTATATTCATCAATATGAATAGAGTTGTTACGCGCTGAAGATGTTGATGGTGTATAAACCGAAACTTCACCATCAGAGCAATCCATCACTTTCAAATAGAAAATGTTGAATGACACAAATGGAGTCTCCTGAGAGTATTATATAGCTTAAAGAATGAAATATTCCCTCCAAAGTTATTCCCTCCAAAAATTTTCGCGAAAATATTTCCCTCCAAAAGTTTGTTAGATTTATTTACCTTTATTATTTTATTCTACAATTGATTGAAAAACATAAACTAATTTATTTTTATGAAATAAATCACTAAAATTCAAATTGTAAATCACAACTTGTACATTAATTATTCTAATAGTTAAAGTATATCATATTTACTTAACAATTTCTTTTTTTTTCTAATTTTTATAATATATTCTCAAACATATTAATCCCACATTCAATCCATTGTAAAAGAACTCTACAATATTCTCTCTATAATAATGTAAAACAAATTATCCCACATTAATCGTATGGAAAAACATCTTCGTAATTTCACTTATATAAAAAATTTCGCTATCACTATTACTCGCCTCACATCTAGGTTTTCTGAAATTCCTTGAAAGACTCGTGAATTTGTGGAGCAGCGATATTGCTATCAACAATATATACAACGAAGAATTGTCGCAATTGAAAGGAAAGTACAATTATTTTTTCGAAATTTTCATATTAAATTACGTTAATGAAAAATATTTTTTTTTTAATTAAAAAATTTTCCAAGTCAATTTTTTTTTTTTATACCACATGGTGAATCGGTAACTGTCTAGCCTAATCTTGCTATTTACCCCACCCCGCCCGCCACACCTCCCCCCTTCTCCAACCCCTGCCCCCCTAACTCCCTCGCCCCCCCCCATTTTTTAATTTAAAAAAAAAAAAATTTCCAACCCCACCCGGCACGCGCCCCCACCCCGGCCAAAAAAAATTTCCAACCCCACCTCACCCCGGCCCCCTGCCCATCCCACACTCCACCCCGGGCCCACCCGGCACCGGGCCGACCCCTAGGTCCCCCGGCCGGGCCGCCACGCCTCCCTCCCCTTCCGGCCCCACGGGCCGCCCCGACCCCCCTCCCCCCGCCCGGCACACCCCCCCACCCCTGCCCCTTCGACCCCCGGGCCGCTCCACCCTCTCCCTCCCACCGGCCGCCCCACCCTCTCCCCCGCCCGGGCCGCCCCCTCCACCCCCCGCCCGGGCCGCCGCACCCCCGCCCCCTCCCCCCTCCCCATCCCCCTCCCTCCCCCGCCCGGCCATCCCCCCTCCCCCCTCCCCCGCTCTCCCGCCCCTCCCCACTCCCCCTCACCCACCCCGCCCACCCCGCCCAGCCCTCCCTCCCCCGCCCGGCCATCCCCCCTCCCCCTCGCCCCTCCCCCCCTCTCCCGCCCCTCCCCCCTCCCCATCCCCCTCTCCCGCTCTCCTGCCCCTCCCCCCTCCCCATCCCCCTCCCCCGCTCTCCCCCGCCCGCCCCTCCCCCCACCCCATCCCCCTCTCCCACTCTCCCCCGCCCGCCCCGCCCAGCCCACCCGGCCACCCGCCCGCCCCGCCCAGCCCACCCGCCCGCCCCGCCCAACCCATCCGGCCACCCACCCGCCCCGCCCAACCCACCCAGCCCGCCCGCCCCGCCCAGCCCACCCGCCCGCCCCGCCCAACCCACCCGGCCCGCCCGCCCCGCCCAGCCCACCCGCTCACCCACCCCGTCCGCCCCGCCCAGCCCACTTGGCTGGCCCACCCCGCCCCGCCCAGCCCACCCGCCCACCCCCCCCAGCCCACCCGCCCGCCCCGCCCAGCCTACCCCGCCCGCCCCGCCCACCCCGCCCTGCCAAGCCCACCCGCCCAGCCCACCCCGCCCGCACAGGGCCACCCCCGGGCCGCCCCGCCCCGCCCGAGGGCGGAGCGTCGATTCCGGGAATCGACGCTCCGCCCGAGGGCGGGGCGGGGCGGCCCGGGGGTGGCGCTGCGCGGCTCCGCCCTCGGGCGGGGCGGGGCGGCCCGGGGGTGGCCCTGTGTGGGCGGGGTGGGCGGGGCGGGCAGGGTGGGCGGGGTGGGCGGGTGGGCTGGGTGGGCTGGGCGGGGCGGGTGGGCTGGGCGGGGCGGGTGGGCTGGGCGGGGCGGGCAGGTGGGCTGGGCGGGGCGGGCTGGGTGGGCTGGGCGGGGCGGGCGGGTGGGCTGGGCGGGGCGGGCGGGGCGGGCGGGGTGGGCGGGTGGGATGGGCGGGAAGGGCGGGGTGGGTGGGCGGGTGGGCTGGGCGGGGTGGGCGGCGTGGGCGGGTGGGCTGGGCGGGGCGGGCGGGGCGGGTGGGGTGGGCGGGGCGGGCGGGGCGGGTGGGCTGGGCGGGGTGGGCGGGTGGGCTGGGAGGGGTGGGTGGGTGGGATGGGCGGGGCGGGCGGGTGGGATGGGCGAGGCGGGTGGGGTGGGCGGGTGGGCTGGGCTGGGTGGGCGGGTGGGATGGGCGGGGCGGGCGGGGTGGGCGGGTGGGCTGGGCGGGGTGGGCGGGTGGGATGGGTGGGGCGGGCGGGGTGGGCTGGCCCACCCCGCCCGCCCCACCCATCCCACCCGCCCACCCCGCCCAGCCCACCCGTCCACCCCGCCCGCCCCGCCCATCCCACCCGCCCACCCCGCCCATCCCCGCCCGCCCAGCCCACCCGCCCACCCCGCCCGCCCCGCCCGCCCCGCCCATCCCACCCGCTCGCCCCGCCCAGCCCACTCGGCCCGCCCACCCCACCCCACCCCGCCCGCCCATCCCACCCACCCACCCCGCCCAGCCCACCTGCCCGCCCCACCCCGCCCAGCCCACCCGGCCCGCCCCGCCCAGCCCACCCGGCCCGCCCACCCCGCCCGCCCCTCCTAGCCCACCCGCCCCGCCCCGCCCACCCCGCCCAGCCCACCCGGCCCGCCCGCCCCGCCCAGCCCACCCGGCCCACCTCGCCCGCCCCGCCCAGCCCACCCCGCCCGCCCCGCCCAGCCCACCTGCCCAGCCCACCCCGCTCGCCCCTCCCAGCCCACCCGCCCAGCCCACCCCGCCCGCCCCTCCCAGCCCACCCCACCCGCCCGCCCAGCCCACCCGCCCACCCCGCCCAGCCACCCCACCCGCCCGGCCCGGCCCGCCCAGCCCAGCCCACCCGCCCGCCCCGCCCAGCCCACCCGGCCCGCCCGCCCAGCCCACCCGCCCAGCCCGCCCCGCCCACCCGGCCCGCCCCGCCCAGCCCACCCCGCCCAGCCCCGCCCAACAATTTTTTTATTTACTAATTTATGTGTTTTTTTTTTAGGAAAATGGCATCAAGAAAAATTTCTGTGAATCTTTCTGGAGCAAGGAGTCTTAAAGGTGTATCTTCAAAAAACGTTGGTGAACGAACTCCACCTGAGCTCATACCTACAAATATGTCAGCTGTTTTAAGTGATAAGAAGCTAATCTCAGATTGGAAAAGTTCAAAAGAGGTGAAATTTCCATCAAGAGCCTGGTATGTGAAAGAAAGAGAGAGCACAACTGTGAATATATATCTATACATTGATACACGCAATAATACTGAAAATTTGGAGGTGATGGGAAAAGTCATAGATATGTGTTCGGTACCAAACACTGAAGTTGTTTACGTACTTACAAAAACTGCCAAGTCACATGAAAGGATTAAATACCGACTATCATATTCATTATATGATAGGAGAGAGGTATCTACAAAGTTGTGTAAACAAATCGTAAATGATATGACACAAAACACGGTAAGTATTGTTATTTGTATTTTTATTTTGCGTTTTGAAAATGTCTCGCTATATTTTTTAACTTTGATTATATTAACATATGATATTTTGTTTGGCAGAATTTTGTTGAAAGCTGTTCAATTATGGTGGGAGGCATTCATTACATAGAGAATGATATCATGAACGTTGTCAGCCATTTTTACTCAGTGTCAGAGGAAGATATGCAAAACATGGAAAATGTAGTAATTGATGATGCTACAAAACTACATCCAAAGAATCAGAAAAAAAGGCCTCTGGTGGATAAATCTAGCAAGGGTAAACAAGTTACTTTTGAGGACGATGAAGTTGACAATGAAGCATATGTTGCCATTACTGAAGATGACATTGAAATTGTGGAAGGTCGTAAAAGACCAAAAGTAACAATGGCCAAGAATAGATCTCTTCAGAATGTTAAGACGAAAAAAAGTAGAGTTGAAGATCTTGAAGTAGTCATTACCAGCAGTCAAGAACCTAGTGAAACTTCAAAAGAAAGCAGAGAAATCATTACACCAGGAGCTGATTTAGGTGATGGCATTATCAAAACAAAACAAAATGCCATTCGACAGAATTTGACAAAGAGAAACTTAGTTGATGGTGGTCGTACATTTCAGTTAAATGTGACACAAACCTATAAGGCAAGTGAAGGACAATGCCAATATCAAGTCAGAAAGCCGCACCATCTGCATGTTCACAACTTGAAGACATTGATGAGGTACAATCCATATGCTCATGTGGTTAGTTATGTGCTTCTTGTTGATCCACTTCAAGTTCCCAACAAAGAAGCATTTGATAAGTCAAAATGTTTTGAATACAATTATTATGTGCTTGGGGGGAACCATTCTGTTGAAGCTCAAAGACAATTGATGGAGGAATATCCTAATAACCCACGTTTTGAAACGATGAAATGTATCATTTATGCTGGTTTAAATGAAACAGAAGCAAAGCTAGTGGCATGGGATCATAATTCAGATAATGAATATAGGATGTCTATGACTTTGGTCCAAAAGGTTAGATTTATTCATAGTGAATTCCTAGAAAAATGTGGTGGGGATAAGATCAATATTACTACAGATTTCCGAAAGGAATGTTGTATGGAAATAGGCTATCAAATTGAAGATAAAGGCAATTCAAAAAATGGAAAAGACAACAGATCTAGCGATTTATTTAGAGGTGTTGATAACATTTTCCAATTGGCATTTAGAACTGGAGATATTTGGAATTTGATTGATGACATTTTTAGCATGTGGGAAGACATTGGCATCAAAAACCAGAAGGTCAGAAAGTCTAAGCCATTGATATGTAGCAACAATAAATCAGCGCCTGAACTGAAGCAACTTCCAGACGATATGACCATCACGCCTTGGAGGGCGATGCAAGGAGTGAAAGATGAAAAAATTGTCAAAACAATATTATCTCGTGTGAAGTCGGGGGAATTATCATTGGAAGAAATGTCTGAAGAATTTCAAAAGTAAGTTTGCTGAATTATTTTTACTTATTTCCAGGATTATAGTTATCTTTTAACTAAAACATGTTGTTATTGGTAGTATTTGTTATACATATCAGTATATTAACTTTTTCTTACTTTATCTATGCAGTCACAAAGTTTACATGAAAATTCAGGAACAAATGGTTAAATTGTTGAATGAAGATAGTTGGGATGATGTTGTACGCAACTATCCAGATTCAAGTTCTACATCAACATTGAAAGCTTTTTATCTTGCATTTAAAAAGGTAACTTGATTTATACATTCAGTTTTAATCATCTGTGTACTATTTTTAATTTAAATTAAAAATTACACATACATTTGTTTGTTTGGTAAAAGATGAAGAAAGAAGATAATGGAGCACCAGACAGTTTCAAGACTTTTATTGAAAAAATAAAGATTGAAAGACTGAGAAAGCAACGTATTAAGAATGTTGAACTTGATCCAACTCTTAATCATTTCATTTGGAATGGGCTAGACACTATTCAATATCAAGTAATACAAGGCGACTCTGAAGACATTGTGAAACTCATACCAAAAAGGGATTATGCCCTCGTTATTGCAGATATTCCCCATGGTTTCAATATTCCAAACATTTGCTATGATAATGACCCTTATACTTATCAAGCTTTTAATAAAGTGGTGGCGGGATTTAAGGAAGTGACGTCATCACCATTATGGAGATTTGTGACATTTCATTCAGACACACAGTGGGCAATGTTATTGTCAAGCTTCAAGGGGAAAACAAATTCAAGGATGCAGCTTACATGGTAAGATGTTTAAAGGTATATTTGATTAATGTTGAAAAATTAATTTATGTACAAGTTAATTGAAATTTTACTATTTTATGTTACAGGCAAAAGTCAAATCTTCTTGACAATGGAGATCAACAATTTATAAATGACTGTGAGTTCATTCATATTGATAGTTGGGCAAAAGATGATAGCCATATGTCTATGATTTTTAATCGGGTGGACAAAAAGAGTCATAGCCAAATACTGACTTATGATGCTGTTGTGAGAAAACTAACATATGAAGACAAAGAAATGAAAGGAGAGATAATTAACATTTATCAGAAACCACAATTATTGATTAACTATCTTATAGACATATGTTCGAATGAAGGAGATTGGGTTCTGGATTTATTTTCTGGCTCAGGTACGTTTTGCCACATGGAATTGAATTTCAATATGTTTTTTTTTTTAATTAATATGTCATTGTACTAATTTACTTCATTATTTTTTTGTGCTTGATAATTAGGTACAGCACTAGCATGCTGCCTTCAAAAAGGAAGAAATTGCATTGCAATTGAGAAATATCCATTACAATGCAATTTCATTCAACAAAGAATTAATGCTCTTCAATTTCTTCCAGATGCAATGCAAGAAATTGGGTTGAAGAAAGGGGACTTTAGTGAATCACGTGTGGCAAAAAAGGCAAAGGAACCCCAACCACCATTACATGGAATGTATGGAAAGACACATATTGGGGGATTTGCAGACATGAAAGACCCATTAGAAGAGCAAAATGAGCAAAATGAGCAAAATGAAACAGAAAATATTGTGGAAGAGGACAATGATGAAACTCTAGAGGACGAAGAGTTTGGATTACGTGACATTCTTGATTAAATTTAAGTTATGCTTGTAACTCAAGCTTTGCAATGTTTTGACTTTGACATTTTATGAGAAGAATAAACACTCAATTAGGGTTGTTATATGTTCAATATTGGTAATATGTGATTTTTGCATTGATTTTTAAGTTAATCATTTTTTTTTGAAAAAAAAGTAATTATTATTATCTTTTTGACATGAAATTCATAAAAAAAACTATTATTTGACCATTTTTAGTTAATATTTTTGTATAAAAATTGTGATTTTGACATGTTAATTCTAGCAAAAAATTATCAAAACGTTTAGTTTTTTTGTTATATTTATGTTAAAAATGGTTATTTTTTATGTCCATTGTTAAAAAATGTTGTTTTTTAGAAACAATTATTTCATGTGGATTGAAAAATTAATTAAGGGGGTTGAAAAGATGTCTAAATATGTAGATTATCTAAAATTCAAACTATCGACTTTATAATTTAAAAACGCAAAACAATAAAAAGCCCACTAAAAAAAATAAAAAATTAAGATAGAGAACAAGAAAATATGAATTCAATGACGACTTCAAAAACTATCAAATTTAGAAAATAATTTTTTACATTTCACACACTAGAAAATTTAAAGTCAAAAAATAGGTCTTTTAAAAAAAGGGTGTGATGCAGAATACACACTTTTTAAAATCAGGATGAAAATCACTACCATTCACCGAGCCTCACCCACTTAATGCACATGAAAAAAATTAAAGTTCCAAAAAGCATGTTCTTAAAAAAACATGTGTATTCTGCATCAACACTTTTGAAAATCGGGTCATTTTTTTGCCACCTCTACAAAACGGGTAACAGTATCAGTTCCCGTTTCAAAGTTTACATTGTTTACCTCTATTCGGGGCAATTTTTTACTCGATTCTTCTCTTGGTTCATGCTCCTCGTCCTTTGCATAGCCATCAGATCTGTATCAAATTTTTACCACAAGTGTCCATTTTTCATAATAAACCAAATTATTGGAGAGAACAAACACATCGCTCAACAAAAAAAACTTCCTCTATTATTATTTTGTGATCGAATTCTCAGCTCCTATTTGTTTTAGGTTTCCATCTAGACAAGAAAATCCCTGGAGCTTATATGTTTGGTATTGTCATTCGGGATGATTGAAGGATGATGTGATTATATGAATCCTTTGGGTAGATGTAAATTATAGACTGCAAAATATTCTGAGTATCTAATGGGTAGGAACAAAGTTAACACGCAGTTAAATGGTTTAGATGTAAGTTGTAGATTGTAAAATAATCCAAATATCTAATGGGTAGGAACAATGTTAACACAAAGTTAAATGGTTAGCTTTTTTATTAGTAATATTTTAAAATTTGCAATTAAAATGAGTGTAGCTTGATTTTTTATTTTTATTTTTAATTAAATCTTGTATATTTTTTATGATTATTGGTTAATTATATGAGTTTTGATTATTGGTTGATTGTACAAGTTTGGTTAATTTTATCTGTAAGTTTCATCTATGCAATTAACATAATTTGAATGTTTGGAAGTTTTTTAAGGTGTTGATAAATGTATTTATGCATTATAAAGCACATTTCAAACAAATAAAATTCACAGTCTTACAAAAATGTGTATCGCTAAATTCAGAAGAAAAAAAAAACAAAAAATTATTAGTTTATCGGTTTACCTTGACAATTTTTTTTTGTGATTATTAGTTTATTATATGAGTCTGGTCAATTTTATCTAAAATTTGGTAAATATTTTTGGAAATGTAAGTTTCATCTCAACAATTTATAGAATTTGAATGTTTATAGGTATTTTACGGTGCTGGACCTACCAACATTCAGGGGATCTCCCCAGTATGAATTCCCAATCAAACCTCACACTGTTTGGTGCTATGCAACCAGCTCATCAAATATAAGAAGAGATAGATCAACAACTTAAAAACTATCCTCTTTGAGGGGGAAACCTCCTTTACATTACACAAATGAACAATTCTTCAATGATACAAATGACAAGACCTCCTTTCTATATATAGGAGTATAAGGGGTCACAATATAATTAGAGCCTACATAAAAATAATATTATAAGGGCACAACAATAACAATAGTGGGCTACTATGGGGCACAATAATAACAATATGGGGACTACATCGGAACAAAAATATAATAAAGGGGTTGCGCTAATAACAATAAGGGGATACACTAGTAGTATAGGGACCTAACATGTCCCTCTCCTTCAAAAAAGTGTTGTCCTCAATGCTTGAGTAGTTTTGGATGCTTTTGTATAAAATTCTCATCCTCCCATGTGAAATATTCAACGGTTAAGTTCTTCCACTTAATGAGATACTCTGAAATTGATTGATTTCGTAGCTGTCAAGTTCTTATTTCCATGTCTGCTTCAGGTTCCAATATGATTTTTCCTTCCTCATCAAGTTCCAGCAATATTGTTTGAAATGGGATCTTGTTACCTATAATCTTCTTTAAACCTGAAACATGGAAAACTGGGTGCACTTGGCAAGATGTAGGAAGCTCAAATTTGTTGGGTGTGTGTTATATTACGTGGGTAGACCTACCTGTGGTTTTGTGCATGGATTTCACACAAGGTTTTGAGCATGATAGTTTTCTGTCCACGGTATTTTGTAAATCTGGTCAAGGGAACTTGATGTTGGAGCATCAAATGAGATAAATTACCTTTGACCTGACTAATCAAAATTATTTACTAAACAAGGTTGGACATCTTAAATGTTCTTATTTTTATTTCTTTGTAAAATTTAATGGAGTGCCCAGATTAGGAATGAAGTGGTAGAGTTTGTTAGCTTAGGTGTGTGTTAGGAAAATTAAATAGGGATTAAGTTGTTTGAGAAATTGGAATTTAGAGAGGAACATTAAAAAAGAGAAAAACTCATTTTTTGGGGAGATGCTGAATGTAGATCAAGTCAGTAAGGGCCATAACAATTTTCTGTGTAGTGATTTTTCTTTTCATAATTGATTCAATGGAGTTTCATGGTGTATCTGGTATCATCTTATGTCAAGAAATTGTTTGCTTCAATTGATGAAAAATCATTCTGTTGTAGTTTAATGGTGGAATCTTGTAGATTGATATCCAGTAAATTGTGTATTTTTGGGAATTTTGCATCCAAACGAGATTGATCTATAGATCTACTCAGTGTTGTGAGTATTTTATCCTAATTACATGTTTTCTCAGCGATAGATCTAAAGAATTCTCGAATTTCTATTTTTTTCCTTGCTTAAAATCACTCCGAGAAAACAAAACCTTTATTCACAGAAGGGTCGTGCCATAAACAGAAAGGTCGCTCAGAATCAAAATGGTCTTGTAGTAGAAAAAAAGGTCATGTCATGGGTTGCACCTGCAGCAGAAGGGTTGTGCCATAGACAGAAAGGTTGAGCCGTGGGTCACACCTACAACAGAAGGGTCACGCTTGAGACAGAAAGGTCTTGCCTAAGATAGAAAGGTTGCGCCAACCTACAAAAAGGTCATGCCAATCTATAGAAAGGTCCCGCCAACCTATAGAAAGGTTGCACCAACCTATAGAAAGGTTGCGCCAACTTACAGAAGGGTCGCATCAATTCAGGATTGTGTTTTTAATTGATTTTTAGGAGGTCGTTTTGAACTTTGATTGCTGGGTGAAGTAGCCATGTGTGTCTACGTTTTGTTGAGTCATCAAACTCGACAAAATACCCAGGGAAAGGAAACCAAAAATTGAATTTTCCAACCTCACTCAGAAGCACTGTGTCTGGTTAAGAGGTTTTTGGAGACAGACGATTTGGGAATAGAGAATTGGTGGTTCAGGCTACCATCATCTGGCATCAGAGCAAGGTTTAGAGTATCTTTCTTATAAATTCAACAAATATGACACCTAGGAGAGGAGGAGTTGGCATAGGTTTGGGAGGACTTGTAGCCAATGAAGTACTGCTTGAAGAAATTATACATCTTCGCACATGAATGGAGGTGATGGATATTTTTCAGAGAAGAGTCCCTGATGAGGGAGATGCCAGTGCTGAAGAAGAATCTTCTAAGGAAGAAGAAGAGGAAGAAAGAGAAAATACCAAAGTTCTCAAGATGTTGGCAAAAGCAAGTGGAAGACCGAAGGTAGAAATACCTTTGTATGAAGGAAACCTTAATGTGGAAGAGCTGATGGATTGTATTAGTGCATTAGATAAGTATTTTGACTATGAAGAGGTTGAAGATAAAAGAAGGTGAAATTCGCAGCTACCAAATTGAAGGGCCATGCAACCATCTAGTGGGATGATGATCTGAATATGAAACTACTTGAAATTCGTTTGCAAGGTATTCAATTCAGAAATAAACATATTTAAAAGCTTCCCATGTCTTGCAGAAATGAAACACATGAATTTTTCAGCTGATTACAACCCATTTAAGCATAGCAGAATTATTTCCTTTTATTGTTTAACACATAAAAATGAATTTGTTCTGCAAAATAAACCAACCACATATGCACAAGAAGTTGATAAAGCAGTTCACCCCCTCCAGGGCTACGTCTGCTGGGTCCAAAGCCTCCAAATGGGCTTGTCCTTGTTTTTATTAAATGATCAAATTGAAAATATAGCTGAATAGAAGCATCTACGGGAGAAATAGATGGTATAAATGGATTCAGAACACATGAATCCTTCAGGATTGACTATTGGATCACCTCCAATGGATACCTGCAACCCTGTACAGTCTTCCCAATACTGGCCCCTAGTGGCTCCTAGAACTTTCACGGCTCCAAAACGTATGCAAATGACCTCTGATGGCTGTAAGACCTGCACCAATGGCTTCCGAAGGTCGAAATCATCCAAAATCAAAAAAAAATTCGTCCAAAACCGACTTTTTGGGCCAAAGTTATGGCCATTTACTCCAGACTGCCAGTTTCCCTTAAAAAACTCAAGTTATCTTTAGTTGGCGCCAATTAGGCCCGCCAAATATGGTGGCTCCGCCAAATAAGGTGCGCTCCGCCAAACTGCCTCCAACAGAACCGCGGGTTTAACTGTGAGTTTAATGCTGCATGTGACCGGATTTGGTGGGTGGTTAGGTTGCCTCAGTTTTCGTGCCAAGCCTTTAATAAACCGGTGGTTAGACTGTTGTTGATTCCGGTTTAAATGCATGTGACCACGTGTTATCTACGCTGGCGGTCAGTGGTAACGGTCATGTTGGAGCCCTCGGTCTTCAGCTGTCGGTCACGTGTAGGGCTTATGCATAGGGGCTGGCCCCTTTTTTAATTCCCGCCCAAAGTAGTTTAAACCTTATAAACCATTTGTTTCCCCATACATTCAACGGATATGCGTGTGGTCTGGCGGTTAAAGCGGTTGGTTGTTATATCATAGGTCATGGGTTCGATCCCCCATCTGACCAAAAACTTTTAATACATATGCCCATGAACTGCTGACGTCATCTGGGGGCCACGTGGCGCCCTCCGGGCCTGCCACGTGGCAGCCTCTGATTGGTGGCTGAAAAGGGAATATTCCCTAGAATATTCCAAGGAATATTCCTCGAAATATTCTTTTTTTAATTTTTTTTTAAAAATTCCAATTTTCTAATGTATTGGACAAAATATTCTTTTGATCATATCTTCTTCATACGACGACCGTTTTCTGAACCGTTTGCGGCGCCGGAATCGTGAGCACGAGCACTTTCCGGTCGTTTAGCTTCGAACTAGTTCTGAGCACTTTGAATTTTGAGCATTTTTACAACACCTAGGACTTGAGCACCTGATCACGCCTCCCCATTGGGAAGCTTTTGGACCCCAAAAGCCTTCAACTACCTGTTAAAGAGGTGAGGGTACAGCTCCCACACTCTGTCCACCTCCATCCATTTTTCCTTGTTCGGTTTGCTGCCTTTGAAACCAACCCGAACATAATCTACACTGCCCCTCCTTGAAGTGCGTGTCCTTCTGTCAAGGATTGTATCTTCTTTCAGCTCATCTAAAAATTCTGGCGAGAAATCTTCTCTAGATGGCAGCTGAACATCACTTTCATGATCAGCAATCAAAGGAGGTTCATACAAACGTAAGTTCTCCACATTGACAACAGAATACATTTGCATGTAGGAAGGCAAATCTAATTGAAAAGCATTATTTCCAACCTTCTTGAGGATTTTGAATGGACCATAACGAATAGGCTTCAGCTTTTTACCTTCTCCTTGCATCCTTTCCTTACTAATGTAGAGCCATACCTCATCCCCTTCTTGAAACTTGTGATCGACTCTATGCTTGTCGTGTCTTTCCTTGTACTTGCTTTGACTCTTCTCAAGCTGTTCTTGAATTTGATGATGTATTTGCTGAATTCTTTCAATGAATGAACGAGCTTTGTCAATGTCACTATGTCCCTCAATGGCGACATCTTTCTCAAGAATGAAATCAAGAGGTGATTTTGGCAAGTAACCAAAACAAGCTTCAAACGGTGAGGTGTTTGTGGAAGAGTGCTTGGCACGGTTGTAAGCATGCTGTATGTAGTGCAAATGTTCATCCCAAAGCTTGGGATGCTTGCTGCAATAACCTCTCAAGAGGTGCACAATGGTTCTGTTCACAACTTCGGTTTGTCCATCTGTTTGTGGATGGAAAGCAGTGCTTTTCTTCAACTTTGTGTCCATCATCTCCCATAAGTTGGACCAAAAATTCCCCACAAATCTGGAATCCCTGTCACTAATAATGGAAGTAGGCAAACCAAAGTGAATCCATACATGATGAAAAAATAATTCAGCAGTTTGTTCAGCAGTTATAGTTTTCTTACAAGGCATAAGTATACACATTTTGCTGAAACGATCAACTACTACATATAAATAATCATGCTGCTTTCTAGATGTTGGCAAACCTCCTACAAAATCCATAGAGATGCTCTCCCATGGTCTAGAAGGTACCGGCAAAGGAGTATACAAACCAAGCTTCCTATTGCTAGGCTTTCTTGTAGCACATAATGAACAACCTCTTATGAACCTTGAAACAGAATCTACCATGCGAGGCCAATAGCAATACCTATGTAGATGTGCAACTGTTTTGCTCACACCAAAGTGGCCAGCAATAAGAGAAGAATGAGCTTCTCTCATGACATTTATCCTCTCCCCCTATGGTATACACAACTTGCCCAAATGAAACAGCAAATTTTTATGCATGTGATAATCATTTTCCTCTACATGATTCCCTTTACTCAAGTTAGCATACACATCTTTAAAGTCATCATCAAATGCATATTGTTCTATGTAACTATCATGTACAATGGAATCATTCTTAAGTAAAGTAACAGCACCAATAATAGGCCTTGAAAGCATATCAGCAACCTTATTCAAAGTACCTTTCTTGTACCTTATTACCAAATGGAACTGTTGCAAGAAGCCCATCCATCTGAAGTGTCGTGACTGTTGTAACTTGCTTTGTGATTGCAAGTACTGTAAGGGCTGATGGTCGGTATGTATAATAGTTTCTTTGCCCATCAAATAGTGTTTCCACTTTTTGACGCTTTGTACCAACGCATACAACTCCTTATCATATGTAGGATAATTTACAACAGCACCATTAAAAGTTTCAGAATGAAATGCAATAGGCTTACCATGCTGTAGAAGAACTGCACCCATAGCATAATCACTAGCATCTGTTTGTATCTCAAATGGCTATCTCAAATCCGGTAATGCAAGGACTGGAGCTGAACTAATCTTCTCTTTCAAAGATTCGAAAGCTTTTTGTTGCTTGCCTCCCCATTCGAAAGCATGCTTCACACTTGTCACTGCATGCATAGGAGCTGCTATAGAAGAGAAGTTAGAGATAAACTTCCTCCAATATTCAGCTGCACCCAAAAAACTTCTTACCTCTGTTATGGATTTGGGAGTAGGCCACTTCACAATACCCTCAATCTTAGCAGGATCAATTCTCAAAGCACCTCCTCCTACTATGTGTCCCAAATAAACCAAAGAAGTCTTTCCAAATTCACACTTTGACATTTTAAGAAATAACTGATTCTTCTTCAAAACATCAAGTACTTTTCTAACATGCATGACATGATCTTCTCTAGACTTGCTGAAAATTAAGATATCATCTAAGTAGACAATAACGAAATCATCAAGAAAAGGACGCAAGACATCATCCATTACCCGCATGAAAGTTGCAGGTGCATTACACAAACCAAATGGCATCACAAGCCACTCAAAGAGTCCTTGTTTGGTTTTAAAGGCTGTCTTCCATATGTCACTTTCTTCAATTCTTACTTGATGATATCCACTACACAAGTCTAACTTAGTGAAATATCGAGCATCTTTCAGCTGGTCTAGAAAATCATCTATCCTTGGGAGTGGGTAACGATTCTTTACCGTTATCCTGTTCAAGGCCCTCAAATCAACACACATACGCCAAGTGCCATCTTTCTTTGGAATCAATACAATCGGTGACCCACATGGCGAAGTACTTGGCCTTATGAAACCCTTGTCCAACAAGTCCTTGATTTGCTTCTTTATTTCATCATTCTCCATAATAGACATGCGGTACATGCCTATGTTTGGAAGAGGACAATCTGGATGCAAATGGATTTCATGCTGAATCTCCCTCTTAGGAGGCAAACCTGTTGGCTCCTGAAACATCTCATGATATGCATCAACTACATCATACAGATCTGATTTAAGTTTTGGATCACAATTGTCAAATGAATCATGATTCACATCAACCTTGGGCTTAATCATAAGAAGAACAAAATTCTTACTTGAATTGACCAGCCTTTTTACCTGTCCTGCATTCACCATCGCTATATTTGTCTTCTTGCGATGAGCTCTAACAATGAACTCCTTGCCATCTTTGAACAGATGATACTTGTTTTCATGGTGATGAAAGATAGCTTTCCTGTCAAACAAGTAAGGACTTCCCAAAACAATTCCTGCTATATCAAAAGGTACCACATCAAGTTCAACTGTATCAATAAAATGTGCAGTAATTGCAAAGCGCAATGTGCACTTTCTTGAAACTTGTAAATTTGCATCCTTGCAAATCCATCCAAGTGGATATGGCTTCGGATGTGGAATGGTCTCAAGTTTAAGCTGCTTGACCAAGTCCTCTGATATAATATTTGCTTGTGACCCACTATCAAAAAGTGTGTCAATCTTAGTATGTTTTGAAATCACCCTCACATGAAACAGTTCAATTCTTTCTTCCTCATTAGGAGCTTGTACATGGCAGTTTGAGGTACTAGTGCTGGCTTGGGTTTCAATTTCTTTTCCCTTCAAGTTTTTCAAACCCATGGCTGCAATTTTGGTTTCATCACCTGAATCTTCCCCTAAATCTTGTGGTGTAGATGTAGTAGTAGCAGTTTTCTGTTTCCCTTTGGATTTGTTAAATTGAGGTCTTTTTTCAGGATATAATTTCCAACAGTTTTTCTCCTCATGGCCTGGTTTAGAACAGTGTTTACATATCACTTTCTCACTCTCCTATTTGACAGATGCATTCTTTTTCCCTTTTCCCTTGGAGGTTTTCTCTTTGCTTTTCCCCTTGGGGGGCTTGTTTCTACCCTCTTCAAATGTGTTTTTTCCCCTTGCCTCTAAATGGGTAGCTTGGACACAAACCTCGTCCAGGCTAGTAGGGTTAAACATCAAGATGGTGTGTCTAAGGTAGCTATGCAAGCCACCAATGTATTTCAGCAGGGTTTCTTGGGTCTGCAAATCTACCCCTAACAAGAGATCTCTTCTCCTGAATTCTTGGGTGTAGTCTTGGACACTTTGACCCTTAAGTTGTCTGAAATTTTGCCAGTTCATAATGGCTTTCTACATGTGAGCAAGAGGATAAAATTGTTTTTTAATGGATAACAGAAATTCAGGCCATGTTAAGGTAACCTTACCAAATTTCTTGATCTCCTCTTTAGTCTTGGCCTCCCACCAGACCAAGGCTGCTCCATCCATTCTCAAAGAAGCCAACTGAATCTTTGTGGCATCACCATGCATATTTTGGATCCTCAAGTAAACCTCCAACTGCCTAATCCAGTTGTCAAGATTTTATGCATTCACTTCACCATTAAACATAGGTAATTCGAATTTTACATCAAGCTTTAAAAAAGGACTTTTTCCAGAGGATCTATGCTTATGAACAAAAGAAGACGAAGATGAAGAGGAAGAAGGTGAAGATGGGGGTGGTGGATCACCATTTCCTCCATGTCCTTTCTTGGAATGATCATCATCCTTCTTACCTCCTGAAGAGCCTTCTCCTTCAGGTGGATGTTTGGACCCTTCTCCAGCCAATTTCTCATTTCTTTCTTGGTACAATATCCTCACCATTTCAGTGAGATCTAAGAAAGCCTTTCTGAAGATTCTTTCTTCTTCTCTTGGATCTGTCTCTAGAGGAATTTCTCCTCCATGCTCAGACATCCTTGAAGCTTCTGGTGAGACTCTTGAGGGTGAAATTGAAGGTGGAGGTGATGAATCTCTGGCCCTCCTTGACTGAGGATTCTCTCGTTCTCTTGTCAACTGTCCTTCCCCTCTTTTAAGTTTCAACCTGGTAAGCATCAATACTTGCAAGACAATTAGAAGATCTTTGCTCTGATACCAACTTGATCTGAATATGAAACTACTTGAAATTCGTTTGCAAGGTATTCAATTCAGAAATAAACATATTTAAAAGCTTCCCATGTCTTGCAGAAATGAAACACATGAATTTTTCAGCTGATTACAACCCATTTAAGCATAGCAGAATTATTTCCTTTTACTGTTTAACACATAAAAACGAATTTGTTCTGCAAAATAAACCAACCACATATGCATAAGAAGTTGATAAAGCAGTTCACCCCCTCCAGGGCTACGTCTGCTGGGTCCAAAGCCTCCAAATGGGCTTGTCCTTATTTTTATTAAATGCTCAAATTGAAAATACAGTTGAATAGAAGCATCTACAGGAGAAATAGATGGTAGAAATGGATTCAGAACACATGAATCCTTCAGGATTGACTATTGGATCACCTCCAATGGATACTTGCAACCCTGTACAGTCTTCCCAATACTGGCCCCTAGTGGCTCCTAGAACTTTCACGGCTCCAAAAACGTCTGCAAATGACCTCTGATGGATGTAAGACCTGCACCAATGGCTTCAAAAGGTTGAAATCATCCAAAATAAAAAAAAAATTCGTCCAAAACCGACTTTCTGGGCCAAAGTTATGGCCATTTACTCCAGACTGCCTGTTTCCCTTAAAAAACTCAAGTTATCTTTAGTTGGCGCCAGTTAGGCCCGCCAAATATGGCGGGTCCACCAAATACGGTGCGCTCCGCCAAAATGACTCCAACAGAACCGCGGGTTTAACTGTGAGTTTAATGCTGCATGTGACCGGATTTGGTGGGTGGTTAGGTTGCCTCAGTTTTCGTGCCAAGCCTTTAATAAACCGGTGGTTAGACTGTTGTTGATTCCGGTTTAAATGCATGTGACCACGTGTTATCTGCGCTGGCGGTCAGTGGTAACGGTCATGTTGGAGCCCTCGGTCTTCAGCTGTCGGTCACATGTAGGGCTTATGCATAGGGGCTAGCCCCTTTTTTAATTCCCGCCCAAAGTAGTTTAAACCTTATAAACCATTTGTTTCCCCATACATTCAACGGATATACATGTGGTCTGGCAGTTAAAGTGGTTGGTTGTTATATCATAGGTCATGGGTTCGATCCCCCATCTGACCAAAAACTTTTAATACATATGCCCATGAACTGCTGACGTCATCTGGGGGCCACGTGGCGCCCTCGGGCCTGCCACGTGGCAGCCTCTGATTGGTGGCTAAAAAGGGAATATTCCCTGGAATATTTCAAGGAATATTCCTCGGAATATTCTTTTTTTAATTTTTTTTAAAAAATTCCAATTTTATAATGTACTGGACAAAATATTCTTTTGATCATATCTTCTTCATACAGCGACCGTTTTCCGAACCGTTTGCGGTGCCGGAATCGTGAGGACGAGCACTTTCCGGTCGTTCAGCTTCGAACCAGTTCTGAGCACTTTGAATTTTGAGCATTTTTACAACACCTAGGACTTGAGCACCTGATCAGATGAGCTACAAATATCCAGAGAAAAGAAGGGAAAAATCAAGATTAAGTAGTGGGATAAAATGGTGAGCAAATTGAAAGGTAAATTTATGCCCAATGATTACCAATTAAACCTTTTTATATAGTTACAAAACTTAAGGCAAGATGAGATGACTATTGGAGAGTACATAGAGGAGTTTTATAAGCTAAGAATTAGATCAGGACATGCTAAAGATGACATGGAAAAAGTAGCTAGATATATCAACGGATTGAGATATGATATACAAGATGAAATCAGTTTGCTAAGTCTGAAGACAATTGAAGGTGCCTATCAAGCAGCTTTGAAGGTAGAGGAGAAATTGTTGAGGAAGCAAAGTCATAGGAACAAAGGTAAAAATCTAGCAAGAGGAAGAGGAGCTTCCAGACCAAGATTCTAGAACTCTTAGAATGAAACAAGAGGGACCAATAATCGACCACCACAGACAGGAGACTTTGGTAGAGGAATATTTGGATCCAGAGGTAGAATCTAAGGAAGGGAAATTCAAAGTTATACATGTGGAGAATTAGGACATGGGTCATCGGACTCCCCTCACAATAAACCAGCAAATCCAAGGAATGTAAATATAGCTGAGACAAAAGAAGAAAGCCATCAGGTCATGGGGAAAGAAGATCCACCTGAGGTAGGAAAGTCTTTATTATTAAAAAGAGTATTGCTAAAGGCATAAAAAGAAGCCAATGAACTATCTCAAAGAAAAAGTATATTCAGGACTATGTGCAAGTCTAAAGAGAAATGTTGCAAGGTCGTGATGGATAGTGGGAGCAATGACAATCTTGTTTCTACAAAGATGGTGGAGAAATTGGATTTGTTAAGATGGTACACCCTACTCCCTACAAAGTGTCCTGGTTGTATAAAGGACATCAACTTTTGGTGACAGAACAATGTCGGGTAGATATACAGATTAGTACATATAAAGATGTGGTATTGTGTGATGTAATGACAATGGATGTGTACCGTATATTGTTGGGGAGACCTTGGTAGTTTGATAGGAAAGTTGTTCATGATGGTAGAAGGAACACACATACCTTATAAAAGGATGGAAAGAATCATACATTGTTACCTTTGAATGATGGAGCGGACAATGGAACGACTGGGGAAAATGTTTTGATGATTAGTGGAAAAGAATTGATGTGAGAAGTCAAGAAGGAGAAAGAAATGCATTTTTCTGGTGTGGGTAAACCCAAGGTAATTTTGACTTCTACTAATTTGGATGATTTCCCTGTGGAAATTAAAAATATGCTAAATGATTATGTCTACATTATTGTTGATGAATTGCCAAGCGCATTGCCACCAATTAGAAGTATCAGCCATCACATATATTTAATACCTGGTGCATGTTTACCAAACAAAGCAGCATATAGGCTAACTCCTCAGGAAAATGAAGAATTTTGGAGACATGTGAAGGAGTTGTTGGATAAAGTACTGATAAAGGAGAGCCTAAGTACGTGTGCAGTACCAATAGTGCTTAGCCACAAGAAGTATGGTGAATGGTGTATGTGCATCGATTCCAGAGCAATAAATAAGATTACTATCAGGTATAGATTTCCCTTACCACATATGGATGATTTGATGGATTGCTTGAGTGGATCAAAGTATTTTTCTAAGATAGATTTGAATAGTGGATACCATCAAATAAGGATTAGAAAGGGGTATGAATGGAAGACTGCATTGAAGACTAGTAGTGGGTTGTATGAATGGTTAGTGATGTCTTTTGGACTCACTAATGCACCTAGTACATTTATGAGACTGATGAGTGAGGTATAAAAATAATATGTTGGAAAATTCATGATAGTTTATCTTGATGATATCCTAATTTTCAGTCAGAGTAAAGAAGAGCATTTGGAGCATCTTAAGTTGGTTTTAAATACTTTAAAAAAAGAGAAACTACTGATAAATTTGAAGAAGTGTAGTTTCATGAAGAAAGAGATCATTTGCCTCGGATTTGTAGTCTCAGAAGAAGGTTTGAAGATGGACCCAAAAAAGATACAAGCAATTTTGAATTGGCTAACTCCAAGGAACGTATTTGAGGTAAGAAGTTTTCATGGTCTTGCAAGTTTTTATAGAAAGTTTGTAAGAAGCTTTAGCCAGATTTGTGCATTGATAGTTGAAACAATAAAGGAAAACAAACAACCATTTAAGTGGACAAAGGCAGCAGACCGAAACTTCAAAATGTTGAAAAATAATACTACTGAAAATTTTGTTTTAGCCCTAACAAACTTTGATAAAACATTCCAAGCTGATACTATGTTGACAGTGCTAGACCTTCCAACATGTTAGGGGATCTCCCCTGTAAGAAGTCCTAATTAGACCTCAGACCGTTTGTTGTAGGAGTTCCAACAGTGGGTTGTATGGTATCGCCTTGACTACTATTTCGCACAGAGGCAAATAAGATGTCCCTGTTGGTAGCAAAGGTGTGACATATGCAGTAGGTCAAGGAAGGTGTATGAGAGGTTCTAGCACATGAAGGGTGAGGTGAGTGTGCCCCTTGGAAACCTGTGATAGCACAGAGTTAAGAAGGGAACACACAAGCAAAGATGCACCACAACATGGAAGGAAAGTTAGCTAGCAATCCAAAGTGATGGTTAAAAGAACAACACATTTCAGTAATATTCATACATACATATACAAAAATTAGCTACACATGCATGTGTAAGAAAACATATACATATATAATTTAGAGTGAAGAGATAGCTTAAATACAATACAAAATGTGCATGAAACGTGATGGCTCTGTTATATTAAGAAGTGTAAGTCCCAGTCATACAATACATGCATGTCCAATCACTAGTTCCGATAGCGGAACATTACAGCCACAACTACCTGCTCCTCCAAAGAGATATACTAGCTCTGTGTAGTGGAGAAGCCAAGGCTCATTACAATACTATTCATGCTCTCTCTAAGATACTCCTATCGAAAGCTTGGCTGACCAAAAGCCTCTACAATGAGTTATGAGGGACTATTGATAACAAAAGGTGGGGTGACCCTTGACATTCCCCTTTGTGACCATTCATCTACCCTCATGACTCTTCAACTACTCTATGACAATTACATTCAACTATCTACACTTGAACTTCCACTTGACAAAACGTTACACAATCTGCAATGTACCCACGTGAGACAAAATGGCTTGAGCAATCCATTCAAGACATCACTAACACTTAGACCATTTTGGTGAGACCAACTCTTTGACAACCTTGTGAAGGTCGATGCTAGCGAACTAATGCCAATCTTGGTCGTCTGTGATGGTCTTCGTGTGCTCAATGGTGATATCCTCCTGAAAGTGAACTCTTGCCTCTGTTGCATCTAGGTACACTGATATGGCTCCTCTATGCAACTCATCTGATAACATGTGCATCATTGTCTTGAGTGCAGTTGGACCAGCAACATACTGATGCATAGTGTCTGTACTGATCTCCAAGTGTGTGATGGTGACCATGCACATCAACTTGTCAAACTACATGTTCAACTCCAGTCGGACATGCTTCTTGTCTTCGCCTCGGTGAATGTGCAAAATGGGTGGGATCGCATGCGTACGCACAATGACATGCATGCTACTGAATTCCCTTGCATGCTATCAACAATACTTCTCACCTTGGTTGCTCCATGCCATCTATTGTCATAGATCTATAACTTGTACGGGTGCAGTTTCATCCGTCTGTGCCTATTGCGCCCCCTATTGTACCTATTCGTACTGTAACTCATTCTCTTGTCTGTGCAGCTCATGTTCTTCCTTGAGTTGTTGCTTCAACACATGCAACTCCTTCTCTATTTCTCTCTCTACCTTCATGCGATGTTCATGTCACGTTACCCCCTCATATCCTCAATCTCCAAAGCTGCTTTCGTCATGAGTGGATCTACTTTGAACTTGCAGCTTTGCTCCACCTCTACGTTGTCAACAACCTTCCTCTTGCATTCGTCGCGTGCAGGTGTGCTGCCTTCTACTGCTACTTATGGTGCTGCTCACTATGATGTCATTGTCATTCATCTCAATATCCTTTTCCATGAACAACTTGATGTCTTCGTGGATAGGCAAGTTCATAGACACTTGATCGACTGCATTCCTAGTTGCGCTCTCAATGGTGTCCTTTGACTCTACTCCCCTGAAGGCCATTGTACTTGTGCTGATGAGAGACAGACAAACACCTATGATTCCTGGAAACATAGCAACACTCATGGCAAGAAATCTATTAGTTGAAAACCAAAACAAACTTGAGGACTGACTTAAAACATACCTGTGTGATTGATCATAAAGGATGCGCAATTTTTTCCTGGAGGTTGGGAGACTGACTACCAAAACTGCGCAAGGCACAATCTGGGATGTTAGGAGGTTGACTGTCTACTGGAACTGTGTAATGCACAGTCCAGCCTGGCCTGCTCAGGATTGAAACCCCACAATTCGCAATCTAAGTCAGGAATGACATGCAACCAACAAACTGTATTGCGCAGTTTCTAGGGGTAGCAAGATACTACCTCCAAGAATTGTGCAATTCAAGTTTGGAGGTCAGTGCTAGGCCAAACTTGCATAATTTATTGAGGGAAGGCAGAGCCTTCGCTTCCTAAAATGTGCAGTGCTAGCCGGGCAAGGCACGGTCCAGGCCAAGGCAACCCAGACTATCCGACAGGCGACTGAAAACATGATAAGTCTGAATGCATGATGAGATGAGTGCAAACAAGAGGGAATGATCATACATGAAAAAAATAAGTGTAGGATTTAGAAAACTGGAAAGAATGCATGTGTGTGAAGCGAGTCCTCGCAACGACGACTGTCTGTGCAAAAACAGTGTCATGCATGTGACAACAGTGAGATGCGAATGAAAACTAAAACAGTGCTTCTACAAGCTAACATATATCAAAAAAATAGCAAGCACTCATTGAAATCAAGTAGACAACACTCACACAAAGCAAAACACAAAAAGTGACAGAAACGCAATGCAAGACATGAAAAGTAGTCTTACCTCAAAACGCTGAGTTGAATGTGTCAATGACTCCTAGATGCAATGTGGGATGTCAGAGCTGCAAGCTCGACGTGAGGAATGAGCTTTGCAACATCCAATTGATGAGTTTTGATAAAATCAAGGTTGTGACGTGCATGCCATAAATCTAGGAAAAGTGACACTTGGTGGGAGGTTTCTGAAATGATAGTTGCATGTAACCTCCAACTGCTAAACATATATCCCTGAATCAACGGATCCATTTCCATGTTGCATTGGGAGAAGAATTCCATGCATGAAAATTAGTTTTGTTCGGTCCCGGAGAGAACTGGTAAACCTAAAGGCACATGCATCGGTCTACCAGCGTAGGATGAAAATCTGGGCTGAGCGGAGATGGTTGTCCCAGAGGGATTGTGAAATTTATGGGAGGTACATGTGACTGTCTCTTAGGATTGCACACTTTCTGGGTTGAGTAGTTGTCTTGGGTCAGACCTCACAATTTTCTCAAGGAAGCCTGTTTGACTGTTTTGCGCAATTTCTGAGCCCAACAGGCTACCTCGCTAGATTTGCACAATTTCTGCTAGCTACTCGACTGGGTACCATAGTGATTACACAATTTATGGGATTAGCAAGTGACTGTTTCCTAGAATTGTGCAATTTCTGGGTTGAGAAGCTGTCCTGGGATGAATTGCGCAATTTTTGAGAGGAAGACTGTCAAGAAGAATTGCGCAATTCTGGAGCCCAGCTGGGTTTGTGCAATTTCTGGAGGGAAAACTGGTTCCCCTTGAAAATTGCACAATTCCCAGAGGGAGATGTTCAAACAGCAATTGACACTGAGTCCGGAAAATAGCCTGTAAAGGGGATGGAACAAACTTGCATGCACAGGCTGACAAGACTCCATGAAACAACTGAAGATGATGTGCTTAACAGTGCAAGACATGTTGTTGAGGATGGTCGGTAGGGATGCTCCAAAATGAAGTTAAGGAAAAGTTTTGGAGGGTGGTTGTAGCCGCTACAACACTTGGCGACACACTTGTAGAACTACAGCTCTCTGAATGGACCTTGTTCGTGAAAATCAAGTCTAACACCTTTGGAAGTATTGTTGCGTTCTTTGGTCGTCTTGGTTCCCACACTTTCTTGATTATAAGATGTAGCATCTGCCAAGCCCTTAGTCGTTCGGTACATATTCCAAGCCAAGCCAACATAGTTGTTTCGATTGGGGATGAGGGGTATATTGGTGCGCAAGAGGTATAGTCCTTAGAGTTTTAGTTTCATCTCTGGTGTTCCTCCACTACCAGCGGGCCTCGACAGTACCTTGGCGGAGTCACATAGGAACACAATCATCGCTCCATTGCTAGTGAGCCTGGTCAGTACCCTGGCAGAGTGACTTGCATAACCTCTCTGCACAGGAAGCTTTTCTCTTCTTTCGCCTTGTTCATTTTCATTTTTCATTTTCATATTTTAATATTTTTCATTTTTTCATAACTGTGCATAGCAATTATTCATTTCAGAGGTGGAAGAGAGATCCCAACTTATTGAGAGCAAAAGATGTTGTTCCTTCAGAGAAGTAGTTTGTATATACCTCTGACATGTTTGTTAAGGTTTCCCCCCTAACCTTACTCTACTTGACTGAGCTGCCAAGGGTTAAACCAAAAACAACCGACTAGAGTAGGTGACACAAATTAGCGCAAGTGTTGTGTTTTCACCAAGGTTCACTTCAAACAGTACATATTTTCCATTGATGTATCATGGAATGAATATAACAAGTTCTTACATAAGAGAGCGAACAATGTATAATCAAATGTTGATAGCTATACAAGTCCTCTTGTAGTTTACCCGGCTTGTTTCAAGAATCATACATGGTTTCATGCAAAACTAACCTATGAGCGCAAAAAAAGAAAACAAATAGAAAACAAAGCAGAAGCATAAGTAAATGCGAAAGAAAGGGAGAAAGAAAACAAGCAAGTAGACAAAAAAACATGTAGAGTAAGTAAGCAAACAATCATGCATGCAAACAACTCAAAATAAAACACTACTCCTACTCCTAAGCTAACAGTGCATGGGCCCGATCACATGAAGTGATATTTCCAATGTAGCCACTAGTGCATTGGTCGACCCATGTTGGTGAAGGAATGGTTCACTAACCTCGCAGTTGCGCAAACCAGCAAGCATGAAATATATAACGATGAAGATGAAAACATTCTGAGCTTAAGTGCATCCATAGAAAAGAAGTAAGTGAAAGCGCATGACATGCGCTATGTGGAATTGTCATGGTGTTGTGCGACACTGCATTGCATTCTCTTGACTGTGACATGCAAGCAAATGTGAGAAAGGTAGACCAATTACGTTGTGCAAGTGTGCTTGCTGTGTAAGATTCCTCCAATGCATGAGTGATGGGATCACATAGTTCGATTGGAGGAAGCAAAATCTGGGTGTTTGGTTGATCATCAATTCAAAGTAGAGAGTGATGAGGAGTGTTACGCATTTCAACAATTTCCTGATCGGAAGTGAAACCATCCTCAGGACAGCAAGGGCCTGACATAACCATCAGCTCAGGCTAAAGTTCCTTGATAGTCTGGGGGGTTTTGACTTCGTTGACAGATAGATCATCGTAGACCAGTGTCTTAGATAGATTAACAACAATTGAATCAACATCGTGATCAGATGAAGAAGTGGAGAGATCACGACAACCAAGATTAGAAAATTCAAGATTTTTTTCGACATCCTCATGATATGATGAATCGTGTAGAGGGGTAAATGAGAAGCAAGGATGTTCACCCTCTATGTTTTCATAAATGACAAATGACAGATTGGACAGATTTTCGAAGGAAGATGTGTCCTCTCTGCAATGTAATGATGGACTGACATCCAACATGTCTTGTGAATGATCAGAAGTAGAAACATCTGGAAATGATTTTTCACAGGGAAAATTAGCAGTGGAAAACTCACAAGGAATGTCAATATAAAGCGGATGAGGCGCGACTGGAAGGGTGTCATCATTCACCACGGGTTCTTCTTTATATTCCTGCACACACTCATCATGAATGATGGCGCAGGTTGCCTGCATAACACCAACTCTGTCGACAACTTGATCCTCATGTACAACAAGTGAGGAGTCCAAAATGGAATAACACAACACAATGAAATCCGGACGGTCAACAGAATGCACAGAAGGAGGTCGAGGGAATGAATCCACGTGACAACCAACAAGCTTGCAAGCCAAATCTACGCAAATATCAAGACCAAGTGGGGTGGGAAGATGTGACAGTTCAATAGATGTGTGTGCATAATCTCCCACATCACTCTGTAGTGGTGGAGCTATTTGATGAGGTGAAGGAGTACAATCACTTGTGATAGCAACTGTGCATGCCTGTGATTGCGCAACTCCATCACCAGAATGTGTTGGGATGGGTTCAGATGATTTCAAGGATTGCAAATTTTTGGATATGTGAAGAAGATTCTCAAATATTCCATAAAGAAATTCCCAATCAATTTAATCTTCAAGAAATTGGTATGCAAGATTACAAAAGCGTGTGTAAAACTGCTCAACGGATTCATCAAGTGTTTTTTGTAATTTCAGAATTTCTTTATCGAGTTATTTATGGTTAAAGTGATTAAAATCATAGTTTATCTCTGTGACAAGATGAGCAAGATAATGGATAGATTTTTCGGGCAGTGTGGCACACAAGTGCATTGGGTGCCCTCGAAGCGTGTAAATGAACAACGTGAAGCTCATGTACTCATCAAAGATTCCATGTCTTTTGTGTGAGCCTACAATGCCGACTGGATGCCTAACCAAGGCTACATAGCCTCCACCATCATATGTTTTGTGTGACAAGTTATCTGAGAGATTTTCCGAGATAATGAAGTCATTTCCATAAGACATACACTTCGGAAGAGAAACTATGTAGTTAGTCATGATGGATATGCAGAGATTCAAAATAGATGTGAGGACTCAACTTTTCATCTGGCCCTCCTTCTAGCACCAAAATTTTGATGGTGTTGGACCCGCCAACATGTCATGGGATCTCCCCAGTAATAAGTCCCAATTAGACCTCAGACTGTTTGGTGTAGGAGTCCCAGTAGTGGGTCATATGGTATTGCCTTGACCGCGGTTTCACACAGAGGCAAGTAAGATGTCCCTGTTGGTAGTCAGGGTGTGACATATGCAGTAAGTCAAGGAAGGTATATGAGGGCTTCTAACACACGGAGGGTGAGGTGAGTGCGCCCCTTGGAAACATGTGATAGCATGGAGTTAAGAAGGGAACACATGACCAAAGATGCACTAAAACATGGAAGGCAAGTTAGCTAGCAATCCAAAGTGATGGTTAAATGAACAACACATTTCAGTAAGATTCATACATACATATACAGAAAATAGCTACACATGCATGTGTAAGATACACATATCAATTAGAGTAAACATATAGCTGAAATACAATACAACATATGCATGAAATGTGTTGGCTCTGTTATATTAAGAAGTGTAAGTCCCGGTCATACAATACATCCATGTCCAACTGCTAGTTCCGATAAATGAACGTTACATCCACAACTGCCTGCTCCTCCAAAGAGATATACTAGCTCCGCGCAGTGGAGAAGCTAAGGCTTGTTACAATACTGTCCAAGCTCTCTCTAAGATACTCCTATAGAAAGCTTGGCTTACCACAAGCCTCTATAATGAGTTATGAGGGACTATTTATAGCAAAGGGTGGGGTGACCCTTGACATTTCCCTTTGTGACCATTCATCTACCCTCATGACTCTTCAACTACTCTATGACTGTTACACTCAACTATCGACACTTGAACTTCCACTTGACAAGATGTTACATACAATCTATAATGTACCCATGTGAGACAAAATGGCTTGACCAAGCCATGCAAGACATAACTGGCGCTCGGGTCGTTCTGGTGAGACAAACTCCTTGATCCTTGTGATGGTCGATGGTGGTGAACCGATGCCAAGCTTGGTCGTCCATGATGGTGTCCATGCGCTCAATGGTGACATCCTGCTGAAAAAAAAAAAAAAACTCTTGCCTCCATTGCATCTAGGTACACTAATATGGCTCCTCTGCTGAACTCCTTTGATAACATGCACATCATTGTCTTGAGTGCAACTAGACCAGCAACATACTGATGCATAGTGTCTGTGCTGATCTCCAAGTGTGTGTTGGTGACAATGCGCATCAACTTGTCAAGCTACATGTTCAGCTCCAGTCGGATTTTATTCTTGTCTTCGCCTTGGTGAGTGTGCAAAATGGGTGGGATCACATGCGTGCACACAAAAGCATGCATGTTGCTGAATTCCATTGCATGCGATCAACAACACTGCTCACCTTGTCTACTCAGTGCCAGTTGTTGGGATAGATCTATAAATTGTACGGGAATGGTTTCATCCATCTGTGAATGTTGCACCCCTTGTTGTACCTGTTCATGTTGCAACTCGTTCTCTCATCTGTGCAGCTCATGTTATTCCTTTAGTTGCTTCTTCGGCACATGCAACTCCTTCCCTTTTTCTCTCTCTACTTTCGCGCGATCTTCGTCTCATGTCATCCCCTCATAGCCTTGATCTCCAAAGATGGTTTTGTCATGAGTGGATCTGCTTTGAACTTCTAGATTTACTCCACATCTATGTTGTCAACAACCTTCCTCTTGCATTCATCGCGTGTAGGTGTGTTTCCTTCTGTTGCTGCTAATGGTGCTTCTTGCTGTGATTCCATTGCCATTCATCTTGATATCCTTGTCCATGAACAACTTTATGTCTTCATGGATAGGAAAGTTCATAGACACTTAATCAACTGCATTCCCAGTTGCACTCTCAATAGTGTCCTTTGACTCTTCTCCCCTAAAATCCATTGTACTTGTGCTGATGAGAGACAAACGAAAAACTGTTATGCCTGGAGACATATCAACACTCATGGAAAGAAATCTATTAGTCAAAAACCAAAACAAACTTAAGGAATGACTTGTAACATACCTATGTGATTGATCGTGAAGGTTGTGCAATTTCTGCAGGGAGGTTAGAAGACTGACTGCCAAAACTGCACAAGGCACAGTCTGGGACGTCGAGAAGCTGACTTACTACTAGAACTGCATAATGCATAGTCCAGCCTGCCTATTGAGGACTGAAACTACACAATGTGTAATTTCAGTCAGCAGTGACATGCAACCAGAAAATTGCATTGTGCAGTTTCTAGGGCCAACATGACATTGCCTCAAAGAATTTCACAATGCAATTATGGAGGTCAGTATTGGGCCAGACTTGCGCAATTTTTGGAGGGAAGGTAGAGCCTTCACTTCCGAAAATGCGCAGTGCTAGCAGGGCAAGGCACGGTCCAGGCCAAGGCAGACCAAACTGGATGACGGGCGAGTGAAAGCATGAGAAGTCTAAATGCATGATGAGATGAGTGAAAACAAGAGTGAATGGTCATACATGCAAATGGGAAGTGTAGGATTCAAAAAAAAGGAAGTCATGCATGTGTGTGAAGCGAGTCGCCGCAATAGCGACCGTCCCTACAAAAACTGAAAACTGAGATGCGAATGAAAACTGAAACGGTGCTTCTACAAGCTAACATACATCAAAACAATAATAAGAGCTCATTAAAATCAAGCAGAAAACACTCACACAAAGTGAAACACAAAAAGAAACAGAAACACAATGCAAGACATGAAAACCGGGCTTACCCCAAAACAACTATGCTGAATGTGCTGACAATTCCTAGATGCAATGTGGGATGTTAGACCTACAAGGTTGATGTGAGGAATGAGCTCTACAACATCCAATTGATGAGTTTTGATAAAATCGAGGTTGTGACGTGCATGCCACAAATCTAGGAAAAGCAACACTTGGCGGGAAGTTTCTAAAATGATCCTTGCATGTAACCTGCAGTTGCTAAAAATAGATCCCTAAATCAAGGGATTCCTTTGCATGCTACCTTGGGAGAAGCAATCCATGCATGAAAATCAGTTTTGTTTGGTCCTAGAGGGAACTGATCAACCTTAAGGCACATGCATCATTCTGCGAGCCTAGGATGAAAATCTGTGCAGTTTCTGGGCTGAGCAGAGATGGCTGTCCCAGAGAAATTGCACAATTTCTAGGAGCAACAGGTGACTGTCTCCAAGGATTGCGCAATTTCTAGGCTGAGCAGCTGTCCTCAGTCAGACCTTGCAATTTCTCAAGGAAGCCTATCTGATTGTATTGCACAATTACTAAACCCATCAGGCTTCCTTGTTGGATTTGCGCAATTTCTAAACCTAGCAGGCTTCCTTGTTGGATTTGCACAATTTCTGCTAGCTGCTTGGTTTGCTGTCCCAGAGGGATTATGCAATTTCTAGGAGTAGTAGGTGACTTCTACCTAGAATTGCACAATTTTTGGGCTGAGCAGCTGTCTTGGGATTAATTGTGTAATTTTTTAGAGGAAGATTGTCAGGAAGAATTGCGCAATTCTGGAGCCCAGTAGGTTTTCACAATTTATGGAGGGAAGGTTGGTTACCCTCTAGAATTGCGTAATTCCCAAAGGGAGTTTCTCAACCAGCAACTAACACTAAGTTCATAAAGAATCCTATGAAGGGGGTGGAACAAACTTGCATGCACAATCTGACAGTGCAAGACATGCTGCTAAGGATGGTCGGTAGGGAGGCTCCAAAACAAAGCTACGGCAAAATTTTTGGAGGGTGGTTGTAGCTACTACAACAGACTGATGCTAGTGAGGTAGAAATTGGAGTTGTATTGAGTCAGGAGCAGAGACCTATAGCTTATTTCAGTGAAAAGTTGAATGAGGCCAAGCGAAAATACTCATCCTATGATAAATAGTTCTATGTTGTTCTTCAAGCTTTAAAGAAATGGAGGCATTACTTGTTGCCCAAAGAATTTATTTTGTATTATGATAATCATGCACTACAGTTCATAAATAATCAACCAAAGTTGAGCCAAAAGCACGCTAAGTGGGTGGAGTACTTACAAAGTTTCACCTTTGTAATTAAGCACACAAGCAGTAAGTCAAATAAAGTTGTTGATGCTTTGAGCCGAGTGAATTTGGTTATGTAGGAGCTAAAGATTGGTGTTTTGGGATTTGAAGAAATGATTAACATGTACAAGGAAGATACAGATTTTAAAGAAATATATGCAGCTGTTTAGAATCCCATGATTCATAATAGAAGCCAATGGTTAGACTACGTGATTCAAGGAGGGTTGCTATTCAAAAAAATAAAATGTGTATTCCTAAATGGTCCATGAGGGAAAATTTGATTAAAGAAAAGCATAGTGGAGGACTATCTGGAAACTTTGGGCAAGATAAGACATTCGCTCAAGTGAATGGTTTTTATTATTGGCCAAAAATGCAAACTAATGTCAAAAATTTTGTTGAGAAATGCAGGATTTGTCAACATGCCAAAGGAAGGAGCCAAAATATTGGGTTATATAAGCCATTGCGAGTACCAAACATGCATTGGGATGCGGTTAGCATGGATTTTGTTTTCGATTTTCCAAAGACTCAAAGAGGATATGAATCTATCTATGTTGTTATGGATAAATTTTTGAAAATAGGTCATATAATTGCTTGTAAGAAACTAGTGATGCAACTCATATTGCTAATTTGTTTTTCTAAAAAATTATCAGGTTACATGGGTTGCTTGTATGTATTGTTTCAGATAGAGAGACTAAGTTTGTGGAACACTTTTGGAGGACTCTATGGAATAAGTTAGGTACAAAACGCAGTTTTAGTTCAGCCTATCACCCTCAAACAGATGGGCAAGCTGAAGTGGTGAATAGGAGCTTGGGAAAGATATTAAGAATCTTGGTTTTCAAACATCCAAAAGAGTGGGATTTAGCGCTTTCTCAAGTTAAATTTTCTTACAATGATACTCCTAACAGGAGTATAGGAATGAGCCCATTCCATATTGTTTTTGGATTGCATCCTAGAGAAGTATATGATCTAAGAGATTTGGGAAAACAAGAGATTAGAACAAATGTAGAAATTGCAGGAGGATGTCCAATAAAGGTTATAGGAAATAGGAGGAAGTATAAATAAAGGGTTAATGTCAAAAGAAGAGAAAAGGAATTCCAAGTGGGTGATGTAGTTATGGTTTACCTGAGGAAAGAAATATTTCCTGTAAGGAATTATGACAAATTAAAAATGAAAAAGATCCGACCTTGCAAAATTTTAAGGAAGTTTTCCTCAAAGGCTTATGATATTGAACTGCCGGAAGGAATTGGAATATCTATTATCTTTAATGTTGCAAATTTGTACCCATACAACGAAACAGAGGCACAATCACAAGATGAACTTGCAGATGACGAAGTTTAGACTCTAAATTGGGAGGAACAGCTGCCAAGGAAAACAAAGAGAGAAGTTGAAGAAGTCTTGGAGAAGCAAGTAACAAAGAAAACTAGAGAACAAACATATTATTAGTATCTAATCAAATGGAAGGGACGACCAGTTGAAGATGCTAGTTGGATGACAATAGCAAAGTTAAAGAAATATCAAGTGAATCCTGAAGACTTGATGGAACCTTTCTTTCTTCCCCAGGAGTCTGATGGAGGAGAATCAAACAAGATAAATTACCTTTGACCTGATTGGTCAAAATTATTTATTAAAGAAGGTTGGACCTCTTAAATGTTCTTATTTATTATTTGTTTGTAAAATTTATTGGAGTTTACAAATTAGAATGAAGTGATAGAGTTTTTGAGCTTAGGTGTGTGTTAGGCCAATTAAATAGGGATTAGATTGTTTGAGAAATTTGAATTTGAAGAGGAGCATTAAAGAAGAGAAAAACTCATTTTTTGGGGAGATGCTAAATGTAGATCAGGTCAGTAAGGGCCAGAAAAATTTCCTATGTAGTGATTTTTATTTTCATAATTGATTCAATGGAGTTTCATGATGTATCTGGTATCATCTTATGTCAACAATTTTTTTTCTTCAATTGATGAAAAATCATTCTGCTATAGTTTAATGGTGAAATCTTGTAGATTGATATCCAGTAAATTGTGTATTTTTGGGAATTTTTCATCCAAACGAGACTGATCTATAGATCTGCTCAGTGTTGTGAGTATTTTATACTAATTGCATGTTTTCTCAGCGATAGATCTAAATAATTCTCGAATTTCTATGTTTTTCCTTGCTTAAAATTGCTCTGAGAAAACAAAACCTTCAGTCACAAAAGGATTGCACCGTGGGTTGTGCCGGGAATAGAAAGGTCACTCAGAATCAAAAGGGTCATGCAGCAAATAGAAAGGTCATGTCGTGGGTTGTGCTTGTAGCAGAAGGGTTGCTCTTGAGACAAAAAGGTCGCACCAACCTACAGAAAGGTCGCGCCAGCCTACAGAAAGGTCTCGCCAGCCTACAGAAAGGTCTCGCCAGCATACAGAAGGGTTTCATCGGTTCAGGATTGTGTTTTTAATTGATTTTAAGGAGCCCATTTCAAACTTTGATTGCTGGGTCAGGTAGTCCCGTGTGTCTATTTTCTGTCAAGTCATCAAACTCAAAAAAATACCCAGGGAAAGGACTCCAAAAATTAAATTTTCCAACCACACTCAAAAGCATTGTGTCTAGTTAAGAGGTTTTTGGAGACAAAATATTTGGGAACAGATCATTGGTGGTTCAGGCTGCCATGAGAACTACGGTTATGTTCTAATCTAGGGTTAATGGATCGGGGTTTATGGATGCTTCAGCATGTATATATATGTGTTTTAACATTCAAAGGAATATAATGAAAAATCAATTTAGTAGTCCCGGTTTTGGGATTGAGGGGAAAATCTCTGTGTATATCTGTTTTATGTTTTATGCTCTCACCATTGTTTATTCTCTATTTTTTTTGGAATTCGTATGCAGGTAATTTCTGTATGGGGTTAAAACCTACATTTAGTATCAAAAGTTAATTTGGCTTCAAGCGGAAGCCTTTGCTAATGAGGGGTTTCGCTCAGGCCTGTGGTAGACCCTGTTCAGTGGGAGATCTGTGGGATCAATTCTTGTGGTGAAAGAAGATGGCAAGTAGTGCAAAGATAAAGATCGATAAATTTAATGGTCAAAGTTTTGAGTTGTGAAAACACAAGATAGAGGATCTGCTAGTGGATAAAGATCATTCGATCATGGTAGATCTAGGTACGAAACCAACAACAATGTCAGCTGAAGACTGGGCGAAGTTGGATCGAAAGGAAAAGAGCATAATATGATTGTATGTCTCAGATTCAGTATTTTTGAATGTATCAGGGGAAGGTTCGGTGAAGGCTTTGTGATCTATTGTTGAATGTTAGTTTTTATGTGCTAATTTCAACTTCAAATTTATAAATAAATGATTGTCCATTGCTTCATGTGCATGGTTCTCTTATGGTGTTTGTGATTGGAAACAGGTAAATTTTATCAAGTTTTATGTGAAAAACATGAACAAAATAGCATCAAAAACAAGTGCTAAACATAAGCAATGATAAGTACAACAAACCATCAAATTGAACACTTAACACAGTGTTTTGATGAAGGATTTCACCCCTCTTGGGCTACATCTCCTTGGTCCAAATTCCATGGCTTGGGCCTCTGTATTCGATTAATATGCAAAAAATGTTGTTTACAAAGCTCTACTGCTCCTGAAACCTATTTCAATGTGTTCAAAATTTTGAAATCTTCTAGGAACACCTTTTCCTGCGCTCAATTTGGTCGAAATTTGCTCTAGTTATGACTAAAATTGTTTTTCCCTAGAAAATCTCCTCTAAAACTGGAGGAACTCCAGTTACCTTCACTAAACTTGGAGTTGGAGCCGATTTTGGAGGTCTGCTGGAATTCCTGCCAAGTCAAACTGAAGTTTAATTAGTGTTAACCACAGATTAATTGGAGGTTAATGGTGGATTAGAGCAATAAGCTCGGTTTTGTTAACCGTTACCCCAAATAGTCTTGGAGGAGGCGGATACATGGTTGGATTAAATTTTAACGGTCATGGTTATGCAGTGCCGTTAGTGTTGGCTGATGTTCGGATAAACCATGCCTGCTACATGTTATGGTGTGTTCACATATATGCATTGAATGTTACGCTAGCCATTGGTTCACCGTAACCGCATCCGTTACCGCCTTGAAAGTGCTCGCATGATACATTGAATGTCACGTTAGGCTAACAGTTAATGTTGGTGCATCAGTTGGTTAATCATAACCACGAGAGTGTTCACATGGGAGGGTTGGCTCACGGGCTAGCCCTCCTAACCCTCAACTGTGGAAATGTTAATCTTTATATATATATATATGAAACCCATAACAGTTAAGTCAGAAAGTTGTGGTGTAGTGGCAATGTGTTGTGGTTGTTCAATGTAGGTCTCAGGTTCGACCCCCCACCCTGCCACAAAAAATTTTGTACTGCGCGCTGACCTAGCCTTTGGGGAGGGACACGTGGCAACCTCCAAGATTTCCACTTGTCCCCTCCTCATTAGTCATCCATTAACCAACAGAATCATGTCACGTCACCAACCTATGAACCAATAAAAGCATGCCACTTGGAAAACCATGATTGAGAATTGACCATTGTTGACCTTGGATAGTCACCTGCCACATCAACATTACAGACTACTGACTGTGCATTTTTTTTTAATTTTTTCTAATTGGTAAAGCGAACAGAGCGTGATATCTTCCACATACGAACTCAGTTTTCAGTGAAACAAGTTGCGTTGGGTATCATTTTTTAGAGACAAATGTGGTCATTTAGGTTTCGTGCCATTGTGAGAACTTTGATTTTTGAGCTAAATACTAAGCACCTGATCATTCCCCCCCCCTAGAAGCCTTTTGGATCCCAAAATATACTATCAATTGTTCAACAGGTGAGGGTACAACTCCCTCACCTTCACGATCTGCAACCATTTGGCTTTAGAAGACTTTTGTCGCTTGAGTCCCACTCTAAGGTATTCGACATTCCCTCTCTTCGAAGTTCTGGTTCTTCTGTCAAGTATAAGATCTTGCTATATCTCATCAAGATATTTTGGCGAGAAATCATCTATTGATGGTAGTTTAACATGCTCTCCTTGATCATTAATCAAAGGAGGCTCAAAGAATCTCCAATTGTCAACATTAACAACAAAGTATATTTGCATATAAGGAGGCAAATCAAGCTTAAATGCATTGTTACCAATCTTTTATGGAATTCTAAAAGGACCATAACGGATAGGTTTAAGCTTTTTACCTTCCCCTTGAAGTCTCTCTTTGCTAATATATAACCAAACTTCATCTCCAACTTGAAATTTGTGATCGACACAGTGTTTGTCATGCCTTGCCTTGTAGCTACTTTGACTTCTTTCAAGTTGTTCCTGCACTATGTGATGTATCAACTGAATTTGCTCTATGAACTTCCTTGCCTTATCAATGTCACTATGACCATCGATGGTGACATCTTTCTCAAAGATGAAGTCCAATGGTGATCTTAGCAAGTACCCAAAACATGCCTCAAATGGTGATGTGTTTGTGGAAGAATGCTTTGCCCTATTGTATGCATGTTGTATGTAACGCAACTGTTTATCCCACAACTTGAGATGTTTTCTACAATATCCTCTAAGAAGATGAATGACTTTCCTATTGACCACCTCGGTTTGTCCATCTGTTTGTGGATGAAAGTCTGCACTCTTCTTCAACTTTGTGTTTGTCATGTCCCACAAATTTCACAAAAAATTCCCAACAAATCGAGAATCGCGATCACTTACAATAGAAGTAGGAAGACCAAAATGAGCCCAAATGTTTTGGAAGAAAATATGAGCTGTTTGTTCAGCTATAATTTTTTTTTTACATGGTGTTCGTATGCACATCTTGCTGAACCTATCTACAACTACATACAAGTAATCATGAAGTTTCCTTGACAATGGAAGACCTCCTACAACATCCATTGAGATACTCTCCCATGGATGTGAAGGTACCAAAAGTGGAGTGTACAATCCTAGTTTCCTATTGCTAGGCTTATTTGTTGCACATAACGAACATCCTCTATTAAAATGAGATACATTATCAAACATGCATGGCCAATAACAATACCTTTGGAGATTAGCTACTGTCTTGCCTACACCAAAGTGTCCAGCAATCAATGAAGAGTGCGCCTCCCTTATGATACTGTTTCTTTCTCCCTGTGGGATACATAACTTGCCCAAGATACAACAAACTGTTGTGTATATTGTAATCCAACTCTTCAATTTGGTTTCCTTGACTCAAGCTTGCATACACATCTTGAAAGTAATTATCATATGCATATTTCTCAATGTAACTTTCATGAAAAACATAATTATGCTTGAGTATAATGGATGAATTTACAATAGGCCTTCAAAGCATATCATCTACCTTATTGTAGATTCCATTTTTGTACTTGATAACCAAATGAAACTGTTGTAGAAAACCCATCCATCTGAAGTGTCGTGACTGTTGCAACTTTGACTGTGACTGTAAGTAGTGCAATGGTTGATGGTCGTATTGATAATGGTTTCCTTCCCCATCAAGTAGTGTTTCCCTTTTTTTACACTTTGTACCAATGCGTAAAGTTATTTGTCATAAGTGGGATAGTTAGTCATAGCTCCATTAAAAATTTCAAAATGAAATGAAATGGGCTTACCATGCTACATAAAAACTACTTCGAAGGCGTAATCACTAGCATCCGTTTGAATCTCGAATGGCTCTCTAAAATCTGGAAGAGCCAATACCAGTGTTGATCTGATATTTTTCTTCAAAGCATCAAATGATTTCTTTTGTACATCTCCCCATTGGAAGACTTTCTTGACACTAGTCAATGCATGTAATGGAGCTGCAATGGAAGAAAAATTAGCAATAAATTTCCTCCAATATTGTGTGGCCCCTAAAAAGCTTCTTACCTCTATAACTGTATTGGGCTTGGGCCAATTCAGAATTACCTCAACTTTAGAGGAGTTTATCTTCATATGACCTCCTCCAACAATGTGTCCCACATACACTAAAGAAGTATTTCCAAATTCACACTTTGACATCTTTAAAAACAATTGTTCTTTTGTCAAGACATCAAGTACTTTGTTTACATGCATGACATGTCCATCTTTGGATTTGCCGAATATGAGAATATCATCTAAGTAAACAATGACAAAGTCATCTAGAAATGGTCTCAATACATCATTCATAACTCTCATGAAAGTATATAGAGCATTTGTAATACCGAAAGGCATAGAAAGCCACTAAAACAATCCTTGTTTAGTTTTAAATGTGGTTTTCCAAATGTACTCTTCAGCTTAATTCTAACTTGATGATAACCACTTTGTAAGTCTAACTTAGTGATATACTTTGCATACCTCAATTGATCAATAAAATCATCAATTCTTAGGAGTGGATAACGATTCTTTACCTTGATTTTGTTCAGTGCACGGAAATCCACACACATGCGCCAAGTCCGGTCCTTCTTTGGCACCAAGACAATAGGTGAACCACATGGTGAAGTTGATGGGCTTATGATACATTTGTTCAGCAATTCATGAATTTACTTATTGATTTCAATGATCTCCATAATCGACATGCGATACATGCCAATGTTTGTAAGTGGAACATATTGTTGCAGTTGTATCTCATGTTGAATTCCGCTCTTGGGAGGTAACCCCTTTGGTTCCTGAAACATCTCGCCATGATTTCTTACCACATCAAACAAATCAGACTTCAATTTGTCATCACAACCTTCAAAATATTCACAATCAATATCATTCATTTTCTTGATCATGAGAAGCACAAAATTTTTACTTGCATTTACTAGTCTCTTCAGCTTCCCTGCATTAACCAAATAAATGTTTAGATTTTTGCGATGGGCTATCACAATCTACTCCACCCCATTCTTGAGAAATACGTATTTGTTCTCATGGTGATAAAATACTACTTTCCTATCATACAAATAAGGACTACCCAAAATGATTCCTAAGATGTCAAGTGGAACTACATCTAACTCAACTTCATCAATGAACGTTTCAGTAATGGCGAGCTTGAATAAATACTTCCTTGAAACCTGTAAATTTGCATTATTGACTATCCAACCCAATGGATATGTATTATTATGAGGTACAATTTCAAGGTTAAGTTTTTTTACCAAGTCTTCTAAAATTAAGTTTGATTGTGACCCACTATCTAATAATGCATCAAGTTTTGTATGATTTGAAATTACCCTTACATGGAACAATTCTATTCTTGATTCTTCATTTTGAGTGTTGTTATGACTATGTGAGGAACTAGTGCTTGCAACAACTTCTTTTCCTTTTGTGACCATGGCTGAAATCTTGGTCTCATCACCAAAATCTGGTCCAAGATCATGTTATGTGGTAGCGGTTGTATTTTGTTTTCCCTTATTGTTTTGTTTCTTAAGCCTTAGTTCAGGATGTAATTTCCAACAATGGGCTTCATCATCCCTAGGTTTTGGAAAAATGTTGGAATATGGTTTTCTCCCCTTCTTTCTTCACATTTGAATTCTTCTTTCCCTTCTCTTTCTCCTTACCCTTGAAAGGCTTCTTCTAACTACCCTATTCCTAAATGTTCTTTCCCCTTTCTTCAAGGTGCGTGGCTTGCACACATACCCCATCCAAATTTCTTAGATTGAACATAAGGATAGTATGTTATAAATATGAATGTAAACCCCCAATATATTTCAACAGTGTATCTTGGGAATTCAAGTTTACTCCTAACAACAAAACCCTCTTTCTAAACTCTTGGGTATAGTCTTGGACTGTTTGGCCTTTAAGCTGCCTAAATTTTTTCCAACTCATAATGGCTTTTTGCATATAGGCTAAAGGATAAAACTATCTTTTAATTTCAGAAACAAATTAAACCCAAGAAATGGATGTCTTACCATGAATTCACATTTCCTCTTGAGTCTTTGGTTCCCACCAGACTAATGCTGCTCTTTCTAGCCTCAATGAAGCCAACTCGATCTTTATGTCATCTTCTTGAAGGTTCTAAATTCTGAAATAAACCTCCAATTGTTGAATCCAATTGTCTAACTTTTCTACATTCACCTCACCATTGTACATGGGAAGTTCAAACTTAATGTCCAATTTGAGTAAGGGAGTTTTTTCTTTTGGGGTTTGGGAATGAGTATGAGAAGCTTTTGTGGTGGAAGTGGAAGATGTTGTTGTTTGAGATGTTGAGGATGATGAAGATGATGAGGAAGATGGTGAAGATGGTGGAGATGGAGGAGGATTTCCTCCATTACCCTTTCAATCCTTCTTATCATCTTTTTTATCTCCTTAGTGTCCTTCACCATGTGGAGGCTTAGAACTCTCTACAGCCATTTTAGTGTTCCTATCTTCATAGATAACTCTAACCATGTCAGTCAAGTCATAGAAATCTTTCTTGAATGCTTCCTCTTCTGAAATACCTGCAGTTTCTCTTTCTCTAGACATGATGGCTTTGGATTCAAGCTTAGTTTCTGGTACTGCTTGTACCTCTTCAATCTCAATTGAAGGTAAAGGTTGAGGTGTTTCAAGTGCAGATGGAATTGGAGCTTTGGGTGGAGATTGTGGCCTTGTGGTTCTCCTTCTTTTGGGCATTACCTCGGGAGTTGCAAACAACAGTTCCAATTCTCCTCTCTGCAACTTTAACCTTGTAAGCATCACAATTTTCCAACCATTAATACCCTACTTGCACAAAACTCAAGAAATCAAGCAAATAAACCTTTCCTCTAATACCAACTTGATCCGTTGTTGAATTTTAGTTTTGTTGTTCTAATTTCAACTTCAGATTTATCAAAAAATGCTTGTCCATTGCTTCATGTGCATGGTTCTCTTATGGTGTTTGTGATTAGAAAAAGGTAAATTTTATCAAGTTTAATGTGAAAAACATGAAGAAAATAGAATAAAAAAAAAGTGTTGAACAATAGCAATGAAAAGTACAACAAACCATCAAATTGAACACTTAACACAGTGTTTTGATGAAGGAGTTCACCCCTCCTGGGCTACACCTCCTTGGTCCATCTTCCATGGCTTGGGCCTCTATATTCTTTCAATATCACAAAAATGTTGTTTACAAAGCTCTACTTCTCCTGAAACCTATTTCAATGTGTTCAAAATGTCGAAATAAGCTAGGAACACCTTTTCCTGAGCTCAATTTGGTTGAAATTTTCTCTAGATATGACCAAAAATGTTTTTCCCTAGAAAACCTCCTCTAAAACTGGAGGAACTCTAGTTAACTTCACTAAACTTAGAGTTGGCACTGATTTTTGAGGTCCGCCAGAATTCCCGCCAAGTTAAACTGAAGTTTAATTAGTGTTAACCGTGGATTAATTGGAGGTTAATGGGGGATTAGTGCAATAAGCGCGGTTCTGTTAACTGTTATGCCCGATGGTCTTGTAGGAGGAGGACACATGGGTAGATTAAATGTTAACGGTCATGGTTATGGAGCATCGTTAGTCCTGGCTGCTGTTCGGATAAACAGTGACCGCTACATGTTATGGTGTGTTCACATATATGTGGTGAATGTTACACTGGATTTTGGTTCACCGTAACCTCATCAGTTACTGCAGGGGATGTGTTCACATGATACATTGAATGTCACGTTAGGCTAAAGTTTAATGCTGGTCTGTCAGTTGGTTAACCATAACCACTGGAGTGTTCACATGGGAGGGCTGGCCCTCCTAACCCCTAACTGCCAAAATGTTAATCTTTATATATATATGAAACCCATAACAGTTAAGTCAAAAAGTTGTGGTGTAGTGGCAATGTGATGTGGTTGTTCGGTGCAGGTCCCAGGTTCAACCCCCTAGCCTGCCACAAAAATTTCTTGTACTACGGACCGAGCCAACCTTTGGGGAGGGACACATGGCAGCCTCCGAGCTTGCCACTTGCCCCCTCCTCATTGGTCCTCCATTAACCAATATAATCATGCCATGTCACCAACCTGTGAACCAATAAAAACATGCCACTTGGCAAACCATGATTGGGCATTGACCACCGTTGACCTCGCACAGTCACCTACCATGTCAACAATATGGATTGCTGACTATGCAGTGCCTATGCATTTTTTTTTAATTTCTTCTATTTGGCAAAGCGGACAAAATGCAATATCTTCCACATACGAATTCGGTTTTCAGTGAAACGAGTTGCGTTGGGATCATTTTGCTGAGACAGACATGGTCGCTCATGTTTTGAGACATTCTGAGAACTTTGATTTTTGAGCTAAATACTGAGCACGTGATCACTTTGTGGGAGAAGTTAGGGGCTTTGTACCAATCTAAGTCTCTGGTGAATAAAATATTCCTACGAAAAACGTTGTATAACCTGAGGATGAAAGATGGAGACTCGGTGATAGAGCATCTAAATGCCTTTAATACTGTGGTAAGGCAGTTATTATTTGTTGATATTATAATTTCAGATGAAGATAAGTGCATTAGTTTGTTGTGTTCTCTACCAGATTCGTGGGATAGTCTAGTTGTTGCAATAGGTAGCAATGCAACTGGCTTGTAGTTTGATGAAATAGTCTCATCCTTGATGTCGGAGGAGATGAGACAGAAAAATATGGAGGGCCATAATGGTGATGCCTTGTCTATATGAGGACGATCCTAGAACATAAAAACATATAATTCCTTAAGTGGGAGATCTAAATCTCCAGGAAAACCTATAAAGGTGTGCTAGAAATGCGAAAAGGAAGGGAACTTTAAAAGGGACTGTAAATCTAAACCTCTTGAGAAAGGAAATGGATCTGATGATGCTCCTTTTGCAGAGGTGAAAACCACCTTAGATGAAGGTGAGGATGTGTACTTGGCTTCTTCTTCAAGTACACATGTAGATCATGAAGCATGGTTGATTGACTCAGGTGCATCCTTTCACTTCACTGCCCATAGGGAGTGGTTTTGCGAGTATGAGAAATATGATGGTGGTGATGTCTTCTCAGGGGATGATAGGAAGGCTAGAATCATTGGTCATGGAAAGTACAAGTTGAAGTTGCAAGGTGAAAGGATTAGAACACTTCCGGGTGTTCTGCATATTCCTGCATTGGCCAAAAATTTGATTTTTGTAAGCGAGATGGATGATGCAGGTGTAAAAATAGCAATCGAGAAAGATACCTGCAAAATGGTTCGAGGAGCACTGGTATTGATGCAGGGGATCAGATTGGAACTCTGTACAAGATTCAGGGTAGTACTATTATTGATGGGTGCAACAGTTCTGTGGTTCCTAAAAGTGGAGTAGAAAATCTAGTGATCTCTGGAGAAAAGACCATGCTATGGCATCAAAGGCTTGGACAGATTGGAGGGAAGGGCCTTCGAATACTTCATGGTAATGGTATGGTAGAAGGTACGCCTAATTTCTCTCTTGATTTTGATTTCTGTGAAATTTTTTTATATGGGAAGCAGGATTGGGTGAGTTTCCCCTTCGGTGCTAAGAGGGCGAAACATATATTAGATCTTGTGCACAATGATGTGTTTGAACTTGTGTCGGTTCCATCACTGGGTAAGTCTATGTAATGTGTATCATTTATAGATGATTTCTCAAGGAATACATAGATATATTTCCTCAGGAAGAAATATGAAGTCTTTGATAGGTTTAAAGAATTTAATGCTTTGGTGGAAAACCAGATAGAGAAGAAGATAAAGGTGCTGAAGATAGATAACAGTGTAGAGTTTTGCAAGAAGGAATTTGAAGATTTCTGTAAGAAGTGTGGTATAGCATGACAGAAGACTACTCCATACACACCTCAACAAAATGGAGTTTCGGAAAGAATGAACAGGACATTTATGGAAAAGGCAAGAAGCATGCTCAAAAGTGCCGAGTTAGGACATGAATTCCGGGTATAGGAGGTGGAGACTGCATGTTACTTGGTCAATAAATCACCTTCATCAATGTTGGAGGATAAGACTCCACAAGAGGTATGGATTGGTAAGAAACCTTCTCTTTCACATATGAGGGTATTTGGATGTGATGCATATGTACATGTTCCAAAGGAGAAAAGAACCAAGCTGGATAGTAAATCAGAAAGGTGCATCTTTATTGGATATAAGGATGGTTTAAAAGTTTATAAGCTTTGGAACCCATAAACAAGGAAGGTTGTGTACAGTGCGATGCGGTGTTTAGAGAGGTGAAATATGTTATTAAATATGAAGTCCTACCAAAGGAACCTAAGAACATAGAGTTTGAGCTAAAGGAGGAAGAAGCACACTCTACGGCATAAGAGGAATCAAAAGATGAAGAGGCACAAACTCCAACTATGAGAAGATCAATTCAAGAAAGAAGGCAACATAAAGGTATAATTCATCTACTTTCTATTCAAATTTTTCTTTTTCTATTACTAATGATGATCCCAGATCTATGAGGGAAGCAATAGATTTAGAGGATGACAAACTTTGGAAAGATGCCATGGTTGATGAAATGGAATCTTTGTACAAAAATGAGGATTGGGATCTGGTGGAGTTGCCAGTCGAAAGGAATCCCATTGGAAGAAAATGGGTGTTTAAGAAGAAGATGAATGAAGAAGGAAAGGTGGAGAAATACAAATCTTAGTTGGTAGCAAAAGTTTATTCCCAGGTGTTAGGAATTGATTTTGGTGATATTTTTCTCCTCTTCCCAAGGTAGCATCTATTATATTATTTTTATATGTTGTTGCTGCTTTTGATTTTGAGGTAGAATAGATGGATGTGAAGACATCATTTCTTCACAGGGATCTGGAAGAAGAGATATACATGAAGCAACCTAAAGGCTTTCTGGTGAAGGGTAAGAAATAACTAGTATGAAAGTTAAAAAAGTCTCTGTATGGGTTAAAACAATCACCAAGGATGCGGTATCAAAAATTTGATACATATATATGGGGGACTTCGCTTCACTGGAAGAAAAGAATTTCACTATGTGTATTTTAAATTAATTGGTGACTATGTTATTTATCTGGTCTTGTATGTGGATGACATGTTGCTGGTTGGAAATGACAAAGAAATTATCCAGGATTTGAAGACCCAATTGTCCTCCAAATTGGACATGAATTATCTTCTTGCTAAAAACTATATTTTGGGCATGAAAATTAAACGAGATCGAGAAAAGAGGAAGCTCTGGTTAAACCAGAGGAAGCATGTTGAGACAATACTGCAGAGGTTTAATATGCATGATAGTAAACTGGTGAAGGTTCCTATTCTTGTAGGTGTAAGGTTATCTGTTGAATAGTGTCCTAAGACACAAGAAGAGGAAGAGGACATGTCCCGTGTTCCATATGCAAGTGCAGTTGGTAGCTTGATGTATGCAATGGCCTATACTAGACCAGGCATTGCACATGTAGTGGGAGTATTGAGAAGCTTTATGTATAAACCAGGGAAATAGCATTGAACAACAGTGAAGCGGGTTTTCAGGTATTTTTCATGGCACTAGTGATTATAGCTTGTGCTACCAAGGAAGACCAGGACTGGACAAAGTTTTAGACATCCATGGTTTTGTTGATGCAGACTAGGCTGGAGATCTGGATAAGAGAAGATCTACAAGTGGGTATGTGTATAACCTATTTGGAGGTGCAGTCAGTTGGATGTGTAAGAGGCAATCTGTAGTGGCACTTTCAACTATAGAGGCTGAATACATGGCAGCCACTCATGCAAGAAAGGAATCTGTTAGATTTTAGAGATTGTGTTCAAGTATGGGGTTAGTAAAAAGAGCTATAAGGATATACTATGACAACCAAAGTGAAATTTTCTTGGCAAAGGACATTGCTTATCATTCAAAGACAAGGCACATTGATGTTGAGTATCACTTTGTGAGGGATATGGTTGAGCATAAAAAGGTGTACACTTTGAAGAATACTGCAGATGTATTAAAAAAGTCTATGAGTACTAAGAAGTTCTCTTGGTGTAGAAAAATAATGGGTGTTGCAAAGTTGGACAATTGACTAATATTTTCTGTGGAAAGAAAACAACAAGTGGGAGAATGTTGGGTGTGTGTTATATTCTTTCCACGACTACCCGATGCGCGGGGGGGTCACTAACTGGCGGTTGTCCCCACCTGTCAAGGGTTATGTAGGGGGGTGGTAGACCCCCTACACGGGGTCTGGGGCAATGCCACCAGTAACTTTTTTGGACCCTATATTAGGTGGGAAGACCTACCTATGTTTTTGTGCATGGATTCCGCACATGGTTTTGGGTATGATAGTTTTTTGTCCATGGAACTACAGTTATGTTCTAATCCAAGGTTAATGGTTTGGGGTTTATGAATGCTTTAGCATCTATATATATGTATTGTATCATTGAAAGGAAAATAATGAAAAATCAATCTGGTAGTCCCGGTTTTGGGATCCAAGGGAAAAAATTTGTGCATATCTTTTTTATGTTTTATGCTCTCGCCATTGTTTATTTTCTATGTTTTTTAGAATTCGTATGCAAGTAATTTCAGTATGGGATTAAAACCTATACATTTTGTATGCCATATTACCAATCTTTTGCAACAAATTGTAAGGACTGTAGTACTTTGGTGATAATTTATTATCCTTCTTAGCTTTCTTAAGGGACATTTGTTTGTATGTTTGTAGCTGTAAAAATACCAGTCACCTACATCAAAAATGCATTCACTGCGATGTTTATCTGCATGTTGTTTCATTTGGTTCTGCACCAAAGTGAGGTTATCCTTTAAGATTTGGAGAACTTGTTGTTCATGCTTGATGTGATCTTCCACTGCTTGAACCTTAGAATATTATCTTAAATATGATGTGATGTATGGTGGATGATATCCATAAAGTGCCAATGCATTACAAGATAGTGTAATATTCATTTCTTGTTTCTTTGGGGTTGGTTCCTAGTGTATATCCTCTTATTTTGACTTTTCTTGATCCTTTTCTTCCTCCTCTTCACAATATATGCAAAATAATTTCTTCTTAGCACACTTATTACCTTTAGTGTATTTTCTATCACAATTGTAACAAAACCATTTTTCTCTTCTTTCCTCCAACTGATTTGGTGTCAACCTTGTAGGTTTTGGAAGGCTAGGAGAAGCAACACTTCAGTATTTATATTTGTGAGTTGTAGACTTACTTGTTTCCATAATTTTGCTTTCCACTTTTATGGCCACCCTGAATGCCTTCTCCAATGAATGAAGTTCCCAAAGGCGAACTTCATGTTGGATTTTATCCTTTAAAGTCCCTATGAATACATCAATCCTATGCTCCTCTGGAATATCATTTACCCTTATATTCATTTTTTGGAAGTCCTCATTGTGCTCTGCCATTGAACCATTTTCTTTGACATTTATCACTTGGCTAAAGAAGGTGTTTCTCTTTGTAGCTTAATAATGTGTTGTCATTTCCTTCATAAAAATTGACCAGGTGACAAGTGGTTGATGATAACAAAGCTATTTATACCATACAAACTGATTGGGTTATAAATATAAAGATGCAATATGTACCTTTTGTAAGGGTTACACATCATGTAGATCAAAATATTGCTCCATCTGTAGTATCCAAGTTACCAGATCCTTGCCATCAAAATTCCTCATATCTATCTTTGGAATATGGTGGGTCTTCAATCCAGTGTTATATTCTATGAAATCATGATTAACATTTATTTTTTTCTCATCATGATTTTCCTCTGCTACCCTTTTTCATTAGGAATTATTTCTTGTTGCAACTTTGTCCAACCTTCCTTCAAACCTTCCTCATCTTATGTCTTCCATGTTTCCTTTAAATTATGATTCTATACCATTGATATTAGCTTGCACGAAATAGATAAAACTATTTATCTTATCTTCAATCACATTCTTCAAATCATCCATCCAATTTTGCTTACTAGGTGTTTCTATTTTCTTGATTCGATTCATTCTTTTTTCTTTCTTTTAGGAGATCGATATTTAAATGAATGTAACTCTGTAATTTTGGATCTACAAGTTCTGAAATTTAGAATCATGGTAAACTTCTGAGTCATCTTTCCAACCCCACTAGTCTGATCGAGATTGGATTCCCCGATAAAGAGTTATGCCCAATCTCCCAAATGACCTGATTATAGACTAGTTCAGTAAAGCGAACTTGTATGATGTGCCACATGTCACTATTTCTATCTTTGTCCCTAAAAATGATACAAAATAAACTAATGTTCGTTCTCTTTCTATCAATTCTTATGAAATTTGAATCCGATGCTTAGAGAGAAAGTTATGATGATTTTCCCTAGGTCACCTGTTTGAGATAAAATTTTGGAGCCTGCACAAACCCAAACTTACTCAGCACATATCTATGAAAATATAGTGAGAAAACATATGAAATTGGGATAAGAATTTCATCACGATTTCAGTTCAAATGGGTTTTAATTTTAGATTCTGAAGCTTCGTAGAAAATAAGTTATAGCATAAATTCCATGATGACTGGTTTGATGTAGAAAAACCCTAGAATCCAAAGCTTTGATACCAAATGTTATCCAACCAACTCACCAAATACAAGAAGAGATAAATCGACGACTTCAAAATTAGCCTATTCAAGGGAGAAACCTCCTTTCCATTACACAAATAAACAATTCTTCGATGATACAAATGACAATACCTCCTTTCTATATATAATAGTCTAAGGGTTCACAATATAATCAGAGCCTACAGAACAATAATATTGTAAGGGCACAAAAATAACAATAATGGGCTTCTATGTGGCACAATAATAACAATACGGGGACTACATGGGCACAAAAATACAATAAGGGGCTACAATAGTAGTATAGAGACATAACATTTGGTGTAGGAGTCACATCCGATATAAAGGCCTGATTGCCAAATCCTTAAAGATTTGTCTTGGCTATAGCTATCAGCACAAGAGAGTGATGCAATGGTGTCTTTGAAAAGCAAGGTGTTCCTGGTGAGCATTCAGTTGCAACTATGTCAAGGTTATTCTACTATAAAGGGGGGAGAAAAGTGAGCCTCTAAGTGAGAGGTAATAGTACCACCCAGGAAGAGACACACATGAACCAAAAAGATCCATCTAACATCCAGTAGAATAGTCCACGACAGATGTGACAGTCATTAGAACCAAAAAAAGGGAAAGATATGTCTAGAATCACATGAAATAGTCCACAAGGATGGGACAACAATAACAACCAATACAACACTTACTAAAAAATATAAGCACTAAAATAACCGAAATAGTTCAACTATCTTAGTACATGTGAAACTAAACATGAAATAAAAAAGTCCATAGAAATGTCTTTCAAAAATTCATAGTACATTCATGAAGAACATGCTAGCCTCAAAAGGCTTCTATTATTAATAAAAAATTTCTAAGACACATGTTTAGAATGTACATCACTAGCCCCAATAGATGGACATTGGAGCCACTCCTTGTTCCTCAAATAACTAGCTGATCTCTCTAATTCTTTGTGGGAGGAGCTAAGGTGAAAAGCTCGTTGCACATATAATGAGAGGGTATATAGAACCAAGGGGTGATGCTTTTCCTTTGTGACTCTTTGACTACCCTCATGTTTGTTCAACTTCCTATGACTTTTCAACTTACATGACTCTCCATATTCATGTTTTTCCTTTGGACTTCCACTTTAAAATACATTTGAATACAATATACATGGTCCACAATAGTGATGTGGCCTATGACTACTCATGACATGAAATGACATGACACTAGTAATATGGACTTCTTGGTTATGTGGAAATGCCAAGTCACTATTGCTGCTAAGTGATGGATGTCTTCTTGGATATGCTTTCTCTTCACCCCCACATGGCTTGGTGATGCAGAGTCCTCAATGATATTTAGTCTTGGATGGTAGTTTCAAACTTGTGTCTCTTTTCTTCTTCTTGATGGATCCGCTTGTGATTTCATCTACAAGAGAGTATTTAGGCATGCACCACTCCTTCTTCTCCTTATTTATAATCTCGCCATGACTTGATAGTGTACTTATTCCTGTAATTCCCTCATGATAGGATGACATCAATCCGAAAACCCCCTAGTATAATATGATGCATTCTTATCCATGAACTAAGCCTAGGACAAGTCACACACTGGGGAGAGGGGCCTACTGACTGTGCATTGCACAATTCCATTAGTCAGGTGAAATCTTAGGCTCTGAGACTGCATAATGCGCAGATCAGGGAGGATTGAAGGATAGAACTGCACAGTTTTTTGAGGTAGTGAGGTCCAGCTGCAGGAGAGGACACTTGGAGAAGAATTTGTGTAGTTTTGGGTGCTAAGGGAGTTTGGGCTTCTATGCATTGCACAGTTCCAACAGGAAAGGGAAAAGTTTGAGGGTTGAAGATGTGAAGTGTGGAGTTCAAGGCAGACTGGGAGGCACAACTATGCAATTCTCGAGGTCAAGATCAAGAGTTTGACTCAGGAATTGCACAGAGTAGTAGCCATGGATGAAGATGAATACACACTGCGTAGTTCCAAGTAGAAAGGTCATAGCTTAGAGGGATGACACTGCGTAGTTCACAATTCAGTCGAGTCCAGTGAAGCTAAGTTTCTTGGTCGAGAAGATATTTTTAAAATGGTTGTGGGATGGGTGATGAACCATCATGAACCTTCACTATGATCACACACTTAGCATACTTTGACAACAAAACAACATAGATCTTCATAACACATAAAAAAATCTTTTCCCTATGTGTGACTTCCTCATGACAATATATGACAAGTGCGACACATAATATAGGCTTTAGGATGACCGTGACGACACCTATGCGACAATGCTGAAGACTTTGTGTATGGATAGAAAGGATGTTTACATGGTAGGGACAACTCATATACACAAACTTCAAAACCATGAAAAAAGGCTCACAAACATTGTGCAACAGTCAAACATGCTAAAATATGATAGTTAACCCAACATGCAAAAGAGACCAAAGAACTATGAGAAAGCTCATGAAATGAACTCTAGTGTTTGCAAAAACAATGTAAAATACCAAGGAAGGCTCTGAAATTGAGTGTAAGACAAAATTTTGGAGGGTGTTGTAGCAACTACAACACTTGGCGACACACTAGTTGAACTCTAGCTTCTCTGGCTTAGTTAAATTCTTCTATGCAGGGCCTTGGTTCTTCAGGGAGTACTGATTCATCTTGCAAATTGCATGGTCCCCTTTACACTCTATCAGTTGAGCACAACATAATATTTATCATAATCACAATGTTTCGAGTTGGGAATGGTAGTGTAGCTCACGAGCTTAAGATTTTCATAGTATAACTTTTCATATCTAGTGTTGCTTTGTTGCTAATAGGCTTGGATAGTACCCCAACAGAGTCATGGAGGAACACAAACATTGTTGAACTGCCAACGAGCGTAGAAAATACCCCGGCAGAGTTTCTTGCTTCACCTCTCTGCGCATGAAGCCTTTCTCTTCTTTCACATTTATTTATTTATTTAAAGGGAATTGTGCATTGACACTTATTTATTTTAGGGCAGAAAAGGGATCCCAACTTATTAAGAGAAGAATAGGTTGTTCCTTCAGAGAAGCATATAGAGACCTCTGATTTATATTTGCTCGTTTAAATTTTTCCTCTTCTCCATTTCTACTAGTTGGATAAGCTTGAGAACACCAAATAAGAAAAAACCAGTATAGGCATGATGTTTTTGGACTAGACATGCATTCATGCTTGGACCAAAACTCTCCTTACGAATGGACCATGTTTTCCTCAGAATTTCATCGACCATTTAAAGATTTAACCATCACAAAGAAGATGAACATAAGGCTATCAAAATGTTGAAGTGTCAGAAGACTCTATATAGTTTATCGACACACATAATTATAAGCCAGATAATATTCATGCACAACACTTATTCACATAATGGAAATAAAAACAAAATCCAAACAAACAAACAAGAAACAAAATAAAAAGAAAAAGAAAAAAACTATGTACACAGTGTAGGGCACAACTCCATATTTTCATTGAAAATATTGTTTCAAGTCTTGTTCATTGACAAGGAGAGAGTTAATCTTCCTATCAAGTGATTGAAGATGATAAGTGTGTTGGCCAAGCTTTTCGTGCAACACAAATGGCCCAATCCACAGGGACTGAATCTTAGGGTGTTTTCCTTTGTCCTCGTGGGCTTTATCCCACTTTAAGACTAAGTCACCCACACTAAAGTTATTTTTTCCTGTAGACTTCATGTCGAACAATCACTTGATATGACTCTGATGGAGTATTTTTTTTTTTATCTTTCAACATTTCTTCCTGTAACTTATGAAGGGTGTCCATCCGATGTTGAACTAATAGACATGGCTTGCCTTGTGATTCTTGTGATAGCTAGAGAGAGGGAAAGTAGATGTTCGCCGGGAAGATGGCTTCTTTTTCATACACTAGGAAGTAAGGGGAGGTGTTCAGGGAAGGATTTGGCTTGACTCAGTCAACCCATAAGTCATTCACCAAAGTAGAGTGCCAGTTTCACTATTCAAATAATATGGTATTTTTGATAATGCGAACAAGGTTCTTGTTTGTGGATTCAACAAGACCACTCCCCTACAGATAATAATTAGCTGAATTTTTCAATATGATACCATTTTTTGATGCAAAATCATAGAGTCTTAATAATGAAAAATAGGTTTCATTTTCAAAAACAAGTGACGTAGGAACACCGAACCTAGAAAGGATGTTTTTTTGTAGAAATCTAATGACTTCCTGATCGTTCACCTATTTGAGTGGAACTTCTTCTCTCCACCGTGTGAAGTAATATGTAGAAGTTAAGATGTAGTGGTGTTGCTTTGAAAAGTGTGGGAAAATTTCCCCAATAATGTCCAAGCCCCACTCTTGAAAAGGTTCTTCCATTGCAATTGGCAGCAACAGGGCGACTGACTTCTTTTTTCTGCCAGCACACCTTTGAAAGACCAGACACTTGTGGGGGTGAGCATGGGAATATTTGAATAATGTGGTCCATAAAAGTTGACCCACATAACCTTATGCATTGTAGTGTTTCCTGCAAAATGTCCCGTGGCTGGTCTGTTGTGGAGATCACACAATACCTTTTCTGAATCATGCACCTCCAAACACCTACAAAGTATTTTGTTGTGGCGCTTTCTAAACAACACCCCATGCACCAACTGATAAGATAATGCTTTAAGTTTGAGTTCCCCCTTCTTCCATGTAGAAAATTGAGAGGGCATTGTCCCTTGCTCAAGGTATTAGTGCACATCTGCGTACTAAGAATTTATGCTTGTAGTGGGAGAGTCTCATTCAACGTTATACATCTCAATCTCTTCCTCCCATCCTGAGAGCTCTTCTTCTTCCTCTTTCACATTTATTGCTTCTGTTGTTAATTGGAAAATAAAATGGCCCTTGATGGTGTGAACTAACTTGATTTCTAGATCATACTCTTGTAACCCTATCATCTAGTTCGCTCTCCTTTCACCCAGCTCTTACTGGACAAGAAGTGATCTAACTGTTGGGTGCGGGACAAAGATAACACAATGGTTCTTCAATAGGTAGGGCCAAAAATGCTTTACTGCCTTATATACCATGTAAGCATGTTTGTCCACAATGGGCTAGTTAAGCTCTAGTCCTGGTAGACTTGCGTTCATGAAGGAGATAGGTCATTCGTTATTCAATTCATCCTTATGAGTGAGTACAATAGAAAGAGAGGTATCAGAAGAAAAAGTTTAAAGAAAGAAATCCTTATTGAAGTCTGGGTTGTACAATGCAGGTGCTTCTAATATAGCCTGGTTGATACATGAAAACATGTCCTTTTCCCTTTTATCCATTTGTAAATTGCGTCCTTCTTCACCATCTCCTGTATTGGTTTGATAATCTAGGCATAGTTGGAGACGAACTTGCGGAGGAAGTTGATCTTCCCCAAGAAATACTACATGGCCTTCTTATTCATTGTGAAAGGAATCTGCATGATTGTCCTGACCCTATCCAGCTCTACTTTAATCCCACTCTTAGCAATGATGTGGCCCAAGATATTATCCTTAGACATTGTAAAGTTAGTTTTCTTGGGATTTAAGGATATCCTATACTTGCAACATCGCTTAAAAATCTTCTCTAAGTGTTGTAGGTGGTCTGACCTCTATTTAGAGAACATTGTTACATCATCAAGATAGACCACTATGCTTTGTGCAAGGAGGTCACGGAAAGCGATGTCCATATCACGTTGGAGCGTTGCACCAACGTTGACTGGCCCAAACGACATTCATTGGAATGTGAAGGTGCCCCTCTTCATTTAGAATGTGGTTTTGAGTATGTCAGGCTCTACAAACAGAACCTGGTTGTATCTAGAATATCCATCAAACAACGAAAACATTTCGGACCCCGATACTGTTTGTAATATTTTCTCCATGGAAAGCACGAGCTAATTATCTTTGTCTGAGGCACAATTGATATTTCAAAAATCCACACACAAGAGGATATCCCTAGACTTCTACCTTTCAGGGACCAAATTTGACACCCACGTCGAGTATCACACTCCGTATATGATCCGAGCATCCAAAAATTTTCTCAACTCTTTCTGTATGAGAGGATCAAGCGTTGGATGTAATTTCCTCAATTTATGTTGGAAGGGCTTGCCTCCTTCCTTAATCAGTATCACATGCTGAATGATTTGCATGTCATGTGTCTTGAGTTCATCGTACATCCATGCGAAGACATCACGATACTACTTGAATAATCAGATGAAGGCTTTTCGCTCTTGTTTTGTGAATCAAGTATTGAGATTGACATATTTCATATCCTTATCTATTCCCAAGTTGATCTGCTCGTGCGTAAACATGGAACCGTGGGTGTTGGCATTGATGGGTCCCAGAAAGTGATTCTATAGGTCATACAACTTTTCCAATGACACCACACCCTTGGGGATGAAGTTTCCTTTGCTTGTGCTAATTTCATCCTGCAGTGACCTTTCATGCTTATCCTCATCGATCGCTACATGTTTGAATACACCATCGTTCGCCATAAAGAACAATATCTATTGGTCGTCATAAAAAATGCATAAATTAGTGATATTATTTTGGACGGAAGGATTATAAACAGTTTCAATAGAAAAACAATTCCTTAATGGTGACATCCTAGCAACAGAATTTGCTAATGCATCTGTAGCTGCAAAACACATTCTTGGAAAAAAAGAAATATTAAAAGTTTGGAAATGTGAAATAAGACGCCATACCTCTTATTGATAACTCTTAAGATGACGTGACACACAATGTATGGTGTTACGTACCTGTTGCACCACAATTTCTGAGTGACCTGCCACTTTCAGGATGGCCACATTGAGGGCAATGGCCTTTTACAATCCAAATATGAGTGATTTGTACTCTAATGTTGTTTGTGCACTCAAATTCCAAGTGGCTAGAGATCAAATGCTTTTTCTATAGAGGGTATATTAAAATGCAACCATCTCAAGAACCCTCCTACGTTTTGGAACCATCGAAGTACATACTCCAAACATCATATGTACAGGGACTGTAAACTACACTAGTACTATTACAACTACTACTAATTGTACATAGTTCATTATCACCAGTTGGACAAGGAAGGAGATCCAGTTGTGTGTCTGGTGGAACTAGGGATGGCTGTGAAAGATAACACCCCAGTTGAGTTTCAATAAAGAAATTGCCAAAAATTAATTCTGTGAAAGCCATTGGTTAATTATGCTTGTTAAAGGGTGTAACAATGTGTTTCATTTATCTTTCTAATTCTACCTAGATCTTATTATTTCTTCCCCTATACGGAAGCCATAAGTGCGACCAGTCTGTGGCAAAGTACCCTTGAAGCTTTCTAAACTAGTCTCTTCTCAACAACACTCTGTATGCTTCCGGAATGTCCATAATCACTATGTTGATACATTAGTGGAGTTTTTAGTCGAATGATAGGCAAATGATGACATCTATGATTTCACCAATTTCCTAGACATGAGTCCTGTGTAGCTGAATAATCTATGCATCTTCTTTTTCCCATTTAGCATTGATTTTATTTGTAATAGATAATGGCATGACATTCACCGATGCACTAGAAACAACCAAGAAATTGTGTACATTGAAATTGAAGATCTCAAAAGTTAACATGAAAGGTGGCTAGAGTGTGTTTACATCTATCATGAGTGCATTTACAGATTCGAGAGTACTAGGAGACTTACTAGATCCCTTGTGTGAAGAGGTAGTGCTACCTATGGAGGTTTTCCCAAGTGCCCATAGAAGGATGTCCCGCTGGCTCATTATCTTTGTTAGTTGAAATATGGAGATGTTTGCACGAAACTTCTTCATATCATCAACAATGTTATAATCCACAGTGGGAAGACTAGTCGAGGTGTCCAGGGATGGAACTTGGTTTGTGGTTTCCAGAGTGATGGTTATGTCCTTACAACTTTTAGAAACACTTTTCGTTGACATTGCTTTCCAAGACTTTCCCTGAGTGTTATGTGCTGAGTTAGCTAGTGGGTTGATTTATCTTAACATATTTTCTTTGAATTTCTGCTTTGGCAACTCAGTTGTGGTGGCCGGCCCTAGGCTTCTTAGGTTATACTTGTTAGTCTGCTTCTGGGCCAAACCATCACTTAGAGGTTGTTTATCGACAGTACTCTATTGGGTTGTGAGTATACAATTAAACATGTTTACTGCATGCCCAACACTTAGAGCTTCATTAGCTGCAAAAATGTCTTCCTTTTCTTCAGCGGAATCAGTCCACTCTTCATCCATTATCGAATCAACAAGCTGCATAGCAACCATGATAATGACTTGCTTCCATTGGGCACGTCTTTTCTGAATGGCATTCCTGATGAAACATGAAATATTGATCCGTTCCCATCTTCTCAATGTTTAGGACAACATTAGAAATCTACGTAGACTTTGCTAGTTAATTACAGTGACTAATAGAAGTTGGAGTCCTTCTGAACATGTTCAACCTAGGAGGCTTGTTGTTCATGGTGGTTTTGATGTCCTCTAATTTAGTTCTGCTATTTCAGTGGACAAAGAATTGATGAGATGAGTTAGACTTTCAAAGTTGGTTCTTGGTTCTTTCTCTTTAGCCTTGCTCACAGAGGCCTGAGACCTCTTACCCGTGTCCTTGGAGTATTTTCCTGGTTCATCATCTGAGATGACTCCAATAGCGCGCTAGTCCTTCTCGACAATGATAACCTCTTCGTAATTTTATGTCAGTCTGTTTCATAGTTCGCTTCACAAACTACGCAATGCTTGCTGACAAGGCACACGTGTAGTAATATATGGTGATGGAGTCATAAGGTTTTGTGTTTCTAGAATTTTTTTCAAGATGTGATTGAATCTCTGGTTGAAATATTTCACTTTCTCCTTTTGCTCCATATTAAGATTACCAAGCTCTTTCAATAACATGGCGAAGGTATTATCATCGTCAAATTTTTCAAGGAAGATCTCCTTGAATCCCCTCCAATTATGGATGGGGTTTGGAGGAAGGTTGTGATACCATACAGTCGCTCTACCATCCAAGGTACATGGGAAAAGTCTACATGCAACATCATCGTAATGTACATCAAGTGTTTGTAGATGTAGGTAAAATTTGTCCAAATGGTATTCAACCTTTACTGCCTACTCAGGATCATCATTAACAACTTCTCCGAATGCCTTGGAATCTTGTGTAGGACATTCGAAAGTGTGAGTGGGCCTTGATTCATCCTATCCCAATTTTGATCTGCCATCTCTTCTTCTTCGTTCTCCTCCTATTCTTTATCAGAATCAGATGGCTCTTGTTCCTCTTCTTATTCTTTGCTTGTCCCACCTAAAAATGTATTTGAGAGTAGAACATTGTCACCATCACCACCGTAAAAGAGTGGAGGCTCTTCTTGTTTTCCCATAGAGTCTACTAATTCTTTAAGTGTAGCGAGAACTACTTCTTCAAGTGACGAAACTAATATCCCCATGAAGGTGGTATTGTTCTTCTTTGGAGAATATGGAAGAATGATTACTCCCGGAACCAATACAAAAACTTTTTCAAATTCATGGGTTATAGGGCAGATGACCCAAAGATGATAATATGAAATTTCATGTTCAGGTCTAGGATGAGAAGAGTCACCAACTTTAGAAACATGAGTAGGGTAGGTGCAATGACCATTTCTGCCTTGACTAGAATATGGAATGATGGGGTCGGTGGGTTTATCATCAATAAAATATTGGCTGCCCTCCCCCAAGGCCTAGAAATGTTGATGGTGCTGGACCTGCCAACATTCAGGGGACCTCCGTGGTATGAAGTCTCAATCAGACCTCACACCATTTGGTGTAGTAGTCACATCTGGTATAAAGGCCTAGTTTTCAAATCCTTAAATATTTTCCTTGGCTCTTGCTATCAGCACAAGAGAGTGATGTAATGGTGTCTCCGAAAAGTAAGGAAGGTGTACATGGTGATTGCTTAGTTGAAACTATGCCAAGGTTCGTCTACTGCAAAGGGGGGAGAAGAGTGAGCCTCTAAGTGAGAGGTAATAGTACCACCTAGGAAGAGATACACATGAACCAAAAAAATCCATCTAACATCTAGCATAATAGTCCACAGTGGATGTGACTCTTGTTACAACCAACAAAAGGGAAAGATCTATCTAGTATCATGCAGAATAGTCCATAAGGATGGGACAACAATAACAACCATTACAACACATTCTCAATAAGATAAGCACTAAAATAACCGAAATAGTTCAACTATCTTAGTACATGTGAAAGAAAACATGAAATACAAACATCCATAAAATAGTCTTACAAACATTCATAGTCCATGCATGAAGAATGTGTTGGCCTTAAAAGGCTTCTATTATTAAGAAAAATTTCCAAGACACATGTTTACAATGTACATCACTAGCCCCAATAGTGGGACATTGGAGCCACTCCTTTCTCCTCAAAGAACTAGTTGATCTCTCTAATGCCTTGTGGGAGGAGCCAAGGTGAAAATTCCTTTGCTCATACAATGAGGGGGTATATATAACCAAGGGGTGATGCTTCCCCTTTGTGACTCTTTGACTACCCTCATGACTATTCAAATTCCTATGAATTTTCAACTTACATGACTCTCCATATTCATGTGTGTCCTTTGGACTTCCACTTTACAATACATTTGAATATAATATACATGGTCCACAATAGTGATGTGGCATATGACTACTCATGACATGACATGACATGACACTGCTGACATGGACTACTTGGTGATGTGGTAATGTCAAGTAATTTTCGTTGCTAAGTTCTGGATGTCTTCGTGGATATGCTTTCTCTTCACCTCCACGTGGCTTGGTGATGCAGAGTCTTCAATGATCTTTAGTCTTCGATGGTAGTTGCAAACGTATGTCCCTTTGCTTCTTCTTGATGGATTCGTTTTTGAGTTCATCTACAAGAGTCTTTAGGCATGCCCCCCTCCTTCATCTCCTTCTTCATCATCTCACCATGACTTGATAGTGTACTTGTTCCTACAATTCACTCATGACGGGATGGCATCAATCCAAAAACCCCCTAGTCTAAGATGATGCACTATTATCCATGAAATGAGCTCGGGACAAGTCACAAACTAGGGAGAGGGGCTCAATTACTATGTATTGCACAATTCCAACATTCAAGGGGGAAGCTTAGGCTTTGAGACTGCGAAATGCATAGCTCAGGGAGGCTTGAAGGACATAATTGTACATTTTTAGTAGGTAGTGAGGTCTGAATATGGGAGAGGACACTGGGAGAAGCATTTGTGTAGTTTTGGGTGCTAAGGGAGGCTACGCTTATACTCACTACCTAGTTCTAGTTGGAAAGGGAAAAGCTTGAGTGTTGAAGATGCAAAGTGCATAGTTCATGGGAGACTGGGAGGCACAAGTGCACAATTATGAAGGTTAAGATCGATAGCTAGGCTCAGGGATTGTGCAGAGCAGCAGCCTTAGAGGATAGGGACCGCGCACTGTGCATTTCTAAGCAGTAAGGTTAGAACTTAGAGGCCTGAGACTACGCAATGCACAGTTCAGTCGAGGCCCGGTGAAGCTAAGTTGCTTACTGGGGAAGATTTTCTGAAAATGGTTGTGTGGGATAGGTTATGAATCGTGATGAACCTTGAATGTGATGGCACACTTAGAATACTTTGAGGACACCACAACATAGATATTCTTAGGACATAAACAAATCATTTCCCTCTATGTGACTACCTCATGACAAGATACGACAAGTGTGACACTTAAGATAGGCTTTAGGATGACCGTGACGAAATGTGTGCGACGATGTGCAAGACTTTGTGTATGTATACGACAGATGTTTATAGGGTATGGAAAACTCATATACACAAAGAACGACTTTCGAAAAAATAAAAAAATTCCCACAAACATTGTGCGACACTCAAACTTGCCAAAAGATGACAGTTAACCCAAGATGCAAAAGGTACCAAAGAATTGTGAGAAAGATCATGAAATGAGCTCTAGTGTTTGCAAAAATGTAAAAGACCAAAGAAGACTCCAAAATTGAGTGTAAGCCAAAATTTTAGAAAGTGTTGCAGCAACTATAATAAGTGCTGTTAAATTTATTTATACATTCACAAGTACTTTCCAAACAATTAAAATTCACAATCATACCAAAAATTTAGTAATAAAAAAAAATTCTCAATATTTTACCAATTTATTGCCCTTTACCAATAATATTTTTACCATAACTCTCTATTGAAGGATTTTTTATCTTATGAAAAAATATTATAAAAAACATTTCACTTTTTATTTACACACTATATTTGTTAGTTTATAAACATTTCATTTTAAAAAGTTTATTAATGCCATTTTTTTTTTAATTTATGTTTTCATACCAATATATTAATACACCTTTTTAAAATTCCATATTTACATGACAATATACGAATACAATATTTTTAAATTCATATTTACATAACAATACCATATTTGAGTTTTTTGTTTTTTAAATCATGAATAACAATATATTTTTTTGAAATAATTTACTAATAATTATTATAATGTATTTTTTCTTAAATATTCTGATTATTCTATTGTAATTTTTGTTTCCTTTAACTATGATGAGTTTATGATAGTTTTTTTAATCGTTTATTTGGTACTTAAGGTATGATATTTTATTTTCTTTTAGTTTTAATATAGTTATGGGAGTTAAGAGTCATCAAATAGTATGCATTGTAATATTAGTGGAATCACACTTTATTTTAATTTGCTTGTCATCTTTTGAATCCCATCTCTTAATCATATGATGGAAAAATTTTCTTTTTATATTTTTTGAAGTATACGTTGTATTATAAGTTAAATATGTAAATTGGTTTTTTATTTGTAAATAGGTACTTATAATAATCTTGTTTGTCAAAACTGATATTGAGGACTATTGTTAATAATAATATTTATTTTTGTTATTTTTTTCAATTTTTTTTTATAATATTACTCAATTATATTATATGGGGTATTTATTTTCATGATTATGTACTACTTTGTTTTCCAATATTTTGGAGCTAACCATTTTAGAGTTTTTTTAGTAGGTTACTTGAAACCATAATGTTGTTCAACTTGTACCCTATACCTTTACCATAAACTATGACACCTATTACTATCATCTATGTCTAACATTTTTCAACATTATGGGGGAGGATGTACAATGCTTCCTCAAGTAATTTTTTTGTGCTTCATCATTTTGTTTGATATCAAATTTTTCTTCAAAATAAACTTTGTATGAAGCCACTTGATTGTTATTTTCACTAGGAAATGTAGGGGCTAGCAACCCATGAACTCTCACAAGACACATTAACATCCATAAAGATACTCATTTTATGTTGTTTTTTCATGAACTCGCATTCATAGGATACTCATTTATGTCTTTTTTTCATTAATTGATATCCATAGGGACATTCTTTTTATGTTGTTTTTAAAAATGTACAAGAGCTTCTAATAAGTTTTCTATCCTAATCTCATTTTAGAGAATCAGCCTTTCGTTTACTTTCTCAAGTTGCCCAAAAAGGGGATTTGAGTGCATTCTGTTACCTCTTCCTAAGGAGCTTAAGATCTAATGCTTAGAATTCTTATGCAGACTCTTGGTTGTGTTTCCTAACATAAGGTTATTTGGTTCACTTTAGATATTTTTATATTTTTATATTTCGATTTGTTAACTATTAATTTTTAATTATTTACACTCATAACACATACTTAATGGTGATTTTTTGGTTTTTTTTTTTTTTCCTTTATTCTAATTTTTAACCAACATTTATTTTTTCTAATTAACAACCTTTTTCCTAAAACATTCATCTTACAGTGGTTCGTCCTATACATTCTTTATTTAACAATATGGCCATGTTCTTTGAAGTTCTATGGTCGTAAGTTTTGATTAGATATTGATATCTTTAAGTTTCAAACTCTTGCCATTTGATGCATCTTTATGATATTTTTTTCAATTTCAAATGCAAAACCTTTTAACACGAGTATTTTTCTTTCTTTGGTGAAAAGTTTTTTCAATTTTTTTTTCATTGTTGCTAAATAGCAATCAAAATGTAACATTGGATGTAATAGTGTATGTATGAGCACAAAAACCTTGACATTCAAGCAAGTTGGCTAATAAAAGTCATTTCTTAAAGGTTGGGTTTTAGTAGGACATGGCACAACAAAGTCGATCAACATATTCAAATATTTGTGAAGCATGCCAATGTGTTGATTGTTGTGGAAAGGGATGTATTGGAGTTGTTTAATATATGATTCACTTATATTTGGCGGCACAACAATAACTCAATAAATAGCTAAATTGAAGAAATAACTAAGACACGAATTACCAAATCAACAAAAGGTGCTTATAAAGAAGCATTTATTCCAAGAAAGCACTTTGGAGGTAGATAGAGTAACTTTTGAGTTCCAACTTCCCTAAAATAGTGATTTTAAAATGCATACTAAGGAGTAACAAAGTATTTTGTAAGATCAATTATGGTAATTGTGATGAAGGTGTCTATCGAAGATCACTTTAACAAATGAATTTTAGAAAAATATCAAATTATTTGACAACAAATTTAAGAGTTTAAAATGAAACTGATAAATTATGCTTCATATTCATCTTCAGTGGGTATAAATGTTCATTTCAATCATAAAGTCTATAAATTATGTTGAGAGAGAGAGAGGGGTCTTGGACTCCATTCAATGTTTATAGCTGAAATATTTAAAAATTATGTTTGTGAGAAAAAATATATGCATAAATTTTTGTTACTGATAATTTCAAAATTCATTTAATATAAAATGGGATAGGAAATTTTTTTATTGTAATAGTTAGTACTAAATACATAGAATGAGATTTATTGTATAAATTCTATTAGGTAGTTTGGAGATTATTATGAAATTTGGGTAGGCATGAGTTAATGCTTTTCTCTCATGATGCATTAATGGTAATGGAAACCTAGGAAACAATACTTTGCTAACTTGGAGAGATGATTAGAGATACTTATGTAATGAATGTGAAGATGGTGTAAGAGATGAAATGTAGGGAAATGAGTTAGGTTTCGAAATATCCTCTATTAATTTTAACTTTTCTTAACACTAATATGTCATTTTTAATGCAAAATATAATACATATATTTTTATTAGTGCAACCTTTAAGTACATAAATGATGGAGTCTTGCTACAAAAATAGTAGTTGTTTTTCAAAAATTTATAATATTTTAAATTATGAAAGTCATTTTTACGAGGCTTTCTATTAGTGTAACCTTAAAGGGGCTTCACATTATCAAACCATCTTATTTTTTTTATATTATATTATAGGCCTTAATGTCCTCTAGTACACCATAGAGCCTCACAAAATAAAGAACCTAACAAATTGTTATCTTTATATAAGATAACGTGAATGATAAGTAAAATAAAAAAATCGGTAAAAACGTGAGACAATAATAACCTATAAAGTGACGGACTTAAAAATTCAATTTTGCAAGTTTTATAAGCTCATGCAGCTCCACCAATAATTGCTCATATAATGTGCCTAACAATCAATAATAAGTGTATGTCAATTCTATGTGGTTGCAAATCTTCAAATTCTCCACTCACAAGAGTACACTTGACACTATGTGTTCTCTTTCTATCTAGGTAGAAGATAGAAATATTTGACCATCTGGGATCGTCCATCTGATTCCGAGTCACATGACAACACATTCTCTTGAAACGCGGCCTGGGAAACCTTGCAATCAGTCGTAAGCGGAAACCATGGATCGGGCGGCGTATAAGCACCCGGACAGGTGTGATCAGCTATCGATACATTAAGAACACGAATAACTTTATCTTTAAATGGAATAACTTTACCTTTATTTTTTAGTACTGAAGAAACGCGGCTTAACTGTACATAGAACTTTTGAGATTATTCAACATAATCATGTCATGGGATTGGAACTCAGGTGGAGAGATTATCATTAAACAGAGTTACGCTGTTTAATTGTATGTAGAATTTTTTTTTCAAGATTATTCAACATAATCATGTCATGGGACTGGAATCTAGGTAGAAAAATTATCATTAAACAAAGCTATGCAGGTTAACTGTACATAGAACCTTTTTTCAAAATTATTTAACATAATCATGTCATGGGACTGAAACCCAAGTGGAGAGATTATCATTAAACGGAGCTATCTATCCATCATTTACGGAATAACTTTACCTTCAGCTTCCACTTTATCACTTTATCTTTTAACTTTCGGTTGGTAGATATGATGGCAATGAGCATGAAATAATGGATATCTTCATTCAGCATCTGATGCTGGTAACACCGTTTGAGAAAAATAATTATGTCATTGCATTGTTTACTGCACTGTACATACGAAGTGACTTCAAAGGAGTTTTACAGGAGAAATTGAAAATAAAGTGAAATCTTATACTTCATTTATTCCGGGTCCCACTACAGCTATTGCTTTTCACGGAAATTTATGCATCTCTAAAGGTTATATACATCATTGTAGTAATGTAAACGATGTACTTGGACTAACTTGGAATCTTTGTTCTTTATGTTGTTAGAATATTTGACAACTAATATCCAGCTTAGGGGCGCGACCATGCTGCAAGCCAAGAACGTTAGTCAGTATAATAAGAAAGAGAGTGGGATGCAGAGACTGATTTTTTATTATACTATTCCGGTATATATTGATAATTTAGGGTGATTATTTATTATTTTTTTTATTCTATGTAAATATGGTTAATTAGTTAATAAATATGAAGAGATGTATAGACAAAGATTAAATGTGACATTTTTTTAAATTTGTTGTCATTGTAATCATATTGGTAAATGTTTTGTGTTATTGTATAAAAAATTAGTGTTTTTTAAAGTTTTTTGCCTACAAGTATTATGTAAATCATGAGATTCAAAGTGTAAATCTCCCATGAATCAAACTAACAAAAGAAAAATTGTTATCACTATATTGATATGAGTAAATGTTTTGTTTCACTATATATGCTTCTTTAACAAAAAATTTAATAATACATTTCTTTATTGAAATGACAGCTTCACTAGTTAGATGAATAAAGTGTCTATTTTGAAATGAGAATTTCAGAATTTTAATTTAATTATTAATAATTATTAGGTGGATTTAATCTCCATAGAATATTTTAAATCAAAGATTGAAATTTATTTTAAAAATAGTTATGTCCTTTATCAATTTTAATTAAATTGAATAATTAAAAATATCATAAGAATATGTGTCATATGAACATGGTTTATGGCTTTTCGAAGAGGTGGTATTAGTAAACCATGGAATTGGCTCATCCTATTATAATAAAACCCATTATAATAAATATGTCTGATAATAATTTTAAATCCATGATGTATTTTATTGTTCTTAAAAATATTGAAAAACATATAATGAGTAAATAGAAAGGATTAAGAAAAATATTTTTATTATTTTAATGATTTAATATTTTTTAATACAATTTTTTAAATAATTTTATATAGATTTAAGATGAGAGACATTGCAGAAGTCAAATTCCAAGTAAATAGTGATGAATGCTCACCAACTATTTATTTTATGTGGTTGTGCTAGTTATCATTTTTCTTTATTTTAATGATTCAATATTTTTTTTAATATAATTTTTTATAAATTTAAAATAAAAAATATTATAAAAATCAAATTGCAAATGAATATTAATAAATATTCACCCACTATTTATTTTATATGATTATACTAATTATGAATTAAAATTAAATATAGCTAAAATATAAATACAAAGTGTAAATAACTAATCTAATTTTAAAAATCAATTAACATGAAACGAAGCAAAATGTAAAAACAAACTAATAGTGTACAAAAACCACAGCAAAATTGAGGAATAAAGGATTTCCTACTAATTAAAAAATGAGAAATACGAACATCACAACAATTTGTTAACAGTGAGCCTGATCATTATAAAAATGACAAAAATCATTGGATAACAACATCCATTCCCACCAGCTTTATGAAAAATAAAAATGATAATAATCATTAGATTATAACCTCCATTCCCATGAGCTTGATGAAAATTTTGAATTGTAACACTGGATTTAACAATCAAAACTTGCAAGAGTATAAAACATAAGTTAATAATTTCTCTTATTAACCTACTAAGATTCAAGTGACTCTTAACTTTGGATAGATTTATGTAAATGAAATATTCAATATTATTCAACTTATCTTCCTTTTTACATGAAACCTCCAAGTAACTTATTTTTATTCATGTGGCCTCAAGACAAAAAAGGTTATATGAATTTGGGCAATCGTTCAAAATTCCTTCATTTTGGATTAGGCTCGAGGATTTGGGATTTTCCTCTCATTAAACCAATTTTTTTACATTCAATTAAAGAGTTTGGATAAGGAGAGTCTAATCTTTGCGTTTTGGTTAGTATGTTATTCCATTTTTTTCCCTTCCTGTGTGGGTACTCAAAGTGTATATAACCTATGATTCCTTATCATTTTCTTTGAAGTTCGCTATTTCTTATCATTTTCTTTGAAGTTTGCTATTTAATCTTGGTTTGAATATTATTATTTGTGACCATTTTGAGTTAATATTATTCTTATAAGGAGTTCTGATAAACTTATTTTTGCACTTAAGGCCTAATAATGTTGACAATTTTGAATAACTTAATTTTTTTTTAGGAATTAGTTTGTTGCACTTTGTTGGCAAATTATAGGGAAATTTAGGATAGAAGGAAAGTGCTAGAAAGTCACAAAGATTTTAATCATAGAAACCGAAGCTTGATTCTCATGGCAACCATGTAAATACATAAACATGATAACCATTTTACCTTTCAAATAAAATCTATTATCAGAACCTTCATGTAGTCTAAATGTTTGATCAATGTGGAACGAGTCAAGTACAATTTAGACTTAGTGAATTGAAGTAGTGGATGAAGTTCTAAGTCACCATACCTTTTGCTAAATTTATATGTGTTATAAATCCCTTAGGTTTACATGTTAGTTTTGTAGAATCTACACCATTAGGATTTTCTAGAATTTTTAGTATTTTGATTTATGATGTATAACTATATTTTGAAAGCTAGCTCTATTTTGGCTTTAGTTTTAAATGTTTTGAGATAAAAAAATTTGTTCTCTAATCGTTGGCTCAGTGAAATATTTTACTTAATATCAAATATTCCAATTATGGTTTAAAAAGAAAAAGAAAAAATGGATTATCCTTTTTTCACTTATCATAAGGAAATGAATGTATGATTATGATATGATTCTACAATTTTACTAGAGAAATAGGAGAAAAAATCATACCTTGCCTTTCAATGTGTCTTATATATTATTTATTTAATTTAAGATTAATCCTCTATATTTGAAATATGTTTTTGTTTAAGAAACATATAAGTAATTATTTAAAGTTTATGGCATCAAATGCTCTTCAAATTATTGTTATAAAGTTGTATCACAACATCATGATTACCATTTTAAATTTCAATTTTCCGATTTTTAATGTGATATGAAATTTTTTTAGGATGGGCCCATTATGGGTTACATTGTTAGGAGACTAATTTTTACATAATCATATAAAATTAGAATTGAGTGGTGTAGAAGCTACATGGATTACACTAAAATAATATTGTATGTCTAGTAAAGGTGTTCTTCATGTTTTTTATTCAATGAACTAACCCAAGTTCATGAAATCATGTTAGAGGCTCTTAGATTTGTAAAAAATACCTTAATGGTATACCCCTGATGAAGCAATGATTTTTTATCTAAAATATTTTCCTAACTCGCTGGATTAGTTTGTGTGGGTTTCCAAAACCATCACATACAAACCTAGCTAACCTTAAAGAAAGTGGCATCCCCCTAGAAGGAATTTATCTTTGACAAACCTAACATCCTTTAGCGTTTCATAAGGTTTGTAATATGTTAACGTTTCCACAAACCTCAATAAATTCATTCCATTAACCAAAAGCGCCATTCGCTGTTATAATACATCGTTTTTCTCAACACATTCTTCCATTATCATGGCTTAGAACATATTACCTATGATTCCCAACTTAAGAAACATATATTAAGGTAAGGGTGGTCCCACCAACACAAAATCTTCCTCCACCTTAAGTTTCCTAGATAATAAACATGGATGAAGCTATCTTGATTGAATTTTACTGTAAAAATAATAATAAATGTTCAATTGAGGAACTTCCCTCAAATATCCTAAATCCCAAGTCTTTGAACCACATGACCATAGTTGCAATTGGTCCTAGTTGGGCTTTGGCTAAGTTTATGAGTGAATCTCTTTATAGGGCCACATAGAAAGGAGGTGGGAACTAAAGAGCATCCTCCCCAACACTATTCCTACACTCACATAAGAATGGAGTGGTTTATGACATCAATTTCCAAATGAAGTCACCCAACCAACATACTCTTAGTGACTTTTGGTCCAATTGGATTCCTATAACTAATTATTTCATGCGCTTTGAGATCTTAAGGATAATGATGTAGAAATGGAAGATGTTGTATGTTTGTAATGAAATCATGGAATGTTGAGAGTCTAAATGACCTTGTCAAAGAGTCCATTTCCATCAACAATTGACTTATCTTAGTGGGATATATATTTTGTGTTTACAAAATGTCAAAATTGTACGGCTTATGCATCACATCTCCCTATCAATAATTTATTTAGAGGCTAATATTTCTACTCTTGTCATTTTTCTAGGAAAGATAGTGTATTTATATTGGTCTTTCCATAATTTATTAACATTGTTATTAATTATAATTATTTTCTATTGTAAAGAATTTCTTGGATTATGCTCAAATTCGAATGGTTAATTATTGGGCATGGCCAAAATTTACACTTCCAATGAATTAGGTCAAAGTGTATCATTTTTCCTTCAAATTAATTCAAACTTATTGAAACTCTTTTGTTGGAAATAATACTGAGAGGGGGGGGGGGGGGGGTGAATCAGCATTATCAAGAAAAATATTTCCTTTTTCACTTTCAGATAATATACGCTACTTCAGTTAATAAAAACCACGTATATACGCAACTTCAGATAAGGAAAACCACGTATATAAAGCAGACTTATAATTGGATTTATCTTTCAGATGTCAGTTATTAATCTGTGAATCAGAAGCAAATAAACAGTACTAGAACCAGTGAAACAGAGCAGAAGACAGTCACACACATGAACACAAGATATAAGGAGGAAACCCAATGTGTGTGAAAACCCCTTGCTGCAATTCGTCTCTATCTTCTTTTTAATTAGAAACTTCTCTTTACAATGTTTTGCACTGGTGCAGTCTTTACCAGTACGCAGGCTGCAACCTGCAGAGAGCTACAACTCTCTCTCGTTCTCCAGCTTTCCTGGAAGGGAGCTCCAACCCCCTTAGTTCTTGTACTAGCTTGAGATACTAGTACGCAGGCTCCTACCCGCAGAAGGCTGCAACCTTCTCTCTACTTTCAGGGACCTCGTTTCATTATTTTTCAGACTGGATCCACAAGTAATATCAATCAAACATCAAGTATTTCTACATCAACCAAACCCTTTTCACCAATCAAAAATTGAATCAGATAAACACTTCTCTGTCAGCTGTACCAAGAACACAGTAACTGTAATCAAACACCAATTCTGAACCCAGAACACTGCAGCAATAAAACAGAAGCAGCTAGAACATAAATCAAGATATGTACGCTACTTCACTATTCATCAATCTGCGTGTATACACTTCTGTACCACAACCAACCTGCGTATACGCTTCTTTCATTCATATAAAAAGCGTGTATACGCACCTACACTTCACTGAACCTGCGTACAGATCTATAAAGGATAATTTATTCTTTTAAACATTCAGACATTAGTTAACCCAAATTTATAGATCAAGAGTGCCCACATATAACAGATCAAAATCATACAGAGATACCAATGTTCAAGCCTTGAGATTTTGATCCATCAATAGTCCTTATCCTTCTTGCGCTTAGGTTCCTCCTTCATTCAGATCTAGATCTACACCATAACCCAATCACCAGTATTCCAGATCTAGCACGATATCAATAAATTAGATAATTCTCTGGCACAAGATCTCCTTCCTCTTTTATAGTTTTAGCCCTTCCACAATACCACGGTCCAAAACCATACTAAACCAATACCAAGGGCCCAAAACCTGGGGTCAACACTTCTGACGAAATACCATGGTCCAAAACCATAGGTTCAAATTCCAAGGACTAACAATCACGGACCAAAAATAAGTTTCCCACCATGTACACGCTTTTTTGTGCATAAAAGTGCGTGTATACGCATACATGACTTTTGAACGTATAACCTGCGTGTATACGCGTCTTCGGCAAGGTGAACCTGCGTATACAAGATTTCCTTCATTCTGAGCGCCTGAACTAAGATCTGTCACCAAAGTGAGTTTCCATCAAGGACAACACCTGTACCATAACGCCACACCGGTGCCAAAATGCCAACAATCTCCCCCTTTGGACTTGATGGCAATCCCAAGATCCTCAAAGTCATTCTCCCCCTTTGTCATCAAGGGCAAAGGGTTGTGCTCCCCCTGAGTACATGCTAATATCTCTACTCTGCTGTGCTGAACATGCTCCCCCTGACTGTAGGCAAGATCTGCAAAAAGGTGTTCTTCAAGAAGAACCATGACTTATACATCATAAAAGACCTTCCTATCACCAAAAGACTCAATACATACAACCATCACCCAACCAAGTGGGGATCATCCACCCAACCAAGTGGGGATACATCAGAAATTTACATATGACAACCAATTGCATCAATCATCCCAGGCATAGTGGGGAAACCAAAATAGGCCGTTACATGACCTTGATAAAAAAAAATATACATGACATAGAGACAAAATATCAAGACTATGCAAATCACCAATAACTACTATCAGCAGCATCTGACAATCACTGTATATATCAGCAACCATGTTCCCCTTCTGTTCTTCTTTCTGCAGCTGATCCACTTGAACCAAAAACAGCTTGAGTACTAGAACCAAGAGCTTCTAAGGTAATGCCAACAATGCATTATTAGAAGATTATCTGCTCCCCCTGAACCTGTGCCTAATGGTCTCTGACGGACCCATATCAGACTCTCTTCAACCAGAGTTTGTCCTTGCTGAATTTCTTCAGAACTCCATATACGCAACTACACCTGCATAAATCAGCGTATGTACGCGGATTCCCCTCATCCAACTCGCGTACACCAACTTTTCTTTGAAACAGACAAGCTTCAACAGCAGGATGAAGCATCAACTACTCCCAGCTTCTGTCTGAGATATTCAAAAGTTTCCCTGGGCAGTGGTTTGGTGAGGATATCAGCAATTTGTTCCTTAGAAGGAACATACTCCAACTTGACTTTTTGCTCAAGCACTTGTTCCGAAGAGAGTGATATTTGATAGGTATGTGCTTGGTCTTTGAATGCATGACAAGATTCTTTGAAATGCTTATTGCACTTGTATTATCACATATGATAGAGACAAGTGGAGTACAAGTGATTTGAAAATCCTGCAAGGTTTGCATCATCCAAAGAAGTTGAGTGCAACAAGATGCAGCAGCCACATATTCTGCTTCAGCTGTAGATAAGGCAATCAAACTCTGTTTCTTGCTGAACCAAGATACTAATCTGGAACCCATCAAGAATGCACCACCACTTGTGCTCTTCCTGTCATCCACGCTTCCGGCCCAATCTGCATTTGTGTAAGCATGAAGTGTGAGATCTGTATCTCTAGGGTACCATAAGCCATAGTATTGAGTTCCTTGAAGGTACTTGAAGATTCTCTTGATTGCTTGAAGATGAGTTTCCTTTGGATTTGCCTAAAACCTTCCAACTATTCCCACTGCATGCATGATGTCTGGTCGGGTACCTGTTAAATAAAGTAGATTTCCAATCATAGATCTATAGGTTGGTTGATGCACTACTGCCGTTTCATCATTTTCACTGAGGCTGCATCCTGTAACCATGGGGGTACATACTGGTTTTGAATCTTCCATGCCATACTTCTTCAGAATCTGCTTGAGGTACTTGGTTTGAGACAAGAAGATACCGCCTTCATTTTGTTGGATTTGTAATCCAAGAAAGTATGTCAGTTCTCCAAGCAAGGACATTTCGAATTCTTTCTGCATCACCAAGGCAAAGCTTTGACTCATAGCTTTTTCGTTGCTTCCAAAGATAATATCATCTACATACACAACAAGTACTAGCAATTTGTTATTTTCAATTTTTATATAGAGATTGCTATCTGCTGATCCTTTTGAAAAACCTTGTTGATGAAGATATTTATCCAAACGATAGTACCAAGCCCTTGGAGCTTGTTTAAGCCCATAGAGAGCCTTTTTAAGTCTGCATACAATATTTGGATCATTCCCAAGGATGAAACCATCTGGTTGCTCGATGTATACTTCTTCTTCTAAGTCTCCATTCAGAAAGGCTGACTTCACATCCATTTGAAATACTTTGAACTTCTGAAAGCTTGAGAGAGCAAGGAACATTTGAATGGCTTCAAGTCTAGCAACAGGAGAAAACGTTTCTTCAAATTCTATTCCTTCTTGTTGAGCATACCCTTTACAAACAAGCCTGGCCTTGTTTCTAATAACTTCCCCATTTTCATTCAACTTGTTCTTGAAGATCCATTTTGTTCCTATGACATTCTTATCTTTTGGTCTAGGAACCAACTCCCAAGTGTTGTTCTTTTCGATCTGCTCAAGTTCTTCATCCATTGCCTTGACCCAGCATTCATCTTTGCATGCCTCTTTTACATTTTGTGGTTCAGTGGAGGAGAGTAATGCCAAATAGCTTGAGGCTTCTGCAATTGTTCTTCTAGTTTGTACACCTGCTTCTTTCTGCCCCAAAATCTGAGATTCTAGATGATTCTTCTGAATGTACCTGGATGGAGTCTTCTCTTCTATCCTTGTCTGTCCCTCTAGTGCCTCTTGAGGTTCTTCTTCATCATTTGTCTGATTTGGAGAGTAGTCTTCATCCTCATCGATATATTCATGATCTTTCCTAGGGATGTATCCTTTTTCATCAACCACTACATCAATGCTGTCAACAATTCTTCCAAGTATTTTATTGTAACACTTATATGCTTTGCCGTGAGGAGAATAACCAAGGAGAATGCCTTCATCTGCTCTAGGTTCAAGTTTTCCAAGCTGCTCATCAGTATTCCTAATATAGCATTTGCTCCCAAATTTTTTGAAATGCTTTATCGAAGGAGTCTCACCATACGAGAGCTCATGAGGAGTTTGAGTGCTGTTCACTCGTACATTTGTTTTGTTGAGAATAACAACCGCAACATATGTAGCTTCACCCCAGAAGGTTGTGGGAGTTCCAGAATCAACAAGCATAGCACGAGCCATTTGTTGGACGGTTCTGTTCATCCTTTCCACCACTCCATTTTGCTGAGGAGTCCTAGCCGTAGATAATTCCCTGCTTATTCCATGTTCTTCATAGAAATCGAAAAATTCATTTGAGGTAAACTCCCCACCTCTGTCGGACCTGAGGCACTTAATTTTGTAATCTGATTCATTTTCAGCCAAGGCTTTAAAGGATTTGAGTTTTTCGAATGCTTCGTATTTGTGCTTCATAAGTCCTAACCAAACAAACCTGGAGAAGTCCTCAATGAATAATATCAAGTATTCTTCTCCTCGAGGTGATCTTGTCCTAAATGGACCACATACATCTGTATGGACTAGCTCAAGAGGCCTGCTAGTTGATCCTTCCTTCTCAGGAAAGTTAGTTATGGTTTGCTTACCAAACTGCCATGATTTGCATATGGTGTTGTCTGGTATTTTGATATCTGGAAGACCACGAACTGGCTGGTATTTGCATGCTTTCCTTATTTGTGAAAAGCTTAGATGCAGGGAAAATTTTAAGAACCCCCCGTAAATTTATAAATATAATAAATGGGTGAATCTCGATGGTATATAGGAAAAATGGAAGGTGATTTTATCAATAATATAATATGTATATATAATTTTTGGGCGAATCTCTCACCATGCATGGCGAATATTTTAGTCAATTATAAAATCTTGTAAGATCTTGGCGAGTCTTTCACTAAATAATAAAACTTTGTATGGATCTAAGACGATAGAATCTCCCCTTTAAATAGTCTATGCTCACATGAATACCATGGTATTACCATGGGTTATCATAAACCTGGAGCTTAAAAATTACTATTAGTAATTTATAAAAATTAATAGTTGATTTTTATTTTAACCAAGCTAAAATGTTTAACCTACATTAAATTACAACATCCATTTTTACTCTTGACCAAGCCCCAAGAGGATCAAATATTTTTTCACTCTATGCTAGTTTGCATATCACGATATTTGATACCTCTCGGGGGTTAGTAGATCCAGAGTAAAGATGGATCTATGTTGGTTTAATTCCCCCATTTAAATAGGCTACATTCTAGGTGAATACCATGGGTCAATACCATGTGCCATTTTGGTGAATACCATAGGTCAATACCATGTTCCATTTTTATTTTTATTAATTCTAATATTAGGGTTAATAATGGTTTTTTGCATGGTATTAATAACAATCTAGTCCATGGTATTTGTCCCATAGTATTTTGCCCATAGGTTTCACCTAAATATAACCCATTTTTGAGTGTTCGTAAATATAATGTGACTTATGGAGTAAATATAAAAAAAATGTTTTATTTCTTTACCATACCTCTCGTTTATTTATATTTTTATTAATTTACCATACCTCTGTTACAAATATGGTATTTGGCCCATAGGATTCACTTAAATAAAACCTCTTTCTTGAGCCTTCATAAATAGAACGAGGGTTATGGACTAAATATAAAAAGAGGTTTTATTTATTTACCGTACGTCTAGTTTATTTATATTTTTATTTATTTACCATACCTTTTGAGTAAGTATAAAAAGATGTTTTATTTATTTACCATACCTCCACTTTAGTTATACTTTTATTTGTTTACACCAGGTGACTTATGGAGTAAATATAAAAAATGTTTTGTTTATTTACCATACCTCTCATTTATTTATATTTTTATTAATTTACCATACCTCTTTTATAAATATGGTATTTGTCCCATAGGATTCACTTAAATAAAACCTATTCTTGAAAATGGGCGAATGGATTCACTTAAATAAAACCTATTCTTGAAAATGGGCGAATGGAAGGTTGTAACTCCTAATTTCAAGGGATAAATTTACCTTTCTTACCCTCTCCCTTAAAATAAGGTGGGCTATTTGAGGTGATTTGTAAAAATGTACTATGATACAAAATATTCGCCCACTAAAAATTTAAAACCCCTTAATTTCGCCAAAGGGCGAACATTCGCCCCTAAAATTATCCTTGCTTAGATACCCCAACCTCCTTGCTCAAATAGCATTGTTGTTGTCCTTCTTCAAATATGTATAGATTATTTGGAGTTCTTCTGCCTTTGATCACTGTTTTTCCTGTATCAAGATCACGAACACTACATCCATTTGATCAAAATATTACCTCGGTTCCTTGATCGCACATCTGAATAACACTTAGTAGATTATGCTTCAAGCCATCAACATACAAAACATTTCCAGCTTTGACCTGTTCTTTCAACTGAGCAGTGCCTTTTCCTTTTATGGCTGCAGGGGTATTGTTCAAAGACACCTTCTTTCCCTTTTCTAATGCAGTATATGATTCAAGATTTTCTTTATCCCCTGTCATATGCTTTGAACATCCATTGTCGATATACCATAGATTTTCTTGTCCTTCTGCATAGAAAGCTATCCCACATCTTTCTGGTTGTGGTTCCTTCATTCTCCATGTTCTGGCACTTGAGGTATGTTCCTTCTGAGCTGTCTTCCAAAACCTGCTCCTGCATTCAGAATCTTCATGACCAAATTTATTACAAATAGAACATTCAACTTCATTTTCAAGGGCCGAAAAGTTGTTATAAGTCATTTTCGTGATTCCAGACATATTCCTTTGTTTTTGAGCTTCTCTAGTCATGATTGTCTTATAGGCAACACATTAAGCTACTTTGTGACCAAAATTATGGCAAGAGAAACATTGGCCATTGAAGAAACTCCTGCGATTATCAAATCTATCATCCAACCGATTGTAGTTTCTATTGACATCCATTCTTGAGTCAAATTGGGAAGATTTTACCTGTGGCTGATTGTAGCTTCTATTTGTCCTTAAGGTAGCTTGTCCCCTATTTTCTTGATAGTCTTTATTCGTTCTTGGGGTAAACTGTCCCTGATTTACCCAATGATTTCTATTAGGCCTTTGCTCGCTCCTTCTTGTTGCATCAAGATAAGTTTTGGAGGTAGAAGCTTGAGATGTTTCTCCATTATATCCCAGACCTGTCTTGATTAGTGGAGAACGCTGCACATTGATAATCTCATCCAGAGTTTCAGATCCTTTAACAAATTTAATATTAATAGCTTTTGTTTTCTCAATCTCCTTTCTAAGACAAACAATTTCACATTCCAATTTTTCAAGATGTTTTTCCCTTTCAGCCAGTTGACATTGTAGAGAATCAATAATTGTATTTTTCTCTTCTAAGCAGATTTTGAGATTAGTCATCTCTTCATAAAAACCTTCTACATCTACAGCATCCATGTAGTCATCATCTTCAAAAGCCATTAAAAGTTTATATTCATTACCTCGTTCATCTTCGTCACTATTTGAAAGACCATCACTATCTTCATGAGTGTAATAGCTTTTCTTATTTGCATTCCGTTTCTTGTTCCATCTAATAAGTTCCTTTCCCTTGTCAATCTTATCCTTATGAGGAAATTTGGCAACATAGTGACCTACTCTTCCACAAGCAAAGCACTTGAAAGGTAACTTACCTCGTAATCGTCCGGCACCCCTTTGAAGATTTTTGACAAAATTTGACTCTTCTTCTTCTTCTGACACGTGTCCTGATCCATAGTATTCTCCTTTGCCTGAAGCCTTGAAGGCAGCTTCTCTCCTGTCTGATGGACCTCCTTTCCTCATTTCATAAGCAGTAAGAATTCTGTGTAGTTGTGACATTTTAAGGCTTTGTAGATTCTCGTTTTCTTCTATTGGAGAAACTTTAGATTCAAACCTAGGTGACAAAGATCTTAGAACCTTTTCAACCACAACAGCCTCTTTTATTTCTTCTCCCAAGTTTTTCATACAATTAACAATCTCATCTACACGAAGAAAATAGTTAGCCACACTTTCAACATTATACATCTTGAGATTTTCATACTGAATCCTGAGGGTTTGAAGTTTTGCTCATTTTACCTGATCATCTCCTTCATAGCTTAGGAAAATATTGTCCCATATTTATTTTGTTGATTTTAACTACATAAGTTTCACGAATTCTGATTGAGATAGACATCCTAGAAGAGAATTGACTGCCTTTGCATTTGTTTCATATTTCTTCTTCTCAGCTGGATCTGTAGGGGTAGCTGATGGAAAAGTATACCCTGTTTCTATGATGTCTTAGACTTCTGTACCCAGAGATTGAAGATAGGCAGTAACTCTTACCTTCCAATATACGAAGTTTGTCCCATCAAAAACCGGTGGCCTGATTGATGCTTCCCTCTCGTAGTTGCTCATGATGAAAGATCTTCCTTCAAGCGATCAAGCTTCTTTAGAAGGACCTGCTCTGATACCAATTGTTGGAAATAATACTGAGAGGGGGGGGGGGGGGGTAAATCAGTATTATCAAGACAAATATTTCCTTTTTCATTTTCAGATAATATACGCTACTTCAGTTAATAAAAACCGCGTATACACGCAACTTCAGATAAGGAAAACCACGTATATAAAGCAGACTTATAATTTGATTTATCTTTCAAATGTCAGTTATTAATCTATGAATCAGAAGCAAATAAACAATACTAGAACCAGTGAAACAGAGCAGAAGAAAGTCACACACATGAACACAAGATATAAAGAGGAAACCCAATGTGGGTGAAAACTCCTCGCTACAATTCGTCTTTATCTTTTTTTTAATTAGAGACTTCTCTTTACAATGTTTTGCACTGGTGCAGTCTTTACCAGTACGCAGGCTGCAACCTGCAGAGAGCTACAACTCTCTCTCGTTCTCCAGCTTTCCTGGAAGGGAGCTCCAACCCCCTTAGTTCTTGTACTAGCTTGAGATACTAGTACGCAGGCTCCTACCTGCAGAAGGCTGCAACCTTCTCTTTGCTTTCAGGGACCTCGTTTCATTAATTTTTAGACTGGATCCATAAGTAATATCAATCAAACATCAAGTATTTCTGCATCAACCAAACCCTTTTCACCAATCAAAAACTGAATCAGATAAACACTTCTCTGTCAGTTGTACCCAGAACACAGTAACTGTAATCAAACACCAATTCTGAACCCAGAACACTGCAGCAATAAAACAGAAGCAGCTAGAACATAAATCAAGATATGTACGCTACTTCACTATTCATCAATCTGCGTGTATACGCTTCTGTACCACAACCAACCTGCGTATACGCTTCTTTCATTCACAGAAAAAGCGTGTATACGCACCTGCACTTCACTGAACCTACATACATATCTATAAAGGATAATTGATTCTCTTAAACATTCAGACATTAGTTAACCCAGATTTATAGATCAAGAGTGCGCCACATATAACAGATCAAAATCATACAGAGATACCAATGTTTAAGCCTTGAGATTGTGATCCATCAATAGTCCTTATCCTTCTTGCACTCAGGTTCCTCCTTCATTCAAATCTAGATCTTTACCATAACCCAATCACCAGTATTCCAGATCTAGCACGATATCAATAAATCAGATAATTCTCTGCCACATGATCTCCTTCCTCTTTTATAGTTTTAGCCCTTCCACAATACCACGGTCCAAAACCATAATAAACCAATACCAAGGGCCCAATACCTGGGGTCAACACTTCTGACGAGATACCATGGTCCAAAACCATAGGTTCAAATTCCAAGGATTAACAATCACGGACCAAAAATAAGTTTCTGACGTACGCGCTTTTCTATGCATAAAAGTGCGTGTATACGCATACGCGACTTTTGAACGTATAACCCGCGTGTATACGCGTCTTCAACAAGGTGAACCTGCGTATACAAGATTTCCTTCATTTTTAGCACCTGAACTGAGATCTGTCACCAAAGTGAGTTGCCATCAAGGACAACACATGTACCATAGTGCCACACCAGTGCCAAAATGCCAACATCTTTGGAATATCTATGGGGATTTGTTGAAGCCTCAAAAATCGCTGCAACAACATGGGGGAAATGCAATTGTTTGGGGAATTGAATATCATCCCTTTTCCGTTTGGATTAGTGGCTCTGACTAGATATAATGGAACTAGTTTCCCAATCAAAATGTGATAGGATGGATAGGGTGTTTGATTGATAAAACTAAGTGATAGATGGGGTGGTTTTCAATTAACACACACACACACACACACATATATATATAGATAATCTATCTATATATATTACCCAGGAATTTTTACTTATATTTGTGTGATCTAAAACGATGATCCTTAGTACTTGATAATGAAGATTAAACAGATACTAATAGAAATGAAAAACCTTTGAAGTAATTATTTTGATTAAATAGTTAATCAAAATAATTTATAAAGCATATATCGCATCAAATATCGTTTGACCAATTTCTCATCAATGTATTAGAAAATAACAATCCTAGTATGTTCAAAAGTGAATGGATACAACACTGTATGGAAAAAGATACATATGATAAATAGTATATAGAAATGGTTGTTAATTCATGAACAAATAAATACACAAAGATAAAAGTACCCAATGCATATCAGTCCACTCATAAAATAAGTAGCTCTAGTCTAGTCTATCTTATTAAGATGGTTTGCAAAAGTACAAAAGTGAAAGCTTCTGTAAGCCTTCTCTAACAAAAGTTCAGGACTCCGATCCAAGGATTCTAACAAGAGAAACTTTAAAGTACAAAAGTGCAAGCTAGTAAAGAGTTTCTTTATAAAATTTTGGACCCTTTATTAAAAGACATGAAAGGGTTTTTATAATAAAATATAAGTACAAAAATAGGCAATGCATGAAGTTCTGAGGAGGTTTAAACAACCCTCCTGGAAATAAGTGACAAAATTACGTAAAAGATAAATTATGGAAATGACTAGTTCTAGCATGCAGTGGTGTCTACTCTTCCATTTGTTGTCTTAGATGATATATATCTAACATCGGCTTGAGTTCTGGTGGTTGTTTCATCCTTGTACACATTTGGATGGTATACAATTCATCTGAGAGGGAAGGTAGCATCTGCATTACTGAGTCAGCAAGACAGTATAGCACTAACCATTGACTATGTGGTTTTACTAGATACCTCCAATACACTTCCCAGTCTAGTTTTGTAAGTTGTTTGATTACTTCTTTTCTTGTAGAAATTTCCTGCCATTTTGCTTCTAAGTGTCTAATATTGGGAAGACCCCCAAGTGGGCATTCTTGTATCAGGTTGGCATTATGTAAATTGTCACTGATGGTCTCAATGATCTTGCTTGCAGGATCGGTTGCTCTTGCGATTTCCCTTTCTGCCCATTTCAGTTGTGTATCCCATTCAGTGAAAAGTATATCTTTGTGAATCTCTTCTATCATGGGTAGATGTGATATCCTTCCTTCTCGGGTATCCTACCATGTAATGTATCCTAAGATTTTCTCATCAATCTCATTGAAAGTGGCCCTCACATCGGATAATCGATTCCTCAGTGAATCTCTTTCCTTGCACATTGGATTGATGACTGATAGCCTCTAAAAAATGTTGCATGTTTCATAGATAAAAAATAATTTAGTTCAAGTGCTTCTTTGACAAACTCCTCGACTTTAGGATTGTCTTTCAATTTTTCTATAGAAAATTGCAGTTGTTGTATTTGAGCGTCTTTGGCACTTGTCTCTACTTGAAACTGGAGCTTTAACTGATCAAAGCTCTGTTGTAGTTGTGCCATTTGTGCCTTCATCTGATGGTCTATATTCTTCTTTTCTTCAGCCAACTATTGTTCCAACTGTTGTATTCTCTCATCTTTGTCCTTTATCAATTGTTTGACCTCTTCTTCCTCATACATAGTAGCAGATGCATAAGCACCTGCAAACTGTGATAGTTTGGTCAATTTATCTGAAGGATCCATAGGAGTATCCTTCCAAACAACATCCATTGGCTCATTGTTAGGACTTATCACCGAGGACTAATCTATTTTCCTTTTCTTCCTCTATCGCTTTACTACAACCCGATGTTTTGGACTGTAAAAGACATCAAGAGGAGGAATATCCTCTACTCTAAGAACAATTTCAGTTGAGGGGAAGGCCGGGATGATTTCAATTTCTTCTGTGACAACAATCTTGTCAGTAGCTCTGTCAGTAAGCGAGCTCTGTCTAGTATTCTGGGGTGCGTTGAATATGTTTTTTGTTTCAACATTTTCCTCCCCTTGTTGTCCTTTGAGTTATCGGTTAAACTGTTGCCATGCCTCATCTAATTGGTTTTTTAAGGGGTTCTCCTCTGTGTGTTCTTTAGTGGAAATATCTTCTACTTCCTTCTTTGTTGAGGTTTTTTCAGTTTCGGACTCTTCTCGGGGCTTTTCTACGAACTTCTCTGCGAGTCACGGTCTGAGTCGTGCTTGAGTCATGCTTTGAATTTTAGCCCGATCTCTGCTATGATGTCTGTTTAGACCCCAGTTCTGATTTTTCTTCTAAGTTATGCTCAGGATCGTGTTCTAAGGCTTTCTCTAAATCATGCTCTGACTCGTTCTATGAACCCTTTTCTGACCTATGGTTTGAAATGTTTTCTATTTTAGCATTTGACTTGGGTATTTCTAGTAGGTCCAAAGGGACCTTCAGTAACCTTTTCTTCGTGTATTGGTGGAAACGGGCCAAATATGGTGGATTGTGTCTCAAAGTAGCCAGATGTTGGGCCTGTGATAAGAGCTCGACTGACTCAAATAAATCATCAAAATCGTTCTCTTCATGGCTGAACTTCCTTATTTTAACTGATGTAGTGAAGTTTTACACACCTTTATTGGGGTCATACTACGTGTCGGAAACTGTAGTGAGCTTCAAACCTAAGATGTGGTTGATTTCAAGCACATCATGTTTGAAACCTTGCAACACATAAACACCACATTGGATGGGAAAATAAGGCCAAAGGGGTTTCTTGTATTCTTTCAAGGTTTTGGTTATCCCATCCCCTAGATTTTCGTAAGCAAATTCCCTAGCAAGAAGTTTATCAGGTACATACCAAGGAAGGACATGACAAGGTTCTATGCTTATGAAAACCCTGATATAGGTAAACATATCTTCCCAAAACCACCTAGATACTGGAAAAATATTGATCTTGGCCTCATCGGATAACCTTGGGGCCTTCTTATCAAAAACCACTTCGTGGATTGGTAACATAACTCCCTGACCGATTTTGTAGAAATGGGCTTGGTAATTCGACTCCCACAGAATTTTCTGATATATATGAATGGGAGTATGGTCTTGAATAGTCCATTTCCACCCCATAGTTGGAAAATTGGTGGTGAAACAGACTGCATCCATAATAAAAGCACTCACGAAAAATGGTGGGACTCTCCTCGAGGTGAGAAATCTCTTTTCCTTATATTCCTGAATTTTCATAGCCAGATTGTTAAATAAAATGGTACCCCAATCCATTACAAATGAGTTCACGACTACATATATTAAGGGAACCCACTCAATTGAAAACTTGGTGGTATCGGCATGCCCAAATACTCTACACATCATAGTTGCAACACAAGAGTAGGGAGCAGCGAGAGATGATATAGGATACATACCCATTTTATCCTGTTTGAACTTGTTGGAATTGGACTTCCATTTCTGAATTGATTCTAAAGTATCCTCATTCTCCATCATGAAATCCTCAAGGAAATATTTATCGTATACCTTCTGTGGGTCGAGTATATGATACATTCTTTTCAGATCCTATGTCGTGAAGGAACCAATAACTTCTTTTCTAGAAGTCAGGAATGCATGGTCCGCAATGTTGATGTTGTCTATAATACATTTTACCATGTTAGTGTATGGTAAAATATTCGGTCTGGTAGAAATTCTGTGTAAGAAAGAACTTGCAGCTTCAAAATAAGAAGCCTCAGAAGAAGTGGTATCATCTATTATTTCTTCGGCTTGAATTATTTTTGGACCCTCCTTTTCTAGTAGATTGCACATAGCTTCCCATTTGGAGTTCCCACTATCAATGGTGCATTTGGTGTCTAAAAATAATGGAAGCATTTCAGTGACAACAGACATACAAGATTGAAAAGCCTTACCACACTTCTTTCCCTTCTTAGATTTAGTCATTTTGCAGCAAAATTTACTTTCAGGAGAAATTCTGCAATAAAGAGAATACAGAGAAAATGAAGAAAAAATAGAAGTTAAACATAAACGCATGCAAACACATAAATCGTTTGAAATGACCGAAAGAGAGGTTTTAATAACAATCAATCTAAACAGGTCACCAAATCTCCTTGGGCCTTGTAACCATTAATATCGTTAAAACCCATTAATTAACTGAAATCATGGATCTGCATGTTTTTTTTATTAATCATTAATATATCACATCACAAGAGTTGCTCAGATGGTGAAATAAGTTCATTCTTCAAGTGTTGAGCCTATATGCGATAGTGATATCACTATATATGTGTGTCATGCATGGGATATTTGTGATTGCAATAATCGCATTATCACAATATCGCAATCGGGGATGTCAAGATAGTGGAGAATAGATATTTCCCACAAATTTTTAGCGATTTGCGATTGCGATGAACAATGTGGCAGTATAGCGGGCCCTAGGTTTATATTTAGGTAGAACTTTCATTTAACCTTTATAATTTCCTTGGGCTCTTTCCTTTAATAAATAACTTTATTGCTATCAGAACCATTTGGAATGTTATGGGTGGAGTTTGTTGGTATTCTTGCAATACATCGGATGCGATTGTATTTTACTGATATGGTTTGATGTTCCGTCATCCGATGGTATCGTGTTCTATGAGAGGGAGGATTTTTGGGTATATGAATTGTGGTGCGGGGCATTTCCACCTTAATGAATTCTAATTAATCTTTTTAAGCCTTTATAAAGAATGAACGTTTTTGGGTTTTCCAAGGGACATTATTCTTGCAATACATCAGATGCGATTGTATTTTACTTATATGGTTTGATGTTCCGTCATCCGATGATATCGTGTTCTATGAGAGGGAAGATTTTTAGGTATATGAATTGTGGTGCGGGGCATTTCCACCTTAAAGAATTCTAATTAATCTTTTTAAGCCTTTATAAAGAATGAACGTTTTTGGGTTTTCCAAGGGACATCATTTATCATAATCGCAAGCCTTGACTCAATGGATAAATGTATACTCTTAAGAATTTGCGATTTGCGATATGTCGGACTTGCCTTTAAAGGGCCCTTTTTTGGTCATTCAAGATTTAGCGAGGTTTTATTAAAAGGGAAAATCAAATTTATTCCTAAGAAAATCTTTAAATTAAACTTATATTCTTATGTTTTAAATTTTTTTAAGGGTCCCTATTTATTTGTACAATAATTACCTAGGGATTAAGACAAATAAATGAGGGTTTGTTGCACAACACAACAATTGGTGATTCACTAGAAGAACTAGTTATCTATGATAATAATGAAATCTATGAAACTTTACTAAGTAAAAATAATTCAAGAAAGAAAAATATTTTCGAAATATTTAGATAAGTAACATCACATTGAACATAAAAAAAAAAACCGTCACTTAATTACAATTATTTTTATATTCTCTTATATATGAAAATCCTTTTGTCTATATCAATCATTAATTAGTTCAAAAGATAAAGTAGGCGGATTTTTACAACTTAGCATTGTAATATACTCATTTGTCATAGGTAGAGCCGCTGCTACTAGCAGGTGTCCATAGCCTCGACAAGGTTACCTTTTAACCAACATGATTCAGAATCCCATCCATATAAGAGTGCAGTCTTTAGAGATAATTTCAAAAGTACATATATATTTTATTTTTTCTTCTTAAAAAAATAATTGTGTTACCTAAAAAGCCATTGTCCTAGTTTGGTGGCCAGAAAGTGACAATGCCATTCACTAGTTGTAATTGAACTGAACAACCTGCCTAATGATGAGACCCCTTGTCTTAATATTAACATAATCATAAGTCATTACCCTGGTATGGTATTCAGTGTTGGTAATGTCAATGTATTATTTCCCTATGAACATGGTAAGAAGGCTCATGATGAGACTTCTTATCTTTTAAGGTTAATATATTTTTGAATTACACTCTAAAAATATTAAAGTTAGTGGATGGGGAGAATCATTGACTCCTTAAGAGCTTTGGATGACAATTTTAGACTTGGAGATGCTAAGCTGTAATTAGTCTTTACTTTGTTAAAATAAGTTTTCTTGATTGATAAAAGAATAAAGGTTTTTATAAAGTTTGAGGTTTTCAAAGAAATTACAACTTCAATGGAAAATAAGATTTCGAAGTTTTATGATACTTAGCCAATTTTCAAATGTTGTAGTTATTTCCTTAAGAATTTCTACTTTGAAAGAGAAAGATCAAAATACTTCAAGAGATTTTATTGTAAAGCCAAAAGTAATACTATTTAACATTATTTTCCTAAGAAAACACAAAAAGTAAATGCAATAATGTACAATAGAAGATGTAATCTTCTAAGAAAAGAATTTTTTCAAAATAAGCCCATTAACAAGAAGAGAATCTCTCTTTCCTGATAAATCTTGCAATATGAATGTTGATGGGCCTACTTGTTCAACAATTTGAAATGGTCCAAGCCACATTTTCTGGAATTTGGTATGCTTTCCTTTTTCCTCATGTGCCTTGTCCCATTTAAGGATGAGATCACCAATTTGAAAAGATTTCATGGAAACAGAACTTGCATCAAAAGAAGATTTGACTAGTTGTTGATGGCGAGTATGTGTAAGTTTGGCTTTTTCCCTTTCTTCTTCTAATTTAAGAATTTGAGATTGTCTTAGTTGTAAAGAAGAAGAAGGTGATTCTTCAATGAATTGGACTAGGGATAATAAGGGAATAACTATATTTGAAGGGATAATAACTTCTTTCCCATATACCAAATTTAATGGAAAAGTGCCTATTGAGGCTTTCTGTGTTATCCGATCTGCCCATAGAGAAAATTTCAATGATTTATACCAATTCTTTTGGCTCTGATCAACAATTATCTTTATAATTATTAGGAGGTTCTTGTTGGTTGACTCAGCTAAACCATTTCCTTGAGGTTAGTAGTTACCAGAGTGCTTAAGTTTAAATCCCCTCTTAAGATAAAATTCAGTCATATTATTTCCTGAAAAGTAAGATGCACTATCAAACATAAGTGCAGTTGGTAAGCCAAATCTAGTAATAACGAATTGATTAATGAATTCAATGATAGGATCAGAATTGGCCACCTTTAGTGGAATTGCTTCCACCCACTTAGTAAAATAGTCTATAGCTGTGAGGATATGCTTATGCTTCTTTGAGGAATGAGGAACAATCTCACCTATGATATCTAATCCCCATTATTCAAAACGTTGATCAATGTTGACTGGTTGTAGAGGTAAGGAAAGTTTCCATTGTCTTCCAGCGGCAGTTTGACATATTTTTCGTTTCCTTACGTATTCGTGGGTATATTTGAACAAGGTTGGCCAATAGTACAAATCACGCAAGATTTTGTGTGCAGTAGTATCTCCTCCAAAATGTCCACCAGCTAGTCCATCGTGGAGTTCCTACAAAACCTTCTGTTCTTTAGACTTTTCAAGGCATATTAATAATACATAATCGTAATTCCTATTGAATAACACATCATCAATGACTTCATTATCACTAATTTTCTTTCAATCTTAAAGCCTTTTTCCTTTTATGGTTGAGTCCGAGAGGAGTGTATCCATTTTTCAAATAGAAAATAAGATCAACATATTGGGACTCTAAATCATTTAGGCTTACCTCTGATACATGTATAGTGTTACCCGAGTCCTCATCTATTGGTAAGTTGGAAGCTCTTGCAAGCAATCTATAAAAACCTTGTCCTCTGACAATTTTGGCTGGTTTAATGTCAATATCATATTCTTGCAAAGTCGTTACCCAGTTTTCCCTTTTTCCCCTACTTCCCTTTGCATAAGTAATTGTCTCACTACTGAGAATGGGACAATTATTTTAGTATGGGTTTTGAGGAGAAAAGGTCTGAAGTGCTTTACAGATTTGAAAATAGAAAAAGCATGTTTTTCCACCTTTGAATAATTAAGTTCAACACCTTGAAAATTAGAACTAAAGAATGAGATGGGTGCTTCGATCTCTTGATCATTGATTTGTGTTAAAACAACACCATGTTATGTTTCTAAAGAAAATGTATATAAAATCAGATGATTAGAAAAATTTGGAGTTGTTAAAGAGGGAGCATTCACAATTGCTCATTTGATAAGATCAAAAGCTTCTGTTTCATTATGTCCCCATTTAAAGTTTGAATTTTTCTTAATCATGGTTTGTAATGGTAAAAAAATTTGGGAAAAGTCAGGGACAAATCTTTTGACAAAATTTATCTCACCTAGAAAAGACTACATAGATTTTTTGTTGTGGGGTAAAGAAATTTCAGAAATTTCTTTTATTATGTCTGGAACAATACAAATTCCCTTTTTGGATACAATGAACCCTAGAAGTTTACCTTCACTTAGAGAAAAATAATACTTCTTTGGATTTAATGAGATTCCATATTTCTTACAGCGTTCAAAGATCTGCTTCAGGTCATGTAAATGGTTGTTTTTTTCTTGGAATAAACAATAATATCATCCAAATAAATGACAATAGTTTTTTTTATCAAACCTTTAAAGGCTATATCCATAGCTATTTCGAAAGTTTCCTCTGCGTTAATTAAACCAAAAGGAATTTTCTAGTAGGCATAGGTTCCCCATTTAGTCCTGAATGTAGTCTTTAATCTATCATCTGGATGAACAAGGATTTGATTATATCCTGAAAATCCATCAAGAAAAGACATTAATTCTGAACCAGCTACTGATTGCAGTATTTGTTCCATGGTTGGTAATGGGAAATTGTCCTTCTGACAAGCTTTGTTGAGATTTCTAAAATCGATACAGATGCGAATGTCACCATTCTTCTTCCTGATAGGTACTAAGTTTGAAACCCATTTTGAATGCCTAACAAGAAAAATAATTTTGGCTTTAAGGAGTTTATTCAGTTCAGATTTGATTTTACTTTCTAAATTGGGATGAATTTTCCTTAATTTTTGTTGCATAGGCTTATCATCAGATATCATGGGAATGGTGTGTTGTATAATAGAGGTATCATATGTTTTAAGATCATCATAGTTCCAAGAAAAGATACCTTTGTACTTTCTTAACAAGTGGATAAAGGTTAATCTCTCATTAGGAGAGAGACCAAGTCTTAGATTAATGTTTTGAGGTTTGTCATCAGTTCCAAGGTTTACTAGTTCAAACCTTAAGGTTGAGCTTTGGATTTTGGAATTAGTAATCTTTTTTAATATGTCCTTAAGATCATAAAGATCCTCTAGTTTTACCATAGATTTAGATATGGGATTCTCATTAGACTTCTGTTTCAACTGATTATCATGCTCATTTTCATCTATTATCTAGTCATCATATGACCCTTCTGATGTTAAAAAGTTTATGATATCCTCATCATCATTAAAGACTCGCCAATTGGTGACATTATCAGGAATGGATGGTCTAAATATCAATTCTATGGAAAACGTATCTAGACTATAATCCTCTGATGGTATGAGCTTGGATGTTATGTGTTGAATGCTAAAAAATGTGAAGTAATATCTTGGACTAATGACTGGTAATGTTTTAAATGTCCAGACAGACAATGAATGGTGTTTCTTACCTCCTTGATAAAAAAATTTGAATCTCCAAAGACTTGAAGATATTTTATATCGAGGCCTACTGCTTTATACAAACCTTGTATCATTGCCTCATATTGAGCAATATTATTTGTGCATTCAAATTCTAACCTACATGGTAGCATGGTTTTTTCTCCTTCTTGATTGATTAATATAAAACCCACTCCTACACCATCATTGGATTTAGATCCATAAAAATATAGTGTCTAAAATAAAATTTTAACTAATGGTTTATCAACAAGATTTATACATCTGGAAGAATATGTTTTAGAAAAGTTCTCAATGTGGGAAGTAACAGAGTTGTCTAAAAAAGGAGACCTTTGTGCATTATAGTTCCCTAAAAATGACTCAACGGAGTAATTTCCAATGATGTTATTGTTGAAAGATATTGGCTCATTCTCACCTTCAAATTCAGTAGTTGTATGCTTTACATGCTTTTCTCGATCAATTCTAATTTGACTTGGCTTTCCATTGTAAGGGAGCCACATGTGATACCAATCTGTTGCAAAATAGCCGTGGAGATTTTCAGACCAATATATACTTAGAATTAAACCGTGGAACTTGGGTATATTAACAACTAATATGTCAATTACTTGACAGACTTTTGGATTTAAATGTAACCTTTTTCATTTTTCTATCATCCTGAGCTACTTTCTTCTCTATTGCAACTATTCTCTTTTCTACATACATGGCTTCCTTCATGTTTTCAACCAAAGTATATTTATTAGCTATGTCTACAAATATTTCTATATTGGAAGGAAGAGAAGAAATATACCACTCGATTTGGACATCAACACCAGGGCTTGATGTGGCTAGGATTTTGTTTAGCAGTTTATTGAATCTAGAATTGAAGTCTTTGATATTTTCACCCAATTTAGGTTTTAAATTAGAAAGATCATTGATGAGAGATGCGATTGTATGATAATCACCAAATTTATCTAGAAATTTCTCTTCAAACATGTCCCAATTAGTGATAGATCCTAGTGGTAATGACAAATACCATGAACCTGTTGATCCTTGGAGAGTGTATGGAAATAATCTTACTTCTCAATCTTCTTCAGCTACTCCATTACGATTGATAGCTAGCATATAATTATGGATATGTTCCTCAACAGGAAATCCATCATTAGGATTGAATTTTGACAGCCATCTTTCAGGATGCATAAGCAAATCATGAACGGGTGCTCCCATTTGGTCAGCCCCAGGATGGGCCCATGGTTTGGCTGTTTTTTATCCTACCATTATTTGAGTTTGAGTTGAATAAGAGGGAGGTTGTATGCTTGAGCTGGATGAACTAGCACCAGTTCCTTGAGAAGAAGGGATATTAAGAGGAATGAATGGAGGCAATCAAGGTGTTTGTGAGGGGAATTTGATAAAACCTCACTAGTTGATGTCTGTGACTCAGATTTCTTAGTTTTCTTTCAGAAAGTAGGAAGAGGAAATTCAAATGGAGGAACCCCAAGATTCTCACTTTGAGAATGAGTTAGAATCTGAGTGGGTTGTAAAAAAAAAAGTGATACTTCCTTCAGATGATTCAGATGGGACAATATTTTCTACTAAAATAGAGATTTCCTCTAATTTATTTATTAAATTACGAACCTCAAGTGATTTAGGATTATAATTTGAAGAAGGTGCTTTAGGAATAGTACTAGGAGATTTTGGGAGTGACTACTCAACTTCTGATATAGAAATAGGAGTTTTAGATGAGGATCGAGAAGTTGGAGGTGATCTTGAGGGGGAGTGACTCTTGGAATGGCTTGTTAATTTAGATTGAGTTCTCTTTTCCATTCATAGTCTTGGCCCTCCTTCTAGCACCAAAATGTTGAAGCCTTGAAAATTACTACAAAAACATGAGGGAAAACCACCCAGTCAGGGACTTGAATACCGTCCCTTTTCCGTTTGGATTAGTGGCTCTGACTGGATATAATGGGACCAGTTTCCCAATCAAAATGTGATAGGATGGATAGGGTGTTTGATTGATAAAACTAAGTGATATATGGGGTGGTTTTCAATTAAAACACACACACACACATATGTATATATTTAACCTATCTATATATATTACCCAGGAATTTTTATTTATATTTATGCGATCTAAAACTATGATCCTTATTACTTAACAATGAAGATTAAAAAAATACTAACAGAAATGAAAAACCTTTGAAGTAATTACTTTGATTAAATAGTTAATCAAAATAATTTATAAATCATATATCGCATCAAATATCGTTTGACCAATTTCTCATCAATGTATTAAAAATTAACAGTCCTAGTATGCTCAAAAGTGAATGGATACAACACTATATGGAAAACGATACATATGATAACCAATATTTTGAAATGATTGTTAATTCATGAACAAATAAATACACAAATCTAAAAGTACCCAATGCATATCAGTCTACTCATAAAATAAGTAGCTCCAGTCTAGTCTATCTTATTAAGATGGTTTTCAAAAGTACAAAAGTGAAAGCTTTTGTAAGCCTTCTCTAACAAAAGTTCAAGACTCTGATCCAAGGATTGTAACAAGAGAAACTTTAAAGTAAAAAAGTGCAAGCTAGTAAAGAGTTTCTTTATTAAATTCTAGACCCTTTATTAAAATACATGAAAGGGTTTCTATAGAAAAATATAAGTACAAAAATAGGCAACGCATGAATTTCCGAGGAGGTTTAAACAGCCCTCCTCGAAATAAGTGACAGAATTAAGTGAAAAATAAATTATGGAAATGACTAGTTCTAGCATGCAGTGGTGTCTACGCTTTCATTTGTTGTCTGAGATGATACATATCTAGCATTGGCTTGAGTTTAGGAGCCTGTTTCATCCTTGTACGCATTTGGTTGGTATACACTGCTTCTGAAAGGGAAGGAAACATTTGCATGAATGAGTCAGCAAGAGAGCGCAGTACTAACCAATGAATTTGTGGTATTACTAGATACCTCCAATGCACTTCCCAATCCAGTTTTGTAAGCTTTTTGATTACTTCTTATTTTGTTGTATAAGTTTCCTGCCATTTTGCTTCTAAGTCTCTGATATTGGAAGACCCCCAAGTGGGCATTCTTGTATAAGGTTGTATTATGTAAATTGTCATTGATGGTTTTAGTGATCTTTCATGAAGCATCGATTTCTCTTGCGACTGCCCTTTCTACCTATTTCAGCTGCATATCCCATTCATCAAAAGGATATCTTTGTGAGCCTCTTCTAACATGGGTAGATTTGCTATCCTTCCTTCTCAGGTATCCTGCCATGTAATGTATCCTGAGATTTTATCATTAATATCGTTGAAACTGGCTTTCATATCGGATACTCAATTCCTCAGTGAATCGATTTCTTTTCACATCGTATTGATCATTGATAGCCTTTGACAAAATTTTGGTTGTTGCATAGTTAATAAATACTTCAACTCAAGTTCTTCTTTGAAAAACTCCTCGACTTTAGGATTGTCTTTCAATTGCTCTACATAAAATCACATTTGTTGTATTTGAGTGTTTTTGGCACTTATCTCTGCTTGAAACTGGAGCTATAACTGATTAAAGCTCTATTGTAGTTGTGACATTTGTGGCTTCATCTGATGGTGTATATTCAGCTTTTTTTCAGCCAATTGTTGTTCCAACTGTTGTATTCTCTCATCTTTGTCCTTTATCAATATTTTGACCTCTACTACCTTATCCATAGTAGCAGATGCATAACCACCTAAACAATGTGATATCTTGGTCAATTTATCTGAAGGATCCATAGGAGTATCCTTCCAAACAACATCCATTGATTCATTTTCAGGACTTATCACCGAGGACTAATCAATTTTCGTTTTATTCCTTTGCCACTTTATTACAGCCCGATGTATTGGACTATAAAAGACATCAAGAGGAGGAATAGCCTCTACTTTAAGAACAATTTCAGTTGAGGGGAAGGCCGGGATGATTTCAATTTATTTTGTGGAAAAAATCTTGTCAGCAGCTCTGTCAGTAAGCGAGTTTTGTCCAGTATTCTGGGGTGTGTTGAATGTGTTTTGTGTTTCAACATTTTCCTGGACTTGTTGTTCTTTGAGTTGTCGGTTAAACTATTTCCACGCCTCTTCTAATTGGTTTTTTAAGGGGTTCTATTCTGTGTGTTCTTTAGCGAAAATATATTCCACTTCCTTCTCTGTTGAGGCCTTTTCACTTTCCCTTTTAGTGTCTTTTACACAACTATTCTCGGGGCTTTTCTATGAAATTTTCATTGAGTCATGCTCTGAGTCATGCTTTGAATTTTGGCTCGATCTCTGCTCTGATGTATGTTCACACCCCTGTTCTAAGTTATGCTCAAAATCCTATTCTGAGGCTTTCACTAAATCATGCTTGGAGTCGTGCTATGAGCCCTTTTCTAAACTCTGGTTTGAAATGTTTTCTATTTCAGTATTTGGCTTAGATATTTCTAGTAGGTCCAAAGGGACCTTTAGTAACCTTTTCTTCCTATATTGGTGGAAATGGGCCAAATCTGGTGGATTGTCTCAAAGTAGCCAGATGTTGGACCTATGAGAAGAGCTCAATTGACTCAAATAAATCATCAAAATCATCCTCTTCATGGCTGAACTACCTTATTTTAATCGATGTAGTGAACTTTTGCACAACTTTATTGGGGTCATACTACCTGTCGAGAACTGTCACGAGCTTCGAACATAAGATGTGGTCAATTTCAGGAACATCGTGCTTGAAATCGTGCAACTTATAAAAACCACATTGGAGGGGAAACGAATGCCAAATGGATTTCTTGTATTCTTTCAAGGTTTTGGTTATCCCATCCCCTAGAGTCTGGTAAGAAATTTTCCTGGCAAGAAGTTTATCTGGTACATACCAAGGAAAGACATGAGGGGGTGATATGCTTCCGAAAACCCTGATATAGGTAAACATCTCTTCCCCAAAACACCTAGCTAAACCCTGATATAGGTAAACAACTCTTCCCCAAAACACCTAGCTACTGGAAAATATCGATGTTTTCCTCATCGAATAATCTTGGGGTCTTCTCATCGAAAACTGCTTGGTGGATTGGTAACATAACTCCCTGGCAGATTTTGTAGAAATGGGCTTGGTAATTTGACTCCCACATAATTTTATGAGATATATATGAATGGGGGTAGGGTATTGAATAGTCCATTTCCACCCCATAGCTGGAAAATTTATCGTGAAACAGACTGCATCTATAATATAAGCACTCATGAAAAATGGTGGAACTATCCTGGAGATGACAAATCACTTTTCCCTATATTCCCGAATTTGCATAGCCAAGTTGTTAGATAAAATGGTACCCCAATCCATTACAAAGGAGTTCACGGCTGCATCTATTAAGGGAACCCACTCAACAGAAAACTTGGTCGTATCGGCATGCCCAAATAGTTTACACATCATAGCTGCGACACAAGAGTAGGGAGCAGTGAGAGATGATATAGGATACATACCCATTTTCTCTTGTTTGAACTTGCTGGAATTGTACGTCCATTTCCGAATTGGCTCTAATGGATCCTCGTTATCCTTCATGAAATTCTCTAGGAAAGATTTATCATATACCTTCTATGAGTTTGGTATATGATACATTCTTTTCAGATTCTCTTCCATGAAGGAACCAATAGCTTCTTTTCTTGAAGTCAGGAATGCACAGTCCGCAATGTTGATGTTGTCTATAATCCATTTTACCATGTCAGTGTATGGTAAAATCTTTTGTCTGGCAGCAGTTCAGTGTAAGAAAGAACTTGTATCTTTAAAATAAGAAGCCTTAGAAGAAGTGGTATGATCTGTTGTTGCTTTGGCTTGAATTCTTTTTGGACCCTCCTTTTCTTGTAGATTGTACATAACTTCCCATGAGGAGGTACCATTATCAATGGTGCATCTGGTGTCTAAAAATAATGGAAGCATTTTGGTGACATCAGACGTAGAGGATTGAGAAGACTCACCAGACTTCTTTCCCTTCTTAGATTTAGTCATTTTTTCCGTAAAATTTACTTTTAGGAGAAATCCTGCAATACAGAGCAAATGAAGAGCAAATAGAAGTTAAACGTAAATGCATGTGAACACATAAAGCTTTTGAGATGACCAAAAGAGATGTTTTAAAGCAAATGAATCTAAATAGGTCACCAAATCTCCTTGGGCCCTGTAACCATTAATGCCGTTAGAACCCATTAATTAACTGAAATCATGGCTCTTCATGTTTTATTTATTACTCCTTAATATATCGCATCGCAAGAGTTCCTTGGATGGTGAAATAAGTTCATTCTTCAAGTGTTGAGTTGATATGTGATAGCGATAGCACTGTATCAGTGTGTTAAGAGTGGGAGATTTGCAATTGTGATAATTGCATTATCTCAATATTGAAATTGGCGATGCCAAGATAGTGGAGAATAAATATTTCCCAAAATGTTTTAGTGATTTTTGATAGCAATGAATGATGTGGCAGTATAGCGGGCCCTAGGTTTATATTTAGGCAAAAAAATTTGTTTAACCTTTATAATTTCTTTAGGCACTTTCCTTTGATAAATAAATTTTTTGCTATCAGAATCATTTGGAATGTTATGGGTGGAGCTTGTTGGTATTCTTGCAGTACAACAGATGCGATTGTATTTTAATGATATGGTTTAATGTTCTGTCACGTCTGATGATATCGCGTTCCGTGAGAGGGAGGCTCTTCGAGTATATGAATTGCGGTGTGAGGCGTTTCTTCCTTAAAGCATTCTCATTAGTCTTTTTAAGCCTTTATAAAGAATGAATGTGTTTGGGTTTTTAGGGGGCTATCATTTATCGTAGTCATAGGTATTGACTCAATTAATAAACATATACTCTTAAGACTTTGCGATTTGTGATATGTTGGACTTGCCTTTAAAGGGGCATTTTTTGGTCATTCAAGATTTAGTGAGGTTTTAATAAAAGGTAAAATCAAATTTATTCCTACGAAAATATTTAAATTAAACTTATATTCTTATGTTTTAAATTATTTTAAGGGTCCCTATTTATTTATACAATAATTACCTAGGGATTAAGACAAATAAATGGGGGTTTGTTGCACATCACAACATTTGGCGATTCACTAGAAGAACCAGTTATCTATGATAATAAATATAGTTCTAAAACTTTACTAAGTAAAAATAATTCAGGAAAGAAAAATATTTTCGAAATATTTAGATAAGTAACATTACACTGAATATTAAAAAAAAAAATTAACTCACTTAATTACCACTCTTTTTATATCCTCTTATAAATGAAAATAATTTTGTCTATATCAATAATTAATTAGTTGAAAAGATAAAGTATGGGGATTTTTACAACTTATCATTTTAATATACTCATTTCTCACAAGTAGAGACACTACTTCTAGTAGGTGTCCATAGCCTCGACAGGGTTACCTTTTAACCAACAATGATTTAGAATACCATCCATATAAGAGTGCAGTCTTTAGAGATAATTTCAAAAGTTTGTATATATATATATATATATATATATATATATATATATATATATATATATATATATATATCTTATTTTTTCTTCTTAAAAAAAATGTATTACCTAAAAAGCCATTGTCCTGGTTTGGTGGTAAGAAATCGACAATGGCACTCACTGGTTGTTATTGAACTAAACAAGCTGGCTTGCGATGAGACCCCTTGTCTTAAGATTAACATAATCATAAGTCATTACTCTGGTTTGGTATTCAATGTTGGTAACGTCAGTCTATTATTTCCCTATGAACATGGTAAGAAGGCTCATGATGAGACCTCTTATATTTTAAGGTTAATATATTTTGGAATTACACTCTAAAAATAGTATAGTTAATGGATAGGGAGAATCATTAACTCCTTAAGAGCTTTGGATGAAAATTTTGGAGTTGGAGATGCTAAGCTATAATTAGTCTTTACTTTGTTAAAAATAACTTTTCTTGACTGATAATAGAATAAAGGATTTTATAAAGTTTGAGGTTTTCAAAGAATTTATAACTTCAATGGAAAATAAAATTTCAGAGTTTTATGATACTTAGCCAATTTTCAAATGTTGTAATTATTTCCTTAAGAATTTCTACTTTGAAAGCGAACGATCAAAATACTTCAAGAGATTTTATTTTAAAGCCAAAAGTAATACTATTTAACATTATTTTCCAAAGAAAACACAAAAAGCAAATGAAATAATGTATAATATAAGATGTAATCTTCTAAGCAAATAATTTTTTCAAAATAATCCCATTAACAGGAAGAGAATCTCTCTTTCCTGATAAATCTTGCAATATGAATGTTGATGGGCCTACTTGTTCAACAATTTGAAATGGTCCAATCCACATTTTCTGGAATTTGATATGCTTTCATTTTTCCTCATGTGACTTGTCCCATTTAAGGACAAGATCACCAATTTGAAAAGATTTCGTGGAAATAGAACTTGCATCAAATGAAGATTTGACTAGCTGTTGATGGAAAGTATGCATAAGTTTGGTTTTTTCCCTTTCTTCTTCTAATTTAAGAATTTGAGATTATCTTAGTTGTAAAGAAGAAGAAGGTGATTCTTCAATGAATTGGACTAGGCATAATGAGGGAATAGATATATTTGAAGGGATCATAGCTTCTTTCCCATATACCAGATTGAATCGAGAAGTTCCTATTAAGGCCTTCTGGGATATCCGATCTGCCCATAGATCAAATGTCAATGAATTATGTCAATTCTTTTGGCTTTGATCAACAATTATCTTTATAATTCTTATGATGTTCTTTTTGGTTGACTCTGCTAAACCATTTCCTTGAGGGTAGTAGTTAGTAGAGTACTTCAGTTCAAATCCCCTCTCAAGAGAAGAATCAATCATATTATTTTCTGAAAAGTAAGATGCATTATCAAACATAAGTGTAGTTGGTAAGCCAAATATATGAATAATGAATTAATCAATGAATTCAATGATAGCATTATAATTTTCCACCTTTAGTGTAATTTCTTCCACCCACTTAGTAAAATAGTTTGTAACTATGAGGATATACTTATATTGCTTTGAGGAATGAGGAACAATCTCACCTATGGTAACTAATCCCCATTGTTCGAAAGGATGATCAATGTTGACTGGTTGTAGAGGTAAGGAAGGTTTATGTTGTCTTCCAGTAGCAGTTTGACATATTTTGCATTTCCTTATGTATTCATGGGAATGTTCGAACAAGGTTGGACAATAGTGCCAGCATGTAGGATTTTGTGTGCAATAGTATCTCCTCCAAAATTTCCATGAGCTGGTCCATCGTGGAGTTCCTATAAAAATCTATGTTCTTTAGACTTTTCAAGGCATCTTAATAGTACAGAATCATAATTCCTTCTTAATAACACATTATCTATGAAGTCATATTGATTTGCTTCCAATATTAAAGCCCTTTTCCTTTTATGATTGATTTCAGGAGGAGCATATACATTTTTCAAATAGAAAATAAGATCAGCATATTGGGGCTCTAAATCATTTAGGATTACCTCTAATACATGTATAGTGTTATTTGAATCCTCATCTGCTGATAAGTTGGAAGCTCCTGCAAGCAACCTGCAAAAACCTTGTCCTCTGACAATTTTGGTTGGTTTAATGTCAATATCATATTCTTGCAGAGCTGTTACCCAATTTTCCCTTTTTTCCCCTACTTCCCTTTGCATAAGTAATTGTCTCACTGCTGAGAATGGGACTATTATTTTAGTATGGGTTTTGAGGAGAAAATGTCTGAAGTGCTTTACAGATTTGAAAACAACAAAATCTTGTTTTTCCACCTCTGAATAATTAAGTTTAGCACCTTGAAAATTAGAACTAAAGAATGAGATGGGTTCTTCGATCTCTTGATCATTGAGTTGTGTTAAAACAATAGCATATGATGTTTTAGAAGCAAATGTATATAAAATGAAATTATTAGAAAATTTTGGAGTTGTTAAAGAGGGAGAATTCACAATTGCTTGTTTGATAATATGAAAAGCTTCTCTTTCATTATGTCCCCATTTAAATATTGAATTTTTCTTAGTCATGGTTTGTAATGGGAAAACAATTTGGTAAAAAGTCAGGGACAATTCTTTTAACAAATTTATCTGACCTAGAAAAGAATGCATAAATTTCTTGTTGTGGAGTAGAGAATTTTCAATAATTTCTTTTATTCTGTCTATATCAATACAAATGCCCTTTTTGGATACAGTGAACCCTAGATGTTTACCTTAACTTAGAGAAAAATAAGACTCCTTTGGAATTAATGAGATTCCATATTTCTTACAGCATTCAAAGATCTGCTTCAGGTCATGTAAATGGTTGTTTTTTTTCTTGAAATAAACAGTAATATCATCCAAATTGTTCCAGGTGGAGGTTGGTGGCCAACTTCGTATCCCTCTTGGACCCCCCACAATTGTCTCTTTCAGTTTTTCAATTTCCTTAGTTGTAGCACAATTTACTAGTTTTGGCAATTTTTTGGGTCCTAAACTTCCGGAGCTGTTTTAAAACCCTAAACGACGTTTTTTGGGAAAATAGGGGCCAACATTGGAAATAAATTAATTTTAGTTATTCAAAAGTTGTATTCCTCAGATAGATCTTTGTAATGAGGTATTGTGCACGTCAAACAGAGATTGTATTGCAAAGTTACGACCCCGAGAAGTTGATATACCAATTTATCCAAACAGGGTCCATAGTTTGGTGCTTCATCTCCTGAGGTTAGGTTTTTGGATTTTAGGGCTTTCCATTGTTTCTCAAAAATAAATAGGCCTTTGAGGCTCATTTTAACATAGTTCAGAGGCATGTAGCCACCACATCTGTTCTCAGAGATAAGTTACCATGCCTGAGCTAGTTTATTTCCATTTCTGTTTGTAAGCATATTTCAATATTTTACATTAATGAAATGAAGTATTATTTCTACTACAGCTCTGTATTTATGTTTATTTTTGTACTTTATTATGTTCCTGCATAAATCCAGATCAGTGGTATCAGAGCGAACTGCTCTTTCTCTGTTTGTCTTTGCTTGTCCCCAATGAGGTCGGGATATAAGGAGTTAGGGCGTAAACTAATAGAACCTTTGCAAGACCAACCTTGCAAATCCCGATGGCCTCCCATGGCGATTGAAAAGAAAGATGAGGGGGCAAGAGATCCTATCAAAATCTTGCTCGAAGAAGCCCTCGAGTGACAAAGGAAACTAAAAATCTGAAAGAGACAATTGTGGGGGTCCAAGTGGGATAGGTGGGTGCCAGAGTTTACCAACATTTTTCATACCCTTGGTACAAAGTTTGGTATCAATGATTCTGAGCGACATTTGGTATTCAAATACCGTTTCTACCTACACAGGTACATCCAGGATGAGATGGAGTTCCTAGAAATGTCCTCGCTTGGCATGACGTACCAATATGCAGTCAAGATCGAGCAGAATTTTAAATAGAAGAAGCGATAATTTGAATCCATGAATCCAAAGCAAGCGAAAAGCTTCCCCAAATCGCAGAACAAATGACAAAGCCAGGATGGTGTGACTCAAGACAACCTGTCGAAGCCGCAAGAAAAGAAAAACACCACAAAGTCAAAGAAGGACACAGGGAAGTGGTGTGAGTTCCATAAGATCCCCACTCATAACACAAGTGAATGTCGAGCCAAGCAGTCGTCGGTGGCTTAGTCGAAGGCTTCAAAATCAAATGCATGTTCCGACCCTGAGTTAGAACCCAACATGAGGAATGACAAAGGGAAGAAGATCATTGATGTGGAGCCTAGCACCACTGTTGCCACCACCAAGATCCAGGAGAATGAGCCCGAAGATCCAAAGGAGGGGGAGTATCTTTTCCGCTCACAAATGTGGGTGAAGGGTTCACTGTTGTAATTCACTGTTGAAAGTGGCAGCCAAAAGAACCTCATTTCAGTAGAGGTCATGAAGTAGTTGTGCCTACCGACTACACCACACCTGCATACGTATAGTATCGGGTAGCTTCACCAAGGATGAGATCTCCGAGTCCACCAATAGTGTCGCCTTCCCTACAACATCAATCCCTTCATAGATGAGGTATTGTGTGATGTTGCAGCTCTTGACATTTGTGATGTATTATTAGGACAACCATACTTGTGGAAGTGACATGTTGTAAATGAGTCAAGACCTTGCTCTGTTATTATTTCTTTGGGTAATGAATTATACATGATACCAGAGGTAGCCCCACCTACCACCAACTCTTTAATCTCTGATAAGAAATGCAGCGAGATCATCTCCCAGACTAGGAAATTTATTTTCTTTATGGTTTGCGCTCAAGGTAAGGGGAATATCGTAGCCACATCCATGGCCCCCAGGAAGGGCTCCTTCGTGCAACAAAAGTAGGTGGATATCGTCATGAAAGATTATAGGGACATCTTCGCCACACCCACAAGGGTATCTTTGCACTGTCAGGTTAAGCATTTGTCTGATCTGACTCTCAGAGCACCTCTACCCAACGAGCCGATATATCGTCACTCCATTTTGGAAAATGCCAAGTACAAGCAACAACATGATCAACATTAGGTGCCACACAAGTTTCAAGTGGGCGAAAAAGTCTAGTTGCATCTGTGGAAAGAATGCCTTACAAGAGCCCATCGGAAGCTCAGACCACTCTGATATGGTCCTTACACTATTACCAACGCTGTGGGAAACAATTATTTCAAGAAAAACATTCCCCAATTTCTTGGCTTTCATCGAGTGTTCAATGTGGACCGCCCTCGACCATGTTTCCCACCATTATTGGACACATTAAAGATTGTAGAACAACTCACCAGGGACCAAGTCCAGCAGAAGTTTCCCCATCTCAAGGAGGCAAGCAACACAATGGGGACCATTTCTTCCTAATGGGGGAGGAATGATCCAGGTGGATGTTGGTGGCCACCCACCTATCCTACTTAAAGCCCCACAATTGTCTCCTTCAGTTTTTCAGTTTCCTTAATTGTGGCACAATTTACTAGTTTTGGCAGTTTTTTGGGTTCTCAACTTCCAGAGCCATTTCGAGGCCCTAAACAACATTTTTTTGAGAAAACGGGGGCCAGCATAGGTTATATATCGATGTTGGCCATTCGAAAGTTGTATTACTCGGATATATATTTCTAATGAGGTATTATGTGCATCAAACGAAGATCGTATGCCAAAGTTACAACCCCGGGAAGTTGATGTACCAATTTACCCAAATGGAGCCCATAGTTTGGCGCTTCATCTCCTAGGGTTAGGTTTTTGGATTTTTATGGTTTTCCATTGATTCTCAACAATAAATAGGCCTTCAAACCTCATTGGAACACAGTTCAGAGGCATGTAGCCGCAACATATCTTCTCATAGATAAGCTACCATCACCTGAGCTTGCTTATTTCCATTTCTGTTTGTAAGTGTATTTCAGTATTTTACATTAACAAAATGAAGTATTATTTATTCTTCATCTCTATATTTATGTTTATTTCTGTACTTTATTGTGTTCTAGCATAAATCCGGATCACAAATAAATGACAACAATTTTTTTTAACAAACATTTAAAGGCTATATCCATAGCTATTTGGAAAGTTGCCCCTACGTTAATTAAACCAAAAGGAATTTTTTGGTAGGCATAGGTTCCCCATTTAGTCCTGAATTTAGTCTTTAATCTATCATCTGTATGAACAAGTATTTGATTATATCCTAAAAATCCATCAAGAAAAAACAATAATTTTGAACGAGCTACTGATCGTAGTATTTGTTCCATGGCTGGTAATGGGAAATTGTCCTTTTGACAAGATTTTTTGAGATTTCTAAAATCGATATAAATGCAAATGTCACCATTATTTTTCCTAACAAGTACTAAGTTTGAAACCCATTTTGAATGCCTAACAGGCTAAATAATTTTGGCTTTAAGGAGTTTATTTAGTTCAGATTTGATTTGACTTTCTAAATTGGGATGAATTTTCCTTAATTTCTATTGAATAGGCTTATCATCGATATCATGGGAATGATGTGTTGTATAATAAAGGTATCATATGTTTTAAGATCATCATGGTTCCAAGCAAATATACCTTTGTACTTTCTTAACAGGTGCATAAAGGCTAATCTCTCATCAGGACAGAGACCAAGTCCTAGATTAATGTTTTGAGGTTTGTCATCAATTCCAAGGTTTACTAGTTCTTAAGGTTGAGCTTTGGATTTAAGAATTAGTAACATTTTTTAATCTGTCCTTACGATCATAAAGATCCTCCGGTTTTACCACAGATTTAGGTATGGGATTCTCATTAGACTTCTGTTTCAACTGATTATCATGCTCATTTTCGTCTATTATCTGGTCATCATATGACCCTTCTGATGTTAAATTTTTTATGATATCCTCATCATCATTAAAGACTCAACAATTGGTGACATTGTTAGGAATGGATGGTGTAAAAGTCAATTCTATGGAAATCCTATCTAGACTGTAATCTTATTTTGGTATTAGCTTGGATGTTATGTTAGCTAGAAGGTCAGCACTTGCATTTTGAAGTGTAGGTGTAGGTGAGATGTTGAATGCTAAAAAATGTGAAGTAAGATCCTGAACTAATGATTGGTAGTGTTTTAAATGTCTAGAGAGACAATGAATGGTGTTTCTTACCTGCTTGATAACTATTTCTGAATCTCCAAATACTTGAAGATATTTGATATCAAGACCTATTTATTTATACAAACTTTGTATCTGTGCCTCATATTCAACAATATTGTTTGTGAATTCAAATTCTAACCTACATGCCAGCATGGTTTTTTCTCCTTCTGGAATGATTAATATACAACCTGATCCTGTACCATTATTGGATTTAGATCCATTAAAATATATTTTCCAAAACAAACATTTAACTAATGTTTATCTACAAGATTTTTACATCTTGAAGAATCTGTTTGAGAAAAGTTATCAATCTGGGAAGTAACAAAGTTTTCCAAAAAAGGATACCTTTGTGCATTGTAGTTCCCTAAAAATGGCTCATCGAAGTAATTTCCAATGATATTATTGTTGAAAGCTATCGGCTCATTCTCACCTTCAAATTTAGTCACTGTATACTTTAAATTATTTTTTTGGTTAATTCTAGTTTGATTTTGCTTTCCATTGTAAGGGAGACACATGTGAGACGATTCTGTTGCAAAATAGCCGTGTACCTATTCAGACCAATCTATGCTCAAAATTAAACCGTAGAACTCGGGTATATCAACAACTAATATGTCAATTACTTGACAGACTTTCGGATTAGAATAGAGTCTAATGGTGACTAAGTCCATTTCTCCTAATACCTTGACTTTCGTCCTATCAATTTTCCCAATATGAACAACAAAATTTTGGGGTGAAACATTTAATTTAGAACAGACTGTCCTTGACGTTATGATTGAAGAGGCCCCTGAATCTATTAAGAAATTGTGCAAATTTTTATTGAATATTTCATAAGTCAAGAGGAACGGGGTAGTATGTGAATTGGATATCTCACCAATTAAGATAACATCAGTAGGATCGACATTATTTGATGAATCATTAGGGGGTTTACCCATTCCTCTGGCAGCTTGGGATACAACAGCCGCAGGAAGAGTAGAAGCAAGAATTCATTCAATTTTTTCAGTAATAATTTTTGTTGATGTTTAAGCTTACTGAGCTCATAAAGAGAGATATTAGCTCTAGTCTTCTTCATGTACTCCATTGTGCTATATTCCATGGTATCTGTAACTAGCAAGGTTTTGGATGATAATGGAGGATTTGATGAGGATGAAGTTGGTTGAGGGGTTTTGGGAGAAGACTTTTTACTGGCCACCTTTTCCTTGGTAGAAGGAGTTGAGGAATTTCGCTTTTGATTTGATTTTGTTAAATCAATAGGGCCTTTATTCCTGGTGCTAACAGGTAGAGCTTATTTCTCTTCTTCATTATTGGAAACAGGGAGGATGAAATCCCACATTCCATGTACTTCAACCAATTCTACATCTTCAGTCTCTTCATCAGTCATTTCAATTTATTATTCTTCTTCTTCTAAGTTAGATTTAACATTGGATATTGTATTTGGTGGCTAAGGATTTGAAGTGTGATTCCTTTCAAAGGGTTTGAAATGTTTCTCAGAAGAGGATTTAACTACTTGTTTCTTAATTTCTACCATTTCATTTGACATGGTTTTCAGGTCTTTTTGCAGACCTTCGAGATCAAAAGGATCTTTAGGGGATTTTTTCTTTGGTTCATCTTGAAATGTAACATTTTTCAATTTTCTATCTTCCTAAGCTATTTTCTTATCTGATGAAACTATTCTCTTTTCTATAGACATAGTTGCCTTCATGTTTTCAACCAAATTAGCTTGATTAGCTCTATCTACAAAAAATTCTATATTGGAAGGAAGAGAAGAAAAATACCACTTGATTTGGACATCAACACCAAGGCTTTATGTGGTTGTGATTTTTTTTATCAGTTTATTGAATCTAGAATTGAAGTCTTTGATATTTTCACCTGATATGGCTTTTAAATTAGAAATATCATTGATAAGGGATGCGATTGTATGATCATCACCAAATTTGGCTAGAAATGTCTCTTCAAACATGTCCCAATTAGTGACAGATCTTGGTGGTAATGAAAAATACCATGAACCTACTGATCCTTGGAGAGTGTAGGGAAATAATCTTACTACAAAATATTCTTCAACTAATTCATTAAGATTGATAGCTAGCATATAATTATGGATATGTTCCTCAACAGGAAATCCATCATCATGATTTAATTTTGGCAGCCATATTTCAAGATGCTTAGGTAGATCATGAAGTGGTGCTTCCATTTGGACATCCCTAGGATGGGCCCATGGTTTGGATAGTTGTTGTGTTTCCATTATTGGTGTTTGAGTGGAAGAAGAGGGAGGTTGTGTACTTGAGATGGATGAACTAGCACTAGTTCCTTGAGAAGAAGGGATATTAAGAGGAATGAATGGAGGGAATGAATGTGTTTATGGAGGGGAATTTGATAAAACCTCACTAGTTGATGTCTCTGGCTCAAATTTCTTAGTTTTATTTCGAAAAATAGGAAGAGGAAATTCAAATGGAGGAACCCCAAGATTCTCACTATGAGAATGAGTTAGAATCCAAGTGGGTTGTAAAAAAAAAGTGATACTTCCTTCAGATGCTTCATATGGGCTAGGTGTTTCTGTTGAAATATAGATTTCCTCTAATTTTTTTATTAAATTATGAAACTCAAGTGATTTAGGATTATAATATGAAGAAGCTTCTTTAGGAATAGTACTAGGATATTTTGGGAGTGACTACTCAACTACTGATCTAAAAAGCATGAGTTTTAGATGAGGATCGAGAAGTCGGAGGTAATCTTGAGGGGGAGTGACTGTTGGAATGACTTGTTAATTTAGAGTGAGTTCTCTTTTCCATTCATAGTCTTAGCCCTCCTTCTAGTGCCAAAATGTTGAAGCCCTAAAAATCATGGCAACAACATGGGGAAAACCACCCAGTCGGGGACTTGAATACCATCCCTTTTCCGTTTGGATTAGTGGCTCCAACTTGATATAATGGGACCAGTTTCACAATCAAAATGTGATAGGATGGATAGGGTGTTTGATTGATAAAACTAAGTGATAGATGGGGTGGTTTTCAATTAAAACACACACACACACATAGGTAACCTATCTATATATACTTCTCGAGAATTTTTACTTATATTTGTGCAATCTAAAACGATGATCCTTAGCACTTGATAATGAAGATTAAACAAATAGTAAAAAAAATGAAAAATCATTGAAGTAATTATTTTGATTGAATAGTTAATCAAAAAAATTTATAAATCATATATCACATCAAATATCGTTTGATTAATTTCTCATCAATGTATTAAAAAATAACAGTCCTAGCATGTTCAAAAGTAAATGGATACAACACTATAGGGAAAACGATACATATGATAAACAATATATAGAAATGGTTGCTAATTCATGAACAAATAAATACAAAAAGATAAAAGTACCCTATGCATATCAATCAGCTCATATAATAAGTAGCTCTAGTCCAGCCGGTCTTATTAAGATGGCTTAGAAAAGTACAAAAGTGCAAGCTTCTGTAAGCCTTCTCTAACAAAAGTTCAGGACTCCAATCCAAGGATTCTAACAAGAGAAACTTTAAAGTACAAAAGTGCAAGCTAGTAAAGAGTTTCTTTATAAAATTATGGACCCTTTATTAAAAGACATGAAAGGGTTTTTATAAGAAAATATATTTACAAAAATAGGCAATGCATGAAGTTCTGAGGAGGTTTAAACAACCACCCTAGAAATAAGTGATAGAATTACGTAAAAGATAAATTATGGAAATCACTGGCTCTAGCATGTAGTGGTGTGTACTTTTTAATTTGTTTTATGAGATGATATATATCTAACATCAGCTTGAGTTTAGGAGGTTTTCTCATCCTTGTACGCATTTGGCTGGTATACACTACATCTGAGAGGGAAGGTAGCATCTACATGGTTGAGTCAGCAAGACAACGTAGCACTAACCACTGATTGTGTGGTTTTACTAGATACCTCCAATACACTTCCCAGTCTAGTTTTGTAAGTTGTTTGATTACTTCTTCTTTTGTTGTAGAAGTTTCCTGCCATTTTTCTTCTAAGTCTCTGATATTGGGAAGACCACCAAGTGGGCATTCTTGTATAAGGTTGGCATTATGTAAATTGTCATTGATGGTCTCAATGATCTTGCTTGCAGAATCAGTTTCTCTTGCGACTTCCCTTTCTACTTGTTTCAGCTGTATATCCCATTCAGTGAAAAGGATATCTTTGTGAGTCTCTTTTATCCTAGGTAGATGTGTTATCCTTCCTTCTCAGGTATCCTGCCATGTAATGTATCCTGAGATTTTCTCATCAATCTCATTGAAAGTGACCCTCATATCAGATATTTGATTCCTCAGTGAATTTATTTACTTGCACATTGGATTGATGACTGATAGACTATGACAAAATGTTTCCTGTTGCATAGATAAAAAAGAATTTAGTTCAAGTTCTTCTTTGACAAACTCCTCGACTTTAGGATTGTCTTTCAATTGTTCTATAGAAAATCATAGTTGTTGTATTTGAGCGTCTTTGCCACTTGTCTCTGCTTGAAACTAGAGCTTTAGCTAATCAAAGCTCTGTTGTAGTTGTGCCATTTGTGCTTTCATCTAATGGTATATATTCTACTTTTCTTCGGCCAATTGTTGTTCCAACTATTGTATTCTCTCATCTTTGTCCCTTATCAATTGTTGGATCTCTACTACCTTATCCATAGTAGCAGATGCATAAGCACTTGCAAACTATGATAGCTTGGTCAAGTTATCAAAAGGATCCATAGGAGTATCCTTCCAAACTACATCCATTGGCTCATCGTTAGGACTTATCACCGAGGATTTATCTATTTTCCTTTTCTTCCTCTATCGCTTTCTTACAACCCGATGTTTTGGACTATAAAAGACATCAAGAGGAGGAATGTCCTCTACTTTGAGATCAATTTTGGTTGAGGGGAAGGCCAGGATGATTTCAATTTCTTTTGTGGCAACAGTTTTGGCAATAGCTCTGTCAGTGAGCGAGCTCTATCTAATATTCTTGGGTGTGTTGAATATATTTTGTGTTTCAACATTTTCCTCCCCTTGATGTTCTTTGATTTGTCAGTTAAACTGTTGTCACGCCTCATCTAATTGGTTTTTTAAGGGGTTCTCCTATGTGTCTTCTTTAGTGGAAATATCTTCCACTTCCTTCTCTGTTGAGGCCGTTTCATTTTTCCTTTCAGTGTCCTTTACAGGACTCTTGTTGGGGATTTTCTGTGAACTTTTATTTGAGTCATGCTCTGAATTTTGGCCCGATCTCTACTCTGATGTCTATTCAGTCCCCTTTTCTGATTTTTCTTCTAAGTTATGCTCATAATTGTGTTCTGAGGCTTTTTGTGAGTCATGCTCTGAGCCCTTTTCTAAACTCTGGCTTGGAATTTTTTCTATTTTAGTATTTGTCTTAGGTATTTCTAGTAGATCCAAAGGGACCTTCAGTAACCTTTTCTTCCTGTATTGGTGGAAACAGGCCAAATTTGTGGATTGAGTCTCAAAGTAGCCAGATGTTGGACCTATGAGAAGAGTTCGGTTGACTCAAATAAATCATCAAAATCGTCCGCTTCATGGCTAAACAACCTTATTTTAACCGATGCAGTGAACGTTTGCACAACTTTGTTGCATCTATACTACCTGCGGGGAACTCTAGCTAGCTTCAAACATAATATGTGGTCGATTTCAAATACAGCATGATTGAAATCGTGCAACGCATAAACACCACATTGTAGGGGAAAAAAAGGCCAAAGGGATTTCTTGTATTATGTCAAGGTTTTGGTTATCCCATCCCCTACAGTATGGTAATCAATTTCCTTGTTAAGAATTTTATCAGGTACATACTAAGGAAGGACATGAGGGGGTGCTATGCTTCCGAAAACCCTGATATAGGTAAACATCTCTTCCCCAAACCACCCAGCTACTGGAAAAATATTGATCTTGGCCTCATCGGACAACCTTGGGGCCTTTTTATCAGAAACCGCTTGGTGGATTGGTAACATAACTCCCTGGCATATTTTGTAGAAATGGGCTTGGTAATTTGAATCCCATAAAATTTTATGATATATATGAATGGGGGTAGGGTCTTGAATAGTCCATTTCCACCCCATAGTTGGAAAAGTGGTGGTGAAACAGACTACATCCATAATATGAGCACTCATGAAAAAAGGTGGGACTGTCTTGGAGGTGACAAATCTCTTTTCCCTATATTCCTGAATTTTCATAGCCAGGTTGTTAGATAAAATGGTACCCTAATCCATTACAAAGGAGTTCATGACTGCATATATTAAGGGAACCCACTCAACAAAAAACTTGGTGGTATTGGCATGCCCAAATAGTCTACACATCATAGTTGCGACACAAGAGTAGGGAGCAATGAGAGATGATATCGGATACATACCCATTTTCTCCTGCTTGAAATATTTGGAATTGGACTTCCATTGCCGAGTTGGTTCTAATGGATCCTCATTCTCCTTCACGAAATGCTCAAGGAAAGCCTTATCATATACCTTCTATGGTCCTAGTATATGATACATTCTTTTCAAATCCTTTGTCGTGAAGGAACCAATAGCTTCTTTTCTTGAAGTCAAGAATGCATGGTCCACAATGTTCATGTTGTCTATAATCCATTTTACCATGTCAGTGTATGGTAAAATCTTTGGTCTGGAAGAATTAGGTGTATGAAATAACTTGCAGCTTCAAAATAAGAAGCCTCAAAAGAAGTGGTATCATCAACTGTTGCTTTGGCTTGAATTATTTTTGGACCCTCCTTTTCCAGCATATTGTACATAGCTTCCCATGAGGAGGTCCCGCTATCAATGGTGCATTTGGTGTCTGAAAATAATGGAATCATTTCAGTGACATCAGACATAGAGGATTGAGAAGCCTCACTAGACTTCTTTACCTTCTTAGATTTAGTCATTTTTGCCGCACAATTTACTTTCGAGAGAAATTCTACAATATAGAGAATACAGAGAAAATGAAGAGCAAATAGAAGTTAAACGTAAATGCATGCGAATATATAAAGCTTTTGAAATGATTTAAATAGAGGTTTTCATGAAAATCAATCTAAACGGGTCAGCAAATCTCCTTGTGCCATGTAACCATTAATATCATTGGAACCCATTAATTAATCGAAATCATGGCTTCGCATGTTTTATTTATTACTAATTAATATATCGCATCACAAGAGTTGCTCGGATGGTGAAATAAGTTCATTCTTCAAGTGTTGAGATGATATGTGATAGTGATATAATCGTATTGGTGTGTTAAGTGTGGGGGATTTGCGATTGTGATAATCACATTATTGCAATATCACAATTGGCGATGTCAAGATAATGGAGAATAAATATTTCCCAAAACATTTTAGCGATTTGCGATTGCGATGAATGATGTGGTAGTATAGTGGGCCCTAGGTTTATATTTAGGTAGAACTTTGATTTAACCTTTATAATTTACTTGGGTGCTTTCCTTTAATAAATAACTTTATTGCTATTGGAACCATTTGGAATGTTATGGGTGGAGTTTGTTGGCATTCTTGTGATACATCGAATGCAATTGTATTTTAATGGTATTGTTTAATGTTCTGTCGAGTCTAATGATATCACGTTCCATGAGAGGGAGGCTTTTCAAGTATGTTGTACCTATTTCCTATAGGCAGTCCTTGGCTGCAAAAACTATTCCAGGAAACCAACTAAACCATTCTTGATGTTCAAGCTCGCCCTTGCACCATAGGGGGCTCCCTCAATGTTTACGAGGCTTTGTTTAACGTTGTTCACCTGTCACTAAACAACAACCTATGAAGCACAATGGCCATATTTATGGTTTTAATTGGGGATTGTTGGCGATCAATGATAATCCATAATTATGATTAAAGGCCTCTCTCACAGGGTCTCTTTTGAAAGTGTCAGCTTCCATCCTGACAAAAAGACTTATCTTTTTCAAGAATTATGGTAGAAGAATGTAAGGGGATTCCTAATAATTGAGTAATCAGACTAACTACTTAATAACTAGGGAAATTTAGATGCGTGTAGAAGATTTCTATAGCCCAACAAAAACATATTCAAAGGTAACAGAAGGCCAAGGTGAAATTGATTCCAAGTGGAGCTATTTTAGACAGATAGTCTAATAAGCTGATCTCTTTAAATGGCTATCAGAAAACATAAAGTAAAAACTAGTCAAAGAGGAGTTATCTTGGACAAATAGTCCAATAAACTGATCTCTTTCTAAAGGTTATTATTTTGCAGGGAATTACAGAGAGATTAAGACTTAATGTACCTTACCCAAACCTTCCTACAATTGCTTTGAATATGTAGAACAAGTTATGAAAATACTAGAAAGACATAAGAGAAACACAAAATCCTATGATAACTAGAGCTAGAAGGCTTTCATTAGAAATCCTATAATAGAAGCTATTATAAAATGAAGAGCCTTGGCATCAAAAGCCCACACCTTTCATCTCAATTGATGAAGTATTTAAACAGGTATTACAAAATATCTTGTTTTAAAATATCAAGATTTGTTACAAATATCTCGGGAATAATATCCTAAACAATATACTAAAGATAAAACAATTCTTGGATACTCTCCCAGAAATTTGGAACAGTTTCAAAGTATTGTGCCTTGATATCTGGAATTGGTTGAATGACTACTGAAAATATGCAACATAATCCTCAATCTGCTAATCCTTTGCTGCTAAGTGGTCTAGAAAAAGGTTGAAATTGTTTTTTTTCAACATAATCCTCAATCTGCTAATCGTCTACTACTAAGTGTTTTATACTGATCTTCGTTCCCTTGAGGTCTGGAAAAAGACTGAAACTGTTTTCCCATAATCTGCTAATTGTCCCTTTAAACCTAATTGGTCTACCATCTACCCCTTTGAATTCTATTTTTGTCATTTTCTAATTCTCATCATCCTTTATTTTGTGACAAATATTTGAGCAATATAAAATTTTCAAATATTTGATTAAACTAATGATTTGATAAATCATCTAGTTTTCCAAATCCGTGTATTGTTTTCCCTTTCCATGGATTCACAAAACCGTGTGTAGTTTTTAAAATCCACGGCTTGTTTCTCCTTTTCACCTTTCTCTGTAAATTTATTTCATGCATGTAAATTCCTTTTACCCTTTTAAAATACCTAGATGGTTTTGCAAAACCATGTGTTTATTTGTGTGGATGGTAGAGTATTTTCACTTTACTCTGTTACTTTCACCTACAACATGATTTTACATCTGTAAATTGATTTCACCATGCATGTAAATTGATTTCATTTTATGTATCATTTTACATTTATTTCATTTCACCAACTTGGTATTCCATCTCTCAATTTCCTGTAAACTGTAATTTCACATTATCTTTGCATTCGACCTCCCATCCACATAGTATTTATTTCATAAGCATATCAAATTCCATTCCTGCCACATTTATAAAAGTCAAAACAATAAATTTCATGGTTTTCGAAGGGGGGGTAGTGGTAAGTAGTTTAGGAAGGGAGAGTGCGGAATTACAAGGTGGTGACACGTAGGTTTGGGGGTCTACCATTAAAACTTCTTTTCGGACCCACCCTTAATTAAATGTCCGAAGAGCTGACTGAAAAGTATTTTTAAACCTTGTATTAATGTGCCCATATATGGAGGCATGGGAAAAAAGGGGGGTTTTAAATGTATTAGTGCCGGGAGGGCCATAAGTTTACCTTCTGACTTGGTTTGCAATTAGGATCAAATTTTTATAATATAATTTTTATTTAAAGTAAATATTTCCATAAAAATATATAATTATATTTTTATAAAAATAATATATTTTAAATTAAAATTGATATATATAAAAAGAATAAACCATTCAAAAGAATAATAATTATATCTCTTAGCATTTAGCCCGGAAGGAAAGTGGCAGTTTCTCACTATTTTTTATTTTATTTTCAGTGTGCCAAAATATTTTCCAAAAAGTATATGAATTGAGGTGCCTTAAAGCATTCTCATCAATTTTTTTAAGCCTTTATGAAGAATGAACGTGTTTGGGTTCTATGGGGGATATTGTTTATCGCAGTGGCAAGTCATGATTCAATGGATAAATGTATATTGTTATGACTTTGTGATTTGTGACATGTCGGACTTGCATTTATTGGCGCATTTTTCGGTCATTAATGCTTTGGTGAGGTTTTATTAAAAGGGAAAATCAAATTTATTCCTAAAAAAATCTTTAAATTAAACTTATATCCTTATGTTTTATTTTTTTTTTAAGGGTCCCTATTTATTTGTACAATAATTACCTAGGGATTAAGACAAATAAATGGGGGGTTGTTGCACAGCACCACATGATCTCAACATGGTTGAGTATTAATAAGATAAATAAAAGATGTTTCCAATGCACCTACCTATTAGGGAGAAAGACCTTTAGAGTCATGTGTTGTTTTATATGACCCTTACTAGTGTTGGTGGAAACATTATGCCAAGCTTTGATTTACATTGATGAATTTCAAGAAAGAGCTATTGTTGTCATGTGTCATACCATCATATATTTGTATCAAATGGAAGGAGGTTTGAACATTGGGAGCCCGATTTCAGAGAAGACACGGCTCATTATGGGCTAAAATCAAAGGGAGAACCGAAATTTCGGCACCCGAAATTTAGAATGGAGCTAAAAAGGGAAGAGTCAAAATTCAAAGCCAATTATCAGAACTTGATATTGGGACTTTGGGATATCGGGGGACGGAGCATAAGGGTCCTTAGTGATCTATTTAAAAGTAGACCCAAAATGGAATATGAAAGAAGGAAGTCTGAAGGAGAGGCAAAGAACATCTCAGAGCTTGAATGTCAGAGCATCGATCATTTCAAAACTTCAGATATCGGAGTTTCGTAGCCCCTTAAAAATTGTAATTCATTTATAAGCACCTAAATTTTAGAGAAGGGGAAATACAAAGGAAATGATTGCAAAGCCAAAATACCCAGAGAAGCTTTCTCTCTCCTCTGAGAAGACACATGGTAGTAGGTGATTGACCCTGAGGAGTAGATGTGGTAGATGATGTTAGCATGGTGTGGTCATACCATGGATGCATGGCAATTAGCTTTGGAATTTTTAGGGACCTAATGGGGAAAATCTGGGCAACACATGTCACCACTCAGTTAGTGCCATGTGGAAATGATGACATCATTGTGACGTAATTTCAGAGGTTGGTCTTTCAGAAGTTGGATTTTTCGTAACTCCTATTATATTATTTGATAAAAATTCCTAATCCAATAAAGGGGCTCCGATGTTAAGAGAAAATTGGTCATGAGGTCTTAGAGGACCGAGGGTGTAGAGAGGGCAGAGAACCTAAGTGCTATAAATAATATTGGAGTGAGAAGGCATCATAACTCTATTTCAATTCAAATTTGAAGAACTTCTGATGAAAGGAGCTCCAATGTGTAGTGGTGCGCTGTTTCAACAGCCCAAAGAATCAATGGGTGAGAGAAATACATGAAGAGGTATGACTTGGAAGGATTTTAAAGACCTTAGCACCTGAAAGCTAAGGTTCTAGTCACAACACCCGGTCCCATGGAGGAGAATTAGGAAGAGGGGCTAAGTAGGAAGGAGCTATGGGCATCACAATGATGTGATTTCGTAACGTTATTTTAATAAGAGTTACAATATGATAAGTCTACGATATTGTGGTACAAAGGAGTATAGAAGACGAATGGCTTAGCAGCTTAGTAAACCGTGAAAGATGTTGGTGTCGCAAGAGTAATTCCAACAACACATATCATTGGGTCAAGGTGAGACGGACCAAGATCTGTAGAGAGAAGTTTAGTCTTGTCTTGTGATAAGAAGTAAATCGTCCCTAATATAGTGTGAAAATTACAAGGAATTAAATAAAGCACAATTCCATAAGTTGAGAGAATCCATGCCACCGTGCCTTTTGATCTTTGTGTAGTATGACTGAGAATTAATTCTTAGTATGGAGATCACTCAAAAGCCCATTCCGATTGTTTAATGATGCATGAATGTGATGAGTTCATCAACACCCCACTACTCCACATAATCATCCCACCACAAACCTAGATAATAGAGCTTAAGTCCATCCTACGAGATCATAGGAATCGATAATGGAGATATTTTTCTATGTCAATCATGACCTACCATGTTTTGATGTTTTGTAAAGATTTCATTTCAAAGAGGAATCAAAATCTATTAGGACAACTAGACCACTCACATGCTCAGACAACTAGGAAGTTTAGACAACTAGAGCATTCAAGATATTTTGTAACTATTTTTTTGAATTCTCTCCCCATAAAAGGGTAAGAAGAACTTAATGAGGAGGTTTTATTTTCCGGGATCCAACAGGTTGTTATTGTCTTGAAAATCTCACAAGTCTAGGTTGTGATGTGTATTTCATTCAGGAAGATTAATGAAGAAGATATGGTGATTCTAAGAATTTGGGATGTGTAGTATGTGTTATTCCTCTATATTCCACTTCATGCATATTTTCTTCTTCAGATATTATGTAATTGTAGTTGCTAGATTCACTCTTAAATTCACAGATTTACATAAGTTATGTGATAGCATATCAAACCTGTGAAATTGTAGATTTATCTATGTTATGTATTATTAGATGATACCTATGAAATTGTAAAGCTACCTGTCTTACGAAATAGATGATAGTACGTGTGAGAGATAGAGTTGAAAGCCTTAAAATGTGCTCCATAATTTTTTCTCCTCACTCCTTTTACCTTTTCATGGTTCTGCTAGGATTTGTTTCTTAGTACTTTGTGTTTATACAACCCTCTACACTAGGTTCCTCTCTTCTATTTCTCCTTTCCATATTTACTGTAATGACAAATTAAGCTGCATTCTCTATGTGTTAGCCACCAAACCTGAGCATTTATTCTTCGGAAAGATACATTTTTAATGTGTATATTGAAGTTTCCTATGAGAAAGTTAATTGAACCAAAATCTAAATCATTTTATATCCACCTCTTGAGTTACACTGATTTATATTCAAGAGAGACTAAAATGTCCTAGGCATTGACCTTTCCTCAACCTAGGGGTTGTCTCTAGGAGCTACAACATCTTTTGGCGCTATTGTCAGGGACTGAATCAGAATATTTTTCCCTGGGTATGACATTAATACATTCCTTTTGTCAGCAGAGAGAAGGAAGTGTGGGTTGAATATCTCTCACCTTGGAAACTCCACCATTTAAAATATTATCTTCCTCATCCTGGCTTTCAAAAGGTCTCATACTCATTCTAGTACTTCTCAGTTGAAAACTCCTTCTGTATTCGACCATCAAAAAATCATATCTAGGGTGACTCGGAAGGAGAGGGCCCCTATTACTCTAGATCTTGTACTCATGTTCCATGAAGTAACAACTTCTAGCTCTTAGAAGGCCTAGATAAAATCCTCTGAGCCCTCTTCCAAAACCTTGGAACATTCAGGAGAGCGTTGTCAATTGTACAACTCATTGTTCTCAAGAACCAAATCTAGGGAGGATTATGTCAATACACCTCTTTTCACTTTCTAGACCCCCCCATAAGTTGAGGAAATTAAATATATCCTCATTAATAGTCTAACTTAGATCATTGCTCAGCCCCAGACATCCATAATCCACATAACTCCCCCACCAGGTTATGCTGTAAATATTATACCACCTCCATTTCAAAACATGGCTTTCCCTAGTTTTCTAGTTAATAGATATGTTCCACTCATCTTTCCAAAACCTCTAAATGGGATGCCGCAATATTACCTTAATCTCCTACCTATATTCACGGGAGAGGATGAGATACTAGCCCAGAAGAATAACAAAACCTTTTGTGCATTTGTTGAGAATGTAAGTGTGGAACATCTATATGTAGTACTAAGACTCTTTGTCCAGTCTTTGGATGGAGAGGCCACGAAATGGTTCAAGAATCTACCAGATGCTTCAATCAATATCTGGGAGGAGATGGAGAACTCTTTCATGCAGAAAGAGGGTGAAAGAAGGGACCATGGATATATCCTTACAGAATTCAATGCAATGCAAAAAAAACATAATGAAGATGTTAAAGAGTTTATAAAGAGGTATAATAAACTATATAACAGTATTTCTACTGAAATTAAACCCCCACAAGTTTCTACCAAAGTGGTTTTTAATGGGGCCTTTGAACCACAATTTGGGTTTACTCTTAGAGAAAGAAGGTCACGTACTCTAGATCAAATCCAAATAGATGCCCTAGAAGTTGAAGAAAAATTCACCTCCCTCAAAGAGTGGAAAGGGAAGGTGGAGTATGGTGATAGGAGGCGGGGAAAGGGAGAAGCCAATTCTTTGAGGTATGCAAAGGAAACCCAAGAATAGAAGTTAGATGAGATGAACAAGCTAATAAGGAATTTTTCTAACAAACTCGTAAAATTGGAGTTGGAAAACAAGAACCCCCCTCAACCAAGTCAACCAACTCCCAACATAAATTTTAATCCCCAATACAGGAGGCCAACTTTGAGTTATTGCAAAGGGAATGAAAGGATCAATCGGACCATATTAAACCTCCTCTATATTTAGAGGATGATCTCAAGGAGATTTTTGAAGAAACTATCGAATTTCAAGAAAACCAATTGTCTTATCTCTCAGAGGGTGAAAATGAAATAGAAGCACAAGTAGGAGAAGGGGTTGAGTTGGACGCCCCACTAGATGATGAGGAGATAGACAGTTATTGCAAACAGTTTGCTGATTTGATGCAAGCCTAGTTGTACAGGAAATATGATCTCACATTGATCTAGAAAAAGGTCTAGGGGGAAATATCAAACTAAAGAAAATCTTCATCCGAGTTCACTAAAGCGAGAAGATAAAGGGAAGAAACCAATCAAGCCTGTCTCACCAACCAAAAAATAATCCTCCTGCCCTATTCCCAATGAGTTTAGAGCCACAAAAACAAACATATTCCCCCCACTGGTAAAGCCAATCCACAATGAGAACAAATATCTTGGCGTGTATGCTAAAATTGATAAAAGACCCACTGCATTCAATATTCATATAGAGTTGGAGAAAGCAAGATATCCGTCCCTTTGATTGAATTATTGAAACCTAGTTATAGAGCTCAAGTGTCTGATTTTATGATTTCACTCACTATTACCCCCTTGGAGGACATCATTAACATGCAAGAATAGAGACTGATGGTTGTGTTTGGACCCCATGTGGAGGAGCAGGACTCTTCCACTGCCCCATTATATGTCACCTTGGTGGTTCATGACCTACTACTACATAATTGTATGCTTGACTTAGGAGAATCTCATAACTTAATGCCATTATTTGTGATGGAACAATTGGGATTGAAATTAACAAAACCATACAAATATCTATACTCTTTTGATTCTAAAAGAGTAAAGTCCCTCGGAATGATAAAATATTTAGTGGTGAATTTAGCTCAAATCCCACTAAAAAGTGTAGTTATGGAAATTTTAATTGATGTCATCCCTGCAAGATTTGGTATGCTTTTGTCCAGGTCATGGGGATAAAAAATTGGGGGTTCCGTCAATTTAGATCTAACATATGCTACCATTTCGATGTTTGGTGGAGAGGAGCGTTGATTATACAGAGAATCCAAATTTGTGAAGAGAGACACGAAGGCAGCATGCTCAAACAATGCCCTAATGTATGGTAAGGAGAAGGATTTTTCTTGTCTGTTATGTTATCACTGAAAAGATTTCAAAGGAAAAGGGTAAGGTAAGGGAGAATTGGTCTTGGTTATTCTCATACTCATTTCATGCATAAGAAGCACTTGGCAAACTTAGGGTCAGCATACATCAGAGTTCTTTGAAGGCTCAAGCAAGGCATGTAAGGTAATCCTAAATTTTGATATAGATTACATTTTGAAAGTTTTCCTTGAAGAATGCTGTTTATTATATTCAGTTTTGAACAAGCTTCATGACATGTGGAGAAATCCATTTCAAGAAAAAGAAAGACTAAAAAAGGTTAAATTTTGGTCTTAAAGCTGTGTTTTGAAATTACACAGCAGTTTCATAGCGCGCTACGAAACTGCTGTAAGTGATGCCTAATGCACAGCAGTTTTGTAGCGCGCTACGAAACTGCTGTAGCTGCATATTGTGATTTGATGGATCATTTTTGTAAGACAAAAGGATATATTTTTGAGGATGGGCATCTGAAAGGGATTACTTACAAGGTATAAACATCAAGCAAAGGCAAAACAAGGACAGGAAGGACATTCATGAACTCTAAACTCTATGTTATGAAAATGGTCATTATCTCATAGTTAGTATTGATTCATAATGCTCCAGGCGCCATTAAAGAATTTTTGCCTTAGCACAAGTATTTGAGCAGGGTATATGGTTGATTTAATGCATTTCATGTGGTTAAAGAGACAGCATGGTTAGCAGAAGGATTCGAAGATGAACATAAGAATGAAACTCTAAAAAGGAGGAGTTTTGTTTCCCTGTTTTTACTAGTCAACTTCCAGAAGAGTTTCTGAGCAGTTGAAAACTCATCTCTGAAAAGTGAAAGAGGTTTTCATTCCTAAGATAATGAAGTACAAAAACCTCTTCTACTTTCTTCAAATCAATTATGATTTGGGAGAAATGAAGGACCAAATTTGCGCTACGAAACTGCTGTAGGTGCAGTTTTTCATCTCCTGTTTTACACCTGTTTTTCAAAGACTCATTCTGGGCGGTAGAAAATATGTTTCTAAAAACCAAGAGAGGTTTTTGTTAAGAACAGATTGTTTCACAAAAACCTCCTTACGTTTTTACAAATACATTTTTTAGGAGAAGTTATGACCTCTGTCCCAAGACCTATTTTTCAGCCAGAACAAAGCAAGGGACAGTTTCCTGTTTGACACGTGTTTTTCAAGGACAGATTCTGAACAGCTGGAGGAATGTTTTAAAAACCCAGGAGAGGTTTTTGTTCTAGAAAACATGGTCTACAAAAACCTCCTTGATTTTTGTAAAATGTGTCATGGATGAAGAGATAAAGGCTCTGCAATTTTCAAGGATCTAAACCTAAAAACAGGGAAACATGTTCCCTAATTTCTAGGGTTTGTCATCAGCAGTTGGGTGACCACGTGGGAGGCTTCATCAAATTCGACTTCATGGAGTGTTAGGTGTCAAAAGGAGTCTTTAATTCCTAGATAAGGTTGTTTTAGTCATAATAAGGAGTTACACTCCTAGTTGTATTAGGTCTCTAGGACTACTAGTTAGTTGTCAAATACATTTAATGGTTTGTTTTATGGTTAGAATAGGTGTCACTGATGGAAAATTCGAATTCTCTTGATGAGGGATGATGGAATCCTAATTTTAAATGCTTTATATAGAGCAAGAGGTCGAATTAGCAAAGGGTTGGAGACTTTTTGGCTCAGCTGCTGCTCTATGTGCAGACTGTGTATATTTTTAACCTAATGCAGATTTCTACTTAGACAACTCAAGATTCATGAAGAGTTCTTGTATGTTCTTGTTATGATGGCATCTTCCAATACTTACATTGCAGTGGTGTTTACTTATGGTACTCAGAATTCATCACTGATGCTCTGACTTCCTTCATAGATAAACTTACTATGTTTCACTGTTTTGTATTGTCATTTCTACACTCGAACTCTATAATGCCTTGACTTCCATGCTAGGTAGAATGCTTTGGCTTCACTATTCAGGATTCATGAAGGATTTCTTATATTCAGAATGTGTGTTGTCCTTTCCTTAGTTTTGTTTACAGTTGCATAGGTGTACAATCACTCAGAATTCACTGATTGTGCTCTGACTTCCTGTGTGCACTTATGAGTTGTGGTTCCATATGTGTGTTGTGTTCTGAATATTCAAATGCTGAATGCCCTGACTTCATGTTAATCTGATCTTGTTGTGGTACTGAAACATACTTTGACTCCATAGCCCAATGGTAGCCAGCCTTCATCTTTCAACCTATAAACATACACAATTACAAACCATAGAGTTAGCCATCTATTCATATCTTTAATCTAAATCATTAACCCTTTGAGAGAGCCCTCTCAGGTTGAGGAGGCTAAGACTCAGCCTAAAGTAGGTCTGAAATAGTTACTTGAAGTCTTCCTGGTTTGCATCCTTCCAGGGCCTGATTTTGAGATAACATGTTATTAGAAGAATATGATCAACTCATAGGAGACACCCAGGTGGAATGTACAACATAGATGAGTAAACAATCATTAGAGAATAATAAGGTATGGAAATTGTATTTTGATGGTGCTTATTCTAAGGAACGAAATGCACAGGTGTGTTAATGGTGTCTCCAGAAGGCAGCGTGAACCCTCTTTCTTTCAAGCTGGAGTTTGAAGCCACAAAAAATGTTGATGAATATGAAGTTTTGTTGCTGGGGTTGCAAGCCGCTAAAAACCTCAACATCGGGTGCCTGAATGTGTTTGGGGATTTAGAGTTGGTGGTGAAACAAATAAGAAATCAATGTCAAACCAAGCATCTATGATTGAAGACCTACAAGAATGAAGTCTGGGATTTAATTGAAAAAAATATCTTAGCTTGCAATATTCTTTTATGCCCAAGGAGCACAATAGGACAACAGACTCCTTGGCCATCATTGCTAGCAATTTTAAGCCTCCCCAAAATCCCTTGCTTAGATATGAAGTTGAGGTCAGGTACATACCTTCAGTACCAGATAATGTGAGGCACTAGTAGGTGTTCAAAGATGAAGAAAAAATAAAGCACTTCATGGAGGTTGTCGAAGAATTCTAAGACTCAGTGATGAATGAGGAGGACAAGGAGCTAATGGAGGAACAAAAAACAAATTGGGAAGGGTCCTATTGCTGATCACAAAATCTTGTAGCTAAAGGGAAATATCATCCCCAGAGGTTTGATTAAATTTGAGAGGATTTTCAACTCGAATGATGTGGATGCCAAGCCAGTTGAACAAGATCTTGAGGAGGAGGTGGAGGATTGTAACATTGGAAACAAAGAATATCCTAAAATCATCAAAATGGCTAAAGGAGTTCCTAGAGAACACAAAAAAAGGTTCCCGCACCTTTTCAAGGAATACATGGATGTGTTTTCATTTGAATACTTTTGATCTTGATGTCATACAACACAAAATTACTCTAAAGACTGGGGTGAAGCCATATAAACAGAAGCTCGGGCAGATTAATCCTCTGTTGCTCCCATAAATTGAAAAGGAGGTGAAGAAACTATTACAAGCTAAGATAATTGTGCCTTTAAGGTACTCTGACTGAGTAGAAAATTTGGTTTTAGCTAGAAATAAGAATGAAGAAACAAGGTTGTGCGTAATTTTAGGAATTTGAGTAAGGCCTTGTTGAAAGATAACTATCACCACCCTAAGATGGATTATATTTTGAAGAAAGCAGTAGGATATGCTCCGATGTCCATGGTAGATGGTTTCTCTAGATATAACCAAGTTTTTGTATAACCTCAGGATCAGAAGAAAACAAATTTTACTACACCATGGGGAAGATTTAGGGATGCCAAAATCCCTTTCGGCCTCATAAATGATGGAGCTACTTTCCAGAGAGCGATGAATATAATATTTGTTGGAGAGCGGGATAAATTCATAGCAATCTATCTGAATGACATAATTGTTTTTTCTTAGTCAGATGAAAAGCACCTCAAGCACTTGGAGCTCACCTTTGAGAAGTGCAATAGGTATGGTTTGTCCTTAAACCCAAAGAAATCTCAGTTTGCTTTAAATGAAGGGAAGATATTGGGCCACATTGTAACAAATGGAGTTAAGATTGATCCCGTAAGGGTGGGGGTTATGAACAATATTCACTTACCTAGGAATAGGAAGGAGATTTAGGTTTTCTTAGGTAAAATAAATTTTATGAGGAGATTCATACCAAACTATGCTGAAATTATCAAAGAAATCATAGAAATGTTGAAGAAAGATAAGGAAGTCAAGTGGACCATAGAAGCCTGAGAGTCATTCTCTAGAATAAAAATGGCTTTTGCAGAATCCCCAATCTTAGCTAACCCAAATTATCAAAGGTCATTCTTAATTTTCTCTTTTGCCTCTCCTAAGACAGTTGCTGTTGTTTTATTGGAGAAAAATAATGAAGGACAAGAACAATCAATTGCATTTTTCAGCGAGGTGTTGTGATATGCAAAGATAAAGTATAATATATTAGAGAAACAAGCTTATGCCTTGGTTAAGTCCCTAAAGGCCTTTCGAATTTATGTTATACAATCCAATATAATAACGCATGTTCCAACTGCCGCTGTGAAAGGCATTCTCATGCAGGGAGACAATGAAGGTAAGAGGGGAAGTGGATTTCCAAATATCAATAATATGATATGGATATCAAACCCACTATGCTGATCAAGGGGCAGGGATTGGCTAAAATATTGTCTCAGGCTAACTGCTAGGCCCTGGACATAAATTTTCTGATTGATAAGGATGGATGAAGTAGTAGAGAAGAGGAGTAGAAAATCATTGTAGCCTCAACGCACAAAATTGATATGAATTACCTTGCCTCACATTGGTACAAACATATTGTCCATTATTTACTTTTTCTGAAGTTCCCGGTAAATTTTGACAAAGTTAAATATAGGGCCTTGAGGTTGCAATATCATAAGATTTTATCTCAAATGGTATGTTTTATTGGAAGGGCCTAGTGGGGATTTTACTATTATGCCTGGCAGAAGAGCAGATTTCCAAGGTAATTGATGAATTTCAAAACTGTCTTTGTGGGGGACATTACAGCTAGAGAGACACGACCCTTAAAATCCTCAAAGTTAGGTTTTATTGGCTGAAACTATTTGGTGAGGTGGATACATATGTTCGAGCCTGTGAGAAATGTCATATTTTCACACAGAAGTAGAAGTTAGCGCCCCTTCCCTTGATCCCTATTTTTGTGGAGGATCCCTTCAGGAAATTGGGGTTAGACTTCATAGGAGAAATACAACTACCATCTAGCGGTCAACACAAATGGATTCTTACAACCACTAACTATTTCACGAAATGGGTGGAGGCCATCCCAACTAGAAATTCCACTGATGCGGTGGTAATCAAGTTTATTGAGGAGAATATCCTTGCCTAGTTTGGCTATCCAAAGAATATTATCACTGATAACGCTCAAGTGTTCAAGTTAGCCAAGTTTCTTAGCTTCTACCAAAAATATTCCATCATTGGGGCACTCCACCACCTACTACCCATAGGGGAATGGACAAGATGAGTCTTCAAATACAACTCTGTTGATGATCCTAAAAAGGACCATATCAGAAAGTCAAAAAAATTGGAACTCACAACTGAAATTTTCTTTATGGGCCAACAGAGTTACTACCAAGAGGCGAGATAGTAAGTCTCCTTTTAAATTGGTGTATGATAAGAATGCAACTTTCCCTATCCAACTAGCGATGTGAGTGGCTAAGATTCTACAAGATGTTGAGGAAGAGCCAAATGATCTAACCATGATAATTAACCAGCTGGTATAACTTCAAGAAATCAAGGAGCAGGTACCTAAAGCTATGATCAAATATCAAGAAAAAATGAAGGCCCTTTTTGAAAAAAAAGAAAGGGACAGATCCTTACAACTAGGAGACTTTGTGCTCAAATGGAATATTAGGAGAAAATAAAAAGGAAAGCATGGGAAGTTTGATCCCTTGTGGTTTGTACCTTTCAAGGTATTTGAAGAAAAGAGAAACAACACTTTCCTAGTGGAAAAAAATTTGATATAGAGGTGCTTGAATTGCCTATGAATGGGTAGTTTCTCAAGATTTATGTCAAGCATTAAAGAGGTCCATTTTCACCCATTGTACATACCAATAATGTTTTAAATTATTGCAGCTTATGTTTTTAGTTTTGTGTACTTGAATAAAGTGACTCCATGCCCAACAGTGAAGGCTACTGGTCTACAGGTTCTCAGCACCTTGCCAGCAAGGAACTATCCCCAATTGGAGTTGATGTTGTCACATGTCATACCATATTATATTTGTGTCAAATGGTCCTATTTTTCATCCTTGGTGCAGAGAAAGACATGTGATTTCTTTCTTGACGAAATGGAAACCCAAAAGGGAGAGCCTAAGTCCAAAAGCTAAAAAGGAGGGTCGAACATCAGGAAATAGATTTTGGAGAAGGGTCAGTGGATCAGGGCCCAAAATCAAAGGGAGAACTGAAATTTTGGGACCCAAAATTCAGAAGGGAGATGAAAACGGAACAGTCAAAATTCGGAGCCAATTATCGGAACCCAATATCAAAAATTTGGGATATTGAGGGACAGAGCATAAGGGACATCAACAGTTTATTTAAAAGTGGACCTGAAATGGAATATCAGAGTAGGTAGTCGGAAGGAGAGGCAGAGAACACATCGAAGCTCGAATTTCAGAGGGTCAATCATTTCATAACTTTGGAGATTGTTGTTTTGTAACCCCTTAAAAATTGTAATTCCTTTGTAAGTGCCGAAATTGCAGAGAAGGGGAAATACAAAGGAAATCATCACAAAACCAAAGGGCCTAGAGACCCTTTCTCTCTCATTTGAGAAGACACATGGAAGTAGGTGATTGGCCCCAAGAAGTAGACGTGACAGATGATATTAGCATGGCGTGGTCATACGATGGACGTGTGGTAATCAATTTCAGCGTTTTTGAGGGCCTAATGGGGAAAGTCTGGGTGACATGTGTCAGCACTCAAGTGGCACCATGTGGAAATGATGATGTCAACATGACATCATTTTAGAGGTCGATCTTTTGGAGGTTGGAGTTTTCGTAACTCTTGTTAAATTATTTGATAAAAAGTTTTGATCTGATAAAGGGGATCCAATGTTAAGCGACATGTGGTCATGACGACTCAGAGGACCAAGGGCATAGAGAGGGTGAAACACCTAAGTTATATAAAGAATATCATAGGGAGAATGCATCATAGCTCTATTTCAATTTGAATCTAAAGAAATTCTGATGAAAGGACCTCTGATGTGTAGTGGCACGTGGTTGCATAATACCAAAGAACCAAGGGGCAAGAGAAAATACACCAAGAGATAGGCCCTAATAGGATTTTAAAGACCTTAGCACCTAAGCATTAAGCCTCCGGTCATAGCACCCGGTCCCATGGAGGAGAAGTCTGAAGAGGGTCTCAGAAGGAAGGAGCTGGGGGCATCAAAATGTTGTGATTTCATAACGTTCTTTCAATAAGAGTTACGATATGATAAGTCTCCAACATTGTGGTACAAAGGAGTATTGAAGACGAATGGGTCAACAACTTAGTAAATTCATGCAGAAGGTTGGTGTCGCAAAAGAAATTGTCTTGGATATCCCACAAGTTTGGGCCATGAAATGCATTCCATTCAAGAAGATTAATGAAGAAGTTCTAGTGATTCCAAGAATTTGGGATGAGTAGTATGTGTTCTTCCTCTGTATTCCACTTCATGTATGTTTTCTTCTTCAGAAATTGTGTAATTGTAGTTGTTGGACTCACTCTTAAATTCACAAATTTACTTAGGTTATGTGATATTGGATTGAACATGTGAAATTGTAGATTTATCTACGTCATGTATTAATAGGTGATACCTATGAAATTGCATAACTACCTGTGTTACAAAATAGCTTATAGTACTTATGAGAAATAGAGTTGAAAGCCTTAAAATGCACTCCATAATTTTTGCACCTTGCTCCTTTTATCTTTTCATGGTTTTGCCAAGATTATTTTCTGAGGACTTTGTGTTTATCCAGGCTTCTGCACCGAGTTTCTCTCTTCAATTTATCCTTTCCATATTTACTACAACAAAAAATTAATATAGATTCTATGTGTGTCAGTCATCAAACCTGAGTGTTTATTCTTGTGAATGGTACATTGTTCATGTGTATATTGAAATTGTCTTTGAGAAAGGTAATTGAACCAAAATCTAAATCATTTTACATCCACCTCTTGAGCTACACTGATTTATATTCAAGAGAGACTAATATTTCCTAGGCACTAAGATCTCCTCAACCCAAGGGTTGTCTCTAGGAGCTACAACAACTACAATGAATTTATGAGAGGCTTGATAGGGGTCTTCTTTCATAACATAATTTTTATTTTGACTTGGAATATATAGACTAAATAGTCCATGTCAATGGTACAACCATTCCAATCAACCACCATCTCATTTGGTTTATAGTCCCCTCAAGAGAAGATTATATGTGGATTCCTAGAACTAGATATGTCAGGAATGTTCCCACCTCTAGAGAGTAGGCTAGCTAACCAATATCCTTGCTACTTGGAGCTAGATTACCTAGCTATTCTAGGATAATGGTTTAGTAGCATGTCGAGAAGACAATATATCGAGAATGATTTCCTTTCTACATATGTGTTCAAGGAAAACACTAAGGTGTACCATAACATAAAAATGCAATTCACAATGAGATAGAGGACCTAATAGAAGTGCCACAATAATAAATTAAGATTACGAAAATAAAAATTGTGTAACATAATCATGTCATTTTTTTTGGGTGGATATATCTAGTAGATATGAGATGCTCAATGACAAGAACAACTACATTGGATCAATGTTGGGGACTTACCTGTGAAATCCTTATTTAAATTCCTTTCCATGGAGGAGGCCACCAAGTATGTTTCTACACAAAATACCTCTCTAATCAAACTTCTAATATGGAGGAAATTGAAAGAAAGTTTGCGGAGCATTTTAGAATGTCTTTCCAAACTCACTAGATATACATAGAGTGGCATAGAGCTACCAAAATACCTTAATCTTATACCATGCAAAATTGGTAAGGAATAGAGTCGAGGATGTAAACCAACCTTATTCCTGAATGAGATTCCTTCATCCCTACGTGAGATGGTTGATGATAAGACATGTTTCCTTGATGGATTTCCCTAGTAATTTTACAAGGTGACCTAAGAATTTGTGGGGCCGAATATGAAGTCCTTTGTAAGAATTCATTGGGTGTGGAAATTAATTGAGGGATTATTACATCAATTCCTAATGTAAGGATCCAATGCTCATTACCAATTGGAGGCCCATCACTGTTCTTAGTTCATATAAAATTATAGAAAAATCGATGGTTTTACATAGTATAAAAATTCTTCCAAAAAATATCTACCCCAAGTAAATTTATTTATTTTAGGGAGGTAAATACATGATAGTGTGATCATAGTTTAAGAAGGTGTGGAGTGGTCTAAATTAAGCAACATTGATGTCTTATTTTGTTGGCATTATGGCTAATATGTTGTCCTTAATGGCAACCTACATGTCAAATATGTCCCTGATGTCAACTTGGTTATAATATGATATGTTATAGAACTGCTACTAATAACATGAATGATGGTATAGGAATTACAAACGATGAGAAGAGTATAGACAGTTAAGTCACGAGATGCATGAAAAATATGATGTTTGAAAAGTATAAGAAATCCCTGTGAAGAAGAGTCACGTACATACCCAGGTTTATTGAACAAAAGTTACATATGTAACCCTACCCATGGAAAATTGAAAAGCAGGAGCCTTTTCCATGGTGATTTCCCACAGTATTATGACAACAATGTCTATTTGATCCAATAAAAATTTACTGACAACAATTACCAAAGGATTTTCGTATTTTATTCACAAGGAAAATGGCTATATAAGGATAAGGATATCAAGGAGTTGAGTGTGCAATGAAATGGAGTATTCATGTGTGAGCTAATCTGGAACATGTGTGCACTAGGGGGTAAGGAGGAGCTCAAATCTAAGAGATATGAATATGTGTTGAAATATATGCTTGATTGATTTTCTTGTTGCAAAATCCTCGAATTAATAACAATGCAAGATTTTTGGTTATAATATTACTGTGACTTGGATCTATGTGCATATATCTATGTTTTTGAAAGAGTTTGTATGAAGGTCAAAACTAATGCTTGTGGAATAAGTTTTATGTATTTATTGATTAATTTTTTGAGATCTATACATGGGTTGTATTGCTAAATATTGTGTGCATACAAAGATTTTCCTATGAATAATCATGTATATTGTCTAACTAGTAGTGATTTCGTTCGTCCTTTTATTCGTAGATGAATATCGGCTTTAATTCTATTGATTGATCATTGACAGAGGTTGATGAAGTCACTGCGATGGATGATTTATTGCTAGGGATTGATAAATATTTATTGAAGATACGTACCCTAGTGTTATGCATGTGAAATGTGTATATACATGGATCCTCTTAAAGACATTCGTGTATATATTTTGACTTGATAAGGGTTTGTTGTGTTGTTCAGTGATGGTAGTAGATTGGTTTGGTATTATTTATTCTTGATTGTAAAGGATTTCTTGGTCAAAATGTTTGGTATCAAATTGGTGATCTGAGATCGGTTGTGTGTTTATTTTGATCAGTGATTGGTGGGTTTTGCAATATCTGGTTGCAATAATTCAATATTGGTATTCAATGATTTAGTGGTTGGTTCAATGATTCAGTGATCGGTGTATGGTATCTTGGTATTTGGCATGAGCACATTGTTGGGTGTGTATCCACTTTGAAAATTTAATGAAAGGTGGCCTACATGCTTTGAGGGTTGATTGAGACAGGTGGATCCAGGGTGAAAATTTTGAAATGTGGTCCATGAAGGTGATGAGGGTTGGAGCCTTCATTGGGTGCTAGAGAACTAGTGGAGGTTGTAGTCTCCTACAAGTAGGAGTCTGTGTGCTGGTAAGAGTCTGCAAAAATACAAGATGTAATCCCAAAGATAATGCAGGAAATAAGTTGTATGATAACAATGCAAAGTCAATAAATGTTATCTTCGGAGGACTAGCAGAATCCAAATTTGCGAATGTCATGCGGCTAGACATAGCAAAATTTATATGGGATAAGCTTGTGTAGAGCTATAAAGGCGATACTAATGTAAAAAATGTCAAACTTCAATCATATAGAATTCAATGTGAGTCTCTTATAATGCATGATGATGAGAACATTGCAGAATTTTCTTTAGAGTGGATGATATTTTTAACACAATGAGAGTAATTCATGATAAGATTGAAGATGTTACAATTTTTTAAAAGATATTGAGATCTCTAACCCCCTAAGTTTAACGAAAAAGTTTCAACCATTGAAGAATTGTAGGATTTGAAACAACTATCTCTAGATCAATTACATGGGATCTTAATAACTTATGAAATGAGAACAAAAGGGAATACATCATAAATTAGACAAGTCGCCTTCAAATCCACCTACACAGGAAAAGAAAAGGAAGAGCCTAAAGATGCAAGCTACATTTTAGAAAGAGGAAGAAGCAATTTTTTGGAGGAAGTTACAAAAAGGAATTGGTAAGTTCAAAGGTAAAATTCCCTTTAAAAGTTTTTCTTATGGAAGAGTAGGACACTACACATCGAAATGTCCATATAAAGAAAACCATGGTAAGAAAGAGAATGGAAAGGAAGTATCCAAGAAAGATGTCAAAAATAAATTCTCTACAAAGAAAAGATTCTATTTTAAAGAAAGTGAAGGCTTATCTAATGATCAGGTAGATTCAAATTCAGATTCTAAGACTAGTTACAACATACTTATGGCTCTTGAAGATAAATCTGAAAATTTTGAAATGGAATATTTTGTGAAAATTCCACAACCAAAATCCTATCGTAGCAACTGGAAATTATTCTCCTAATTTTTAATTTTATTTAACAATTTATTTTTTGTTTTCTAGGGAAAACACTAAATAAATCAGACTAGAACCTTCACAAACAAAATACTGTGGAAAAATGAAAATGATGGAAGCTAAGAAATGTTATCACACACACATGAAAATAACACAATTATTTTTGGACAAAAGTTCCTAGAAAAACACAACTTGGGAAAACTGGTGCAACAACTGAGGGTTTTATTATTAAGTAGCAGTGATAAATTATGAGTAAAATTGGAAGCAAAATCGGGAAATCCTATAGAGAAAAATAATGGAAAAAAACTAGTGAGGAATTTTCCTCACCCCACAGGTAAATTCCCAACACGAATTTCCTTAAGAAATTTGGCCCTATGACCCTCTGTGTCAGCCTTTGCGCTACTATGTGTAGCCTGTTGGATGTCCAGCCTCAGATGGGTCTCTGATGAAGTCATTCTACCTTCTTCTGACTGGAAACGTGTTTCTCTGACACTCTAGTACTCCTTCCCAACCTCTAGAATTGAATACGTCTCTGCCTCTCAGCATATCGATCTTTCCTCTAGAGATTGTTGCACTACCCCTATGTCAGCGTCTCTATGGCTCTTATTCCTTTATGAAAATTCACTCTATCGATCTGGAATGCCTCTTCCAACCTCACTGTCTCTGCCCCCCTCTCACTGCTTCGATCTCTGGCTCTATCTGGCAACTGACTGCTGCTTCTCTGGAAATCGACCATTGAATTAAACTGATCAAGTGTCCTCTCCATCACCACATTGACCTCCTCTTATAATCCTTAGTTGGAGCACCAACAACCAATATTAAAACACAATCAATGGCTAGGATGATCTCGGATTGATCCGTGTGATTTTCTAGGTGATTCTCACCTTGACTTAATTAATACAGATTAATTAACCATATTCCCTAAGTTTAGACATAGGAAATATTTAAAAATTGGTTAATAATATAATAAAGTCATTTGTAGGTAGATTTTTCAAAAACTATTTATGGCTTTTGGAGATCTGATGTATTCTAGCCTCTCCACCAAATTTTATGGCTACAACACATTCGATTCTACAAAAACTAACACTTCCTCTTAGTGAGAAATGTTTTCTAGTGTTGCACTCATTCACACAACACACTTGTCTCTGCATTATATCTTACCATGTTGTTGATGTCTGGTTGTACTTCCCACCAACCAATACAAAACTATGATATACACTGCATCTTTGCTGCTACTAACACTATCATACTGCTGCCAACAATACATATGCACTACAACTCCCTCTCATTTGTTGTTGCTGCAACTCCAACATCTGCAACTAAAAATAATCCAAAGTACTGAACCAACTGTATTCAGTATGATGCATTTGTCTCCTAAGTCTATGACTTCTAATAGCATCTAAACTGTCATTGAGGGATTTGTGTTGTTTCTGACTCTGCACGTGCCAGTTGCACTGCTAAAAACTCTGCATTATACTCCCCAACATCTGACTGCTACTAGTATGCAACTGTCACTCTGGTATTGACTGCATGCACTACCATTGATCTGTCCCACTACTGAATACTCCGAGCCCTCGTAGCTAGGTGATGATCCATGAGGTGGACTCCTCAAGTATCCTACCCAGTTGTAGCACTATGGGACTACAACAACAAGTCACCCCACCTCACTCTTGGAGGTATATCGGAAAAAATCGCAAAGTCTTCCTCCAGCCTGGAGGAAAGTTTATCAATCTCTGTTGAAGCTTCCTACTAGTCTTGCTTCTCCTCCTTGTCCTTCTTCCTGAGAGGACACTGGGTATTGTAGTGACCGAGCTCACCACACCTAAAGCACTTGAACTTTGACATGTCCTTCTTCTTCTTTCTCTACTCCCTTTGTCCTTGACGATGACCCTTTGATGCGAGGGCCACATTGTCCTCCTACTTCACCATGCTCGACCTGATGTTGCTACCACTGATGGAGATATTTAATAGATCTCGTATCAACTCCTATTTCTGCAAATCAGCCCACATTCTATCCCAATCTGGCATCCTATCTCTTCCCAATATGCTTTGGATAAAGATCTTCCACTCCTCTGAGACACTATTGAGTTCCAATCTCACTAGCTCTGTGGGTTGAGGCACTGCCCCAACATATGACAACCAATCTAAGACCTTCTAAATCCTAGAAAGGAAGGGGCATATTCCTTCGCCTTTCTACATCTAGATGAGTCTCATCTTCCCGTCTAGGTACATTTTCCATTGCTCGGAGTGCCATGCTAAAATGTGGAGAGAGCATCTCACATCTGCTTGGTTGTATATTTTTAGCTATATGTGAAACAACATGATCCCAAACTCCATATAGGATCAACCATTTTGCCCATGCCATCTCCTTCTTTTACTCTTTCAACTAATCTACATCCTGAGGAAGTACCACCATTGAATCAATATAGGATTTCAAGCCATATTCATCTACAAGAAAGGACATCCTTGCCTTCCAGATGATGTAGTTGGAAGCTCCATCCAACCTGTCCCGATCATGAAGGCCAATAGTGGCCATCTCAATGAGTTATCGAAAATTTCCTCTTTACTTTTGCTCAGTTGCTTCTTTTCTATTCACACCCTATTCTGGAGTGAGAAGATCTCCTCACAATGACTACTGATTTGCAAGGAAAAGTCAAACTTCTTGAGACTAAAAGTTTCCTCAGGAACATTTTCCCTTTGTCTGTTCTCTTCTCTCTTCCACCCCGCAACTAGCTTTGCTCTAGTGAGCTACTACAAAAACCTCTACGTCTAGCTAGAGATCTTCTTAAGGAAAAAATCTTCACTTCTCCCTTTGCCTTTAGAATCACTTGATCTGGTAGGATCGATTTTTTTGCCCCTCACTCAAAAAAATCAAACCTCCACAAGTAACGCGACCACCTGGAAGAATGATTGTGCTTCCCTTTGAGAATTTTGGCCTACTACCTACATTGAGAAATAGAATTCCTTCTTTCACTTCTAAGCTCCCCAGCTGATCAACTTGGATCTTATACAATGTGAAATTCTACAACCGAAATCCTATTGCAACAATTGGAAATTAGTCTCCTAATTGTTAATTTTATTTAACAAATTATTTGTTGTTTGCTATGACAAATACTGAATCAATCACACTAAAATCTTCAAAAATAAAATATTGTGGGGAAATAAAAATGTTGGAAGCTGAGAAATGCTAGCACACACACATAAAAATAACACAATATTTTTTGACAAAAGTCCTCGAAAAAACCCAACTTGGGAAAACTAGTGCAGCAACTCAGGACTTTATTATTAAGCAACGTGAGGAATTATGAGTACAATTATATGCAGATATATGGAAATCCTATAGAGAAGAATGTTGGCAAAAATCTAGTGAGAAATTTTCCTCACCCCACAGGTAAACTTCCAGCATGACTTGCCTTCAAAAATTCAGCCCTCTCACCTTCTACGTCAGCCTCTGTGTAGCTTGCTGGACTTCTAGCCTCAAAATGGGCTCTAATGAAGTTGTTATGCCTTTTGCTAACCACCAAGGTGCTTCTCCAGCACTCTAGGACTCCTTCCCGACATCTAGAACTGAAAATGTCTCTCCCTCTCAGCAAATCGATCTTGCCTCTAGAGACTGCTGCATTGCCCTTACACCAGCCTCTCTACGGCTCTTTTTCCTCTCTGCAAATGCACTTGCTAGATCTGGAATACCTCTTCTAGCCTCACTGTATCTGTCCGTCTCTCACTACTTCGATCTCTGGCTCTCTCCTACAACTGACTCCTGCTACTCTGGAAATCAATCTACCAAAAAATCGAACTGATCATGTGTCCTCTCCATCACCACATTTACCTCCCCTTATAATCCTATATTAGATCACCAACGACAAAGATTAAAATATAATCGATGGCTAGGATCATCTCGGGTCGATCTGTGTGAGTTTCTAGATGATTCTCAACTTGAATTAATTAATACTGATTAATTAACAATGTTACCTAAGTTTAGACTTAGGAAATATTTAAAAACTAGTTAACAATCTAGTTAAGTAATTTATGAGAAGAATTTCCTAAAACAATTTCTGGGTTTTGGAGATCTCATGTATTCTAGCCTTTGCACCAAATTTTGTGGCTAGATAAAATTTAATGTTACAAAAACTAACATATTTAATGAAGTCATTTAGAGAAATGGATAGACTTACAAATTCAAACAAAAAAACTAGAAACTAAATAAAGAAGTATGGTCAAGGAAATAAACCCGTTAAAGACTCTTTTAGAAGCAACCAATAGAAGCAAGGAAGTATTAATGAAACAACTTGAAGAAAAGGAAGGGAATTTTGAAATGATAGAATACAAAATAGTAACACTAAGGGATGATTATGAGAAATCAAATTCAAAATCACATTGGAATAAAATAGGTAAAGGCATCTAAATCACTATAGAAGATTATTAATGAACAACTCTCTCTTCTAATTGAGATAAGCATTGGATACAATCACAAGGTTTCAAATCCATAAGGGAATGATAAAGACAAGCATAAGGCTTCTCAAAATAAAATTGAATGACATCCATCAAGATCATACCTTAGGTATAAAAGATGGCTTCATGGATATTGTCTTTCTTGTAACTCATTTGGGCATAAGGCCACTAATTGTAGGTCAAGCAAATGGAATGGAAGTAAACAAACATCTAGTTCCACGAAATGGTATAAGTATCACAAATTTGAACACATGATCAAGAATATTTGGAAGAAGAAGGCGCATGAATCAGAGACATAGGGAAGAAATATCCTATTGTAGTCTATTGTACTTAATGCATACTTCTAACATAGACTGCATAAGTAAATGTGAGGTACATAGCCTCATGAAAAGCATATGACGATTATCAGATCCACAGGATCAATGGTGTATGATCTCAAGAGGAGCTATGCATGTGTAGCTTGATGATGATTCCACATGTTGCTATATTATTCTTTTGGTGATTTTTATGTTACTGATGTTGCATATGATGAAGTGATTGTGATCAGGAACAAATATGGCATGTTGAGGGAGAGTTGTGGGCATGCAAAAATCAACATTTTTATATTTTGTGTGTGTTTCTTATGAAGGAAATTCACGTATGTACGTGGTTATTGACTTATAAAGTCGCATATGTTTCTTTGTGGTGATAAAGAAGTGGCACAGATTCAAAGAGAGCTCCTCATATGCTTCCATTAGTTCATTATTGGCATTCTGGTTTTGATATTGATTTGTTGCAATATGTTAATGATGTCCATATTGGTGATGAAGAGCTGAGATAGGTTAAGGGGGAGCATATTCTATGTTTCCAATGGTTCAATGTTGACATTATGGTTTCTGATGAGTCCATGGTTATTGTTGTTACGATCAATCTTCTTACACTTTCTAATTACTATTCGAGGATATATATGTTGTTGTAACTTCTTGGGGTATAGGTGATGAAGCTATTTATGGTGTCTTATTATTGATGTTGTTGTATAAATTAGTCATACACCCGATGATGAGGACATGTACTTTATGTTCACTATTGATAATTAATATGTTTTCGATCAGATCTATTCTACTCAATGGATTGTGATGTTGGAGTTCCTCTTTGTTTTTCACATATGTTGTTGATGCATGGAGAGAATATGTTGTTGTATATGTTTCCTATGGTGTTTTTATCCTAGAGATTTGATACTTGAGGATTGTGGTTATTTTTATATATATGTTGACCTTGATGGAATGAGGCCAAAGGGATAAGTTGTTGACAAAGATTTAATGTAAAATCTTATGTTGCTACTGGTGTTGCTTAGTGCTTCTTGGATGCATTACATATTTTTCCTTGAGATGTTGATAATAGAGATTGATGTTACACTATGTTATCTACTTGATGATATACTGCTTGCAGATGATGAGTATGGTTATATTGTTGTAATTTTTTCATTATATTGTTGTTGTCATATAATTATGCTTATGCGGAGCATTTTGGTTGTTGGTTCTTATCATAGTTTTGCAACAGATATTTCATTGTTACCCACATGTTGATGGCAAGATCTTTGTTGCTCATGGATGCCATGTATTTGTTTCATTGGCTTGCATAAAGGAGAGCACACTTGTGTGTATTGTATCTCATAGAGACACCCATGGTGTCAAGCATGTATTGTAAATTTCGTTAAATCAATTATGTATGGGCTAATGAGTGTCCAAGTCATGTCTTATTTTTCATACCATTGATGTATCACTATTACATTGGGTTAATGATGTAAAATTGGAGAGGTCATATGCACTTATGGATAGTCATGTTTTTGTTTCATTACATATCTCTTAAAGGTCAAATATATTCTTAGGGAAGCATGGTTAATATGAAAGGTTATTGTAACATCTTGGAATTGTGCTTCTTGGTTCATAATAATAAATCAGATTTATAATGTTGAGCATGATTTGGGAAGTTCTTCTAGCAGAATGGTTATTTCGTTTTCGCTTGATGTCAAAGGGGGAGAGAAGACTTGTTGTTTGCAAGAGGTTACCATCAAGTCCAAAGGGGGATATTATTAGCATTATGGATAACATGTATTCCTTGATGGAAGCCTCCATGTCAAATATGTCCTTGACGTCAACTCGGTTATAATATGATGTGTTATAGAAATTATACTGATTACATGAATGATGGTACAAGAATTACAAAGGATAAGAGAGATTATTGACAAATTAGTCATAGGATGCATGAAAAATATTAAGTTTGGAGATTATATGTGACCTCTGTGAAGACGAGTTCCATTCATACACAAAAGTTGTGTACGTGATCCTACCAATGGAAAATTGAAAACCATGAGCCTTTCCCATGGTAATTTCCCGCAGCATTATAACAACAATGTCTATTTGATCTCATCAACAACTACCAACAACAAATACCAAAGTATTTTCCTGTGGTATTGTTAAGGAAAATGGCTATATAATGAGAAGGAGATCAAGGAGTTCAGTGTGTAATGAAATGGAGTATTTATGTGTGATATGATATGGAACAGGTGTGCACCAAGGAGTAAGGAGAAGCCTCAAATCTAAGAGATCTGAATATGTATTGAAAGACATGCTTGATTTATCTGATTGTTCTGAAATATTTGAATTGCTAACAATGCAAGATCTGTGGTTATAAGAGAATTATGATCTGGATCTATGTGCAGAGATCTGTGTACAACAAATTTTGTATGCAAAACAGAGATAATTCTTGAGGGAAAATTTTTATGTGTTTATTGATTAAAATGTTGAGATTTGTACATGGGTTTCATCCCTGAATACCACATACATATGTGGATCTGCCTCTGAATAGTCATGTATATTGTTTGAATAGTCACGTATATTGTCTGAATAGTTGTGATTTGGTTAATGTTGTTATTTGTAGATTAATATGTAGTTTAATGTTATTGATTTATGATTGACAAAGGTTGATGAAGTCACTGTGATGGATGATCTACAACCAGGGTTTGATAAACATTGATTTAATATTTGTACGCTAGTGTTATGCATGAAAAACATGTATATACACAAATCCCCTTATTGAAAATTGTGTATATATTTTGACTTAATCATGGTTTATTGTGTTGTTCAATTATGATAGTAGATTGGTTCAATATTATTTTCTCTTGATTGTCAAGGATGTCTTGCTCAAAATGTTTGGTATCTGATTGGTGATATAAGATTTGTTATCTTTGTTGATTAGATAATGATTGGTTTTTTGTGCATTATATATTTGCAATAGTCCAATATTGGTATTTCGTGATTCAGTGGTTGGTTCAATGATGCAATGATTTAGTTTCAGTGATGTGGTTTTCAGTAATCAGTTTATGGTATCTTGGTGTTTTTCTTGAGTACATTGGGTGTGCGTCCATATTGAAATTTAGATGAAAGGTGGCTTGCATTTTTTGATGTTTGATTGAGATAAGTGGATCTAGTATGAAAATTTTGAAACATGGTCCATGAAGGTGTTGAGGGTTGGATCCTCTAGTAAGCGATTTAGAGCTTCCTTCTAGTAGGAGCCAATAAAATTGATTAGGGGGATGTACCTCCCTCCTATTGGGTGTTGAAGAATGAGTTGTGGTTGTATCCTCCTGCATGTTTGTAAGAGTTTACATCAGTACAATATGTAATGAATATTTCTTTATAATAAAAAAAGTAAGACAAAGATGACAAAAACTATGGTTTTCTTCCAAATTTTGTTTCCACCTAATATATTGGTATCCCTATGTGTTGATGTGTTGCTTATATGTTATGGTTTATCTACTCTTTACTACTCATAACTAATGAATAATGAATGACAAATAAATTGTTGATGCAATGGTTAAAGTTAAACAATTGATGGAAATTGTGAAAAAATGGTAATCTACATATACACAACTTTCATTCACTGAAGGCACATACACACGTGAGTTATATTAATAACAATAGCATACACTTATATAAATTTAAAATTGAGGATTAAGTGAAATAAAAGTATTGATTCACACACCCCACCACCCCCCTCCATCTTAGTAGTTTTCTTAACACATTCAAGAATAATTTATTTTAGGAGGCCTGTGGTTGCATGAAAGGGCACTTTATTATTGCAATGCTTCACGCTTTAGATTGTTCCATCCTTTATCCATGGTTTTGAATAACTATTTTCAAAATTTTCATCCTATATTTAGATTAAAATATGAAAATAAAGGAAGTTAGAATCTCCAGGTCCATTAAGCATGTAGACTCTTCGGCACCATTAGGAAAAAGTGCCCCTACCATCTTTACTTTATGTTTTAGAATTGAATATCTTATCTATCTTAATTTCTCTAAAGTTAATTTGGGGGTGGTTCAAATGATTCCTATCCCAAAATTATATGTTGAGAAATTAGTTAATGGTCACTTAATGGATGATTCATTATTCATAAGATCAAAATCCATAGTTATTGAATTCATAATAGGGAATTTTATGCACCTTCTATGTATCCCCATGTTCAAAAATTTGAATAGGATGAATGTAATGGTAGAAACAAATCCCATAGTCTATGCTTAATTGGTTGGCCTCATAATTGGATGTGGATTTATTTAAACTATATATTAATATATATAAAGATGATAGAGTTAAGAGGGTTCACGTAGCTAACTCGAAGCTCTGCAACACCCCACCAAATTTTGGTACCTTGGGTATTATTAAAACTATTATTTAAGCACAAGTAATTTGCACCAAATGAGATGTTAAATTTATGGAACACATAGTAGCTTGGAAGGTTCTTCAAGGAATTATATTCCACGGGCCTCACCACTTGGAAAGTGTACATGGAAATGCATCTTTTTTCAAACCGTTTTCCTTGCTCCTCAAGTTAAGATCTCTAGAAATATTTTTGTTAAGAGAATTTGTAATACATAGGTGTTGTTAAATCCTTTCTCCCTTGGAACGGGTCTCCTATATAAGATGATCTATATTTTAATGTGGATATATTTGGGTGATTACCTATAAATCTATTTAAGTGGAATCCCTTGGTTGAGTCCCTTTGGTTCTTCAAATTATGACTCTTCGAGCACATCATTCACTCTACTAATTATCTTTTGGAGAGTACCCTCTAAATTTTAGCTCTCTTCCCCCATCTTCAAGAATTCATTTACTCTGGAAATTTCTCATAAATTCATATCAAACCACATTGAATGGATCATTCCATAACATATAGTGCTAAAACATATCCTTTAGGTGCCTTGGGGTTGATAGTGTGATTCAAATTGGGGTGAGGCCCTGTCTTTCTCCAAGTAAAAATAAACCATGGGATATATGTGGCTTGAACCCAAACCCTTCCTCGAAGATGAGCTGAAAAAGTTCTAGCCACTTAAATGAAAACATAAAATGTGGATATTCATACTTCAAAATTTCTATTAACTACTCTTGAAACCTAAATAATATTTATCTACCTAACTCGTCGTTATGGGACATCTGTCATTTTATAAGGTTGAATTAACTAGGCATGTCAAACATGCATTCTCCATGATGTGGGAAAGATAAAACCCTTAAATATTTCTCTTCTTTTCTCTTACGAAAGCTACATGGACCTGTGTTAAGTTTTACACTAAGAATATAACCTTGTTTCCTTTCCATGTCATGTTTCCTTATTAGGTGATTTTCATTCCCATGATATTGAATTCCAAACTACATGGATTCTTATCAAATTTTATATTCTCTTCTATCTTTAAAAGAGGAAAAATGATGTTTTTAATGCAAATGTCTCTTCACACAACCTTTTATGATATAATGGCACAATAATATTTGCCAACATGTGAATGCATATCAGAGTATAAAGGCATAAGTTGTAGGTTAAGATGGAACCTTTACTATGGTTGTTGGAGCATTGGCATGGGACCTCATGCACCAGGTGCATAGTGTCACTTTACCATATTTCTCAAGATATTCCATTTCTTCCTAATGGCCAATTTGGTTGGTTACAACAAAAACTATCACCTATTATAAAGCCTCATAATGTGCATCACACGGGAGAGTTAGTGACTATCAAATCTAGAAATTCCCCCCAATGTTTAGTGAAGGACTTAATCCAATTGAATGGATTATTCCCTAGTAGTGCCTAGGGTTCTTGTAAGCCAAGGATATTAAGCTAAGATCCCCATAAGGATTGTCTAATGTAAATTCATTTAATGAAGGTATGGTGAATTAGGGTTTGAGGTGGCTAAAGGAATAAATTCCATATTTGGGTTCATGTGAGCTATGGGTCAATATAAATACTATGGTTGACCTAAAGAGTCTCAAATATGTTTCCTAAATGTTCCAAACCCAAAAAATACTTAAGGATGTTATAAAATATGGTTTTAGACCAATAAATTGTAGTGAAACAATAATTTATAACAATGGAAAATTTAGCCATGAAATTAGTGATTAATTTATGAGAAACAAAGGATAAATTAGAGATTAAAATAAGGAAAATTTTACAATATGTTTTTATAATTAATAAGGAATATAATAAAAAAAGCTTGACATCAACCTTAGAAAATGGCTAAAAAGTGCTTGAAAAACCTCATTTTTTGTTTTCAATGATCTTTTAAACAACATATAACCCTAGGAAATCCATCATCAATCATTAAATGTTGAAAACATAAGTTTTGTTTATTTAATTTAACCCTAATTTACTGTGAAATAAAAAGAAAAACTATTTTTATATTTTAAAAAAATGCCAAAACTGAGATAGACTACTTCATTCTCAATCTAGGTCATATGGAATCTAGGATACAAAAGTTTATATGGATTCTTTGGAGTCATTCCAAATCGAAACATACTAGGAGATATAAACAAATTTAACATAGGGTTTGATATTTAGGTTCTTAATTTTCTAAATGAGTAAGGGAAATAAAAACCTACTTCCATTCCTCAAATACTTGGGGGGAGGGTCAAGCTCAAAAAGGAACAATGAGGTGAATACCAAATTAACTAACTTAGCACAAGAACATTAATCCCATAAAATATAATGCTAACGTAAAGAAAATAAAATCATACTTAACCACGCAACATCCAAGATCCACCATAAACATCCATGACATGAGATCACACCACCTCACAAAACCACCAAATAAAGTTACTCAACTAAGTCTCCATATTGTGAAAGAAAAATAAATCTCTAATCAAGAGAAGGATCCAAGTGTGACTTTTTGAGTACCCCATCTAATGTTTTTTGGCATTTTTCCTAGCAATAAAACAATTATATAAAATGTTTTTTTTCACTCACAAAAGACCTTATAACCTTTTAGAGTTATTGTAGTTATAGCAGATATGTCACAACATGTGGGATATTTATATATTTATTTATTGTCACAATTGCGACATTAGATGACTAGTCAAAGTCAAAGATAACCATAAAAAACAGTCAAATTAAAATCATAATGCAAAAAGCCATATGTCATCATAATTACGATGATAGATGTTGTCCATCGCAATTCTGACTCCTAAAATAGGTCATCAGAATTGTGACCAACAAAATTTGTCATCGTAATTACGATGACCTAGAAATAGTCCATCACAATTTCGACTTCTTAGAAAAAGGTTGTTGGAATTGTGACGAACACAATGACTTTATCATTGCCAAAACTAAAAGATAATGACATTTTTCTTGAACTTTGCAACAATATGGGCCATACCATCAGACTATGTAATTGGAATTTAGTCCTATATGTAGTATTTGAATTTTATCTTCAACTCTAGTTTTGGTGCTTTGGTGGAAATCATGTTCAATTCTTTTGTTATTTGATTACTCTATTCCAATTATGAGTTTGTTAACCAATTTTCTAAAGAATTCTAAGATAATTCTTTGCATAAGATGTTGTATAGGTCTAAATTCTATGGTGTTGGCCAAAAATATTAATTGATCATTGCCTTTCCAAATTGTGCTTTCAACTTTTATATCATATCTAATGTTTTGTTATTAATCAACATAAAAATAAAGGTTCGATAGGAAATTTGGGTCTAAAAGATGTACTCCATCTATATTATTTAATTTAATCATTGCTATGACATTTAATTCTAGATATAGTTCTTTATATTGTAGCTATGTTAGTTATTGTCTAATATTTTTTAATAAGGAATACTTATAACAAAGATCTATAAACATTACCAAATGAGGGAGACTATGATTTCTAACTTTACGCTTACGTTTTATGTGAATAATCAAATTTAGTAAATTCTCGCAATTAAATAATTAATGTGAATTTAAAGTGAATGTACTACTTTTGGGTATATTTTCATGTTCCATCCATCAATTAGGTGTAAGACCTATTTGAAAATGTTACTAGGTTCAATCTTCATAATTATCATTGTACTTGTATCAATATGTATTTCATGTAAAAAATCAAGAAGAAGAAAAATGTTTGTTATTATTATTTCATTAGTTAAGCATGTTCTTCATGCTTCTAGGATTTTTTGAGTCAAAGAGTCAAAGTCCTACTTGGAATTCTTGTAAATAAGAAGGAAAAAGAATTTTTGAAAATGTAATTTGGGTAAATTCACCTCAAGAGTCCAAGTCAGCCCTCCTAGATGTGAAGTTGGATGACTGAAAGGATGTGTATTTTCGCATGTTAGAACAATTATATATCGACATATGTCCTCCACCAAAATACATGTAATTTGATACTTCTATGTGATGAATTATGAGATGACATGATATACAGTTTCCTCAGACTAAAGAGATGAAATGATGTGAGCTTCCTAAGGTTAAAGTTCTGAATTTGATTCAACTTTCGTTGTCTAGATATGAAAACTCTTTCTGACTGAAGATCTATAACATATATATGTGATTTGTTTGTAGAGGATTTGAAACATATGCAAGTTTCCTATGGTAAATGGTTTATGTGAAGTTCTTTGTAGATGATCACAAGCCTCCTATGGCACATGAGTTGAGTTTGATGGAAGGTATTGTGATTGAAATTTATATTATTTCCTATGAATAAAATGAGGAATTTGGAGGGCTTGACTTGGCATCTTGGAGGTTGAATTCTTGTTAGTCTTGGGTATTAAATTTCTCACCATGATCTAATTTTATAAGAAGAAAAATTATTTTGGGTTATTCCCCTTGTGGGGTTTTTTCCTTGACATGGAGCCTACATCTTTGTGTTATGTTCTCTTATGTGATGTTCATGTTATGTACTTTTGGTAATTTCTTGATGAAAGAAGGAGATATAAATTTAGTAAACAAGCCAACAATTTCACTAGTAATTATCATAATAGAGAAAACAACCTTAATTCCTAAGATTGTTGATTTCTCAACATGGTATTAGAGCTAAGGTTTGAAGAAGGAGGCCTGAAGATCACATTTTATTAGCATTTGAAGAAGTCCAAAACATCTAAAAAGGTTTGAAACATATATTGGTAGATATATACTATCTGTAAGGAATCCAAGCTCAAAAAAATTCAACATGTGCACTTGTTTGGAAAGAAGAATAGATATCTAAAAAAATAATATGAGACTTTGTGGTAACTAATTAATGGATCCAATCTTGTGGAAGCCTAATTCTCAAAATCAAAACCTAGCAGAGATAACTGGGACACATATTTGTAGTCTATGACAATAATATGAACATGTAATGTACTTGAGGCTAGAGTGTGATGATATCTATGATGAAATACTAGAATCACATATAATTTCTCTATAACATTACATTCTCATCTTAATCTACTTTCCTTGGTGGTGATTGAGGCTCGATTTCTAAAGTTTGCATAAATTTATTTCGTCCGTGGCTTGGCTCGATTTTATATTACATCGACTCTCATCACTTTTTCTGACTCCTCATGACTCATTCAATGTATTTCCATGGATTTACATTACGATGACATTACAGTAGATCATTGAATTATCTATGGCTCACTCTTCTCAACATGTTGGCTTATTCTCTATACATGGCAGGGGCATCACATGGTTCGCTCTTGTCATCATGTTGGCTAATTCTCTATACATTGTAGGGAATCACATTGCATCACATCTCTATGAGAAATGATCTCTCTCTATACCCTCTTCACACATTTTATATTCTGTGGCCGTAATGGTTATTATACGTAGTGGCTCAAATCACAATCGTAATTATATTCTCTTTGACTATGACATTGCTTATTTACATTCTCTTTTGCATCGCTTGATTATGGCTCTCACTTCATAAGTGGCTTGTATTATTGTAAAATGGCTCACATTCTTACTACGGTTCACACTCTGGCTCTAAATCTCATTGATTCACAAACGCTCATATCCCTTGTGTCACACAAAATTGACACATATTCTATACACAATAACTGAGATTTTCTGAAGTTTTCATTTGTCTCAGTAGCACACATTTGAAGTATTGATAGTAACATTGTAGTGAGATAGTGATCGATATAAAAATGATAAGATAAATGAGTTACATAAAAAAAAAACTTAAAAAGTATCCTCGTGATATAAGGTAGTTTGTTCGCAAGTCATGTATAACATGGACTCTTATGATAACCTAGTTGTATCGCTGTGACATATGTTATATGATGGCAGTGATCCTATGGAGTTTGGAATTAACCCTATAATATAAATTTATGAAAGAATATCCTCATACATATGTTGTACAACTACAATATATGAAAGTAAAAAATAAGAGAACATCTCTAAGGTAAGAATGGACTACGACATTGTAAATTGTGGAAGAATTATATTTGAGGATTGATGAAGCTCATTGTGACAACCCCTCCTCCTAACCCCATAATCAAAATAGGTTTATTAGGAGGTAGTCACTATGGAGGTCCATCTCCAAATGTACCCATATGGGAATGAGACCTAAAAAAATTGATTTTTCCCGACCTTCGTAAAACTTCAATTAGACACCAATGTTATGTTCATCTATTGGAGATGATTCCAACTAGATAACCTTTACCTCGATCAATATTATAGTTCAAGAGTTATTCCTTCACAAATATCGAATTTTCTCACCTTACCACATCACCTTACCCTTCCACGTGGAAACCATCCAATGGCCCACACAATAGGTGACTAGAGGCACTTCCAACGTGGACATGCCATGTGGCAGTGAGACTCAAGGACGAGTCAGAATTTGGCCTTACTCACCATCGCGCCCCTTCTGTTTAATTTATCGGGACTAACCCTCAACCTCCAACCAAGGTTAGAGTAGGCCCTCATTCTTGGCATGATAACCTCCTGGACTTGGGTTAGTCCCAAACCCAAACCATCTGACCTCCCGACATGCCTGCATCCCAACTTCCAAAAATTACACAGTCGGCCTGACCCAAGTCGAACAAAGGCATGTTGAGTTTTGGCCTACTTTTCCAACCTCCTGACCACCAACCTGTGGGTCCAAAAATCTTACATTCCTATCCATCTCAACATTTAACAGAGTTTCATAGGTTTATTTCTTTCACATTTTTTTCTAGGATTCCTCAGATCTATTTCAAGTGCCGATAGTAGCACTTCAGCCCACTAAAATATAGGGAAAATATGAAGGATACTTTATGAGAATTCTCTCGAGTGAAGTCACTAAAACATAACAACTTCTAAGATTAATTCTTCCTATGAATACAGAGAACAAAACAACTCTTCTACAATATGAATTATATCTTCCTAAACTCTACCATCCTCACCAAATGAACAATAAATAAATGCAATCTTAGACTCCCTTTAATATACTCATATTCAAGTAAAAAAGGATGTAACTATGAGGGTTATCAACAACAAGTATACACAAACCCCTGACAAGTAATGATTATACCATTAGCATTCAAACATCACAAAATGATAGTCAGTCCAAAGGGACAATTAATTTCACTTCTTAACCATTTCACTGGGGCAATCCCAACACTATAATCAGTGAACGATTCTTGCAACAACATGTTTTCATAAGGCCATTAATCCCATGAAATGTTCATGGTCATCAATACATTATCATATGGATTTTAACCAGTCATTTAGCATATATACAAAAGTAAACCAATAGTTGTCATGCAACCAAATAACATACCATTCTTTCACACTATAACATGAGACCCATACATGAGTATGTACAAGAAAACATATCTTAGATATTATATTGAAGATGTGCAATTGAGTTCAAGGCATCAACTCTCCACCCAAGATTAGACCAGTTGTTGCCAAATTATTTGCAGTTGTCACCCCCAAGCGAGATTACGGTGACTCAGGTGGTCTTGGTCAAGGGAATAAACAATAATTTCTAGCTAAAACATGGACTCTATAGGTCCTCCTACCTCCACCCACCATCTACTTAATATTTAACCAATGAATAATGAATCTAGAGGCCAACTACCTCCACCCTCTAGATATCTAATAACACAAACACTCACATACTCTAGGAAGTTGAGAGGCTTCACCTACACCCTGGCAACATGCAACACAGTGGTTCCACCCAGTGAAGGGAATCAAGAACCCATTTCCAAATCAGATAAACAATAAAAGGAGACTCTAAAATTTCCTTTACTAGGAATCCAAGGGCAAACCCTCTACCCCAGGGTGACAAGAGAACTTTCTGAGAACACCATCTCCACCCTCTAGCCCCTTGAGGTATCCTGAGATTTACCCTAACCTGAAGGAAGATTCCTCTTGTACTCTTGTTCATCAACCAAAAGTATGATATCCTTTTGAGAGTGATGGAAGAAACCAATATATTCCCCCCACACTGTCAAACTTCTACTATTTACTTTGTTAAATCCAGATGAGATCTTATGTGCTTTCTTGCTGAGCGCTTGATGCTCCTCTATGCCCTCATATGACCCAAAATTCAACTCACCAACTTGTATTCCATTTCCTAGGGAAATTTCTTTCTTCCCTGCTGCTATGTGTATCCCTCTTCCACGAAGTTCATAAATTGACCAAAGTAGTTCCATGCACAAACCATTCCAATGCATTTAAAGCTTCAACAACTAGCCTTCAATGGTTGTCCTAGCTATCCAATTTCTTCCTTCAGCAAGTAAGCTAAATTTACCAAGCAATTGACCTTCCCCAGTCCCTTTGGAATCTGTGTCCCTTACTCAACCCATTTAATTTTAAAATCCAATTACATGATTTGATTATAGGGGAAGATCAAGCCAACCATGAGTTGGGTTGTTGCAAGCCCCTCCCCCTTAAGGGAACATCATCCTTAGTTTCCTCTATCCATAGACACGGATAAAACATGCTATATAAAGAAAATAACAACATAATGTCCTTAGAGACTTATATTTATAGATATTTATAACATTTACATATACATATGAGCATTTTCCTCATCCGATAAACATAAATGCATAAGTTTTTTTCATGGCATCAACAATTTCCCAAGTGGCTTGCTCGGGCCCAAAGTGCTTCCACTTCTCTTTGACTTCCTCTATGACTCAATTGGTGAGCATGAGACTCCTTTGTTATAGAATGCACAATGGATCTGGTAGGAACTCTCCCTCTAGTTCCAACTATAGCATAGATCAATGAATAGCATAATTAGAATCTTGTACATGTCTTTTAAGCAAAGAAACATGGAAAACATCATGGATTTTAACAAAAGGAGGTAAGGCCAACCTATAGATCACTGGTCCAATCCCCTCAAGGATCTCATCATCCATGAGATGATATTCTTGATATCCTCTATTCTTACAGCTCTATTGTGGATTTTCTTTGACCTACTGATACTTCTCATCATCCTTCCTTGCATGTTTGAACTACTCTACCAGGACCATTCCACAAGAACTCATGGCAGCCAAGTGATTCATTTGGATCCTTCTATTGAGTGCATCAACAACTCGATTTTCCTTTCCTTTAATGTGCTTAATTTTGAAGTCAAATTCAGTAAGTGTCGTCAACCATCTAGCTTTTCTAGCATTCAACTTAGGTTTATCAAATACGTATTATATTTCCCCATGATTTGTCATGAGAATGAATCTTTTGTCGAAAAGGTAATGCCTCCACATCTTCAATGCATGAATAATGGCAGCTAACTCCAAATCATTTGTCAGATAGTTTTTCTCTTTCTCATTCAATTTATGAGACTTGTAACACACTACCTATCCATCCTGCATTAGGACTTGACTGAATCCCTCCTTACAAGCATCTATGAAAATCACAAAATCCTTGTCTATATCTGCAATTCTCAACATTGGTGCTACTAGTGAGGAATTGTTTCAATTGTTCAAAACTGACTACACACTCAATAGTCCATTCAAATTTCTTCCATTTCCTTTGCAAGGATGTGATAAGGCGGCCTATATTGGATAATTTTATGATGAACCTCCTATAGTAATCTGCCAACCCCATGAATTATCTAACCTTATTCACAATTTTCGATGTGGGCCACTCCATGATGATTTTGACCTTCTCTCAATCAACTGATATCCCCCTAGAGTCAATGTGACCCAAATAATGTATATGTGACTAGAAGAAATCAAATTTGCTAAGATTTTATAGATTTTATGCTCCCTCAACAACTGTAGCACTACCGTAAAGTGCTTCTCATGTTCTCCCTTAGGCTTTGAATACACCAATATGTTATCAACAAATACAATGACAAACTTTTCCAAATAAGGATGCAACACGTTGTTCATTAAGAACATGAAAGTGGTTGGGGCATTAGTAAGCCCAAATGGTACCACCATGAAATCATAATGTTTGTATAATGTCCAAAATGTGTTCTTATGAATGTCTTCCTCCTTGATCTTCACTTGATGCTATCCTAACCTCAAGTCAATCTTGGAGGAGACCGCTACTCCCTGAAACTGATAAAATAGGTCATCAACCTGTGGCAGTGGATATATGTTCTTTATGGTCACCTTATTTAATTTCCTATAGTCAATTCTTAATGTAAGGGTCCCATCCTTTTTCTTTATAAATAGTACATGTTCTCCCCATAGAGACACACTTGACATTATGTAGCCCTTGTCTAGCATCTCCTTTAAATACAATTTTAACTCAACCAATTCAGGAGTTTTCATCCTACATGGTGCCTTGGATTTTGGTGATGCCCCAAGTACCAAGCCAATAGAGAAATATCTCTCTATGAGGAGGTAATCTAGGAACCTCCACTGAAAATACATCTACATACTCCTATAGAACCAAATATATTTTCATCAACTCACTTTCCTCATTCTCGGTATCACTACTAGCCTTCTCATTACTAGATATTTCCACCGCAAACAACATGCATCCCTTTATTTTATTGCACTTAGATTTTATAGCCATGACCAACCTCACTAAAGTAGGTTTTCTCTTGCCCTACAAAACTCTTCTTTCTTCCTGCTCATCTAAGAATTCAATTTTTTTCAAAACAGGTCACTTTAGTGTGGTGTTTTTACATCTAATCCATGCCCAATAGCACATTGTATGCTCCCAATAGAAAAAAGTTTCATTTTGCAAATGTTGGCATGTTGTTTAGCTCGAAAGCACATCACTTTACCCAGTAATTAATCTTTCTCTTCACTCCTGTTGCTAACTGAACCGACCATGGTTCGACATGCATTTCCTTGGCGAATCAACACTCTTCTATGATATTTGGGACATAACTATAGTTAGATACCAAATCAATTGAAATGGAAGTAATTTTATTGGATAACTTACCTTCCATATAAATGATGGATGCCTGATGGTCTTCCTGGAAATTATCCACTGCTACATAAATTCTAGGCAAGTTTTTTGCTATGTCATCCACGTCTGAGCTTCCTATGCACTGTATATATGAGGTCCTATGCCTTTTTGATTTGGAAAGTCTCTTTTCCGGTGGTTCCCACCACATGTCAAACATCTTAGTGGCTCTCTTACCTCATGCCTACGTTTTTCTCCTATAAGTGGTTGCACATGACCTTTCTCCCTTGGACCAATTTTCGGCTCAAATCGACCTTCACCACCTGAGGCTACACCTTATTTCTTATCCACAATCAAGTTTTGGACCATTTGCTCTTATCTTTCCCACTTCCCTTTGATTTCCAATCATTTTTAAAATCATGCCTACTCTTGGTTTGATCATAATAATGTTTGAATTTCTTGGTGGATTTGTCTCTAAATGACATAGGCAACCCACTAATAAAATGTTGAGCCTTGGCCTTCTCATCCTTTAGATATGGAAAATATAAGAATAGATTAAGAAATATAGTAATATACTCTTCATTTGGCAATTGTTCCAACCAACTTCAACTCATAGAATTCCTTTTCCTTGCTATCATAATATATGTCTAAAATATATTTCTTGTGGAAGAGCCTTTCAAAATCCTTTCAAGTTAGTCTTTCTTCTTATAAGTCTTTAACATTTTTTAAATCTTCCCACCATATGTCTACCCTTTCTTTCAGACTGTAGGTGGATACCTTTGCCTTCATGTTCTCATAGTAGTAATGAATTATAAAAAACTTCTTCATCCCAAGCAACCAAGATTTTTCATTGTCCAACCTCTTCACCTCCTCATTGAATGTAGGTGTTTTAGCCTTTTTAAACTCTTTGGGCATATAATCCATTTCCCTCTTTTTTCTAATAATGATAATGAGAATAATGGAAATGAGGGTAGTAACGATAAGAACGATGCCCTTGAGAGTTGGTTCTTCCATATGGGTTACTTAGTGGTTCATTCCTCTTCACGATATCTTCACCTTCATTTCTATGCCTCTTCCTGGATTTGATACCATATTCGCCATTTGTTATTTATTATGATTCAAAAGGGTTTCTCTTGGTTCTATGTCCAACTTCCAACTCATGATTTTTCTTCATCTGTAAATCTGATAAGTTTTGCAGTGTGGATGAATTCACCTGTACTTACCTCTCTTAGGCTCTTACCAACCTTTCATTATTTTCCTTGAAGATTATTTTCTCACCCTTTAAGCTTCTCAAGGTGTCAAACTAGTTAGGAGGGTAGGCTCCTCCCCTATTTCCCACTTATCCTTGTTCCGCATTTAGGGTTGCTCGTTCATATCCATCTTGTGACCTGTAAGAGCTATACCGGACCATTCATGTCCTCATCCTTTAATTATTTTCTTCTTGTGAAGTGTTGTGATTCACACATAACCATTAGGGGGTAATATTGTAATCAAATAAAAAAAATCTTGACCTTGAAGTTGCTCTCTTGGAGCTGCCACATCAATCTAGCTGCAATGGAACAAGCCATGTTAGTGCATCAATCGACATTAAAATCTTGTTAATCATTAGTTCTATGTTGCATGTGAAATCATAACCAGTAAATTTCAAAAAGACATTTAACACCAAAACTTCAATTTAATTAATTTTCTAAAAAGAATCATCATGAAATCTTGTGCAGGGAATCTACTACTAGCTTGCTTAGGATAGAGCCCATCCAATTCATGTACTGAAAATGGATGCTATGATACCAACCTATGACAAAGCCCCCCTCTCAACCCCATAATCACACCAATGTCATTAGGAGGTAGTCACTATGTGTGTCCATCTCCCAATGTACCCCTATGGGAACAAGACCTAAAAATTCTGACTTTTCTTGCCCTTTATAAAACTTCAATTAACACCATCGTTATGTTCATCTCTTCGATATGATTCCAAAAATAAAAACTTTTCCCCGATCAAAATTATCACTTAAGAGTTATGCCTTCCCAAATATTTTCTTTTGTCACCTTCTCACATCACCTTACCTTTCCACGTGGAACCCATCCAGTGCCCACATAGCAGGTGACTGGAGGCACCACCATCATGGAAATCCCATGTGGTAATGGGACTCAAAGGCTAGTCAGAAGTTGGACTTACTCACCAGCATGACCCTTCCATTTAATTTTTAGGGCTCAACCCCCGACCTCCAACCTAAGTCATATTGAGCCCTCATTCTTAGTATGATAACCTACTGGACCGCAGTTAGTCTCGACCCTCTACCATTCAACCTCCGGACATCCCTGCATCACAACTTACATAAGTTGCATATTCGGCCCAGCCTAGGTCGGGAAGAGGCCTGCTGAGGTTAGATCTATCTATTCGACCTCCTGATCTCTAACCAGTGGGTCCAAAATCTTAATTTCCTAGACATTTTTAACATTTAATAGAGTTCCAGAGGTCGATCTAGTTCATGATTCTTTCTGGGGTTCCTTAAATCTTTTCCAAGCACTGATAGTAGCACTTTGAAGGAAAATTTGAAGGAAACTTTTTGAAAACTTCCTCAAGTGAAGTCACTGAAATTGAACTACTTCTAAGAGAACTTATTCCTATGAATACAGAGAGAGAAAACTCTTCTACAATAGGAATTCTACCTTCCTAAACTCTATCAGCCTCACTAGCTAAACAATAAATGAAAAAGATCCTAGCCTCCCTTACATATACTCATATTCAAGTAAAAAAGGATGAAAATATGAAGGTAATAAACAAAAAGCATACAACAACCCCTAACAAGGCTTGTTTAGCCCCTTAGAATTCAAACATTACAAAATGACAGTGAGCCCACAGGGACAATTAACTTCATTGCTCAACCATTTCACTATCACATTCCAAACACTATCATTGGTGAACCATCCCTGCAACAACATGATAGCATAAGGACATTAATCCCCTAAAATGTCCATGGTCATCAATACATCTTCTTATGGATTTTAACCAATCTTTTAGTATATATATAGAAGTCAACCAAGACTTGTCATGAAACCTAATAACATACCATTCTTTCATACTTTAACATGAGACCCATACACGAGTATGTACAAGAAAACTTATCTTAGATATTTTATTGAAGATGGGCAACTGAGTTTGGGACTTCAAATATCTACCTAACCTTAGACAAGTTGCAGCCAAGTTACTTGCAACTGTCATGCCCGAGGCGGATTCTAAGGGTTGAGGTAGTCTTGCTCAAGGGAATAAATAACAACTTCCAGCTGAAACATGGACTCTATAGGTCCTCTTACCTCCACCCACTAACTACTAAATAATTAACCAATTCATAGGGAATATAGAGGCCAACTTCCTTCACCCTCCAACAATCCAATAACACACAAATACATATACTATAGGGAGTCAAGAGGCTTCACCTCCACCTTAAAATCATGCAACAGAGCGGTTCCACCCAATGAAGGTAATCAAGAACCCATTGCCAAATTAGATAAACAAGAAAAGGAGACTCCATAATCTCCTTTACTAAGAATCCAAGGGCTAAACCTTGAACCTAGGCTATCAAAGGAATTTTTTGAGAATGTCATCTCCACCCTCTAGCCCCCTAAGTTATCTTGAGATTTACCCTCACCTAAAGTAATATTCCTCCCATACTCCTTTTGTTCAACCAAAAGCATGATAGCTTGTTCAGAGTGGTGGAAGAAACCAATATCTTGCCCCCACACTGTGAAACTTTTGTTATTTACTTTGTTAAATCTAGATGAGCTCTTCTTCTCTTTCCCGCCAAGCACTTTATGCTCCTTTGTTCCGTCCTATGTTCCAAACTTCAACTAACCAACTTTTTGTTTGATTCCTAGAGAAATTTATTTCCTCCTTGTTGCTACATATATCCTTCCTTTGGGTTGTCTAACTCTTCTTCCATTGTTCTCATTTTCCTTCTTTTGTTCAATCCCTATATGTCTCTGTTCATATATAGAGTTGTGTTCTCCTCTACCTTGCCCCCGAGGTTGACCCCCTTGTGTGTTTTTTCAATTGGCCACACATAGCTTCTATGCATTAACTCTTGTCCTTATTCTGTCTGTTGCGATTCGCAAGCCAGCATGGGCTTTGTCCCTTTTCTGTAGTTCATAAATTCACCAAAGTAGTTCCATGCACACACCATTCTAGTGCATTTAAAGCTTCAACAACCAACCTTCAATGGTTGTCCTATCTATCCAATTTATTCCTTCAGTAAGTTGTATTTCACAAGAAATTGACCTCCCCCAGTCCCTTTGGAATTTTTGTCCCATTACTAATTAGCCCATTTAATTATAAAACTCAATTACATGATGTATTTACATGGAATGATCCAGCCAATCATGGGTTGAGTTTTTGCACTCATATCTGCATTACGAATATGAGAAGAAATATTGAATAAAGTCAATATATGTCCGGTGATGGAGCCAAGATGAAGCTAGCAGATCAATGTAGCTTCTATAGTCAGAGAAGTTGAAGCACCACTTGAAGAATGATTAGCACTTGACAAATGAAGATAAGACAAAGGACTAGATATTTGAAAAAGATGAAGTAAGGTAAGTTATGTATTATTTTTTTGAACATTTAATTTACTCGGTCAAGATAATGATCATAAAAAATGTCTACATAAATATATATTGGAGATAGTGAAATGCAAGATATTAATGTTATTTAGTTACATATGAGAGATGGGCCACGAGATATAGAAATAAAATAGTGCCTTTAAGGTTTTGCAGTTGATTCTTTTACACGCTTTAATGACCTTGAGAATATATGGCTTGAAGAGATTTCAGTTTGTGTGCTCTTTTGGAATTTAAGGTTTGCAAACCTTGATCATAAAGAAATCTAGGAAAAAAAATCTTATCTAACCATGTTTATTAGTGTAGATCTAACCCTTATTGTTTAATGTGAGAATAAGGTTGGTAAACATGTCCAATATTAAGAGGGAGCTAATCCTTCTCAAAAGACAAGTAATTTATATTTCTCCTTGTTCATCATTTTTGTGCTTTGTTATTTTTTTTTCATGGACTTATAATGAAGGTTGTATGCTAAGCCAAGATTTATATAAAACTTTACTAGTTGAAAGAAGAAGTACAAGAACGTGGCAAAGCATGAAGATGAATAAGAAAGGATCCGTTTGAAGGTTGCATCAAGAAATTCGAATAAAGGAAAAGAATTTCACTTACCTTATTTGGAAAGAGGGAGTTGTTAAGATCCTTGTTGGCTTAGTGTGTCTTGACCCAAGTTCAGAGTTAAGTTTGCCAAACAAATGCCTACACTACTAGCCCTTTCGGCATCAATCTACGGAGCGCAGATTGAAGTCTCACCTGAAACAATATGGAGGGATGCTGGAACCAAGTTACCGCACCCAAAGATGATCGTGATGTCGTTTTATACCCCTAATCTTCCTTCGCGCAGATCGATAAGCCGTTAAGGCTTATCGATATAACTTCCTATTACCAGCCTCTAGACCTTTGCGAAAGTCTATGAATGTCTTTCATGGACCCTAAATAGGTGAATGAAACGCTTACATGCCTTTGTGATTACCCCTACTTTTGTATTTACCCAGATTGGCTTAAGTATCTGATAACTTTAATGTGCATTAAGATATTCTTCACATAAATAGATATTATTACTTGTGTTCATATGATAATACAAATCGTGTAAAATTGCACATCAATACAATGTTAAATAATAAACACATCATTCATCATAACATAATTGTATTCATTCATAATAGAAGTAACTAGACAAAACACATATATTTCTAGAATAATATCTTTATTGATACTTCAGTTCTTCTTACAGACTCAAGACTTCCCTGCACACTTAGTGACAGGGGTCCACACACTCAGCTATGGAATCTACTCTAGGCCTCTGTGCACACAGCTATGGAGACTCTCTTCTACTCTAAGCCTCTTCACTCTTTCCTCTAATGACCCATTACATTCGTCTTCACTACTTTCATATATCATGTACTACCTTAGACTCTCTAAGACTCTCCTTTTTATACAATCCCATGGTCCGTGGACCATGGGTAGGTCTATACAAGCCAACACAACTTACATAACAGAAGGGTAAAGCCCTTTATGCCACTTAACTATCTACACGCTCCGCGACCATAACTTGTGGAGACTTCACATTCTTTACAAAAAAACTTGGGTTTTTCGCCCCAAAACTGACCCTAGGGGACCCTGTCCCAACATGATCCCAACACAACTATCATGACTCACCCCCGAGTCACTCTGCTGGTGTGGAGGCCTTACTGCAGAGACCTCCCAGTTCAACCTATGCCACTGCTACCTCAACCGTGCTCTGTGTGGCTTCCTACTTGATCTACTCCACCAGCTGCTCTTTTGCTGGTCCTAGACTATCTTCCTTTTTCTTCTGTTGTGTCCTTTGTAGGCTTGCCATCTTTTCTTCAATGGTGGTAGAGATAACGTAGGATTTTTCCAACCAAGGCCCCAATCTGGCCTTGAGGACCGCCTCTTTCCTCTACGCTGCCTCCACTTGTTGGAGCAACTGCTTCAAATCATTTAGCTTAGCCAATCGCTTGTGATATAGCAACGATGTGAGCTGTCACTCTTGTTTCATCATACTGTTGTTGTAATTCACGAGATTTCGTATTCAACCTCTACAGTTTAGGATCCTCCTGGAGTGTCGTGACTACCTTTGTAGATTTCTCAAAGAGCAGAATGCAGTCTGCTACCGTGGCATCTACTATTATGACTCCATCCTTTAAAGCTTCCTCACACTATTATCTGACCTTTGGTGGAGTTGAAGGTTGTGACATCAACTCGAGCTCTGTTATCTTCGGGTTTAGTTCAAACTGAACCTTGGCCACTTATGTTTTTGTGTCGCGCACACCTACAGCCAACTTCCTAATCTTGGCCTCCAATGACGCTTCTTCTAGTATATGCAGTTCTGGAATGGTTCTACATGCTTCGACTACCACAGTTGTGGTTCGTTTGTTCTACTCATAAACCTTCTTCCATGGTTCTAGCGTTGGTGTCTTCTTAATGAACATCTATTTGTTTTTGAACTTATACTCGTTGATCATGCTCAACATGTGCTGCACTCGAGCCTAAATCTCTGCGATCACACCTTCTTGCAATGTGTGAAGGAATTCACTGGGGAGCACAGCCAAGTTTAGATGAATATTCCTCAAAGCGCTGATAATAGCCTTGTTAACATCTGCCTCCATGCTCAGAGCTCCATCAAGCTGCACGACTGCCCAGAGATCCAAGGATCGAACCAACTCTGCTGCTTGAGTCGTCCATAATGCCAAACTAGTTGATGCAATACTACTCTATCCTGCACTAGCCTGGAGTCTAGTTGTTTGGATCTGCAACTCATGCAAACCTGTTTGTATTGTGATTAGTGCCAGCTTCTGTTGTTGCAGCATTTCTACTGTCGTATCCCTTACCTTATATCCAATATCATCCAAGTCACCCTCTGTCAAGGTGATTGGATCTAGCAATGACTTGGAGGCTTTGGTATTCTTTCGCTGTCACTCCTTTTCTTGTTCCCTATGTCGCTTGACGTGGAAGGGAGTGCTCTCCTAATCGTCGCTGCCTTGTTCTAACCACTCTCCTTCCTCCATTTGGGGTGAAGGGGATTTATAACTTCTGTCAGAGCCACGCTCTTCCTATTCTCCTTGTTCCTTTGTGGCACGCTCCGCTTCTTCTCAGTCCTTCTCCTCAGTCTCCTTCTTCCTCTTTTCTTCCAACTGCTGAACCTTTAGTCAGGCCACTTCCTTTTTCTACTTTTCCGTGGACTTGCTAGTCCCAACGGCCAAATCTGATGTTGTGTGCCAATCTGTTGGCCATCGCTTGAGGATTTCTACAATGACATCATCTGTAGCCAAGTAGGGAAGATCATACCACTTCTAATCCAGATCCTTCAGCGACTGGATGTAAACAAGGTGGAAGTTTGCTTTTAACTTCGCATAGCCAGATAGCTGCTCAAAGACAGTTGGTGACAATCGTGGCTCTCGATTGATGGCTGTGTAGATGCTTGCCTCCATCAGTACCCAAAACACTTTGCTTTCCCTCACTCGGTCAGCATCCTTGGTGGCCCATAAAGATGCAAACTTTGCGTCTTTGGGAAAATCTGTATTGATCGGAGGAAATTGGTCATCCCCCGGCAACTCCCACGTGACCAACACAATTGAGAGTAATAGACGTGAATAATGAAATTTCTTACTGTGGTCTTGTGCCTCTCTGTAGTTTGCAAAGAACTCACCGCACAAGTAGCGCGCCCAGTTAAACTGTGCCCACTACACACATTAAGCCGCTAACGAAACCACTAATGCCGAAAACTCGTCCACGTGACACTTTATCATCACTTTTCCAGCCAAAATTTGGGTGGCCACCTTCACTGCGGGGTCAGTAATATTGGAAATGGAATACCTGTATGGTTTCTTAACAAGTTTTAACTTGTCCTTCATCTTCTCAGTGAGGTTGTGCTCGCCTGTCTTTCCGCCAAAGTCCTTTGCTAGATTTGGTCCAGAATGAGGTAACAATGTGATCTGATGGATCAACATATCAGTGATTGGTATTTTCTCATTCAGCCAAAAGCACCTGTCATGCACAAGGCACAACACCTGCTTAATGGCTATCAAATTTATGGGGGCAGGGTGGTAGTGAGGCACCCATAGCGGGTTCAACAACCTTTCTTTGTTTAGCCCGCAAATCCATTCCACCAGCTCCACCGTGGTGACACCAGACTCCTTGCAGAAACATCACTTCATGAAGGTATCAATAGCCAGATGGGGGAACTACTCGATTTCCCGCAAATCCCAATCTTCAAGCTTCAAATGTGGGATGCGCGCTAAGCGTCGACCTTCAAAGGTTATATTTTCTGGTAGCAGGGGTGTGTTGAGGAGAAACTGTCCCTCATTTAGGTCCTTTGAGACCTTCACCTTGCCCTGGCATGGAGGGATGTACTCCAGCATCTTCAAAATAGGTTCTATCCCCTCAATATCTATGTCTTCCACGCCCTCCTCAACCTCTAGGTCTACCACTTTGCCCTTCTCCTTTGCACTTAGTTTCTCTTTCCTCTGAGCATGGGTGGTTGCATGCTTCCATGGTGACTCATGCACTGGCATGGACTTCTTTTGTTTATCCTTTTTAGGCTTGGGAGCCTCTCTCGTCAGCATAGGCTTCGGCCTAGGTGACCTCAGCGTTGTAGGCAGTGTTGCTAGAACCTCCATACTCACGACCTCAGGGGCAGCTCCCTAAGAGGCAAGAACACTCCCAGTACTAGCGCTCTTAATTGGTGTAGACATGACGCTATTACTAAGGTTTTGATAAGACTCAGGATACTGATAATACATGGGGCTTGCAAGCAAATTCTCAAAGAGCTCATGCAACAGACAACACAACTCAAAAATTCTGAGAATGCAAAGTATTTCTTGTTAGGAAAATTTGAATTGAAATTCGACAGTTCCCCCCAAAATCTACTCATAAATGCTAGATTGGTGGAATATTTCCAAAGATCTCACTCTTAAATTCAGGCTTAAATGCTCCCCCCTTTAACCGTTTTCTCATGGTCAAATCATGAGTAGTGACCATAACAGTCACTTTCTGGCCACGCTGCGTGGTCTCTCCTTCTATAGCGCAACTCCCTTCATGCTTCTGCTGATATGGTGACACCCTTCTATTCCACGCAGACCCCTTATCGCACAACTCTACAACCCGGGCAGTGTATTTTATATTCCTGCACCTCCTTGCAGCTACGTGGAGTGCTAAGACTATGATACCATCATAAAGTCATATTGTTGTGTCCCCAGTGCAAGGTTTCAATTGGCTTCCATTTACCTTTCCTAGAAATGGACCTCCATTCAATTTCATAGGCTAAACTACTCCACCATCAGTAATCTCTTTAATCACATATGGCCCCAACCAATGCATCTGAAATTTTCCTAGAAATTTATCAAACTTGCTTTCATATCATAAAACTAGATCATTTACCTTGAAGGTGTGTGGTTTGATGTGTCGATCGTGCCATGCCTTTTCGTGTTCCTTCTGTACCTACTGACGGAATCCAACCAAAAGTCTGTCCTCATTGAGCTCTGTCAGTTGTGCGAGCCTCTCTTCTAAGGCTCCGCAGTCCGCCATCCCTATGAATGTCATTATGCATAGACTTGGCACGATATATTCCATAGGCATCAAAGCCTCTACGCCATAGACCAACATAAACGACATCTGACTAGTAAGCTTCTTACCAGTAGTTCTATAGGCCCATAACACAGCTGGCACGCACACGTCCCAATTATTCCTCTACGCATTGTAAACCATTGTCAATGCATTCTCCAATATCTTATTAAATGCTTCAACCATCCCATTGTCTTGATGATGATATGGCGTACTCTTCTGATGATAAACTTGGAACTCCTCTGTCAGTGCGTTGATCCTTTCATTAAGGAAGTGCGTACTACAATCGCTCATAAAATCTTTGGGAAACCAAACCTAGTCAGCACATATTCAAATAGGAAATTCGATGTTGTTTCCCCTATACAGTCCTTCACAGGTTGTGCCTCCGCCCATTTGGTCAAATACTCATTCACGGTGATGATATACCCCATACCCACCTTCTTTCCTAGAGGTTGAATTGGTCTTACAAAATCGATTGCCCAATTTTCAAATGGCTACAGTGACACTTCCAGATTCAAAGGCAGCTCGTCCCTTCGCAATGGCCTGCCCGTCCTCTCACATGCATCGCACGCCCTACAATATGCTTTGGAATCCTTATGAAATGTCAACCACCACAACCCAACGCGTAAAATCTTCTGCACTGTTGATTTTCCTGCATAATGGCCTCCCACATCTCCTCCATGGGCTTCAGATAGGATATTGCTTCGTTCAGAATCAAGCACATAGCGTCACAATATCTCGTCCGATCCCATTTTATATAAGTGACCTATGATAACAGAAAAATCTACCACGCGCACCACCAATTCCTTCTTTCCTTAACTCGTGTATGATTCTGGATCCATTCTCGTGGTCAAGAAGTGGATGATGCCTGCAAAATGATTGTCTACCACGCACACCGCAAAGAGCTGCGCATCAGGCATCCCCTCCTCTAAGTTGGTAGGCTCCTCCCTGGTTTCAATGCGCGACAGCTGATCTGGTCCTACATTCAATCTCTATGGCTTCACAATGACTTCGAAATCATACTCCTAAAACAATAGTAACCATTTTCATATTCCGGCCCCCCCCAACACAGGATTTTTGACGAGGTACTTTAATGCAAAATGGTATGTATACATCTTAAAGAGTCCGCCTAGCAAGTAATGCCTGAACTTGTGGAGCCCATACACCATAGCCAACCCTTCACACTCTGTCACCAAATAATTCTCTTCAGCCGTAAACAGCACCCTTCTCGCAAATTCCATTAGGTGATCTAGTTCTCCTTCACCGGCCTCTGTCAGTACTGCTCCTAGCGCAATACATGACGCATCCACATGCACATGAAATTCCTTCTTCCAATCCAGGAAGACTAGGATCGGTGCGGTGACCATTTTCTCTTTCAATACATCCAGACTCCATTGACATTCCTCATTCCAATAGAATGTAGCATCCTTCTTCAATAGCTTTTCCATCGGTGCAATAATCTAGGCATAACTCTTGATGAGCTTTCAATAGTATCCAGTATGAACCAGTGTTGTGCGCAGCTGTTTAACACTCCTTGGTGCCTTCAAATTGATTATAACTGTCATCTTAACTAGGTCCACCATTAATCCTCGTCTACACACTACATGACCCAACAAGATTCCAAAAGGGACACAAAATAAGCACTTCTTCAAATTTAGCACCATCTGATACCTTTAGCACGTATCGAGCATCCAATGCAAACTTGCTACATGGCATTTTACCAGTCCAAACACTGTACAATCATCAAAATATACCTCCAAAAACTTGTGAATGAACTCTTTGAATGCTGAAATGACTACACATGAGAAGGTTTTTGGTGCATTCTTAAGTCCAAAAGGCATTACTGTACACTGAAAGCATCCCCACTTAGTCGTGAAGGTAGTATTACTATTGTATTCTAGCATGATCTTTATCTGATGGTATCTAGAGAACCCATCAGTGAATGAATATGATTCCTATCCGCCAACATTATCCAATACCTCATCTGTGAACGTAGTTGGAATAAGATCATGAACACAAGCATCGTTCAGCTTCCTGAGATCAAAACAGATCTTGATCTCATCCTTCTGCTTCTTTTCCTGAACTACCATTGGACTCACCCAATCAGATTCCTCCACTAGTTCAATAATACCTGTGGCCAACATTTTTTCCAACTCCAAGCGGACCTTCCTTGTACTTATGATTAAGGTGATATGGCTTTTTCTTAACAGGCTTCATGTATGGTTTCAACATTATTTTCATCACTCCTAAATCACTGATTATTCCCTTCAAGTCTGAAAACATTGTAGGGAACAAATCCTGATACTCGCGGAGCAACTCAGCGACCTTATCCACCAAAGCATCATCCCAGTAGTCCCCTAACTTTGCAAACTTCGGCTCCGCCTCTGTCCCAATGTTCACTTGTCATGTTTTCAATGGCGCGGTGATATCGACATTCTCTATCTGCAGTCCCTCATCTTTGCGATGACCTTCTTCCTTTGGGATATTAATGTTCCTTGGATTCTCTTCTTCTTCTTCAACAATCACATTGTATCACTCCAGCGCATGGCACAACTGGGTGGTCCAATCTAGTTGAATCAAATCGAAGGGATCCTGGGGTATTCTGAAGATTACTTCTTTGACCTCCTGCAACGCTTCATCGATGAAATCGAATCCATCCTCAAAGATGAATGTCATCACGAATCCCTATCTCAAAATATCCCATTCGTGCATGCCATGGCAGAACTTTATTTCCAAGTACCAGTTCAAAGGTATTATGTCCAAAGTGTGATAGAACAAATGCACCCACTCCGGTTGTGGCTTTGTTCCATAAGCATCAGTCCATTTTGCTAAGTGATCGCACAAATCACTCCTCCCATCATATTTATATGTCAATCACACTTTTGGGTGACCAAACTACACCCTCATCATTCTTTTGTATTCGTGCCATCCATCAAAATTGTCTTTATGTGTACCCCACTATCTTACGGGCATAATGCACAGCGCCAAATATAGTGCTTGGAAGCGATGCTTCTTACGAACTTCCCTTTCAAATGCATCAAAAAATTTATCTACGTCAGTTAGGAAATAATAATAAGGAAAACTCCTTACCTCTGATGATACAGAGCGCAATGATTTAGTCATCATGTTACAATGCAGCATAGATACTTTATGCAACCTATTCTGCCAGTGTTCCACTTCTCATCTGAATCTGATGGGTAGGAACTTTTTTGGTCCCATGTAATGTGTCCATCCACTGTCAGATTCACCCAATCTTGGTCCAAATCATCGTCGCTTTCACAATCGCGGACCTGTTCAGTATAGCGCGGTCCTTCTGCAGGTTCCAAAGGTACTACTACGCGGAGCGATTTCCTCTCAAATGACATTGTCTGCTTATTCAAATTGATCACCCCATTCATGTTAATAGCCCAGTCGATCCCAAGGAGCATGGGTTAGGGATTTTTGTCATCAACAATCTCTATTACTCCGAAATCAATGAATGCACTCGTGCCTTCAATATCTACTGTCACTCCCTGTAACCTTCCCATGGGGATAATCTTTTGTTGATTTTCCATCCTCAATTGGATCGGAGACCACTATAGTGTAGGTCTCCCCATTCTCTCCCATGTTTGTTTAGGAAGAACATTCACATCTAACCCAAGATCCAGAATAACTTGGTCCATTTCATACTTGCCTATTTGCACGGTCAGCCTCATCTCATGCCTCGTTCTTTCATTATGTTTTCCAATTTTCTTGACCATCCGCAGTCCCTCAGGAGAATTTTCTTTACCATCACATTTATTGAGCAACTTCTGCAATCCTTTCATGGCCTTTCTATCGCGTAGCAACTTCATACAAGTCTCTAAAAAGGTAGTAAACATGGATGGGTCCATTTCTTCAGACTGTTTATCCTGAGTTCCTGAGGTAGAAGCCTCAGTGGAGATTTTCTTTGCTTCCATGAAGGTTTGTTTCACACGCTCTAAATCAAAGCCAACCTCCTTTTCTGAAGCTTTACAGACCCATTCACTTTCTTCAAGCTTCTTTCCCTTATCCTCGTTAGTCGTCATTCCACTACGTAGCACAATATTCACATTAGGATCCTCTTCGCGGGGTTCAACCCTCATCATTTGCAGGTTATGGGTAGGCTTCTGAGGCTACATCCCTTTTGCGCGCATCTTAGCTATTAATACAGGGTAGTCTTCTATCACGTGGTCAAACTGAGTACACTATCGGCATGACAGGCACTTTGGGTTCATACACTCTCGTGCATAGTGTCCCGACCCTACACAATTGTAGCAAATAACTTGCCCCCAACCTCTCGCAGGTCCTCCTCTGCCTCGACCTCATCCGCACCCTTGATATCCTCCTCGCACTCCCCCAGTGCCTTGATCTAGAGGTTGTGTTTCTATCTACATATGATACATGAGCATTCTATCCATCATTAACTCATAACTAAAACAATTGTGCTCATCGTGACCTACTAATTTGCAGAAGTTGTAGAAGAGTTGTTGTGTTGTCTATACAAATTTCTGCAGCAAGTGAAAATTGTTTGTCACATGTTTTCCAGCTACCTGGAAAATAGCACACCATAGCGTAGGCCCTGTACCTAGCCCTGCTTGAGCTTCTGATCTCGGAGGCATCAACCCTCCTGCCGCAACATAATTCATGAAGACAAGGCAATGATCTTTATCATGTCCCTGACTCTTACATTTAAAACACCAAAAATCTTTGTGCACCTTTGGCTGAGCTGATCTATCCTTTTTCAGACTTTGGAACTTTAGGAAAATATTTTGCAACTCCACGTGAATCTGGTGAACTCCCAAAGTAGCATATTGAATCGGTGTCTCATGCAATCTCATCGTAATCCCTAGGGCTTCTGCCTGGGTCCCAATCTTTTGTTGTGATAAAGGAACCCTTAAATGAGGTAAAGCCACAGTCCATTTGCGGTGCTTCCCATCCGTAAGATTCATGTTAGCTTCGTGGATCTTGCATTTCAATCTCTGATCCAGCTTCTAGGGTGTCTTTCTAGGCTTCATCGTGATTTCCTTGAATCCCACGATTGATTTCGCTTCAGACTTGGGTCTACTAAATTCCTTATTCAGCACATTCTGAATGTCTGCCAACGCAACTCTCGGGTTATTAGTGCAGTACTTAATGTACCACATTAGCACGCGATCTTGTAAAGAAGTAACCAATGTTGCTTTCTTCATCTGATCTTCCGTAATGTTCTGGATTGTCCATATGGCCTTCACAACAACAAAACTGGTCCAGTTCCTCATTTCCAAAGCCCTTGAAAACGGGAAACTTTACTGCATTCGCCATATTGAAGGGTAGCAGAGGTGGTGGTGTGGGCGAATGTGTATTCTTTGGAGGTGAAGAAGGAGGTGGTGTGGACAGATAGGGTATTCGCGGGAACTCTTGCCTTATTAACTGGACACCGCTCTGTGGTGAAGCCTATGCTGCTCCTTCGTCATCACTCAAAGGAGGCTTAATCAGTGGGCTATATTCAAGATCTTTTCTCCTTATATCCCTAAATAAATTTCCACTTCGCATAGCTCCAAAAATATAGGTAATTGCATAACCCGCTTTTCACACAAGAGCATTTTAATCCATGTATTCAAATATCTCAAATACTTACCTCATGGTTCTTTGAAGAAGCGTCACTCTGCTTCATTGTAGCTGACCGAGGTATCAACCGCGAATTCTGTCACAAATCCTTTGACGACACGATCAAGCTAGTGATCAACAACGTGCGCGATCTTATCTTTAGAGGCTTTCAATCTCTGCACTAACTCCGAGGTCCACACTATTCAACTGTCAAGCCTCCACCTTCCCTGACTATCTGCCAATTTAGCGATCCACTTGTATAGCTCGATCGGGAAGGGACAAAATAAAATTTCATGTATCTCTATATGCAGATACCTATCCAACCACTATTCTTTCATCAATCGTAGATTTCTATTTTCTTACACCACAAATTCGTGGATCTTTCTATCCAACCACTCCTCAATTTCTTTCTTTGTTGGATTCCAATGACGCAACATCACACATCTCTTTATGTAGATCTCGGTCCCAGAAACATAACCATTTGTTGGCTTAGTGTGTCCTGACCCAGGTTAAGATTTAAGTTCTCCAAACAAATCCCTACACTAATGGCCCTTTCGGAATCAATCCATGGAGCGCGGATTGAAGTCTCACTTGAAGCAGTATGGGGGGATGTTGGAACCAAGTTTCCACACCCAAAGATGATCGTGATGTTATTTTGTACCCCTAATCTGCCTTCGCGTAGATCGATAAGCCCTTAAGGATTATTGACATACCGTCCTCTTACCATCCTCTATACCTTCGTGAAGGTCTACGACTGTCTTCTACGGACCCTAAACAGGTGAATCGACCGCTTACATGCCTCTGTGATTACTCTTACTTCTATATTTACCCAGATTGACATAATTATCTGATAACTTTAACATGCATTAAGATATTCTTCACGTAAATAGATATTATTACATGCGTTCATATGACAATGCAAATCATGTAAAATCACGCATCAATAGAATATTAAATCATAAACCCATCATTCATCATAACATAATCATATTCATTCATAACAAAAGTAACAGGACAAAACACATATATTTCCATAATAATCTCTTTATTGATACTTCAGTTCTTCTTACAGACTCAATACTTCCCTGCACACTCAGATGTAGGGGTTCACGCACTCAGCTACGAACTCTACTCCTTACAGACTCAATACTTCCTTGCACACTCAAATGTAGGGGTTCACGCACTCAGCTACAGACTCTACTCTAGGCCTTTGCGCACACAGTTGCAGAGCCTCTCTTCTATTCTAAGACTCTTCGCTCTTTCTTTTATTGACCCATTACATTTGTCTTCACTACTTCCATGTATCATGAACTTCCTTAAACTCTCTAAGACTCTCCTTTTTATACAATCCCATGGTCTGCGAACCATGGATAGGTCTATACAAGCCGACACCAACTTACATAACAGAAGGGTAAAACCATTTATGACACTTAACTATATACGTGCTCCACGACCATAACTTGTAGAGAATTTACGTTCTTTACAACAAAACTTGGGCTTTTCACCCCAAAATTGACCCCAGGGGACGCTATCCCAACAATCCTGATGAATACAATATTAATCAAATCTTGGTAGAAATCCCTCAAAATCTTGTGACCGAAAGAGATGATGATGATGTCGTCAAGTAAGAAGTTAAAGAGTTCTGATGTTGTTGTATAAGAAGTTGATTGATTCTTCCCAAGAACATATTGATTGAACATTGAAAGTTGAAGAGCATAAAGCAAAACTTTGCTACAATATGAGGATAGATTATGCAAAGAAATGTTGATTTTAGAGGGATAAAGTAGTATAATTTTTCAATTCAAATCCCACGCCATGACTAGAGGATATTGTGATTTAGTAACTATGACATTTATTATTTGTTTCGGATATGATTTAGCTCCCCAGAAAGACATTTTGCAGAAGTTTTTGAAGAGGATGGAAAGTGAGCTTGTTTGATGATATTGTAGTGATAAATGTTTGATTTGATTTAAGAGGACATGCATTGAATGGAAAACAATGATGATGGCTTGGAAGAGCATGTGGACATAACTAATATTTGGATATGACTTATTAAATAAAATGAAGAAGAACTCTGTTATGAAAGGAATGTGCTAGCATTTGTGAAAGAAGCTTACCCCCTTGAAGATGAAAGATAAACCAATTGATGATAATGTTGCATGAAGATTGTCAATATATAAGAATCTCATAGTTTGATATGATGTGATGTTCTTAGGAGCCTAAAATCCCTCTCATGAAGATAGAATGTGAAATAATTTGGCTTTGTAAAATGTTTGACATCTAGGAAGGTTGAAGCTCAGGTATGATATGTTGATGTGAGATAGGAGCCCTTGCAACTACTACTAAGATCTCCACGAGAATAATTAACTGATGATTGAGACAAGCTAAGGATTGTGATGATGCCTCCCTAAGAGGGAGTAAAGTATCTCCTCTCTATTTGCAAGGGAATGATGTGGGTCACCATATTCTCCATGTCTCATGCACTAAACAAGGACTAACAGTCATAAGTCTAGTGAAGGAACTAGTAGGGAGAATGGAGGATTAGATAAGCATATGGGACTGATACTCCTTAAGGATTGGTAATCCAATATAAGTAGTAGTCCCATGGACCGATACTCTTTAAGTATAGGACAGGCCATCCAAGATAAGAGTAGTTGAAGAAGATTGATATTCTTGGAGGATTAGGAATCCAAGGTAGGAATATCTTTGTAAGGACATACCCAATGAACTTCCATATGGGGTATGTGCCTTGAGAGATTGTGGTGTTGGTATCCAAATGTATGCCTCCCAGCATTGTGTTCTAATATAGTGAAGAGTTAGAGATTTTCTGTTAAGGCCTTGCTATATTGCAATTTGAGAATGTTGGTCATGATGCTAGTGCTTGATGATGGCTTATGAATCAACTCTTCTTGTGATAATATTTCAATTCGAGAGTATCCTTGTACCTTGTTGCATAATTATGAATACATCTCTAGTTAAGAGGGAGAGTTGGAAAATTTAACTAGATTTGATCTTCATAATTATCATTGCACTTGGATCGTTATGTATTTTATGTAAAAAAGAAGAAGAAGAAAAATAATTTTCAATATTATTTCATTAGTTAAGAATGTTCTTCATGCATCTAGGATTTGTTGAGAGAAAGAGTCAAAGTCCTATTTGGATTTGTTTTACATAAAAAGGAAAAATAATTTTTGAAAATGTAATTTGGGTAAATTCACCTCAAGAAGCCAAGTCAACCCTCCTAGATGTCAAGTTATCTCACTAAAATGATGTGTTGTTTCACATGTTAGAACAACTATATATTGGCATATATCCTCCACTAAAAGACTTGTAATTCAATGCTTATGTGTGATGAATTATGCGTTAAAAATTATATGAAGTTTCCTGAGACTAGAGAGATGAAATGATGCAAGCTTCCTAAGGTTAAAGTTATAAAGTTGATACAACTTTCCTGGGCTAGATATGCGAACTATTCTGAGAAGAAGATCTAGAATATACATATGTAAGTTGTTTGTAGAGGATCTAAAACATATGTGAGTTTCCTGTGGTTGATGATCTATGCAAAGTTCTTTGTAGATGATGGAAAGTCTCTCATGAGATATGGTCCGAGTTTGATGGAAGTTATTGTGACTGAAATTGAAGCTATCTCCTAAGACTAAGATGTGAAATTGGAGGTTTTGACTTGGCACCTTGGAGGTTGAATTTTTGTTAGTATTGGCTCTTGGATTTCTCACTTTAATTTGATTCTATAAGAAGAGAAGATTTTTTGGTTTTTTCCCCCTTATGGGGTTTTTTTCTTGGCTTGGAGCCTACATCTTTGTGTTCTCTCGTCTTCTGTGATCTTCATGTTATGTAATTTTGCTAATTTCTTAATTAAAGAAGAAAATACAAATTTAATAAACAAGCCAATGGTTTCACAAGTAATTATCATAACAGAGAAATCAACCCTAATTTACAAGCCTATTGATTTCTCAACAAGAACAAATTTTTTCAAGTTTGTGTAATATTGCAGAATGAAAATTATTGTTACTTCATTACCTCCGCACATGCTTTACCTACAAACTTGGTTTACTTAGACATATAATTTATCTTGCCACATGCCTTGCTTCCGCACAGTCTTTGGCTTGACACATTTTTTTGTGGTATAACACTTCCCCTTCGGCACACATCCTCATTTCTACATTTATGCATGTATTCTTGCCTCCACACACTTCTTTGGTGCACCCACATCCCATACAACACTTGTTCTTAATTAATGTGAATTTAAACTGCTTTTTTTTTATAAATAAAGTAAATCGCCTATCAGTTTATGGCACCTTTAAGAAGACAACCTGAATCAGAATCATGAAAAATTAGTGAAATAGAACCCAAGGTAAAATATTCTCGTCACTTGTCATTAATATTCCCATCATAGTTAAGGTTCTATTTCCAAAAGGTTCTAAACCACTTTGTGTCTAGAAATTTGATATAACTTTTCATATTGGTTTTGAAAATCAGATATTAGGCCATCCACAAGGCGGTTTCGACACAGCTACATTGGAACCCAATATCAAATAACTCGATGTTTAGTCAATATTGTGTTAGGCACTAACCCACCTATCAGTTTGTTGCATGCAATTAATCACCTTCCTCTTCTGCATATGATATACAATGTCCTAGACATCTTTCCATGCACCAAACCTTTTAGGTAAGATGAATTTTATTGGAGTACGAAACCACCTGTCAGTGATGTTATGAAACTATAATTAATACCCCCCCCCATCCTCACTTATGTAATGAAAATTACACCATGAACTATTAATGATGTCTAAATAGTTGTGTCTTATCCAACATGATTATAAATTAATTATTTCTATTTTGGTTCTAGTTTCTATGAAAAAGTAGAACTTACCTATTTTTCTTCACACATTCAACATGCATTAGTTGCATATGTGATTTAAACCTACACATATCTTGATTCTCCAGTCCTTAACTCATACATTCCTTACCTCTGCACATTCCTTATTTTGCATGTCCCTTACTTTCATCAATTTTTGTGTGAATACACAGGCCTATAGACATTACCAAATGAGTGAGACTATCATTTTTGACTTGGTTTATATATAAATAGCATTGGAAATCATTTATGAGCGGAATTTTTTGAATCTAATAAGTTGTTCCAATTAAATAACTAGTGTGAATTTAACCTAATTTATTTTGTGTTACATGCATCAAAATCACAATATGCATTAAATTATTCCAATATATAAAATGTTTTTAATTCTTCATGCCTCTGCAATATTATAGAAACAATCAAATGATACTTAACCTTTTATTTCCACGCATTCTTTACCCTTGTACATAGTTTATTTCTGCATAGAATTTTCCTTCGCAGATGTCTTGCTTCCACACAACCTTTAAATGTGTACATCCTGGTTCAACACAACACTTACCCTTCTGCATACATTCCCACTTTCACATATCCATAGACATTCCCACCTTTACACACTTGTTCCATACATCTCTATGCTACATATCTCTTCTTCTATACATGTCGTACTCTACACAATTTATTTCTCACATTTTTCCTTTCTCGTATTCTTCGGTACTCAATGTTACCAATTTTTTCTATGCCATCTATTGTCATTACAATATTTTTTTTGACATAATATTTTTCATTGTTTGACATGCATTTACACTTTAAAAATTGTATTTAGTATTCCATTCCTTTCATCGATATGCTATGTTTCTCTCTTTCATGTTTTTAAATGCATGGAGTCTATAATATTTTTTTGTAGCTAGGTTTTCAAACCATATAATTGGTATAACAAAATTAGAAATCAATTTACCTCCACACATAGTTTATTTATGTAGGGACTTTAAGACAATGTGAAAAAGAATTAAAATCCAATAGCAGAGGTAGTTGTGTGGAAGATAATGTATATTAAGTTGGGGATGTGTGCAAAATAAAGGTTCTTCCATGCATACCCCTCTTTCACACATCCTTTATTCAACACACTAAAAATATTCATAATTTTATCTTGAGTTTATGGTACACATGTTGCAATTTAATCGAATTAGATAATTAGTGTCGATTTTAACCGAATTTATCACTTTCAGCTCTGGATATAGTTTATATATCTACAAAATTCCCTAGCACATGCCTTGCTTCCACATCGTCTTTAAATATATATATATATCCTTCCATAGAAAAACACTTCCCCTTCCGCACACATTCTCACTTCCACATGTTCACACACATTTCTACCTTCACATACTTTTGTCATACATCTCCACTCTTTACACCACTTCTTCTGCACAAGCACTACTTCACACCATTTCTTCTATGCCAGTTGCTATCATTACAAATATTTCTCGGTATAATATTGTCATTGTTTGATGGTTTTTTACATGTTACAAATTATGTTTAATACTCCAAGTTTTTCATCCATATGCTATGTTTCTTTTTTGCTTGTGCAATATAATTTAAATGATGTTATAAAGGTAAGGACTAGTTGCTTTCCAACTATTTGTGAAACATAATACTTTTCACATAGTATCACCTCCACCCACACCCTCATATAAAGTTACATTTTCCTAATATAATTATGGACCATTGTGGTTTCACATCCTGATAAATTATGGTATTTTTACTTTAATTCGTTTACTCATTTTCATTAAAATCAATTTTTTCCTTCTTTATTACTTTGATAGTTGAGAGGTTTTTTTCTTCGAAGAAAAATTGTACTTTTATTCAACCTGAAAACAAGGAACAAAATTACATTATTTAGATGCTTGAAATCATTGGATCAGGTAGCCTTTAGAGTGATGCAAAAAAAGAAGAAGAAAAAACTAAAATAAAATTCACATAATTTTGTTGGGGCTAAGTGTGATAAAAATCACCTAGTCCCCCCCCCCCACCCTTTTCTTCCTCCACCTTTCACCGGAATACTTTATGGGGAGCCATTGTTAATAATTCCATTTGGTTTCCATCTAACTTCAGGGGAGATTATTTGTCTAAGTCTGATCCCTCAAATATATGGGATCTCTTTGTTCCCCACATTTCCTTTTTAGAAGGTGTTTCCACTTTCTACTACTCAAATACTATGATCTTTTCTTATTCGCTACCCTTTTGGCTAAGAGTCGTTGTTCATGACTGGTCCCCCACTAAACCATTTGTTTGGCTACATGGTTGTGTCTGTTCTTCTATATTTGGAATATTTTCCTTGATATCCTCTTTTTCATATTCTAAAGTAACAAGAAATTTCCATCGCCTTGGCTTAAGGGTCTGCCTCTTCTTCTTTTTTGTGGCCTTTTCTTATTATGGGTAGGTATTTTGTAAATTACATATTTGAAGACAAGCTCAATATCTGAATGTTGTATTCTTATAATCTAACACCTATGTCCACTAAAATTTTTCATGTTTTAAAAGAAGATGATCAAGAAGACCTTTGTTGGAGTCAATTTATACACATATCCTAGAAAATGAAAATATTCCTTTTATTTTTATGTCCAAGACCATTTTTTTGAATTTTCCCTAAGTACTTTCGATGCCCTCCAAGACTTTATGGTGCCAAAATGGAAGAGGGAGGTTTGGAAACCTTACCCATACTGACATCATTTTTACTACCATGGTTGTTAAATCAAAATAGAGGAGCCACAGAGTAACAAAATTCCCAACACTACCTGAAAATCATAGAAATTTGTTCATAACATTTTCCATATCTTGTTGTGTGTCTAACTGTACTATGAAAAAGCATTCAGACCACAAGAAGAGACCACAATTCGTTGTCCAAGAAGAGTACAATCACCAATATAAGTCTTCAAGTCTCAGATATAAACCATTAAAGTGGCATATTAACGCCTTAGATTGTATATCAACAAAATATGATTTTCCCTTTGGGTTTTTACATCCATAGCTGACATCTTGTCCATTTAATGTTGAACCATGTAAGGTCTTAAAAGATTTTGGATCTACTTAGCTGCAGCGACAGACTTCACTTTAAGTGAAACCTTTAACGAGATAGATCCTTTAGGGTTTTTAGGATTTGTATTATGGTTTCTAAAGCTATAGAACCAAACGCGCCCCCCCCCCCCCCCCCCCCCCCACAACATCCTCAAACTTACTATTATGGTAGAATCCTTTTCCATGCCATATTCTTTTAGCTAGAAAGATTCTTCGAGAATTTTTTCTTCATATAAAAAAACTTGATGTGTTACTAGTAATCCCCAACCATTTTAAGTTCTTTGCTTCAGTTTTTATACTAGATCTGTGACCCAAATCCCTCAGATTGTGTCCTTCACATTTAAATTGTTGACAAAGATATAATACTATCCTCCTTCTTTCTTTATTTTGTTTGTATTTTGATGTAAACGACAAAGATGATATAAATAGAGGGTGTAATTTGGATCTACAATATATTTCATTCAATCTAATCAGATGTAGGGTCTAAAGAGTGAAATCCCTAGATCAAGAAAAAAGTCTAGCACAATATTCCACTTCATATCTATTAGTAGATATAAACCCCAAACTCCTAAGAGGATTGATTTCTAGCTTAGGGTTTTCACAAATATCTAGAAAACCTCCTCCAGATACATATTTGTACCATGTCAACTATTTACTACATGAATCTTTGCCATATCTATGAGGATATGAGGTGTATTTGAAACAGGAGTGGATTATTTCAATGTATGCATGACTAGTTGAGTAGATTTATTCTTGCGTAAAACCTTAAGGCAATAATCCCTCATGTGCTTACCATCTCCATCATTCCTCCCATGAGTGGCAGGATCCTCGTGGTCTTATTCACGTTCAGAACTTTGAAGGAAAAGAAGGAAAAAAACCACACCTTCACTATCCATAACACCCATCCAATCTTATCCATGCTCTAATCTACAAGGGAGGGATCTAGCCACCACACCTTTGTATCCCAAAAACACCTCTCCGCCCTTCCCATGTAAAAATTGGTTATGCAAACTTTTGATGTTGGATAGCATGAAAGAAACCATACCCACTCCAAGGGTTCTCCTTAATAGCCATGACCATGACTAAACTCATGACGAAACAAGGAATCTGTAAGATCATGATCGCCAAGTGCTTCAGAGATGAGCTAAAGCTCAATGGTGAGGGATATTTTGTTGTAGACAAAAACCTTAGCACACGTCTTAGCTCCCTCAATAGTGGAAAGAGTTAATATGCAAATCATATATTTCAATTTGAACATATCAAATTGTTTTCATGGAATACTTACATATGTAGAGGAAAAAACATAGAAATCATATGAACCAAGAACATTTGCAATAAGAAAATTGAACTTTTTTTATGAGATATTTTATTTCCAAGAATAAATATGCATTATAAATCTATATGTTGTGATATGTGCATCTCTTTCAATATTTATTGAAATGATTGAAATGACATAATAAAAATAATTCATAATTATTATATTTTTATAATTATTGAAACTTTCAATATTGGCATTAATTCAGATAGTGAAACGAGTAATCAATAACTTTATTACATGTAATCAAAACAATTACAAGAAAAAACAAATAACTTTTTTCCAAAAACTAAAAGCTATAATTGATCAAATTTGGGCAGATTTTGTTGTTGAACAATGTTGTCTCAATATTTTACATTCGTACTAGATGATCATGATGCAGTTGACTCTTTGCTACATTTCATGTGATTCTATGTAAATACTCTCACAATTTTACTGTTAATAAGCTTTTTCAAGCGAGGATAATTGTAACATAGGCCTATAGAAATTACCAAATGAGCGAGACTATAGTTATCGACTAGGTTTATATATAAAAAGAATTAAGAATATTTTATGAGCAAAAAGTTTCAAATCTAATAAGTTATTCCAATTAAATAATTAATTTGAATTTAAATTGAATTTATTTTATATTCATTAACTTCTTCCAATATATAAAATGTTTTGGCTTCTTCATTATTTTGCAATATTGCACAAATAGTCAAATGATTCTTGACCTTTTACTTCCACACATGCTTTACCTTCTTTTCAAGTGCCTTGCTTGTACACAACCTTTCATGATTGTGCCACACAACACTTCCCACTTTTACATATCCATAGGCATTTCTACCTCTCCACACTTATTCCATATATCTCTACCCTGTACAACACTTCTTCTACATAAGCACTACTTTGCATGGTTTCTTTATCATATTTGTCCTTTCCCACATGCTTTGGTACTCAATTCTATCAATTGTTTCTACACCACTTGGTGTCATTACAAAATTATTGTGTCATAATATTTATCATTGTTTGATGGGTTTTTACAATTTAAAAATTATGTATAGAACCCCATGCTTTTTACTCATATGCTATGTTTGTTTTTTTGTCCTTTTAAATGCATGGAGTCTATAAAATAGTTTTGTATCTAGGTTTTCAAACCCTATAAATGCTAAAACAAAATTAGAAATCACTTTACCTCCACACATAGTTTATTTTTCGATGGACATTAAAGCAATATGAAAAAATGTAAAAGCTTATGCATTTGAAAACTTTAACTAATCCTGTATACAAATTGTCTTTTTAAGTGAATTTTATTTTAGAAAAGAACCAATTGTGGAAGTGGATTTGTTGAACAAGAAGTGTATGAAGTTGGGGATGTGTTTGGAATAAAGGCTCTCCCACACATACGCCTCTTCAGCACATCCTTTATTCCACACACTAAAAATATTCCTAATTTAATCTTGAGTTTATGGTACAAAAGATGCAATTTAAATGAATTAGATAATTAGTGTGAATTTGAACAAAATTTATTGCTTTTGGCTCCACATATAGTTTATTTTTGCATAGAATTTTCTCTGCTACACGCCATGCTTTTACATAATCTTTAGTGGGAAATGAAATCATACAACTAATATGCATATGGAAATAAATAAATCAAGTAACATGTCTAAAAATAATTATCAATTAAACCATGGTGGATTGTTAATCATTCATGTGTACCAGGACATACCAATCCAAAATAAAAAAAAACAAAAAACACTGAAAGAAACACCATTAATCATAATCGCATATAATAAAATTACACAATCATCATGAAAAATGTAACACATTTTGTACGCTATATCAATTCAAATACCTAATCAAAGTGAAATTGAGGTATTCATAAACAAAACTATGAACAACTTCCCACATAACTCTTATTTACTTAAGGACTACATTACATACTCTTAGAAATATAAATAAGATATATTTTTATGTATTGACTATTGTTTAGTAGCTTCAATTTTTCCTCTCACATCAGTATTAATCATCCTATCTTCCAAACACTAGATGTTTTCCTTTTTAGACCTTTAGAAAAAACTGTAAATGCCTCTTCTTCTTCTATCTCTATAACCTCGTCAATCATTGACTACAAAGGTTGGATAGATTCCAAAACCTATATAGCTAGAGAAAAAAATAAAATGTTGAGTAAAATATCTCTTCCATCGAGTGCTTAATTATTGACAGAGAAATTTGCAATTTAATTAAGTATTTTTAGGTAGCCTTTAAGATAGTCTTGCTAAGGCAACTACCTTGATTCCCTTACTTCTAAAAGTTTTTCTCATATGGAGGTTTGTTCCCTAATTTCTCTCAAAACATTACCTTATTATAAATATGATCTAAGTAAATAGAAATATTAGATTGACTCTTTTACTGTAGACATACTTACATAATCACTGAAAGAAATTCTAGAGTTTTCGTCACCCCATTCCGTGATTTGTTAGCTTTTATGGCTTCTAGCTCGGAATATTGGATTAGATACAATCACAGTCACATACCTCTTTTCCCATTTCATTACATAGGTCTCTAAACTTCTTCTCCATCTGTTACACAAAAATATCGTCACCATAATCATTTGCAGTCAGTATGGGTCTATCATCACTTGTACTGTCCTCCTAAGCAAGTCTCAGACCTCAGCTCTTCAAGTCAAGCTTTGAAAATGCCAGAAAGACATTGAAAATCAACAAAGCTCTGGTTCTGCACTTTCTCTCACTGTTGCTTGCGGTCCCACTCTCCATGTTTACAAAAACTGTAGACCTTCCTGCTCTGTCCCTAAAGGAGTGGGTGCGGACCCCTGTGAAAGTAAAAAAGGCACAAGTTTATTCTAAAAAACTCACTTTGGGTTAATTCTAGATGATTCTAGAAGGAATTTTGATGTGGATTGGTTTCTCTTAGGTGGTTCATGCATCCCAAAAGAGATGGAGCTAATCCCTTGATGAGAGGAGCTATCCCTTTGAAGGAGGACCTAGTAACTTCCCTCCATTGCACTATAAATTAAGGCATTAGGCTGGTTGCTAGGGAGGTTAGAAGCTGAACATTTTTTAGGGTAAATGCTGGTGGAATTGAGACTTCCTAGTTAAGCTTGAGAGGAGAGATCACATACCTTTTTGGCTTCATTGGGAAGAGAGTGAAACTTGTCAAAGTAGAAGAGACTTCTTGTTGGACCATGGGAGGAGCTTGTACAACATCAAGGTGTAGGTTGTAAAGTTCTTATTTGATTTTAATTAATACAATCAGATTCATTTTTCTCAACAAATTGTCTTATGTCATTTGTTTCATAAATTCCTTGATCATCATGTTAAGTATGATTTATGATATTGGATTTTCAGGTGCTATTTAATTTGTTTGCTTGTTTGTGTTTGCAGATTCGCAATAAGGGAGCTCATTTGGATCAAAGGAGCGAGGCTTCCACAAACTTGCATTGGACCTAAGGTAGGCCTAAAACACTTGTTTGCCTTTTTTTATAAATGCATATTTAGAGAAAGATAGTTTTTGACTGGCTTGCTTGTCACTAGATATCATTAGATTCTAGGAAGGTCTATCTTGTCCGCAAGATCGACTCATTCCGTGTGACAAAATGGCAACTCCGCTGGGGACTTGATTTTTTCCTTGTTTTTACTTTGACCTGAGAAACGATGTTTTTGTTTCTGTTTTTGGCTTGTTGTGTGTGGAATTGGGTAGATTTAGTAGATCCAGGATTATTTTTTGTTTTTCATAACTTTGGGAGAGGACCGCACCCTAGGCTTGTGACACAGTGCAGACCTATCTGCACTATTGCTTTTAGCACAGAGCAGTACCACACCTGTGTTAACAGTGGACTGCGGACCCTATCAAAATTTTGGAAAACCTAAGATTTTCTCTGTTAGTCAGCTTAGTTTTTGTTTAAATGTTATTATCCCCTGTCCAGACCTACATATAACCTGTCAGAAGCTTTCCTTAGGTTAATTCCATTGGTGTTAAGGTTTTAGGTGAAATTCCTAGAAGTTTTGATTATTGGGTTTGGTTTTCAATTTGGTCTTGTAGTAGCTCTGAGCTTAGAAGTTGTAGAAACCTCAGATCACCTTGGTTTTTATCAGCCTTCTTATGAGTCTGACCATTTACAAAATCTACCTTTGTTGAGGAATCCACCTTGTGTTTTCTCTTTACGAAACTTCGAAAAGCTTGTGTTAAAAGTTTGGATTTCATTTTTAGAAAAGAAAACAAAAATTGGTTGTTTTTTTGACTGATTTTTGATTCTGCATAAATTGGTCCTTAGTTTACATCTAGCTAAGTAAAACATCCTTGAAAAAGACATCTTGTAAGCTTTGACTTCAAATATGTTTTTTATAGTTTATAGATCTCAAGATTAGTCATTTCCATGGTTTTGAGTGTTTTATAAAAAATAAAAATAAAAATCTCTTTTGGAAAAAGTTTGTTTTTGTAGTGGTTGAGTGTTTTGAAAGAAAAGGGAAATTTTTGTGAAAATAACTAGTTGTCTCGTTTTGAGTGCATTGGAAAAGACAAAAAGCTCTTCTTTTAATTTGTTTGTTAAGAAATATTTGTGTTTACAAGTATTTTCATTCTCAAACTCTTTCCTAGCTAGAAGTTCATTGAAGGGAAAACATTGCTTAATCATCTTAAGTGCATTTTTTAGTGATTTCGAGTCGAGTCTTCATACCACGAGTTTCATCTCCGCACCTCTTGACTTAAACAAAAACCAACAAAAATAACGCTTAAAGTAAAATCTATCTAGTAATATTTTTATTTCTAGGGCTCTGATACACCAATATAGCTTAGGCTAGTGTCTTGGAGTAGGGAGTAATTAACTCTCCAAGACAGTAAAACAAACAAGTAGCTGCATCTTGCAGTAGGAGAGAAATATAATTGTTGCATTTATGCTCTGGGAAAGCTCCTCTTAAAGGAGAAGCACGAGATCGTGTCTGAACAAGTGTGGGAATCAATCCTTCCTCATTGGGAATGACGCCAGATATTCACGTATTAAAAATGGTAAACCTCGGATTAACAATTGTCGAGGAGCCTGGAGTCACTTGTTGGTAAACCTTGGATTATGTCAAGGAGCCTTCAAGGGGATTGAGCTTGTTACTCTCCCTTTGTGTGGGTATCGGATCGTAGACTGTTCCCCCAGGTATATTTGTTTCCATTGGTAACCTTAGTGACCATATTCTATAGGATTCTTCCTAAGGTGACAGTGGTGGGAAGATCCCATTGTACCTGGAGCAGACGTCGGCTAGTCTCACTTGGATTTTCTCAGGGGGTTCTCTTCACTCGGGACGGTTTAGTGGAGAAACCTGTGCCAGTCTATTCATTAAGCAGGTTTCCGGGGTAACTGTTCCAACCGCCATTTCTGTATTGAACTCTGCGATGTTGGGCTTCATCACCAACTAGTGTTTTCAGTACGGAAAGTTACTGTTTGTGTGTGTTTGATCTCTTAGATTCTTTAGGCGTGTGATTCAAATTTGTTTGGTTCTTTAGAGGCCTTAGGTGGTTTTCATTGAGATTTTACTTTGTTTGCGTGTGAAGTAGTTAAAATTTTTTAATCGTGGCTGAATTACCGAGGAAGTCTCGTAGACTTCGGGGCCAACCTCCTGAGTTTTCACCAAGCCAGCCTGAAGGGTTAAGAGCCCTCGTAACTCCTAGAGATAGTACAGTTGGGTCACCTGAGGAAGGAGAGTCTTCTTTGGTGGTACATCCTGATTTTCAAACTTTAGTAGCAGATTATAATCCAAAATCGATGTCTGTTTCTGAAGTTACTGGTATCTTTTCATCTACTAGTGATATAGGTGAGGAACCTGAAATATCTGAGCCTGAAAGTGAATTTGCTGCTACTCCAACATCGACGTTTACTTCTCCAGCTTCTAGTGGTCCTGGTTCACCTAGGGTAGAAAGAATAATTACCTAGAATCTTCCTTCTGGACTTATAGCTATCGAAGAACTTGCTACTCCGGAAGAAGAAGTAGGCATCCCTATCCCTGAAAATCAACCTGCTATTGAACTAAGGGAGCGTGAATAAATTTTTTGCAGTCCACCTAGGAGCAGTGCTTGGTATCTTTACTTGACTAATTTCTTGGAAAACCTAGGGCTAAGTTTTTCACCACCTCATGTTCCTTATCACCCAACCTAGAGGTTACTATCCTCTATTAAATATGTCAAGACAGTCGTCCATGTTTACTCAATCGCAAGAATCCTTTTTGTACAACAGTCCTTCTGTTCCCTCTGGGTATCTGTTACTTTCTGGTACTTTTGCGGGAGCATCTCCTCAACCCATTGAACAAGGGTTATTAACTGGAAATAATGGTACTAAGCCGTTGAGTTTACAAGATATTCTCATGATGTCAGGTACTATTCCTAATCCTCAACCTCAAGGTGGTCAGTTACCGCCTGGGGGACAGCCTCAAAATCCTCAATTATCGCATGGGGGGCAACCTCAAGGTACCTAATTTGCGCCTAGGGGGCAACCTCAAGGATACTACATACCTATGGGACAGTATGTTCCTCAAGGTCAACCCCAGACTCAATATGTACCTCAAGGTCAACCCCAGTATCAATATGTACCTCAAGGTCAACCCTAGTATCAGTACGTGCCTCAAGGGTATAAACCCTAAGGCCAGTACTCGAACCAAGGTTTCCAACCGCCCTCTAGTCAATCATATGTTCAAGGAACGGGAAATGTACCTTTGAATTATCAACCCTACCCTCAACCCGGTTATGGTCCTCAATATCCTCAACCTGTTATGGGTCCGTGGTGGGCTCTAGTATTGTAGCAATAATGCTACAACTCCTGGACCTCCCTTCTTTAATTTTATCAACCCGGTAGTTCGTAACAAACATGGAAGTGACGGTGCTGTATGCACAAGTACTAGCTCTTGCCGCAGCTGTCACTTGGTCAGCTGGCACAAGTCCGCTAGGGGCTCAAGCCAACTTCTATGAGCTCTTAGAAGAAGCTTTTTAACTGATGGACGAAATCTAACTCAAAGGAAGCTAATCTACTTGCAAAAAGAAACTGAAAGCCAAAAAAAATGCAAACCCTAGCAAACCCTAATTCTACCAACTAGTCCTACTGATGCAAAGGAGAGAATGGAAACTACGAGAAGAGATGTCATTACTTCTATGAAGGTAAAATACATGTGTCTACACTGCCTCTAGCTAAAGAAAACATCTTTTTGTATTTTTGACTGAGTTATTAGAATTATCATGCATGTGCTTTTAACTGGCTTTTCACTGTGCAGGGGTGGATCAAGGAGGAGAAATGCTTGGAAAAGGATGGGATGGTACAGAGAGAGCCTAAGGGGTCCCTAACACCCTTCCAGAGAGTTTCACAGAGTTTGGCTATCAAGAAACCTCATTCGTGAGCTTCTACAAGAAGTCTGCAGGGGTTCTACAAGATGTTTAGGATTTCTACAGGATGTTCTGTAATTTTTCTACAGGATGTTTAAAAAATTGGATTTTGGAGGATGGGTGAGTGAGGTAAGGTGCATGAATGGATAGGGAGGTAGAGTAGGGGTCTGAAATGACCCAAGGAGTGATGGTTGGAGTGGTGAGAGGGTGTGGAAAGCTGGCTTGCCTTAAAGAATGCTAAGACAATGGAGGAGCAATAAGGTAGGGTTACATGCGCAGAAAGACAGTTGTGAGTCAAGGAACCTAACTAGGAGATGGAGCAGCTGGCCTAGAAAAAGCTTGGGTGAATGAGAGAAGATGGAGATGCCCTGCATGGTGTACACTTAACTGAATCAACTAAGTCCTGCACACAATCGAAATCTTAGCTAATCTAGTCTAACTATCAATGAAACAAATGAACAGTAGCTTTATTCATAAAGAGAACCATGTACAACACTTAAGAAAAGAAGCATTTCAAAAGTCCTGAACGCATGATTAACTCCTACAAATGAAAACATTACACCAAAGATTGCATGGACAAGCAAACTAGTGTTTTTGTTGGGCAGCAAGGTCACCTTTGTCCCAACTGACGATCCCACTGAGAGAGAGGTAAGATCAGAGGTGCTTGAGCCCTTTTTCCAAGGATCCTTTATGTTATTAACCTATCAAATCAATCTGAATATGAAAATCTACTTTAATCATCAAAAGCAACCTAAATAACAAAACAAGATTTAGATCTAAATGGCAGATTTTATTCTAAGAATGCAGCAAAGACACATAAAGGTAAAAAAAGGAGGTATTGGGCACTTGAGATGGGCCCAACCCCAAGAGCTACAGCCTCCTAAGAGAGATTTAGAGGTAGTGCAAAGCTGGATTCATCTTTATTGAGCAAGAAAAGAAGAGTTACATCAAAACTGTCCACAAGGAGAACTTGAAAATGAGCTGACAGCAAAACTAATCTATTGCCTAAAAATCAAACTACAAAATGACTACAACAAGACTATGAAATGACTAACTACCAGCTAACCCAAATGAGGCCCTAAGCCTTCTTATTTATACAAATTGAGGACCCCAACAGTCCTCCTAAACTTTAGGGACTCGGCTGCCTAAGACTTGTAGTTAACAGCAGTCCTACTTGACTTCCTTGGCTACCCTTGTGCTGATTGATTTGGTGGCCCTTGAACTCCGAGCTGTTGGTGGAGAATTTGAGGTAAGGGCCCATAAATGAGGGGAACACCTTCCTAAAAATACTCTCTACGAATTTGGCTGCCAAGTGCTCATTTCAACCATTGATTTTGTCTCCAAATTGACCAAAAAGGCTACACAAATCACACATTAGACTTGTTGGCATAATGACTAACCCAATTCACTCTATTAGCATAAATATAATCAAAAACATGCAATAAACTAATGATAATGGTGGATTAAGTCAAATTAGGAGGTTGAATGAGCCCAAATAATTATCCATTTTTGGGGCTCATCATCACCCCCCTACTAAAAGTGTTGCTCATCCTCTGAGAAACCAATATATCTCCTCATCTTTGATGGCCCTGGTGGCCTCCCTATCATGCTAAGCTTCTGAAGTGATGCCCTCTTCTTAGTCATGAAACCATGCTTTTCTCTTTGCTTCTTCCCACTGCCTGTGCTTCTTTTCCTAGAGAATTCTCAACTTTGGTATGATTGTGCAAGTATATTCAATATGATGGTGGCAATGGTGGTGAAAGGAGATGAAACCAGTGGAGGATGGAAGAAAATAGTGGTTGCATGCCTCCTCAACAAACTTCAAGCTTCAAATCCCTCTCCATAATTGATTCTGGCCTACCCAAAGGCTTCTACAGGATGTTTCTGGTAAAAATACAGAACTTCCTGTAGAAAGTCCCGTAGCTTCCTGTAGAAGGTTGAACCATGACCAGATTGTGTCGGAACCTTGAAAAAATGAGTTTTCATGGAGGGGATGGATGTGCTTAGGGTGGCTAGCATAGGTGCTGCCTCCCTAGCTAAAATCTCGACCAATTTCTCCTTCTGCTGCCCTCTCCCCAAACTTCCTTGTATGCCAATCCCAAACAACGCAAAGCCTTTGAACTCATTTGATGAAACTTCCTCAAGAGTAATTCCCTTGATGCATCATCTAATTCAACAACTGATCCATCTGCAAGTTGTTGAAAAGCAGTCCTTTCAAGCAAATTTTCCATGGCGCCCTTCACTAGCAGACGATTTTGTCCCATTGGTTCCGTGACAATAACACCCATGGATATTCGATCACAACCAAACTCCAATAAAGCCCGCCTCTTTGATCTTTGTATCCCCCAATCACAATTGCCCAATTTCACTATGCCACTGTTGAGAATGGCACTTGTATCACCTGCCATTGGGTCTGGAACTCCCATTTTTTCAACCAATACCTTCAAGACTGCCTCAGTGGGAATACTAGTAGCATGGAACTGGTGACCTTGACAAGATATCCCTGCATCATTGCAAACTGCAGCAACTTCTGCCAGAGTTTCTACATTTTCCCCCATATTATGTGCAGGCCAATCCAATATTTTTTCCATCCTCAGGATTATATGTTGTTCCTTCAACAGTAAACTCTCTAAGTGAACCAACACTGTGCCCTATGGCTATAAACTCACTGACAGACATCTGATTGGTTGTAAGAGTACCTGTCTTATCAGAGCAAATCACTGTGGTGCAACCCAAAGTCTCCACGCTCGGTAACTTACGCACAATAGCATTCTTTTGTGCCATCTTACAAGTGCCAAGAGCCAAACATGTAGTAATCACAGCAGGCAATCCCTCTGGTATAGCAGCAACTACCATAGCAACAACAATATTAAAGTAGTACGTACATTTCTCAAAGGAAAACCTGATATTTTTTTTTGCCACCCATCTATGACTTCCCATGAAAGAAAATATTTGTAGTTCATGATCCAGACAAGAATACAAATGGCACCAATCACTGTTGTGAGTCTTTCACCAAATTCATCTAACTTTCTTTTCAAAGGGGTATCATGACATTCCATTGAAGCTTCCTGAATTTGTGCCTGAATTTTACCTATTTCTGTAAACATGCCAATGCTCACAACAATGCATGTGCAGCAGCCATTGGTAACTGTAGTTCCTGCAAACACCATGCATTCTTTTGATTGCAACTCACAGTCACACAAGGTGGCTGGATATGTTCTTTTGACCACAGGCATGCTCTCTCTAGTCAGGGAGCTCTGCTCCATCCGAAAGGTGGATGTCTTGAGGGACACAATTCTCATGTCTGCAGGAACCTTGTCTCCCACCTTCAGTTCCACTATATCTCCTGGAACAAGTTCTCTGGAGGGAAGATCTACAACATAATGTCCATCTCTCAAGACCTTTGCATGATTAGATTGCATTTCTTTGAGAGCTTCCAAAACCTTCTCAGAATTATTCTCCTGCCATACTCCAACAATGGCATTGAGGATGAGAATCAAGAGAATGACCAGGGGCTCTACATAGGCTGTTATGCCCTCCTCAGAAGACACATTATCACGAAAGTGGGTGAGAAGAAATGAAATGCCAGCTGCCAGCAGAAGTATTTTAACCAGTGTATCATCAAATTGCTCCACTACCAGCTTCCACAAAGGTGTACCATTCTTCTTCTAGAGCTCATTCCATCCGTATATTTGACGGCGTTTTTCCACTTCATGATAATTTAAACCATTCTCTAAGCTCACATCATATTCTTCTAAGCATTCTTCAACAGTTTTAGACCAAGCAGGGAATACCTTGTCCTCCATGGACTATGAAATAGATGATCAGATTCTGAATTCAAACAGATTGCTCCACCATTAACAGATCTATAATGCGTTTGAAAAACTCCAAAATCAATACTTTCAAAAACCCTGGTAACCTTGGACACGAGCTTTAACTACTTTTCTCATTTCAAGCTTGAATTTTGACAAAAATCTCGAGTTTTCCTTCTGCAGAGCTATTTTCTGCGTTTCCTGTAGACGACTTCCTATAGAAACACTTGTAGAGTGCCCCTACACCTCTAAGTGAGCCCGATACGCTGGAGAATTGTGATTCAGGCCACAAAGCTCAATGGAGGACGATGGGTTAATCATTTTGTGGAATCAGAGGATGCATACTTCAGTTGAAAATGTTGCAAGTGCAAGTTAACAGCAGTCTGTGAGTTTCAGCTGAGCGTTCGTTAATTGCTGCGTGATTTGTGGTGAAGGAGTGAGGTGGCCAGGTGTACATGGCCACATGCAGACGACAGTGCTATAATGAGCTGCATGTCCTCTTCTTGTTAATCAGTTGCACTGGAGTTAAAGCCTCTACCGCTGTCTGTTTTTTATTTTATTTTTAATTTCCACGTGAGTTGTCTAACACATACGTTGCATGATTCTTGGCTGATTGAATTGTAAAAGGAATTATCGGCTTAATCCTGCTATATTCGTGGCTCAATTCCACCATTCCATTCGTTCATGAAGTTTTTAAATTAGATTTGTGCAATAGAAGAACGAGTTTCAGTCACGTACCTGAAGTCAAATGGCTGCTGGGACCTGTCATTTGCTGCATGCACTGTTTTTTGTGGTTGCATGTAGCTTGGCTGCTAATTTTTGGTTGTTTTCCCTGTGCAGGTGTCCTCTGGTCGGATGCATGCTGCAGGAGTTCATTTCCACGCTCAGATTTGCACCTTCAAGCTACTGCGCTGAATTTTCACAGGACCGAAACTTGTTTTCACCATTGCTCCCAAACGGCAAACCGGATTGATCTGAAACTTGCTAAGCGCATTCCTATCATCATGATACACCTCCCATAGCAAAATCGTGATCAATGGATGCACAGATTTCGAGAAAAATGGAAAATGGCTGAATATTTTAGAGATCCATTTCTCGGAAACCGTGCATCGGAATCCATTGAAACTGCTTGGGTAGGTTACTATCACCCATATGCATATCCCCATGAAACAGGTTTTGAAACGGATGCACGGATATGGATAAAATGCAAAAATGGATGAAGGAGATGGAGGCTGATTTCTTGGAAACCGTGCACCGGAATTGGCTGAAACTTCTCAAGCATGTTGCCATCATCCCTGTATGATTCTCTGTAAAACGGTTTTCCAAATGGATGCATGGTTTTCAAGTTAAGGCAAAAACAAATTCTGTTCTAGGTATTTTTGTTTCAAGGCATTTTGCAATTTTGTTGCATGGTATGAAAAATGAACTTGGGCTGTGATGCAGGTATGGAGATGATGGAGGAGGAGTTTGAAGATTGCAAGAGGACTTCTGAACCTTTGAGGAAGCTACCATGTTCGCCAAACCACCTTTTTGAAATCCATTTCTAGCTTCCTACAATTTCTACAGGAACTTCCTGTAGAAGCACAATGAAGAAGCACAACGAGGTGGAAAAGATGATGGAAAAGGGTGAGGAATGGGAACATGGATGCTTGCAGGCATAACCAATGGATTCCAAGCTTTAGATCCCCTTCCAAAATCGAATCTGGCTCACTTGAAGGTTCTACAGGATGTTTCCTATAGAAATATAGAACTTCCTCTAGAAGGCACAAAAACTCCTTTGTCTTTTTTCTGAGTGATCCTCCTGACCTGCAATGTCATTGCTGCAACCTGAAATTATTCAATGGAAATTAGATTTCTTTTTCTTTTTCTTTTTCTATTTTTTTTTTTTTTTGAAAAACAACTAGGGCGCCTCATGGAGGTTTTCACCCTAATTGCCTGCCCTGGGCACCTCCAAGGGAGGTTTTCACCCATAGATCTTATTCTCTTTTCTCTTTTTTCCCAACCCATTGACCGCCTCATGGAGGTTTTCAATCAATGAGCCAATCTAAGGCGCCTCCGAGGAGGTTTTCACCTTAGATTTTTATTCTCTTCTTATTTTCATTTTTATCTCTCTCTTTTTTCTTTTTTTTTTCTACCCTACCCTACTTGAAAAATAAAATCGTTCTCAAGTATAAGAATACTTCCAATGGAGCCATGTGCACATCGAGATTAGAGACAAAATGATGTGGAGGCTCGAAATGCATGCTTGGACAGCTATTTGGATTTTAGAGACCAAATGTTCCGACTTTGAAGGGATCAAACATAGCTGAGGAAGAGAGTACCGCTGCAACTTAGTGACCTTCTGAAACCATATCTCAATATAGCTTTGATATCCTTGGTCCTTTTGCTGATCTGGATCATTCTTCATGTCACCTTCTATCATGACCTTCTCATCTTCCTTTTCTTGCTGATCTTTCTCTTGAGTACATGGAGGATTTTATGGTAACCACGAGAGATATTTCTTTATCTCTGCTTCTGAGGTCTTCACTTCATCAAGTAAAGCCCATGGTTCTTTGATTTCCTCTTCTGAATCTTCTTTTGCTGGATGTGGTCCTTCAATGCTTGCAATATAGTCTCTTTTTTGCAATACTCTTTCTGAGCTATGGTGAAGATCATTGAGCTCAAGAGGAGTTGTTTGGACATGTTGTGCCTCAGCATTACAATTGTGTTGAGCTACTCCATTGTATGGTTTTGGGAATGGTGGTACGGGTAGTTGAGTGGGGGTGTAATTTTGAGATGGATGTGCATGGGGTTGTGGTTGGGTAGGCATGTGGGGTTGCCTTGGTGGAGCAGGAGGCAATGGTTGTGGATGAGCAGGTGGTGGAGGAAAAGAAGCGGGAAGAGTGTTGTATTGGGGCCTCCACCCCTGATGAGGTGCATTCCACTGAGGTTGTGGCTGAGCATAAGAGTGAAAAGAGTGAGCAACTGGTTGGGCATAATATGGATCTGTGAAGGAATAAGGAGGAGGTGTGAACCAGGAATGATGAGCAGGGGGACCCCAAGAAGGCATGAAAGTGGCTTGATAGGGGTCATAATAGGTCTAAGATGTCCCTTGCAGTTCCTGCTGATAAGATCTAGGTTCATGTGGCCTCCTTTGGTTCATATAGTAGAGTGATTCAGTGGCTCCTTTTGCCCTCTGATATGTAGCTTTGATTTCAGGAAAGGAAGGGCACTGATTCGTAGGATGGTCTCTTTCACAGACAAAACACACTTCTATGGAGTGCAATGGACATTCATTCCTAGGATGCTTTCTAGTGCACCTGGGACAAAAGATGACCAAAGCCCTCTTGGCTTCCTCTTTCTCCTTTTGGATCCGCAAGGTATCCAGTTGCATGGCAAGAAACTGCCTCATATCACTCTTGAAATCTTCCACCTGATCTTCAAATTCTTCTTTGGACAAGGTGCTGCTCCCAACATTTCTGCTTGTAGCCATTTGCTCTAGAGGAATGGTTTCTTCTTCTTCTTCCCTTGAGGTTCTTCAAATATGTCTTGTTATTAACCTAAGGGTTCTTTAACCACAGCCATCGAAGAAGAGAGAATGTTGGCTGTGTGAAGCAGTGGGGGCGTTGTGCAATCATTTTTCTAACTTATCTCTACTCCTACAAGGCATGAAATGAAATCTTTTTGGTTGATTTTTTCTTTTTTCTACTTCTAACTGCAAAACTGAAATAGATTGAACTGCAACTAACTATCTTGCTAAAATGAAAATGCGGAATTGAAATGAAAGCAGGAAAGGACTAATCTATTTTGCTCAAATGAAATTGCAGGAACGAAATGCTAGTCTACGCTTTCGGAATTGAAATGCTAATCTACGCTTGCAAAAATGAAATTGCGGAATTGAAATGCTAATCTATGAAAGCGGGAAATGCTAATCTACTTTTGCATAAACGAAATTGCATAATGGAAATGAAATAAACTACTTAGCAGAAGATTGTAGTGGAAAATAGAAGAAAAGCGGCAATCACCAATACTCTGACGCTTCCCCGGCAACGGCGCCAAAAAGATGGTGGGCTCTAGTATTGTAGCAATAATGCTACAACTCCTCGACCTCCCTTCTTTAATTTTATCAACCCGGTAGTTCGTAACAAACTTGGAAGCGATGGTGCTGTATGCACAAGTACTAGCTCTTGTTGCAGCTGTCACTTGGTCAGTTGGCACAAGTCCGCTAGGGGCTCAAGCCAACTTCTATGAGCTCTTAGAAGAAGCTTTTTAACTGATGGGCGAAAGCTAACTCAAAGGAAGCTAATCTACTTGCAGAAAGAAACTGAAAGCCAAAAGGAAACGCAAACCCTAATTCTACCAACTAGTCCTACTGAAGCAAAGGAGAGAATGCAAACTAAGAGAAGAGATGTCATTACTTCTATGAAGGTAAAATACATGTGTCTACACTGCCTCTAGCTGAAGAAAACATCTTTTTTATTTTTGACTGAGTTATTAGAATTATCATGCATGTGCTTTTAACTGGCTTTTCACTATGCAGGGGTGGATCAAGGAGGAGAAATGCTTGGAAAAGGTTGGGATGGTACAGAGAGGGCCTAAGGGGTCCCTAACACCCTTCCAGAGAGTTTCACAGAGTTTGGCTATCAAGAAACCTCATTTGTGAGCTTCTACAGGAAGTCTGCAGGGGTTCTACAGGATGTTTAGGATTTCTACAGGATGTTTAAAAAATTGGATTTTGGAGGATGGGTGAGTGAGGTAAGGTGCATGAATGGATAGGGAGGTAGAGTAGGGGTCTGAAATGACCCAAGGACTGATGGTTGGAGTGGTGAGAGGGTGTGGAAGCTGGCTTGACTTAAAGAATGCTAAGACAATGGAGGAGTAATAAGGTAGGGTTACATGGGTAGAAAGACAGTTGTGAGACGAGGAACCTAACTAGGAGATGGAGCAGCTGGCCTAGACGAAGTTTGGGTGAATGAGAGAGAGATGGAGATGCCCTGCACGGTGTACACTTAACTGAATCAACTAAGTCCCACACACAATCGAAATCTTAGCTAATCTAGTCTAACTGTCAATGAAACAAATGAACAATAGCTTTATTCATAAAGAGAACCATGTACAACACTTAAGCAAAGAAGCATTTCAAAAGGCCTGAACGCATGATTAACTCCTACAAATGAAAACATTACACCAAAGATTGCATGGACAAGCAAACTAGTGTTTTTGTTGGGCAGCAAGATCACCTTTGTCCCAACTCACGATCCCAATGAGGGAGAGGTAAGATCAGAGGTGCTTGAGCCCTTTTTCCAAGGATCCTTTATGTTATTAACCTATCAAATCAATCTGAATATGAAAATCTACTTTAATCATCAAAAGCAACCTAAATAACAAAACAAGATTTAGATCTAAATGGCAGATTTTATTCTAAGAATGCAGCAAAGACACATAAAGGTAAACAAAGGAGGTACTGGGTGCTTGAGATGGGCCCAACCCCAAGAGCTACAGCCTCCTAAGAGAGATTTAGAGCTGGTGCAAAGCTGGATTCATATTTATTGAGCAAGAAAAGAAGAGTTACATCAAAACTGTCCACAAGGAGAACTTGAAAATGAGCTGACAGAAAAACTAATCTATTGCCTAAAAATCGAACTACAAAATGACTACAACAAGACTATGAAATGATTAACTACCAGCTAACCCAAATGAGGCCCTAAGCCTTCTTATTTATACAAATTGAGGACCCCAACGGTCCTCCTAAACTTTAGGGACTCGACTGCCCAAGACTTGTAGTTAACAGCAGTCCTACTTGACTTCCTTGGCTGCCCTTGTGCTGATTGATTTGGTGGCCGTTGAACTCCGAGCTGATGGTGGAGAATTTGAGGTAAGGGCCCATAAATGAGGGGAACACCTTCCTAAAAATACTCTCCACGAATTTGGCTTCCAAGTGCTCATTTCAACCATTGATTTTGTCTCCAAATTGACCAAAAAGGCTACACAAAGCATACATTAGACTTGTTGGCATAATGACTAACCCAATTCACTCTATTAGCATAAATATAATTAAAAACATGCAATAAACTAATGAGAATGGTGGATTATGTCGAATTAGGAGGTTGAATGAGCCCAAATAATTATCCATTTTTGGGGCTCATCAGTCCGTACCCCGGAATGAATTTAGTGTGGGATCCATCACAAACTCAAGAGGTCTTGCAACCAAATGTACAGTTGTCATCTCAAACTAGACAACCCTTAGTTTCTGGTTCACCCCAGCAACCTATACAGTCTACTATTCAAACTTCTGTAGCTTCGGTAGTTTCTCAGCCTGGGCCTAGTATGCCTCGTACTCCGCCTCAGACGGCTGCTGCAACTGCTGCAACATCTATTCAATCTACCCCACCTACTTCTGGAGTATCAACAGCTATGGTTTCTACTGTTTCTGTATCTACTCCTCAGACATCTGTACCTCAGTCTAGATCCACAATTCAAAATTTGGTTCAGATGCTTGTAGGACAACTTGGTTCAAGTACGGTTGTCACAAGTCAACCACAATTTACTTATCAACCGTACCAGGGACAGTACCAATTCGGTCCTACTGTACAACAACTAGTCTATCAGTATCAACCATACCCTGGGTACACATATCAACAACCTCAACAACCCCAGTACGGTCTGGTTAATCCTGGTTTTCCGAGAGGATACAATATCCCAAATGCAATCCCTATTCCTAGTTATCCTGGATATCCTCCTCCTGGGGCTGGTCTCATGACCCATAGTTTTAGGGACGCTAATCGTCAGTTACCATTTATCGCAACTTTGGACTTGCCCGACTTGTCGTGCCTAATGAACGATCCCATTAATTATCTTCCGTTTTGGCCGCCAATGCCGAATAAGTTGCCTAGTGATATTCCTAAGTTTGAAGGCAAATCAGGAGAGGACTCGTTGAACCATGTGATGACTTATCACCTCTGGTGTGCGTCTAACTCCATTTCAGATGATTCAATCTGTCTAAGGCTTTTCCAGCGCACTCTAATTGGTCTCACGGCGAAGTGGTACATTGAGTTATCGCGAGGCACTTTTTATAACTTTAGTCAGTTAGCTACCTCGTTTTTAACTCATTTTCAGTTGCTAGTCAGATATGACAATGGCACGGAATTACTAACTTCATTAAAGCAGTCGACGTCCACTTACATTTCAAATCACATTCATGAATGGAGACGTCGACGACGTTTAGTGAAGGTTTTTATTCCGGATCAGATCTTAGCTGAATGGTTCGTAAAATCTTTGTTGCCAAAGATCACTGAGGATGTAGCTAAGGCCGAAGTCGTTTTTGAGGAGCAAGTAATTGCTCAAGAACAATACCTTGACTTGGTTTATACTCAGTCAGGTATGTTACACGAGAAAATCCCTGATCTTCCTAAGCAAAATCAAATTGCTGCAGCTCCTTCAGGGTCTCATGCCACTAATGGTATGATTGGTACGGTTAACACCAAAAGTAGGAGGAAGTCTTCCAAGAATTCTTCTCCTATCATAACCTTGCCAGATTCCCCGACAGGAGATTCTTCCGCAGATATTTCCGCCGATATTCACGTTGTAGAGTCATCTACAGCCAAATCAAAATCCGGTGGTAAGAAGAAAGGGAAGAAGAATAATAAAACGGATAAAAATTCAAAAGAGAAACCTAAAAAAGCGGAATCCAATGATGAAAAACGCAAACCTCGTTATCCTTGTCTCATTTGTGACGAAGAACATTTTACAAGAGACTGCCCTCATCGTGCAGAGGTTGCAAAGATTATCAAAGGTTCCTAAATGCTTGCTATTTTGAAGGATCCTTTTCCAAGTCAAGACAGTAAGATGATAGGTTCTTCCTCGAATGCCAATGAAGAACCCATACTCATGATGTCCTATGTTAGGATTGCGACTCGATCACATGATTATGGTAGTAAAAGTCTTGTTGATGGAAAAGAAGCAGAATCTTCTCATTCTAACCCATCAACCTCAGCTCCCAGTTCTGATCCACTACAGATCGAGAAACCTAATCTAGACTTAGTAATCAAACCCCCCGCCAAGGATATAATTGGAAAGTCAGCTTTCAATCCACATGCGAGAGCGGCTCAGAACTATAATATTGTTGAGGATTTAGTTGTTTCACCCTCAGCAATGTCGGCTTTGGAAGTGCTACAATCATGTCCAGCACAACGTAAATTACTTTTGTCGGCTATAGGAGTAGTTGACGTTCAGGACTCGAACCTAATAATTTTTTATCTATAAAATAGTACATCGTGCTTACCTCATCAAATGGCTTTCCAGATCCCGGTGATAGTAAAAAACAGGCCTATTCATAGGACTATGATTGATGAGGGAGCCTCAACGTGTATTATGTCGATACAGTGTTGGAGATCGCTTGGTTCTCCTTCACTAAATCAATCCCCAACAATTCTAAAGGCCTTTGATGGCCGTGGGCTTCATCCTTTTGGCATTCTTCAGGATTTAGCTATAGGGGTTGAAGGAAAAGCTGTTAATCTAGATGTGGAGGTGGTTGATGCCCCTCTAGATTGCAACCTTCTCTTGGGTCGTAGTTGGTCGTATGCTATGATAGTTGTCGTTTCATCGGTCTTTCGGGTTAGAAAGTTTCCTCATAATGGAAAGATCATAACAATAGACCAGCTGGCTTACTTTTCATCTAACCCAGCCTCTTCTGAAAGCATTCAGCATGTCGGTAAAACGACTATCCCGTATAAGGATGTTGGAGTAGGACTAGTTAAAGATGTCGGTTTGCTGGGAACTTTTCCTTTTCCTCCAATCAATGCATTGTCTTCTTTTGCAACCATTCATATGATTTCGTCAAACACCATTGCTTATGATGATCTTTGGATCATACCTTCTAAATCTGAGATAGACTCATTTGGTGATGTTATGGCTTTGAGTCCATATCAAATTACGTATGAGGCCATGCAATCATTTACCGACCCATCTTCAACCAAAATTGACTTAATGAATGTGGTCCGTGACGAATCACTTTTCACATCAAGCTCAGATTCAACAATGTTTTCCGAACTTGTTCACTCTGATGAGCAAATTCGTGAAATCCTATGTGTAGATGATTTATTATGGGAAGATCTCCATCACAGATCTTCGTTCTTACCCGAGAATGATCATTTTGAAAATGATTTTTCGTCAATTTTTACGACTGAATATGTCAAGGAACCTCAGAATATAATGAAAAATCCTAATTCAGAGTTAAATTTGGGAAACATTTCTCGAACTATTCCTATTGACATTTCGGTTAAGCCTGGAATTGTTGAAAACATTCATATAGGTGCCTTGTGTACAGACGATGAAATTCAAATATATAAGGCCCTACTTCAAGAATTCCGTGACGTGTTTGCCTGGTCCTATGAGGAAATGCCAAGAATTGACCCCGCAATTGTTTTTCATGAAATCAAGACTTACCCGGATGCTAAACCCGTCCGGAAACGTTTGCGTCAGATTCACCCAAGAAAAGCTGCTGCTATTAAAGCAGAAGTTGAAAAATTACTCAAAGCAGGTTTCATTTATCTGATCCTGTTAACGGATTGGGTATCGAATATTGTTCTGGTTAACAGAAAGCAAGGGACAATAAGAATATGTATCGATTATAGGGACATTAATCGAGCCTGTCCAAAGGACAATTACCCAACTCCCTATATCGATCAAATCATTGATGATTGTGCCGGCAGCGAAATATTCTCCTTCATGGATGTTTTTTCCGGATACAATCAAATCAATATTCTACCTGCCGATCAACCAAAACCGACTTTCATTTGTCCATGGGGGACATTTTCTTATTGCAAATTACCTTTTGGGCTCAAGAATGCTGGGGAAACTTTTCAAAGGGCCATTTCTTATGCATTTCATGACATCAAGCACATTGTGCAACACTATCTCGATGATTTGCTGGCTCATTCATTACATCGAGTTGATCATCTCATCCATTTACGAGCAATCTTTATGAGGTGTAGGCATTATCGGATTAGGTTGAATCCACACAAGTGCATTTTCTGTATAGAAATGGGTCGATTGCTGGGGTTTGTTGTTTCGAAAGCCGGAATTCATGTCGATCCCTCGAAGGTTGAAGCTATTATCAAATTACCTCCTCCTTCGAGTCTTCGCTAAATCCAAAGTTTGCAAGGGAAAGCAAACTTTTTACGACGATTCATTCCTAACTACGTCGAGGTTACAAAGGGTTTTACCCGGTTGTTGAAACAGAATACTCCATTATATTGGGATGAGATAGCTCAGAAATCTTTTGATGCACTAAAACACGCGTTGACCCATGCACCATTATTGCATCCTCCCAACTATAGCCAGGACTACTTCTTGTATCTCGTCGCCTCTCTTTCCACCATTGGAATGGTCTTAGTTCAGGAAGATGAATTCGGTACTGAACATGTGATATATTACCTTAGTCAAACTTTAAATCCAACTGAGCTAAAACACTCACATGTGGAGAAATTGGCATTGGCAGCTGTTCAAGCTGTCCAACGTTTTCGTCACTACATTTTACTACGTAAAACTATAGTAGTTTCTGATTGCAACCCTATGATCTACATTTTGACCAAGCAATTGCTAGGGGGCAAGTATTCTAAATGGATTTTCATCCTGTAGGAGTTCGACTTGGAATTTGAAAAATCTAAGTCTAAGAAATCTTTAGTTTTTGCGGAGTTAATGTGTGACTTCTCGCGTGCTGACATGGAAACTGTGGCGGAGGAGCCCATTGCGGACAAATCCTTGTTTCTAATCAGTACTTTAGATCTATGGTATGGGTATATCATCATTTATCTCCAGACCCAATCCTTTCGGCCAGAAATTTCAAGGTCAGAACGTCAGAAAATATGATTCTTGTCCCAACAATTCAGGATTATTGGAGATACTCTTTATCACCGTGGGGTGGACTCCGTTTTTCGACGTTGTTTAACTCATGAGGAAGCTGAAAGGGTTCTAAATGACTGTCACTCTAGAGCGTGTGGCGGTCATATGTCTGGGTATGCCACAACCCAAAATATATTGCGCGCTGGCTACTTCTGGCCATCTTTGTTTAAAGATTGTATTAACGCAGTCTGAAAATGCCACAACTGCCAAATTTTTTATTGAAATATGCGCACTCCACCTACTCCTCTCCACCCTATAATTTTCGTTGGTCCTTTTGCCAAATCGGGTATCGATTTTATTACATGTAACCCTCACTCAGCCGGGGGGCATGCATATATCATCCTTGCGGTAGATTATTTTACCCAGTGGGCTGAGGCGATGCCTACATTCGAGGCAGATGACAAAACAACTGCAATTTTCATGTTCAATCATATAATTGCTAGGTTTGGTGTTACACAAGTGATTATCACTGATCATGGGCGTCATTTTCGAAATGTTATGATGACCGAACTTACAGGCCAGCTTGGGTTGTGTCACGATAGTTCAACTCCTTATTATCCACAAGCTAATGGTCTGGTTGAAACCATCAACAAAGTTTTAGTCATCATGATCCGACGAATCAATGGGATTCATCGGTCGAATTGGCATAACATGCTATTTTCAGCGCTTTGGGCATATCGAACCTCAGTAAAAACATCAACAGGGTTCACTCCTTTCCAACTAGTTTATGGTCTGGAAGTTATGTTACCCATTGAATGCGAAATCCTGTCGTTGAAAATGGTCATTGAGTTACTTCCAGCCACTTCCGAAGAGGAAAAACGTTTGTTATACTTGGCTCAATTAGATGAGAATCGACGTGATGCTGCATTGGCGATTGAAACTCACACAAAAAGTATGAAAGCTCAGTACGATCGAAATGTGACCCCTTGAAATTTTTCGAAAGGAGATCTAGTCTTATTGTATGATCAAGCTAATGATAAATTAGGCGCTGGAAAATTCGTTCCTATGTGGTGTGGTCCCTATGTTGTCAAGCAAAAGCTAGCAAAAGGGGCCTATGAATTGGTAGACTTTGACGGGGACTCTTTAGGTAAACCCAGAAATGGTCTTTACCTGAAGAGGTATTATGCTTAAAGAATGGGTATGGATATTTTTAGTTAGGATAGTTTTCTTTCTAGCTGGTTTGTTTTAGTTTAAAAAGTGTGCTTAGCTTAGAGAGTGTTTTTTGTCATTATTCCTGCTTATCTTGGTTTTACTCTTGATATTGCAGATGTTGATGCCTCTCCAAACATACATTGGTTTCGCTGATGGTGCTTGTCGTAATACACGAAACATTTCTTCCGCAGCTTGGGTTATCTATTTGCCCTCTAACGAGTTGGTATCTATGCATGGGGTAAGCCTCGGTCAAACAACGAACAACGTTGTTGAGTATAGTGCAGTGATTGAGTTATTATCTGAATCTATTTCATTTGGGATTCAGAGTTTGATAGTGAGGTTAGATTCTAAACTCGTTGTATTACAGCTTAATAGAGTGTATGCCATTAGAAATCCAGTGTTATTGAGATTATTTTTGAGAGTGCGTCTCTTGGAACGTGAATTTGATTATATTGAATATCAACATATTCCAAGATCTTTAAATACATTAGCAGATGCAATTGCTTCTTGAATGTTAAGTAGACATTTGCAATAATCATACATGTAAATTTAAAAGCATTCCATAACATGATAAGCTGGTAATAGTGATATATATATATATATATATATATATATATATATATATATATATATAGGAGTGTGTATAAAAATACATAGTCCTCGATCATAGGTTGAAAAACACCTTATGATCGGCAAAAATGATAAGTACAAAAAGCAAAAATGTCATATGTGCCTACAATAGGCGATCATCCTATCACTGGTGATGATCTCGATAAGAAACCGCTACACGGGCCACTTTGCAAAGGAACCTCCTAAAAGGTCCTCGGACCCCAATCACATAGCGCTGAAGTCGATGGGGAATGTCATCTATGCTGGTCTCCAGAATGTCTCCTGTCAAGCGCTCTAGATGACTCTCCAACTAGGCCAAGGTCTCTGTTGATTCGTCCTGTGGGGTTGGCACGGCTGGAGCTGGTTGTTTCCTCTCGTAAGGCCGGAGAGCGGCTGGTCGCTGTGGACCCACATCTGCATTTGAAACTTTTACTATCAGTTTTGGGACGAGATAAAAACAAAAAAAAATTAAATAGGAAAATGTTGAAAATGATTTTACCTGAGTCATCCCATTGCTCTCCTGGTGGAAGAGCCATGTCTGGGTCACCACGAAAATCTACCCCAGCGTAAGGGAAGTCTTGAATAGAAAAAACCTGGTTTTCCAACCATTGGAAATACTCAGGTTTGAATCGAACAACCTCTGTCCCCTCGTCCGGATGACGAGCCATAACTGCAACCCATCGCATCAGTTTGGGCTCTGGAGGAAGCCCAACTCCAATAGTAAGGTGTTGCGGGATCAACATTGGGACCCTCTCCAGACCAAAGCTCACAACCAAAGCCCCATAACCAAAGGTCTTCAATTGTCCGTTCTTGGCTCTGGTTAGTTGGCCTTTTACATTGGCCAACACAGCATTGCACCAGTTCAAGATGGTGCCTCGAAAGCAGTCAACTGCCATCCGCATCTGGGATCCGGTGGCAATATGTAGTGTGGCACTCCCGCAAATTTTGGTGTCAGTAAATGGGATCACCATGAATTCAGGATGGGATATGGTTTTAATGTCTATCCCTTTGTCTCTAGCCTGGCTGTTGCAAAACTCTAGCCGGAGGCTATCGACAGACTGGCCACCTAGCCTAGTCCCGAATAGAGTCAAGTCTTCACCTCTCTTAGGCAAACCAGTCAAAAAGTATATGTCTGCCGGCTAAATTTCGAGCTAGTGGCCACCAATGAAGAAGCACTGGTCCTGTATGCTCCACATGTCTACCAGCCACTGCAAGAAGTCCACCTAGGCCCTCATGCCAGGTATGGCCCAGAAGTTGTACAAGTCGCATTCCTTCAATGCATCGATCGAAGGTTGGTGATTCAAAGTGGCAAGATCCACATCCTCATGCTCCCGTTCTCGCCAATATAGCATGATGTACACTCTACATCCAACAAAAAGGCAAATTAGAATGCAAGAAATTAAATTGTTTGGGTCAATTTTGAGAATTTTTGGTTTAAAAAAACCTTGCTGCGAGGACCGCACCCTTTGTATTAGAGACAGTGCGTGGGTCCGCACCTTGCCTTCATGGAATGTGCGGGCCCCTGAATTTTTCCCCATTGAGAAAAAGTCGGGGTTCGCGGGCTGCCAGTGTTATGCCTGCGGGCCCCCACGCCCGGGTTTTTAGCCTTAAAACCAAGGATAATTTTAGGGGCGAATGTTCGCCCTTTGGCGAAATTAAGGGATTTTAAATTTTTAGTGGGCGAATATTTTGTATCATAGTACATTTTTACAAATCACCTCAAATAGACCACCTTATTTTAAGGGAGAGGGTAAAAAAGGTAAATTTAGCCCTTGAAATTAGGACTTACAACCTTCCATTTGCCCATTTTCAAGAATAGGTTTTATTTAAGTGAATCCATTCGCCCATTTTCAAGAATAGGTTTTATTTAAGTGAATCCTATGGGCCAAATATCATATTTATAAAAGTGGTATGGTAAATTAATAAAAGTATAAATAAATGAGAGGTATGGTAAATAAATAATTTTTTTTTTATATTTACTCCATAAGTCACCTTATATACATGTAAAGGTGTAAACAAATAAAAATATAAATAAAGTTGACGTATGGTAAATAAATAAAACGTCTTTTTATACTTACTCAAAAGGCATGGTAAATAAATAAAAATATAAATAAACTAGACGTATCGTAAATAAATAAAACCTCTTTTTATATTTAGTCCATAACCCTCTTTCTATTTATGAAGGCTCAAGAAAGAGGTTTTATTTAAGTGAATCCTATGGGCCAAATACCATATTTGTAAAAGAGGTATGGTAAATTAATAAAAATATAAATAAACGAGAGGTATGGTAAACAAATAAAACATTTTTTTATATTTACTCCACCTTATATTTACGAACACTCAAAAAATGGGTTCTATTTAGGTGAAACCTATGGCCAAAATACTATGGGAAAAATACCATGGGCTAGATTGTTATACCATGCAAAAAACCATTATTAACCCTAATATTACAATTAATAAAAATAAAAATGGCACATGGTATTGACCCATGGTATTCACCAAAATGGCACATGGTATTGACCCGTGGTATTCACCTGGAATGTAGCCTATTTAAATGGGGGAATTAAACCAGCATGTAGCCTATGCTAAGATTCACTAGGACTTTACAAAGTTTTATTATTTAGTGAAAGACTCGACAATATCTTACAAGATTTTATAATTGAGTAAAATATTCGCCATGCCTGGTGAGAGATTCGCCAAAAAATTATATATACATATTATATTATTGATGAAATTGCCTTCCATTTTTCCTATATACCATGGAGATTCGCCCATTTATTATATTTATAAATTTAGGGGGGGTTCTTAAAATTTTCCCTGCTTAAAACCCTCTAAAAAATGAAATAAAACATTAAAACAAAAATTGAAATGGTTGAAATTGAAGAGTAGGATGATGTGTGTTGGCATTATGATTCAGGTGTTGTCCTTGATGGCAAACCCATTCAGGTGATAAATCAAGAAGGACGCAGGAAATATGTTCAGCAAGTGCGTCCCCGCAGGCATACCATGCAGAACCCGCGTCCAGGGACGCAGGCCAGCCGTTCAGGAGGTGCGTCCGCCCAGTGCACACATTTCAAGGCAGAGAAAAGCACGTGGGGGTTTCTTGTGTGGTATCTAGCCGACGGTTTTGTGTTTCTATGGTGTCGGCTCGTGGTATTGTTCCATGTTTTGGGGAGAAGCTTGCCTATATAAAGCAGAGGAATTCATTTGGATTAAGCATCATCTTGGTTGAATATCTCTTGGTGAGATCTAGTCCAGATCTATAAGGGCGAATCTTCTAATGGACTATGATCTTTATGGCGCATGATCAGATCTGTGGATCTGAGAGTTTGGGTTGGTTCTGAAGTCCTCATATTTCTTATATCTGAAGGGACGCAGGTTCAGTGAAGGGCAAGTGCGCCGGGACGCAGTACAGTAAAATCTCAGGTGTGTCTCTGAGGCAAAGGACGCGGCGCGACTGTGTTATTGGGTGCGTCTCTGAAGCAAAAGACGCGGCGCGATAGTTATTCTGGGTGCGTCGGTCGCAGCAAAGCATAGAGGAACAGTGCGTCTGCACGCAGAACAGCAGAAGGTAGACTGCGTCCGGTCGCAGGCCACAGAAAGAAAATATGCGTCCCTGTCTTAAGATGATCTGTTGACTGTATATTTATGTTCATAATGTGTTCTGGGTTGTTTCTGTAATTATTGATCTGATATCTGTAGTAGACTGTATCTGTTGTATACTTGTTGATCATTTGATTCTTCATGAAAAGAAGTAGGGGGTTGTAGCTCCCTTCCAGGAGAGACTGGAAAACAAGAGAGAGTTGTAGCTCTCTGCAGGTTGCAGCCTGCGTGCTGGTAAAGGACTGCACCAGTACAAAATCATTGTAAAAAGAATTTCTTGAAAGAAGATAGAGACATATTGCAGCAAGTGGTTTTCTCCCGCATTGGGTTTCCACCTTACATCTTGTGTTCTTTGGTGTGACTGTCTATTTTCTTTATTCATGCTCATTGTTTTATGGTACTGATATGCAAGAATAATTCAAAAGATCAAATAAGGAAGATTTGGTAAATTGCTAGATAACACTGATTCACCCCCCCTCTCAGTATTATTTCCAACAATTGGTATCAGAGCAGGACCTTCAGAAAAGCTTGATCGCTTGAAGGTAGATCGTTCATCATGAGCAACTACGAGAGAGAAGCATCAATCAGGCCACCGGTTTTTGATGGGACAAACTTCAATTATTGGAAGGTAAGAGTTACTGCATATCTTCAATCTCTTGGTACTGAAGTTTGGGACATTGTAGAAACAGGCTATGCTTTTCCTTCAGCTACTCCTACAGATCCAGCTGAGAAAAAGAAGTACGAAACAAATGCAAAAGCAGTCAGTACTCTATTAGGAAGTATATCCCAAACATAATTCATGAAGGTAATGCACTTCAAATCAGCAAAAGAAATATGGGACAAAATGATCACAAGCTATGAAGGAGATGAACAGGTAAAACAAGCTAAACTTCAAACTCTTAGGATTCAATATGAGACTCTCAAGATGTATAATGATGAAAGTGTGGCTAATTATTTTCTTCGGGTAGATGAGATTGTAAATTGTATGAAAAATTTGGGTGAAGAAGTAAAGGAGTCTATAGTAGTTCAAAAGATTCTAAGATCATTATCCCCCAAGTTTGAATCTAAAGTATCTGCAATAGAAGAAAAAGAAAATCTCCGTGTTCTTACTATGTCTCAGCTACATGGAATTCTAACTGCTTATGAAATGAGAAAGGGAGGACCATCAGATAGAAGGGAGGCTGCTTTTAAAGCATCAGGCAAAGAAGATCACTATGAAGCAAGCCATGATCCAGAAGAAGAGGAAGAAGAATCAAATTTTGTCAGAAATCTTCAAAGGGGTTCTGGAAGGTTCAGAGGTAAGCTACCTTTCAAATGCTTTGCTTGTGGAAGAGTAGGTCATTATGCTGCAAAATGCTCTTATAAGGATAAAGGAAAGGAACCAGTTAGATGGAACAAGAAACAAAGTGCAAATAAGAAAAGCTACTACACCCATGAAGATAGTGATGGCTTATCAAACAATGATGAAGATGAACAAGGTAATAAATATAGATTGTTAATGGCATTTGAAGATGATGATTATGAGGATGCTGTAGATGTGGATAACCTTTATGATGAAATTACTAGACTCAAGAGATGTATAGAAGAAAAGAACATGATTATTGATACTCTACAATTCCAAATTGATGAAAAGGAAAAACATCTTGAAAAATTAGAAGGTGAAATTGTTGGTCTTAGAAAAGAAATTGAGAAAACAAAAACTATTAATCTCAAGTTTGTCAAAGGATCTGAAACTTTGGATGAGATTATCAGTGTGCAGCGGTCTCCACTAAATAAGACAGGTTTGGGCTATAATGGAGAAACTTCCACTTCAAAAAGTTATCTTGATGCAGCAAGAAGAAATGAGCAAGAGCACAAGGAAGATCATTTGGTAAAGCAGGGACAAATGTCAAACAGAAACTATCAGGGGCAATCCAGCTTAAGGGTGAACAAAAGCCACAACCAACCACAGGTAAAATCTTCTCAATTTGGTTCAAGAATAGATGAAAATAGAAATTACAATCAGTTGGCTGGTAGATCCAATAATCGCAGAAGCTTCTTCAATGGACAATGCTTTTCTTGCCATAACTTTGGTCACAAAGTAGCTCAATGTGTTGCGTATAAAACAATCATGACTAGGGAAGCTCAAAAACAAAGAAGTATGACAGGGATTGCAAAAAGGACCTATAACAACTTTTCAGCTCTTGAAAATGAAGTTGAATGTTCTATTTGCAATAATTTTGGACATGAAGACTTTGAATGCAGAAGCAGGTTTCCGGAAAGAAAGGTACAAGAACAGAAAAAGGAACAAGCCTCAGGCACCAAAACATGGAGAATAAAGGAACCTCAAACAGAAAGATGTGGGATAGCATTTTATGCAGAAGGACAAGAAAATCTATGGTACATTGACAGTGGATGTTCGAAGCATATGACAGGTGATAAAGAAAAACTTGAGTCTTATTCTAATTTAGAAAAGGGAAAGAAAGTCTCTTTTGGAAATGATACTCCTGCAACTATAAAAGGAAAAGGTATTGCTCCTTTAAAAGAAGATGTTAAGGCTGGAAATGTTTTGTTTGTTGATGGACTGAAGCATAATCTACTAAGTGTCAGCCAGATGTGTGATCAAAGAACCGAGGTTATATTCAGATCAAATGGATGTCTTGTTCGTGATCTTGATACAGGTAAAACAGTTCTCAAAGGAAAAAGAACTCCAAATAATCTATACATATTTGATGAAGGACAACAACAATGCTATCTAAGCAAGGATGAAGAGCACTGGTTATGGCATCGAAGGTTGGGACATCTAAGCTTCTCACAAATAAGGAAAGCTTGCAAATATCAGGCAGTTCGCGATCTTCCAGATATCAAAATTCCTGACAACACCATATGCAGATCATGTCAGTTTGGAAAACAAACCAGAACTAACTTTCCAGAGAAAGAAGGATCAGCCAGCATGCCTCTTGAGCTAGTACATACAGATGTATGTGGACCATTCAGAAAAAGAACACCTAGAGGAGAGGAATACTTGATATTATTTATTGACGATTTCTCCAGGTTTGTTTGGTTAGGACTTATGAAGCACAAAGATGAAGCATTCGAAAAATTCAAATCCTTCAAAGCTTTGGTTGAAAATGAATCAGGTCACAAAATTAAGTGCCTCAGATCTGACGGAGGTGGGGAATTTACTTCAAATGAATTTTTCGATTTCTGTGATGAACATGGGATAAGGAGAGAATTCTCTACAGCTAGAACTCCTCAGCAAAATGGAGTAGTTGAAAGAATGAACAGAACAATCCAACAAATGGCTCGTGCTATGCTCGATGAATCAGGAACTCCCGCAACCTTCTGGGGTGAAGCTGCACATGCTGCGGTTATTATTCTAAACAAAACAAATGTCCGAGTGAACAGCACTCAAACTCCTCATGAGCTCTGGAGTGGTAAAACTCCTTCGGTAAAGCACTTCAAAATCTTTGGGAGCAAATGCTATATCAAGAATACTGAGGAGCAGCTTGGCAAACTTGATCCTAGAGCAGATGAAGGTATTCTTCTTGGCTACTCTCCACATAGCAAAGCATACAAATGCTACAATAAAAGACTTGGCAGAATTGTTGACAGCATTGATGTAGTGGTTGATGAGAAGGGATACATTCCTAGGCAAATACATCGTGAAGACATCGAAGAAGATGAAAGCTACCCTCAAAGACAGAATGATGAAGAAGAAGAACCGCAAGAACAATCTCAAGAAGAACCTCACGAAGAAGCAGAAGAACGAACAAGAATAGAAGAAAAGACTCCATCCAGATATGTTCAAAAGAACCATCCAGAATCTCAGATCATGGGACAGAAAGAAGCAGGTATACAAACTAGAAGAACAGTTGCAGAAGCTTCAAGTTATTTGGCATTACTCTCCTCTACTGAACCACAAAATGTGAAAGAGGCATGCAAAGATGAATGTTGGGTGAAAGCAATGGATGAAGAACTTGAGCAAATCGAAAAGAACAACACTTGGGAGCTGGTTCCTAGACCAAAGGATAAGAATGTTATCGGAACAAAATGGGTCTTCAAAAATAAATTGAATGAAAATGGAGAAGTAATTAGAAACAAAGCCAGACTTGTTTGTAAAGGGTATGCGCAGCAAGAAGGAATAGACTTTGAAGAAACTTTTGCTCCTGTTGCAAGACTTGAGGCCATCCGGATGTTTCTTGCTCTCTCAAGTTGTCAGAACTTCAAATTATTTCAAATGGATGTGAAATCAACCTTTCTGAATGGAGACTTGGAAGAAGAAGTGTACATTGAACAGCCAGATGGGTTCATTCTTGGAAATGATCCAAATCTTGTATGCCGATTGAAAAAGGCTCTCTATGGTCTCAAACAAGCCCCAAGGGCTTGGTACTACCGGTTGGACAAATATCTTCATCAACAAGGTTTTTCAAAAGGTTCAGCAGATAGCAATCTATATATAAAAGTTGAAAATGACAAATTGCTAATACTTGTTGTGTACGTAGATGACATTATTTTTGGCAGCAATGAAGAAGCTATGAGTCAAAGCTTTGCCTCAGTCATGCAGAAAGAATTTGAAATGTCCTTGCTAGGAGAACTGACATACTTCCTTGGTTTGCAAATCCAACAAAACGAAGGAGGAATCCTTTTATCTCAAACCAAGTATCTCAAGCAGATTTTGAAGAAATATGGCATGGAAGATGCAAAACCAGTATGTACGCCCATGGTCACAGGATGTAGTCTCAGTGCAAATGATGAGTCTGCAGCAGTACATCAACCAACCTACAGATCTATGATTGGAAGTTTACTATATTTAACAGGTACCCGACCAGACATCATGCATGCAGTTGGAATAGTTGGAAGATTTCAGGCAAATCCAAAGGAGACTCATCTTCAAGCAGTGAAGAGAATTTTCAAATATCTTCAAGGGACTCAAAATTATGGCTTATGGTATCCTAGAGATACAGATCTCACTCTTCATGCTTATACAGATGCAGATTGGGCCGGAAGCGTGGATGACAGGAAAAGCACAAGTGGTGGTGCGTTCTTTATGGGTCCCAGACTGGTATCTTGGTTCAGCAAGAAACAGAGTTCAATTGCCTTGTCTACAGCTGAAGCATAATATGTTGCTGCTGCATCTTGTTGCACCCAACTCCTTTGGATGATGCAGACTTTGCAGGATTATCAAATCACTTGTACACCTCCAATCCCTATCTTATGTGACAACACAAGTGCAATCAGCATCTCAAAGAATCCGGTTATGCATTCAAAAACCAAGCACATACCAATCAAGTACCATTTTCTCCGGGAACAAGTACTTGAACAGAAGGTCAAGTTGGAGTATGTTCCTTCGAAGGAACAAGTTGCTGATATTTTCACCAAACCGTTGCCCAGGGACACTTTTGAATACCTCAGGCAAAAGCTGGGGGTTGTTGATGCATCATCCTATTGTTGATCATCTTCCTATTGGTGGTATAGGCTCAGGGGGAGCACATAATGCATTGTTGGCATTATGGAGAAGGAGATCTTGGAAATAGCTGCAATATGTCTCTATCTCCTTCATGATGGATTTCTGGTTACAGATCTGGAGAAGCATGAGCATAGGGGGAGCATACCCTTTGCCCTTGATGTCAAAGGGGGAGAATGAAGCTGAAGTTTATATGGTTGCCATCAAGTCCAAAGGGGGAGATTGTTGGCATTATGATTCAGGTGTTGTCCTTGATGGCAAACCCATTCAGGTGATAAATCAAGAAGGACGCAGGAAATATGTTCAGCAAGTGCGTCCCCGCAGGCATACCATGCAGAACCTGCGTCCAGGGACGCAGGCCAGCCGTTCAGGAGGTGTGTCCGCCCAGTGCACACATTTCAAGGCAGAGAAAAGCACGTGGGGGTTTCTTGTGTGGTATCTAGCCGACGGTTTTGTGTTTCTATGGTGTCGGCTCGTGGTATTGTTCCATGTTTTGGGGAGAAGCTTGCCTATATAAAGCAGAGGAATTCATTTGGATTAAGCATCATCTTGGTTGAATATCTCTTGGTGAAATCTAGTCCAGATCTATAAGGGCGAATCTTCTAATGGACTATGATCTTTATGGCGCATGATCAGATCTGTGGATCTGAGAGTTTGGGTTGGTTCTGAAGTCCTCATATTTCTTATATCTGAAGGGACGCAGGTTCAGTGAAGGGCAAGTGCGCCGGGACGCAGTACAGTAAAATCTCAGGTGCGTCTCTGAGGCAAAGGACGCGGCGCGACTGTGTTATTGGGTGCGTCTCTGAAGCGAAAGACGCGGCGCGATAGTTATTCTGGGTGCGTCGGTCGCAGCAAAGCATAGAGGAACAGTGCGTCTGCACGCAGAACAGCAGAAGGTAGACTGCGTCCGGTCGCAGGCCACAGAAAGAAAATATGCGTCCCTGTCTTAAGATGATCTGTTGACTGTATATTTCTGTTCATAATGTGTTCTGGGTTGTTTCTGTAATTATTGATCTGATATCTGTAGTAGACTATATCTGTTGTATACTTGTTGATCATTTGATTCTTCATGAAAAGAAGTAGGGGGTTGTAGCTCCCTTCCAGGAGAGACTGGAAAACAAGAGAGAGTTGTAGCTCTCTGCAGGTTGCAGCCTGCGTGCTGGTAAAGGACTGCACCAGTACAAAATCATTGTAAAAAGAATTTCTTGAAAGAAGATAGAGACATATTGCAGCAGGTGGTTTTCTCCCGCATTGGGTTTCCACCTTACATCTTGTGTTCTTTGGTGTGACTGTCTATTTTCTTTATTCATGCTCATTGTTTTATGGTACTGATATGCAAGAATAATTCAAAAGATCAAATAAGGAAGATTTGGTAAATTGCTAGATAATACTGATTCACCCCCCCTCTCAGTATTATTTCCAACAATGTGGATTACCTGGAGAATTCGGCATTCGATTCCGATGGTTGGATTTTCCGCAATCTTCACGGGAAGTTTCTGAACAAAAGCACTATTTTCTCACCCAAATCTCAAACGGTAAAAACGAATTGACGAAAGCCCTTTTTATATGTTTTTTGAATAAATGAATTGTAAATTTGTTTATGTTTCACTTTAAAAAGGTAATTTTTGCAGCATTTTTATCGATTTCAAACAGGTATGAGTACTTTTGCATTTTTGTTCAGGAAAACGGATTATTCAGGCGAAATCTATCATTTTCGATGAAAAAACATTTACAGTCACTTTTAAGCTCTTTTCTGACTCCTAAAACATGAAAAGATCGCCAAGTTTTTCTTTTTAAACTCGTTAAAATGGAACTAAAAAGACGGTCCACTTACAGCTCTTTTCTGACCGTAAAAACATGAAAAGATTTCCGGAGTTTTGTCATTTCAAATTCAATATTGGTTATAAAACGACGTGTCGTTGATCGCTTTTTTACTTTTTTGGATCAGGGGCACTAATTACAAAAAGTACTCCTTGGTCGTAAAGATCAAGTGGTTCTCTCAAGTATTATTTTATACTTTTTCGGGCTTGGGAGACACAAATTTACGAAAAAGGTCAACCCTGGAGTCTTCTTAAGTTTTTTCAGACTCTCTAAAATTGAAAAACGCCGAGTTTCTCCTATACTGGACTCGTTAAAATTCCACAGTAAAGGGCCTGTTCAATTACAAACAGGAACAAACCACTCCTTCTTAGGGTTCGAATTTAAACTAAGTTGAACTCATCCGAAGGATGAGCTTATAATCAAGCAAATGTTATCCTCCTCAAGCTTGTCAAAAATAAAGAGGTACTTTCCAGAAATGGTGGGGGAAAAGAGAGAAAAATGAGCCTATTTGTCATACTTTGTAACCACTCTTGAACACGACACTTTTATTCACCTGGGTTGGGAAATCCTTTGCCTAACAGTTGATCAAACCACATTTGAAAGTCTTCAGCCGGTTTCTGGGTATTAACTTTGGGTCAATTGTCACCAAACCATCTGTTGTGTCGTTATGTGTTCAAGAGGTCAGTGCCAATAAGCCATTCATCTGCAAAATATCTGTCGTCCATCTTGACCATCCCTGAGTCAGTCCTTGCAACTAAATTTCTTCAACTTGATCTATGATTTCGTGTTGTGGGCTTGCCTGCGACGGATCGCTTTCTATCGACTTCAACTCATTATCTAGAAAGATGATCTAGAAATCATCAGTACCTTGGGATCTACATGCCTCAATGGCAAGTTTCTCACATTTGACGACAGGTTGCATCATTGACCTTCGATCAAAGGGTTCTGTGACATGTTCGACATCAACACATCTATTCACATCTCATGGATTGTACTGGGTACTTTGAGAGCCATTGACACCACTGGTGGTTTCTCTCACACTTGTTAACAGTTTACATCATTGACTGGTAATCAAGTGGTTTCTACCATGTTCGACTTCAACACATTCATTTGCATGGATAGAATCGTACTATTTCAGGAAGTAGAAATGAAGACCCTGGATCTAGTTTCCACAATCCAGGCTGCGAGGAATTTTGTATTCATTATATAGTGGACTATTCATAAGTAGATGGTTGTGTCCATATTGTGTCCACATGAGTCTATACTTGTGATGTATTACAAGATCATTCATGTATCAGAGTAGTAGTTAGTTTTCTAAGTCAGTTTTGATATGATTATGGGAATGCCTACCTCAGCGATGATCTCACATATATATCTTGCATTGAATGTTTTTATAGGTTGCGACCGGGCTCTCCACAAGATGATCCTCAAAATGATAAAGTACTTCACTCTTCCTAAATGATAAATGAAATCCTCATCTACTACAGACTTCGCTCTTTAGGGGGCAATCCGTTACACAAAAATATCGTCACCATAATCATTTGCAGTCAGTATGGGTCTATCATCACTTGTACTGTCCTCCTAAGCAAGTCTCAGACCTCAACTCTTCAAGTCAAGCTTTGAAAATGAGAGAAAGACATTGAAAATCAACAAAGCTCTGGTTCCACACTTTCTCTCACTATTGCCTGCAGTCCCGCACTCCCTGTTTCCAAAAAATGCGGACCTGCCCGCTCTGTCCCTAAAGGAGTGGGTGCGAACCCCTGTGAAAGTAAAAAAGGCGCAAGTTTATTCTAAAAAACTCACTTTGGGTTGATTCTAGATGATTCTAGAAGGAATTTTGACATGGATTGGTCGCTCATAGGTGGTTCATGCATCCCAAAAGAGAAGGAGCTAATCCCTTGATGAGAGGAGATATCCCTTTGAAGGAGGGCTTTATCCCTTTGAAGGAGGACCTAGTAACTTCTCTCCATTTCACTATAAATTAAGGCATTGTGCTGATTGCTAGGGAGGTTAGAAGCTAAACATTTTTTAGGGTAAATGTTGGTGGAATTGAGACTTCCTAGTTAAGCTTGAGAGGAGAGATCACATACCTTTTTGGATTCATTGGGAAGAGAGTGAAACTTGTCAAAGTAGAGGAGACTTCTTGTTGGACCATGGTAGGAGCTTGTATAGCATCAAGGCGCAGGTTGTAAATTTCTTCTTTGATTTGAATTAATACAATCAGATTCATTTTTCTCAACAAATTGTCTTATGTCATTTGTTTCATGAATTCTTTGATCATCATGTTAAGTATGCTTTATGATATTGGCTTTTCAGGTGCTGTTTAATTTGTTTTCTTGTTTGTGTTTGCAGATTTGCAACAAGGGAGCTCATTTGGATCATTGGAGTGAGGCTTCCAGAAACTTGCATTGGACCTAAGGTAGGCCTACAAAACTTGTTTGCCTTTGTTTATAAATGCATATTTAGAGAAAGATAGTTTTTGATTGGCTTGCTTGTCACTAGTTATCGTTATATTCTAGGAAGGTCTATCTTGTCCGCAAGATCGACTCATTCTGTGTGACAGCATCCTCATTCACAACAATAAGTTGATGACCGAGAAGATAAAACGAAGAGTACTTTAAATGCTATTTCTATAAAGAGTAAATCTATAACCTGTGAGATTTCCAGGGATGTCAATTGAAATTTCTATTTCATACCCTTCTTTGTGTTGAAATTGGACCATTGGTATGATAATTCTAGGCTTATTCAGTGATGTCGGCTATCCCATTCTACTTCCTGCAGCGCTGAAACACGAATACTTAGGATTTGTCAACATTCCACTTTTTTTTTTTTAACGAGAGTCCATATTTGCTTGTCATGTGTTATTTCATTGATTTTAACTTGGATAGGGTTTAGAAGAGAGGAATCCACTACAATTTCTTCTTACTATGGATTTTTTGTTTCATTAAAATTTAATATATTTTATTTCGCTTAAGCCATATATACAAGATGATTTCATCATTACTCTGCTACAAACACTTATAATTTCGATAGTACTTGTCATTAAGGTTTGAACACATATCTCACACATGACTCTTCATTGAGCATATATGGCAGTTAATTACATTTAAACATGAAATGAACTCGAATCTACGCATTAACCACAATAAAGTTGATTACCCTTAATTACCCATGGTAATGCTTAAAATACATGGATCAACACTTTAATTACTAGGAATGACACAAATTTTGTGCCATGACGCAGAGGCTCTTTTGTTATAAAATGTAAGACCTTTACTTTTTTCGTTTATCGCTGAATTTAGTGCTCTATGATGAGATATTCTAGTTGTTGATTCATACAGATGCTATAGACAAAATGTTGACATGTAACCTTTGTGATAGTGACAAATTTCAACCGTAAAAGTGGTCACATTAATGCTACTGCTATATGACATAAAGATCCTCGTCTTGCGGGAATTCGCGCTGAGAAACTAATCACTAAGACTGATGTGGCTACTATACTCCACTTGGCAACTCATGTTCTGCACTGCTAGATAAACATGCATAAATCACGTATTGCAACTACCACGTTCCCCATTTTGGGATGAAATGTCATCACTTTTCACACTATGCTTGCCAAAATCACTATTTCCAACTCAGGTTAATGAAAAGATACAAAATGCCAATTTTCATGTTATTTGAGACACATATTTTCTCGTTCCATGGCAATGTTTTAACAAAATTTCACATAAGCTCAATCAACCTCTTGCAGCACAGATTAACACACATTAAAAAATTAATTACAGCTTAGTACTATGATTAACAAAGAATCCCCTATCTGTAAATGTAAGTCTTTTCAACATTAATGGGTGAATGAACATGTAACATTTACTCTAAACCATTGCGTAATCCCTTGTAAATAAACTAGCATTTGTACCAAATGTTGCAAAAGAAACATCATAAGGCATAAATTGAGGAACAATAACTACATGGGAATGGGCAAATCTAAATGAGATGAAAATATGTAGCAGAAATGAAATTCTAACGCTGTATAAACAGAAGTTGATTTAGGGTGCCTCACACTATTTTTTATTAATTATTGAATTAATATTGCATATAAATCTCATAAAATTCAATCAACTTATAATTTAAGGCTCTCATCTAAATTTGACTTTGGGTCATTAACAGGGTGATGCTGTGTCTCAACTACTTAACCACTAAACCATAGGCCAACAAAGAAAAGATTGCAAAATGTTACAGGCATTACCATAGTAAACCCAATGACTCTACACACAAGAATTTTTGGGGGAGAGTGTTATTGGAATTAATAAATGGCATAACAGGAGCAAAACCCTTGTCTTGCTTCCAATCCTCATTTACAAAAGAAAGCTCATTCTGAATGATATATCTTAGGTTTGGATAAGAAGGCAGAGCTGAAGCCTCTGATAAAAAAGAGCGACATTTTTCCTTCACTTCATTAAAGCGACTGTAAGTGGGAGTGGGAATATAATTTTTGTTAGTTTTGAAGGTAGATGGAGCATCAAATTTCAGTAATTTGTAAGGGGATGAACTAGCCTCATTGCAGTTGTTGTGGTCTAAAGTGGTTGTTAGCTATTTTTGTGGTTGATGTGAGTAGTTTTGTGAGTGTGGCCTCAATGCAGAGTGTTCTTTGTCTTCTGTGCTTCTATTGCATTGTCTACAAACTCATTCTAGTGAAAATTGCATTGGCTAGGAAATTAATGCCGGACCTGCTCTACCAGTGAGCTACCTGCCCTTTTGATGATGGGCATCTTTACTGGTTTGATATCAAGGTGTCAATTGGTACCTCGAACATTCCATTTTGTTAATGCCAAATGGTGTAGTAGCACATAGGTAACTTTTGCAGTGACGTTTCGGGGGAGTAGTTCAAGTTCTGCTGATATTCACCTTCTTTTGCTAGCTAAAAATGTGTTTTAGGTATGGTTACTCAAGGTTGAAGTTATGATAACGAGAAAGATCAAGGCCTAGGTTTTTGGGCCGAGTTCTTTGTATGCTTAATCGGCTACATGTGACTCTGGTTAGAGTTCCTTCTTGAATACTTACTTGAGTTGGTGGAACTCAGAGTTCATAACACTTTCCAACTTATTTCAAAATTCATTGCATATTTTCGTGCAGCATTGCCTCAAAGTTTCCATGTCGGCACTGGTTGCCTTTTCTCCAAACCAATCGTGGTTCAATTATGCAAGTACTCTTCTTAATAGCATACGTTGTGTTGGGTGCCAAATTATACATTTCTTTTATTGAAATTCGAGTCGAGAATATGGTAATATGGTCATATGGCCATATGTTTATTGTGTTTTCTATTTTCCAGTTTTGGTCTACCAATCATGTACACGCGCTTTTTTTCTTATCTTCACAGATTAAGATAATGCATGCTATGTACGTTTAGGAACATTTGAAATCTTCTAAGAATTGATGGAAACAATAGATGTTACTATGGAAAAATCAGATGAATCCAAATTAATATCACATGGATCTTTTGATGAACTAGTAGTTGTACCTAAACTAACCTTAACTGACAACACCTACAAGTCATTACCAACTCCCATGTTTTATGATGCTAAAAAATAACTTATAGCCTTATCTGTTACAAAAATGGTTCTCCATCAACAAAAGGAGCATTCTACATCTGCAAGTGAATGGATTTATTTGGATTTCCATCACTCACAGGGAGGGGACTGCAACAATCATAGTTTTTTTTCTCTTCAGAAAAATATACAAGATGAAGACAACTGCAAATTGATTAAATTTACAAATCCTTATTTGAAAGTGACTTCAACTTTTTTGAATATAATGGAGTATTTTGATAAGCACCAGGATAATCAACCTGAAAATAATGGTCCAAAGCTCTCTAAAAGTGTTGGTATATCAGATATTCCAAGGTTCGAGTCTGAGACTGGGTGGGGTACCTGACAACATTGACATGAAAACACAGGATAATCCGCAAAATGCACTTCAATCAAGAACAAAGAAAGTCTCTTTATTGTTCAACTCTATGTTTGTATCCAGTGATCTATCACTTTACTTGAATGTGAAAAGAAGTTTTGTAAGATGTGGAGATCCTTCAGCAAAAGAAACAAGTAGCATGCAAAATTCTTTGTATACCGATCTCAATGAATTCTAAAAAACTATTTGATCCGATTTTTATTTTCAAAAGAACATGATACAACTTCATCATATTGAGATGTCGAAATCTGTCATAGACATTATTGATTGCATTCGAATAGATTTTGAAATGGTTTATGAGTTAGATAATGAGCTAAAAAGAATAATACATACATTTCCAAAATTGAAAAAGATTTGTATTCCACATGTTAATTAGGTAGATCTAATGAGTTTGATTAAGGACAGGGTTTCCCAAATATGTTCCTTGAAATATGATACAACTTTGAGAGGACTAGGCACTATGCATATATTATAGAAGACAACTTTTGATATTTGTTTCTAAGTGTTCAGGTAGCATATCTGTATTTGATAGAGTTGGTTCAAAGCATAGAGTTTTTGGAAGATTCTACAAAACTACCCTATTCTTTGCTTAAACATGCCTTTCTTGACCATCAATAAGAACTTTGGATGTAACAGCACCAAAACAGAGAACTTTTGGAGGAGAGTCTACCATGGACTTCATTTCCATTTTCTTATACATTTGGTTAGATGTACCTAATTTGTTTAATGCATATATAATTTTTTCTGAGTTCCAATATGATGCTCACTAAAAACAAACAGATAAATCTGATGCAGCCTTGCACCAATAAGTAAACGGTGTAACGTTTCAATTTAAAACAACAACATTGGTCCACAGTAAAAAAGCCTTCAAGAGCCATCCATTTCCTCCAATTGGCTACCTCGAACATCTTATCAAGTGATATGATACAACCTTGGCGTTTACACCAGTAGGTATAACGATGTAATCATTCAGTTAAAACAATAGAACTTGTGCACAGTAAGACAGTAATGAAGGGTTATCTACTTTCTCGAATTGGCTATACCATTTTTTTAACTATTGAAAATGCATCATATACCACATTAAAAATCAAAGAGATCTAGTGATTGACAAAATATTTTGTAAAAAAAATACTTGTTTAGATTATAACAAGCAGATCATTGTTTACACAATGGATCACAAAAAGTCCATTTGTAAGGGAATAATAATCCGTTAAGTTGATCAAACAAGGGAAAGGGTACAAGGTCGTAGAAAATGTAGATTCAAGCTGCTGTTGTAACGTTTTTGAGTAACCCACTTATTTTGATGATGTTTTTTGGTTTTGTCCAGATATTTTTCCATGAACAGGATAAAAAGTTGCTATAGTATTTTTTTTAAACATTTGTTAAATAAAATGCTATAGTACTCCATACACCTGCCATGCACCTCAGTTTTTTAAGACTAACTTTTACTTGGATGTAACAGGTTGTAAATCAGAATTGGAAGACAAAAGGATAGTGTGTGAAAAAGATGAAATACAGAAAACAAAAATAGACTTTCCTGTAAGCCTCGTACCATGCCACAGAATGGGCCTTATTGCAAATGGCCAAAGCCTCTAAGTCTGTGTTTCAGCGCATTGGACATTGGGATTTTTCTCTCCCCTTGCACGCAGTTATGATATATAAGGGGTTTCTATCTTGATTGCGATTAACATGTTGACTCTGTTCCATCTCCATCTATGTTCCATATTTATTTGCTTTTTAATCAGGCCATCAATAGAGGCTTATAAATTTTCATGCATTGTTGCCAGCAGGACAGTTGCTATTGCAGTATAGTTCTCATGCTAGATGGCCAACTTTCTTCTTTATCTATCCATATCTAGTTGTCAAAAACACAGATTTTGAGTGCCTAATTTAATGAAGTGTCCACCAGTGGATGATCCACACTGTCTGTACAACATTCTTGAAGGAAATCGGATGAGAAATGGAAAGAGGACCTTAAGTAGTGCAAGAGAAATGCAATGGTATTTTGTATTCATAAGCCTATTCAGACAATGAATAATGTAGTGTGGAGAATGTGATTCCAACCTTCCCGATCATCTTTTGTATAGAACTCCTAATTATTGTGAATTGCAAGTGTTTTCCAAACAGGAATAGCTTGTAAAAAATAAAATTCCATCACACAGTCAAGGAAACTCATCTGGTAGTGGTCCACAGTACCTTCACAAAGGCCCTGGTACTTCATGAATTCAGAGGATGCATCTGGGTTTGCACGTGATCATGTTCTAGCAAAATGTTACAATTTGTTTTAAAAATTTAAACCAAAACAAAAATCTTGCATTGCATTCAAAAGTACAACTCACTTGGCCAAGGGAAGCAATTAGAAAGTTTAAAGAGGTCAACTTCCAGTATGTAAAGAGATAAGGAAATATGGTAGCAGACCTATTGGCTAATATTGCAATAGAGGAGGAATAGAGGGATCAGACCTAAACACAAATTCACTAAACTTAGCTGAAGGGGAGTGGGCGTCAAGCTTCAAAAATTGGTCCAATCAAATTGCAATGATCTTTAGGAAGTATTTTATCTAAAGTTCATTTGTCTTTTTTCAATCCCCTAATTTCAGAGGCATTTCAGAGGCCCAGTATTCCCCAACATTACTATGGGTTACGGTCCAATCATGTAAGCTTTTTTAGAAGGACCTGTTTTAATTTGAGAATTTATGAGAGAGATACCACATAGAATTCCAAGGTTGAAAGTAGATCAGTTTAATAATTTGTAAGGGTGGAAAAAGCCATGCAAGGCTATAAATTTAATAATAATACTCTTGACCAGCTCAAAGAGGGAGAAATATTGTTGCGCAGGAATTGTAAAGCCATGAGGAGGAATTTAGAAGGACCTATTTTAATTTGAGAATTTATGAGAGAGATACCACACAGAATTCCAAGGTTGAAAGTAGACCAGCTTAATAATTTCAAAGGGTGGAAAAAGCCATGCAAGGCTATAAATTTAATAAGAATACTCCTGGCCAACTCAAAGAGGGAGAAATCTTGTTGCACAAGAATTGTAAATTGTTCAACTCTATGTTTGTATCCAGTGATCTGTCATTTTACTTGAATGTGAAAAGAAGTTTTGTAAGATGTGGAGATCCTTCAGCAAAAGAAACAAGTAGCATATAAAATTCTTTGGATACCGATCTCAATGAATTCTCAAATACTATTTCATCTGATTTTTATTGTCAAAAGAACATGATACAACTTCATCATATTGAGATGTCCAAATCTGTCATAGACATTATTGATTGCATTTGAATAGATTCTGAAATGGTTTATGAGTTAGATAATGAGCTAAAAAGAATAGTACATACATTTCTAGACCTGAAAAAGCTTTGTATTCTACATGTTAATCAGGTAGATCTAATGAGTTTGATCAAGGATAGGGTTTTCCAAATAGGTTCCTTGAAATATGATACATTGAGAGGACTAGGCACTATGCATATATTATAGAAGACAACTTTTGATGTTTGTTTCTAAGTGTTCAGGGAGCATACCTGTATTTGATAAAGTTGGTTCAAATCATAGAGTTTTTGAAAGATTATATAAAACTGCCCTATTCTTTGCTTAAATGTGCCTTTCTTGACCATCAATAAGCACTTTGGATGTAACAACACCAAAACAGAGAACGTTTGGAGGAGTGTCTACCATGGACTTCATTTTCGTTTTCTTATACATTTGGTTAGATGTACCTAATTTTTGTAACGCATATATAATTTTTTCTGAGTTCCAATATGATGCTCACTAAAAACAAACAGATAAATCTGATGCAGCCTTGCACCAATAAGTATCTGATGCAGCCTTGCACCAATAAGTAAACGGTGTAACGTTTCAATTTAAAACAACAGCATTGGTCCACAGTAAAAAAGCCTTCAAGAGCCATCCATTTCCTCCAACTGGCTACCTCGAACATCTTATCAAGTGATATGATACAACCTTGGCTTTTACACCAACAGGTATAACAATGTAATCATTCAGTTAAAATAGCAGAACTTGTGCACAGTAAGACAGTAATGAAGGGTTATCTACTTTCTCAAATTGGCTACACCATTTTTTTAGCTATTGAAAATGCATCATATACCACATTAAAAATCAAATAGATCTGGTGATTGACAAAATATTTTGTAAAAAATTACTTGTTTAGATTATAACAAGCAGATCATTGTTTACACAATGGATCACAAAAAGTCCATTTGTAAGGGAATAATAAACCAGACATAGGAATGTAATTTTCTTCCTTGGAAGGCAATCCAATCAATCAGATCTCATTACAACTTTAAAATAAAAATACACTTAACCGGTCAAAACCTAGACAAGTGAGTAACCCATCAAATGCACTGTACCTGCTGAAAACAAGACGTCCGAATGTAATTTTCTTCCCTCGTTTTGTATTCAGGGACGGCTCTTCCCGGAAGGCAGTTCAATCAGATCTTATTTCAATCTTTAAAATAAAAATATCCTTAACAGGTCAAAACCTAGGTAAGCGAGTGAACATTTAAATGAATTTAAAGCATCAGTTAGTTTCCCTCGAATTACTTTCTTGTTGACATCCCAATGAGTTGTGTCTGAGTACTTAAAACCCCGCAATAGGAAAAAAAATCATCAAACAACCCTCTGATTCATCTTAAGATTCCAAACCATTATCTACTAGAGGGCATTCTAAATGCTGTACACCTATATAATATACTGGTTTGGAATTAAACAAGAAGCATACCTGCTCAGGTAATGACCCTTCACAGAAATCTGAAATCATTCATTTCATCTCTTCTGGTACGCATCAAACCAAACAAAATAAAATCAACCAATCCAAAAAAAGGAAAAAAAATAAAAGAAAATTCAACAAACACCAGCTGGTAAAAGAAAAATCGACAAAGAAAATGCACAGTGAAAGCCAAAAAATAACAAGCAGAAGCCAATTCAAAGCAATGCAGAATACAGAAGAAGGTGAGCTCAAAATAATAAGATATAATTTGCCCGCAACTCTTATATAGCAGCTCCATCTCAAACAGTCATAAATTTGCCCCAACTTCTAGTTCTTTCCAACTTCCACTTTTTTTTTTCTCTGCAAAGACTAAAATCTATTAACTGAAAAGAGGAATATTTTTACATGGAGTTGAGGCCTCAGAGGACAGAACCCAAGAGCACTCAGCACAACAGAACTGCCCCCTTACAAAATGAACTTGGGGAGACTAGTTACAGAGAGATAGAAAACAGATATAGAACCCAGAGATAGACTCGTAGAACGAAGATAGAGACATTGACAGCAGAAAAGCCTAAATAGTTGGCAAACCAGCCGGTAAATAAACAACCACTTCCTTGAAGGGAAACCAAAACAACAGGCTGAAGATGCTAAACCTTGACTGAGAGCAGAGTTGCCTGGAAGTGGTCATCTGAGCAATATCAAAACCAAAAAGGGAGAAAAACAGGCCCAAGTGGCATTAAACTTCCACATCCTCACCAGGAGTCTTCTCCGCTACTAGACACGTGCTGCCGATCCTCAAACTTTCAATGCCACCCGTCTCGATTACTGGGTTCGCCAAGGAATGACTTGTAGCTCGAAAATTCCCTTCCCCGACCACTGGACTTATGTCTGCAAGAGGCGGAATGCTTTTGGGAGTTTCATCCTGACCAAACTTATCACTCTTCGAATGACATGGCCAGTCCTCTGTGATTCAAAATTTGTTTAAAAAATCACAAATATTCCGAGTGATTATGGTCAATGGCAATTACATGGAAGCAGTTTTGAAAGATTTCCAAACCAAAACCTTCAGATTGCGTTTTTAAATGGAAATATTTTATAGGGACATGAGATACTTTAATATTTACTGTTTTTCTAAGATATAATGTACATAGCCATGCATAGTCATTTAATTGCCAAATTCGTTTCGAACATGCTTGAACAAGATTACAGAACAGAAGCAAAAGCAAGAAACCTGGCCTGGCGCTCCTCCTCCTGCAGAAAAATCCGCCATGCGCGGCCCTCCCCATCCTCCTGGCCCTCCTCCTGCAGAAAAAGCTCGTGCAGCACAGGACGGACTGGCTAGGTAGACGGACGGGCTGGGCTGGGTTTAATTAATTTTTTAACTAATAACTGTTTTTTAATGTTTTCTTTGGACGGCAGAGAATTGTTGAATCGTTTAACAATAGATCTAACAGTTAAGATTAGGACAGGAAGACATTTAGGGGAGTTCATTTCAGAGGGAAACGCCTTACGACGTAAATATAAAAGTATATTTATAAATAAAAGGGTAAGTATTTTAATTTACCATTATAATTAAATCTCTAAATTGTACTATTTTATGTAAATTAAAAATTATGATTAATAAAATTATTATATAATTTTTTTTAAATAATTTTTTAATTTTATTTTTTATTTTTAATTTTTATTTATTTATTTATGTATTTATTTTATTTATTTATTTTTATTTTTTTCGCGTTGTTGTTATATTGATTTGGTATTGAATTTATTCGAAGTGGCGTGAGAGTAGTTATGGTAAGAGCCTCAGGTGTAAACTTCTCTTTTAAGAATCTGGTTATATGAGATGGAGGTTTTGGTTTAAGCCATCATATGCAAGCACTTCATTGATCAACTTTGGTGCAAGTAGTGTGGATATAAACAAAGACGATACCTCCCTAAGGCAGTCAAGGCTCTGAAATACGAAGTAAAATCAAACAAAATTGAGAGCTACATCTAGCATGTGAAGGATTACACCTTAATATGCAAGTTCATTGATATGTGGCCAATGGAGAGAGCATTGGTTGGATGGACCCAACAAAATGGTAGCTAAAGGAACACTTTGATCTTGAGCTTGGAGCAAAGGGTTTCATTATAGTGATTTTTGCAAATCTAGAAGACATAAACAATGTATTCGAGAACAACATGTATTTTTTCAATAATGTGGGGTTATTCATGAAATTCTGAAAAGAAAGTTACAACCTAGAAAAGGAAAAATTTCCAGTAGCCCCATTTTCTTATGCCAAAAGAATATCGAGAGGAGAAAATCATAGAAGGCATTGGAAACATGATTAGAGATTTTGTGAAAATATCTAAAGTGACCGAGCGAGGACACTACACCTCATGTAAGGATATGTGTGTATATGAATATCTCCTTACCACTTTCAAAATCAATCGAAATCTCCTACCATGATGAAGTTTAGCAACAACCTTTGGATTATGAGCATGTATTGTTTAGATGTCATAGGTGCTATGAATACAACCATCTCTTCAAGGATTGTCCCCTGAATCTCACAGAGGAAACAAAAGAAAATCAACATAAATTAGACCATGAGGGTTTTCAAAAAGTCCAACCTCATCGAAAAAACCCTCAAGCACAAAATGTGGCAACGCCATAGGAGCCTCTTCAGTGTGTTGATTTTTCCTTAGGCCCTAGATCTGGTTTGAGGCTAATCACGCACACAAGCACACTAGAAACCCTCAACTTACAAGCACTTAACAGCCACCCTGTTTTCCCATCAATTCACACATTCTCTCTCAACAATCATGGAATGCTAATCCATTTTAAGAGATCTCCAAAAAAAAATAACACAACTTTGAACAACCATAACATTTGTTTGTAACATCAGAACTGTGCAATATGAACAATTCTGGGGCTCTTAAAAGATCTACAGACTAATGCAAAAGAAATTCAATTCTTGGTTCCTCAATTGCGAGATACAACCTTGGCATCTTATTTAAAGTATTTTTCATCTCTATACTTTTAAAATAGAATAATTATTTATGCTTACATCTAGTATTCTCCTCTATAAAAGAAAAGATTCCTTTCATACATGCAACATCATGGGCCTCAGTATATTCATTCATGTGTCTCACCAAGATACACAATCACAGAAATGAGAAATTACTTGTAAAGTTCAAACCATAACATTTGCATGTAACATCAGAAGTGTGCAATATTAACCATTATTCTGGGGCTCTTAAAAGATCTTCACATTCGTGCAAAAGAAATTCAATTCCTGGTCCCTCAATTGCAAGGTACAACCTCTGCATCTTATTTAAGTATTTTTCATCTCAATACTTTTAAAATAGAATAATTATTTATGCTTACATTCAGCATTCTCCACTATAAAAGAAAGGATTCCTTTCATACATGCATCAAAGGCCTCAGTATATTCATTCATGTGTCTCACCACGATACACAACCACAGAAATGAGAAATGACTTGTAAATTTTGCAACTGACATCAATTCTTGATAAAATAAATTTCTAGGCGTCAGTGCTTCCTTGGCCAAAATTACAAATAAGAGATTGAACACCTGAAAATAATTAGCAGGCATATTGTTACAACTCGAGATAACTGGATATGGTGAATTAACCAATGTTGCGAAAATCGTTATCGGGAGTAAATCAGCGAGGAGAAAAATTGTAAAAATCGGGATAAAATCGGTAAAAATCAGGAAAAAAAAATCATATTTTTTCTCAAAAATTCATGATTTTTACCAAAAAATCGCGATTTTTTCAAAATGAAAAAATCACTGAATTAATTGCGCAATATTATCGGGAAATGAAAAAATCACGATTTTTTTATGTTATCGTGATTTTTGAAACACTGAAATCAACACACTAATACCAAGCAAATACCTAGTTCCATAACATCTAGAGAAGCAAGAAGATGAGAAGAATTTTATACATCTAAGAATAGTTCGTCACAACAGACTAAGTAGAATGCAATTATTGTTAAAATAGGTCTAACAATGAATCCTTTCAAAAATCTATACCTTGGAGAAAAAGGATCCACACAGCTCTGGAGCCCTATACCATCTTGTGGCAACAAGTCCTGCACTTCATCAAATATATACATCTTAAAAATGGGAAATTTACTAAAAGTACAACAATCAAAATCAAACAGAGAATTCAACAGAAACCTTGTCAAACCAGATATAACAATATAACAACTTATTAGATTTGGATCTGTATAATATAGATTTAAAATAGTATACCGTCCAGAAGATTGTTGTGGGCATGTCATTGAAGGCAACTCTTGCTAAGCCAAAGTCACATATTTTTAGCTTGCAATCAGCATTTGCCAAAACATTCTTCGGTTTCAAATCCCGATGATGCACATTTGCTACAAGAACATAAAGTTGACAAATTAGAGAATAGAATTCACATTTCTTCTTCCGTACTAAGTTCCCTGAAATGGGAAGGTGCTTCATAGTCACAATATATTCTTAAAAACACAGTTAAAACTTAACAGGAATATTTGAACAGGATCGATGTCCTAAACCAGATACCCTTTAGTACACAAAGGAGAAAGAAGCATATGCACTTCACAAAACACTAAAATATATATTTTGGAAGTGAATAAAGCACAATTGCAATGTGCAACTGCTTGAAATGATTTGCAAATACAATGCATGGGGCAAATACAGAGATCAAAATTGTGAATCCTCAAATTGACTAACTCTTGCAGTTACAGATGAAAATTTGAGCATTTAAAGATTGAACCATTATTCTGAAGGATTGATTTCTAATCACTGAATCAAACTAAACTGGTTTGAGGGTTAACGGGCCACAAATTGTGGTCAAAAAACTGATCCTTAGACTTGTGAACAATTATAAAACAACAATGGGCCCCTATGCCTATAGTGGACATTACCATGGTGAAATAAATAGGGACTTCAATCAAGAGTATAAATAGCTGATGTGCCAGAAAATGATTAAAATAATTATTGTTTAATAACTTGTATATTGCACTTGGATTGTCAATACAGCTGTAATGCAGAAATACATAGAAAGAAAAGAGCATACAGAATGATCTCATGGTTGAGATTGTTTTATCTATAAAACTGGAGGAAGGCAAAAAGGAAATAGGCTAGCCGCTATACATACATATTAATTTTCACACAGTAATTTTGCGTTAAAAAATAGTGAGAATAAATTAAAATTAGACAAAACCCCTCCAACATAAAAGCAACAATCACAATTTTAATAGAACAGTAACTGAATATTGCCTACTCACGTGAATATAGTCAGCAATGAGAATGCATAAACCCTTTCCCAAGTTTAAACTTATTTAGAAATAAGAATATTAGCAAAAGAAAGCTACGAGTATGTATGTACTTCAGAGCTCGTAGAAGTTGGTACAAGGAAAATTTATAATGTTCCGGCATCGAGTCATCATTTGCCTTAAAAACCCGGTGTAGATCTAATTCCATATGTTCAAATACCACGTAAATGTCTTTGGATTCCCACCTTAACATAATGTGTTTGATTTCAACAATATCATAATGTCGCAACAGCCTCAAAAGCTTAATGTCAAGTAAAATCCGGGTTGCATCAGAAATATGTTCAAAGATGTCATTTATTTTCTTGATTGCAACTTTCTCCCCAATGTGAGTATCAATTACAGAGCATACAACACCATAGCTTCCTTTTCCTATAACCTCCTGAATCTTGTAGTGATTTTCTTCACCATATTCAGTGAAAAACTCAACCTCTATAGGGGTCTACATCAGGTGAATTGCATAACAATCGGATTTTAAACCTTACATCGTCTTCACAAAATGTGATATGTGATATAAACTGAATATTTGAGTAAGAAGCGGATAATAAGATCTAACAGCAAGAAAAATATTAAGCAGAGAAAAATAACATGATCTAGGCCTGAAATTTCCATGGCCAGATTTTCTCCCAGATGAAAGAAAGCTAACAACATTCCCTCAAAGCATGAAAACGGTATCGAAATTGAACTACTGTGAGTAGTGACAATGCCAAAGGTTGCTTCATTGAACAATAGCAGCTTACAAGAATAGGAACATTGGGTTTGAACAAGCCTATGTAATTCACAATTATGAGCTATTTCGTTATTGGGACACCGACAAATAGATTATTTTACAGCTAAACATCAAGAAAATCATTATCAGTACCACACATGACTTAATGCCTATGACCTCATTTAAAAAAGGTACAGCTATAACTAAAAATTCGAACGGAGCCCTGAACCAAACTTCAAAGTATTACCCGAACTGATTTATCTTCATGGCAAAGTAGGATGTTCAGTTAAAATTTTAAACGGAGAGTCCATCCACCATATCCACTCAGCGTCAAGGTGAGCCACCATGGCTACCCTAATCAAAGGAATTTTGGTCCAGAAAGTGAACATTTTCTGATTAAGGAGGATTGTGTTGTAAAACATGTCCAAGCCATGGATTCTGCAGTAATCCTGCTTTTTCTTGAAGCACCTCAGAAGCAGATGATCCCCAATTGGGTTCTTGCAGGGATAAGGCTGTGAGCCTGTCAATACCAAGATACGAGGCCTCCCTCCTTCTATATAGTTCTTTATATGAGGACGGGCCTGCAACCATTTTTGTCTCTTGAGGTCCCAGTTTTTTACAGTGCTCCCCACAGTGTAACTAAAGTCAGAATCAGCATAGAAATTATCAGAACTTTCCTCCCACTCATCCATTGACGGATACAAGGATTCCTGTTCTTTCTCATTCATTTCATGTTCATTGCTCTGAAACACCGCGCAAAAACTACTCCGGTGGCTCAGCAAAATAAGAGAACCTAGGTCGCACTGTTGAAGGGAGGAGCGAAACAGAGGGCAACTACGGTTCAACCCCCAGCCCCTCCGCTTCGCTAACCCTTGGAATAACCAGCGACATATATTAAGTTTCGAGGGTTCGCTGCAACTGTTATTTTTTAGTTATAACTATATTTTTTATTAACGATGTCAGTCAGATCGGATAGATCATAGTAAGACAGGTAAGACAAGAGAGCAATTGATTTCAGAGGGAACGCCTTATGGCATAAAAATAAAGAAGAGACAGCTCCGCAACCAATATATGTCATAGAAAATTGCAAAAACCAAAGGTTTCACCACATAGAAGAATCCGTGAGATAAAGACTATATTATCATACAACTGTCCCACTTTTTTCTTATATAAATATCATATCACTTACTTTTCAATTCCCTATAGCCATCATTTTCCTTGAGAAACTTTTAAATTCCATATAGCCATCATTTTTCTCTAGAAATAGCTTTAAAAATGTTTCTTCTCATGTTCCAATAAATTTTTGAAATATACCCGCTATAAGTTACTAGGAATTTATTTAAAATTACTTCTTCCTTAATTTGTTGATAAATTTTTCATGATTAAGGAATGTCTTGGCATGTACCATAAGTTTTTCAAATATAAACAAATCTAGTATGAATTAATCTAATTTTATTTTTTATTTTTTTTTAAATAAAATTTAAAGTATTATTATTATATATAGACAATTGAAACCATAAAAAAAAATATTCTAATTTAGAAGATATTATGATCAATGAAATCTAAAATATAATATTTTTATGTTGTTTTCTGTGATTTACTTAATATGTAAATTAATTTTATATATATATATATATATATATATATATATATATATATATATATATATATATATCGTAACATAAATTTTGTAATTATATATAAATATATATTTTCATTACGTAACATAAATTTTGAGATTTATAAAATTGATAAGATTACAAGACATTATTACATTTTTTTTTTTTATAATAGTGTAGGGACTTTAATATTTGTAAAATGGATATAATGAATTTTAGTATATTAATTTTAATGTTGTATATGTATATGTTAATTGTTTTTAATGATTAATGTTTATGTAATTTTTGATGGAGTGTCTTTGCTATAAGTTTTCAATTATGTTAATCATTATCTTTCTATAATAATTTATATTATCATGTTTTTTTTAATGAGGAAATAGTTAGATAACATAAATAGCATTAGATAATATAGAGATAAAAAATTATAATAAATGATTGATCAATAAAAAGAAGATTGAAAAAATTAAAATAATTAATAATAAATTGTAGGATCACAAATGACAATAAACAAAAGACAAGAATACAAAAAATTAAACTTTGAAAGAAAAAGAACATATAAACAAATCAGTAAATGATTGTTAGCCAGCAAGAACATATAAACAATTCATTAAACAATGATTAGCCAAAAATAATAGAGAAAAAAAAATGTAATTGAAGACAACACCCAATGAACATATCATATCCACAAATTCAATGGAAGAAAATGGCAATGGACTAAGAACAAGAATAGGGAAATTGAAATTTAAGAAAGAAAAACATATCAACAATGGAAATGAACTTGCAAGGTTAGCTAATGTAATGTTAGTGACTAAACTTATCATTCATTGCTTATAAGGATACTCGAAAACCCAATCACAATTTCAAATAGAGAACATGAAAAAATAACAAATGATACAAAAGTTGAAATTATATTTACAATGGCTTTCCATGTCACTCAAAATTTAATCCAACAAATATAGAACAACTACAATAAGGAAATTGAAATTATGGACAAGAAAAACATATTAACAATGGAATGAAATGGAAAGTTAGCTCATGTAATGTTAGTGATTAAAACTATCATTCATATTGGTAAAGATCTTTTCAAATAAACACAACTACAATTTCAAATAAACACAACCACAATTTCAAATAGAAAAAAAAAAAAAATGATACTCAAACAAGACAATCATATAAAAGTTGAAATTATATTTACAATGGCTTTCAGTCCCATTGAAAATCTAATCCAACAAATATAGAAATGGTGCCATGTGTAAATTTTGAAAAAAAAAATATACCAACAGTATTTTTAAAATATGAATATCTCTCACAACTTTTATGAGTAGATTAATGAGAAGAAAAGATGAAATAACCTTTTTCTTTTTCTACACGTGGAAAAATTTATTATAACTTAGTTGTCAAACCAACAGTGAGGACAATCATCTCTAGCCATCTCTAGCTGCTAAAATGTACACTGGCCACCTTTATTCAAGGAAAACTAGATTACCTCGCTTTCACTCTTGCCAAATGCCCCTGAGTCTTAGGGGGTTAACTTGTTTCCTTATATCCAAAGAAAACTAACTCTTAGCCAAACAAAAGAACTTTTTGAACATACTCTAAACCGAAAATGAAATAAACTTCTTAACCATACTCTTTAAATTGTCACTAATATTTGATAATTATTTTAAGAATAAAAATTATTTAATATATAATGATTATTTAAAATTTAAAATTAACACAAACATATTATCATAAATTTATTTATAATAAAAATTCAATTTGTCTTTACAAAAATAAAATTTTATGCCCAACGTTATCATATACAAAACAATGATAGATTACAATGACAGATTTATACGATAAAATATAAGCAAATACTATTTTTCATATATAATATCCACAAAATGAGAATAACAAAGGGTGTGCTTTGTTACAGATTACAATTAAATTTCCAGCTCTCTGTTTCGAAGGCTCTCTTTCCATCTTTTGCAAATCTATCACTTAGATAGATCAGCGTTTGTGTTGCTTGGAGTTTACTCAGCTCCACTTTTTTTTTTTCTTTGTGTACATGTGTACAACGTTACAATCTCTTTTTTTGCACCATCACCTCTTTTTGCACCTCCACTTATAATGTTCATACTTCCCACATCCCCGCCATTAATTCTCTTCAAGTTCTTCATGCACTCTTTGTTTCACGGGTACCAAAGTTGCACGCACCTTGTAAGCTCCTGCACTTCCACCCATGATTGCCCATATAATGCACCTCACAATCAATAATAATTGTATGTCAAAGTTGCACGCACCTTGTAAGCCCCTGCACCTCCACCCATGATTGCCCATATAATGCACCTCACAATCAATAATAATTGTCTGTCAATTCTATGTAGTTGCAAGATTTCAAATTCTCCACTCACCCAGAAGAGTACACTTGCCACTGTATGTTCTCTTTCTATGTAGATGGAAATCAAATCCCATGTACAAAGATTTGACCATCTGGAATCGTTCATCTGATTCCCAGTCACATGACAACCCACTCTCTTAAAAACGCGGCCTGGTGAACGTTGCAGTCGGTCGTAAGCGGTAACCATTCATCGAGCGGGCTATAAGCGCCCCGACGAGTGTGATCAGCTATCGACGCAGTCCACCGCACAGAGCTAGAGTTATCCCTCTTCTTACGATTTAGGACCACGAGATTCTTCCCCACTCCTCCCATTCCAGTTAAAGCGGCTACCACTCCAACGCCGCGCTGCCCTGCAATGTCCAGGCAAACGCAATAATGACTTGAATGCCATCTTACCTGCACTCAATCTGAGCACCAGGCGAGGACAGTCATTGAATTGAGTGTATGAATACGAGCACCATTGAAGGTGGACGAGGAAGAGGAAGGGGGGCCAGAGAGCGTGGAAGGCAATTGATATTTAACGAAGCTTCTACCAGATTTCCTTGCCTGCCTGTTGATGCTCCCCTTTGGGTCTCCTGACCTCTCTGGCTCTGCTGCTATTTACTGTCATGTGCTGCGCACAGAGGAGACTTTAGCCATTGTGATGCGCGCTGAAAGAAGACGAATAACTTTATCTTTAAATGGAATAACTTTACGTTTAGCTTTCACTTTACCTTTAGCTTTCAGTTGCTAGATGTATTGAGCATAAAATAATGTATATATCAATTCAGCATCTAATGTTTGTAACACCTTTTGAGAAAATAATTATATCATTGCATTGTTTAGTGCACTGTGCATATGAAGTAAATCAAAGCATAAAATAATGTATATATCAATTCAGCATCTAATGTTTGTAACACCTTTTGAGAAAATAATTATATCATTGCATTGTTTAGTGCACTGTGCATATGAAGTAAATCAAAAGTAGTTCTACAGGAGAAATTGAAAATAAAGTGAGCTCTTATACTTGATTTATTCCATGTCCCGGTACAGCTATTGCTTTTGACGAAACGAAGAGATGCATGTGTTTATTCATCTGTAAAGGTAATATACATCATTGTAGTATTGTAAGCCATGTATTCGCTGCAAGCGAAGTATCTTAGTCAAAATATAATAAGAGCGAGCGTGCGATGCAACGAGTGAGTTTTTACTATTCTCTTACCCTAAATATTGTTAATTTAGGGTGGTTGTTTATTATAGCTGCTTTCATCTTTGTGTATATGGCTAACTAGTTAACAAATATGAGGAGATCTGTTAAAAACAAAAATTTCAAATTTGGCATTTTCCCAAAGTTATAATAAATGTTTGGTTTCACATTAAGTTTTTTTTTTTAAATCGTTATCATCTTATTGATATAGGAAAATGTTTAGTTTCACTGTACACTGTGCTTTAACCGGAAAAAAAATTAATAATATTTTTTTTATTAAAATGATAATTTATCTAATTATATTGATAGATATTAGTTATATGGATAATGTATTTAGTTCGAAATAGTATTTTTCACAATTTCAATTTAATTATCAATAATTATTAAGCTGGTTTTAAGTACATAAAATATTATAAATTAAATGTTAAAATTTATTTTAAAAATAGTTATTTTTTTTGTCCTTTTAATTATTAAATAATTAAAAAATTTATAAAAAAAATATAATTATTATTTTTTCAACATATAGTATTAGTAAGTCATGAAATTAATCATAGTATTATAATAATTATAATAAATTCACTTAATAATAATTTTATGAAATTAATCATAATATTATAATAATTATAATAAATTCACTTAATAATAATTTTTTTAAATCCTTAATGTATTAGTGTATTGTCCCTAAAAAACACATGTAATGGATAAATAGAAAAGATAACATAAAACCATTTTTATTATTATTCATTTATAGTTTTATTCTTTATTTTAATGATTATGGTTTTTATTTTTTTATATAAGTTTTTAAATAATTGTAATATAATTTTATATAGATTTAAAATAAAAAACATGACAAAAGTAAAATTGTAAATAAATTTTGATGAATGTTCAACAATAATTTATCTGATTTAATTATATTAATTATGATTTCATGAACGGACATTAAATATGACTAAAAATCCAAACGCAAAATGTAAATAACTAATAACATTTTAAAAACCACCTAACAAACAACCCAAAAAAAAATATTTATTATACAAAAACCCAAGCAACATTGAGAAATAGAGGATTTCCAAAAACCCAAGCAACATTGAGAAATAGAGGATTTCCTCCCCCATCAATAAAAGATACAAACCTCACACCAATTTGTTAATACTGAACTTGGACATTACAAAAATGAAAATAGTCAGTAACTTGTAACATCCATTCCCACGTGCTAAAGAAAATTTTGAATTGCAACCATGGACGATAATCAATCACGACTTATCACGACTTGCTGGAGCATAATATACAAGCTAACACATTCTCGTAACTCTTAATGAGATGCAAAGATATGAGTAGAGGATAATGGAGACTTTTTTTTACACGGTCACAAATCTGTTAATATCTGGAAACATTTCACCAGTAAGTTACAAATTCTTTTTATTCAGTTTACTTTAATAGAGGAATGCTTAAAATGGTGGTGGAGTAATTAGAGTAAATGCATGAGGCTACTCATTTTGGTTTTTTTTGGGAAATTTGGAAAAGAAAGAACCAACAGATTCTTTATTCTTTTAGAGAAGGGGAAGATAAAGTTTATGACCTTATAGAGCAGTGGCTTGTAGCAGATCAGAATGTAGATAGCAGGGAAAAAAACAAGAAAGAGAAGGAAAACTTTCAGATCAACAATTACCCAATAAGATTTTTTGACGGGCCAACTCAAGGATTAAGATGTGGGAGCGGTATTTACTTAAAGATTTCAGAAGAACAAGAATTCCATGTACACTGGTATGGGGGAGAAAGAACAAGCATTAAGGCAGAAGCTGTAGCTCTTTGGGGTTTATTATGGTTTATTAATTTTTTGGATTTCCCCTGAGTACAAATTTTTGGGGACTCCAAATGTTTAATAGATCACTTAAATGGAAAGCACAATATCCAACAGGTCTCCCTGCAAAGATGGTTGAGACGGATAAAAAATATATGGAACCCATTCAGCACGTCAACATGACACATAACAAAATAGCAGATGATTTGAAGAAGATATGTACACGATCAAAATGGGAGAAGATGAGACAAAAGTAGAAAGGCTAAAGCTGCCGGACTCCGAACACTATAGAAAAGATAGATCTCCAACACAGATAAGTTCAAAATAGGCCTATTTCATTTTGTTTTTGTTTAAAATTTTGTACAAATTTTGTATCACATACTCTAAAGAAAACACATGTGGAATGACTATTGTATGGCAGTGATTTTCAAAATATGTAAATGTCTTGAGAAGAAGCTTATAGCATCTTTTGGAAATTTTGTGATAAATTTACAATTATGACAAAGAGAACTTAGCTCCACTATTGTTGCAAATTGTAATTTACAATTCAGTTGTATGTCTGTAGAAAATTTTTCTACTCAAATTTGTCTACCCCATGTAGTCATGTTGTGGAAACTACAAGGTTTATAAAGACTATTTGTCCTTCATAATTATGTATTGTTTTTAACATAAAATAAAACAAACGATTTTTTCTTATTGAAAAATAAGTAGTTCTTAACCTTCTAAAAACTATTTTACGCCAATTTTTTAATTCAAATAATTTTTTGATACCATGATGTAGATGTATTTTTTTACATGAAATACTCAATATTATTCAACTTCTCCACCTTCTCTTATTAAGATGCGAAGATATAAGTAGCTCTTAACCTTCTAAGAGCTATTTTACTTGGATTTTTGAATTCAAGTAATTTTGCCTTACCATGATGAATTCAAGTAATTTTGATTTTGCCTTACCATGATGATGTGGATATATTTCTTTACATGAAATACTCAATATTACTCAACTTCTGGTTTTCACGTGAAACCTCCAAATTACATGTGGCCTCAAGACAAGAAAGGTTATATGCCTTTGGGCGCTACTCCAAAATTATTTCATTTGGTTTAGACTCGAGGAATTGGGCATTTCCTCTTGATCAAACCAATTATTCACATTCAATTACAGTATGCTATTTCATGTTCTTTCTTGTGTGGGTTTTCTGAGTTTGGGTTAGTATGCTATTTCACGTTCCTTCGTGTGGTGTTTAAATTGTATAACTCGTGAATCTTATCATTATTTTGGTGTTCCCTCTTTATTATTTTGGTGTCCCTTTTTTTAATAGTTTTTTGTGACTATTTTGAGTTAATTGTATTTTTATAATGAGTTTGGAGAGACTTACTTTTGCACTCAAGGTCTAACTGTGTAGACAATTTAGAATATCTTAATTTTTTTTATGAGAATTAGTCATACATGAACTTGAAATCCATTTTAAGTCTCAATTATAATTTATTATCAAAACAATTGTGTAGTTTAAATGTTGGACCATTGTGTAACCAATCAAGTAGGATCTAGACTTAGTCAATTGAATTAGTAGATGAACTTTTGAGTCGCCATACCTTTTGCTAAATGTATATGTATTATAAATCCCTTAGGTTTTAATGTTAGTTTTGTAAAATCTACACCATTAAGATTTTCTGGAATTTTTGTACTTTTGTAAGCTAGCTCTATTTTAGCTTTTGTTTTAAAAAATTTGAGATACAATGATGTACTCTAATTGTGAGCTCAATTGAAGATTAATATTTTACTTAATATACAACATTCCAATTATGGTTTTAAAAAGAAAAAAATTGCATGATCTTTCTTTCACTTAATCATAAGGAAATGAATGTTTGATTATGATATGATTCAACAATTTTACTAGAGCAATAGGAGTAGAAATCATACCTTTCCTTCGAATATGTATTATATATTATTTACTTAATTTAGTATTAATCCTCTATATTAATAATATGTTTTAGATTAAAGAAACATCCAAGTAATTATCAAGTTCGATGGCATCAAAGGCTCTTCAAATTATTATTATAAAGTTGTATGAAAATGTCATTATAATTGATTTAAATTTGAATTTTATGATTTTTAATGTGATAATCTATGCAACCCTTTTAGGGTGGGCGCATTATGGGTTACATTGTTACGAGAGTGAATTTTAGGTGATCATACCAAATTATATTCGAGTGGTGTACGAGCTACATGGATGATAGTACAATAATAGTCTGAGTCTAGCAAAGGGGTTCTTCATGTTTTTAATTCAATGATCTAGCACAAATGCATGAAATCATGTTCGAGGCTCTTAGATTTGTAAAAAATAACTTAATGGTAACAACCCCAATGAAATAATGATTTTTTATCTAATAGATTTTCCTAGCTAACTTGATTAGTTTGGGTTGATTTCCACAACCACCCATGTAAACCTAGCTAACTTGATTAGTTTGGGTGCATTTCCACAACCACCCATGTAAACCTAGATAACTTGATTAGTTTGGGTGGATTTACACAACCACCATATGTAAACCTAGATAACCTTAAAGAAAGTGGTATCCTCATAGGAGGAAATTATATTCAACAAACCTAAGATCCTTTTTCTCCTTTAGAATTATCATAAGTTTTGTATTAGTCTAGCCTTTCCATAGACCTAAATAAATTCATTCCCATAACCAAAAGCACTATTAGTTGGTATAATGCACAAATTTTATCAACACGTTCTTCCAGTAATATGATATCTATGATTCCCTACTTATGACCCAAATTAAGCTAAGGGTGGTCCCACCCACACATAATCCTCCTCCACCTAAAGTTTCCTAGATAATAAATGTGGATAAAGGTATCTAGAATGAATTTTATTGTAAAAACAATAGTGATGGTGCAATTGAGGATATTCCATCGAACATCCTAAATCCCAAGGTTCTGAACCGCACCGCATGGTCATAATTGAATCGTAGTTGGTCATTGGCTAAAACTATGAGTGAATCTCTTTATGAGGTCACATAGCAAGGAGGTGGGAACTGAAGAGCATCCTCCCCAACACTAATCCTACATTCACATGAGAATCACTAGTTTATGACATCAATTACCAAATGCACTAAATGAACTAAGCTACTATTGGTGACTTTTGGTAAAATTAGACTCTTATAACTAATTTCATGCTCTTTGGGATCTCAAGGATAATGATGTAGAGATGGAATATGTTTTATGTTTGTAATGAAATCATGGAATGTTAAGAGTATATATGACCTTGTTGGAGAATCCATTTCCATAAACAATTGACTTATCTTAGTGGAACATACATTTTTTGTTTACAATATGTCAGACTTGTAGGGCTTACTCTTCACATCCCCCTACCAATAATTTGTTTAGAGGATAATATTTCTACTCTTATCATTTTTTGGGGAAGTTTGGTGTTGTTATATTATTCCTTCCATATTTTATTAGCATTGTTATTAATCAAGTTTATTTTCTACTGCAAATAATTTCTTGGATTATGCTCCATTTTGATTAGTTAATTGTTGGGCTTTTCCAAAATCTACCCTTCCAATTAATTATATCAAAGTGTATCATTTTTCTTTCGAATTAGTTGCAAACTTGTTGACACTCTTTGGAATATCTATAGGGATCTCAACATGGTTGAGTATCAGGAAGATATATAAAGCATGTTTTTAATACACCTACCTATTAGGGAGAAAGAGCTTTGGAGGCATGTGATGTGCTATATAACCCTAACTAGTGTTGGTGGAATAATTATGCCAAATTTTTTCTTACATTGATGAATTTCATGAAAGAACTCTAGTGAATTTATGAGAGTGTTGATAGGGGTCTTCATTCATAACATAATTTTTATTGACTTGGAATCTCTAGACTATATAATCCATCTAATTGGTACAACCACTCCAGTGGACGACCATCTCCTTTCATTTATAATCCCATGAAGAGATGATCACATGCGGATTCCTAGAACTAGATATGTCATGAATGTTTTCATCTCTAGAAAATAGGTTATCTAGCCAATATCCTTAGCATGAGAAACTACATTACCTAGTTTTTCTAGTATAGTGATTGGGTAATATGTCAAGAAAACAATATATCTAGAATGATTTCCTTTCTACATGTGAGTGCAAGGAAAATACTAAGGTGTACCATGACACAAGAATGTAAGTCTGAATGGGATAAAGAACTTAACAAAAGTGTCACGATAAGAACTTAAGATTAGGAAAATAAAACTTATGTGGCATCATTGTGTCATTTGATTTGGGTGGATATTTCTAGTAGATGGTAGGTGCTCGATAACAAGAAACCCCACAATTGAAAAATGTTGGGGTCTAACTTATGAAATACTTATTTAAATTCCTTTCGATGCAGGACACCACCAAGTATGCTTCTACAGAAAATACCTCTCTAATCAATATTTTAATATGGATTATTTTGAATGAGAGTTTTTGGAGAATTGTAGAAAGGTTTTCCAAACTCACAGGATGTACATGATAAAGTGGAATAAAGCTACCAAAAAATGCCATGATATTATACCATTAAAAATTAGAGATGAATAGAGTCGAGTGTGTAAAACAAACTTATTCCCGATTGAGATTCCCTCATCCCTACAAGAGATGGTTGATGATAAGACATGTTTCCTTGATGGCTTCCCCTATTAATTTTACAAGGTGACCTAAGAATTTAGGGGGTGGAATATGTTTCTTACTTATCAGGAAGCCCTTTGTAAGGATTCACTTGTTTAGATATTAATTTAGGGATTATTAAATTAATTCCTAATGTAAGGAGCCAATGCTTGTTACCAATTGGAGGCCCAGAACTCTTCTTAACATGTCATATAAAATTATAGAAAAATTGATTGCTCTACATAGTATGGAATTTCTTCCCAAAATTGTCTACCCTAAGAAAATTTATTTCATTGAGGGAGGTGTATACATGATAAAGTGATAATAATTTAGGAAGGTGTGGAGTGGACCAAATCAACCAAAATTGATGTAGTATTTATGAATAATAATTTTTATGAGGTCTATTATTGCATGTAATGACCCTTTATTATTGCAATGCTTCAGGCATTAGATGGGTCTATCATTTATCCATGGTTTTGAAAAGCTATTTACAAATTCGGCATCCTATAGTTTTTCTAACACATGAAAATCAAGGAGAGTAGTGTCTTTTGGTCCATTAGGTACAAATGTCCCTACCATATTCACTTTATGTTTTGTAATTGAATCTCTTGGCTATTTTACCTAGTTTGAGGTGAATTTGGGGGTGGTTCAAAAGGATTCCTATCCCAAAATTAGATATTGGGAAATTGGTTAATTGTCTCTTAATTGAAAATTATGTATTAACAAGACTAGAGTTCTTGAGTTCATAATAGTTAATTTTAGGCACCTTCTATGTAGTCCCATGGTCAAGCATTCAATAGGATAAATGTATTGATGCAAACAAAACCCATATTATATGCCTAATTGATTGGCCTCATAAATTGGAAGTGGAACTAGTTAGATTATATATTCAAATTTATGGAAATCCCTTTTTCCTTCTAGGCTTATCCTATGGACCTTTGGGTGATGCTTTTACAATATATAGAGAAGAATATAGAAAAATGGATTTCTAAGTCTTTATCCCTAGTAGCTAAGATTGGATATGCACCAAAATCCCAACAATGGCATGTGTTTACTATTTCTCATGTTGGGTTACCTCAAAAGAAATATATTCGAAATTATAAAATACCTTGAAAAAAATTTATTCAGACAAAGATGACAAAGGGAAGAGGGTTGACATAGCTAACTCAAATGTCTACAACACCCCACCAAATTTTGGTGCGTTGGGTATTATTCAAACTAATATTTAAGCACAAGTAATTTGTGCCAAATGTGAGGTTTAAGATATGACGATATAGTAACTTGGAAGGTTATTCAAGGAATTATATTTTATAGGGTTCACCATTTGAAATGTGTGCATCAAAATGTATCTCTTTTCAAAACTTTTTCCTTCTTCCTCCCCTAGTTAATATCTCTAGTAATATCGTTGTTTAAAGCATTTGTAATACACAGGTGTTGTTAAACCCTTTCTCTCTTGGAAGGGGTCTTCTCTCTAACAGGAACTATATTTAAATGAGGAAATATCTTGGTTGTTACCTATAAATATATTTAATGGGAATCCATTGGTTGAGTCCTCCTGATTCTTCAAATTATGACTATTTGAGCATGGCATTCACTATACTAATGATCTTTTGGAAAGTCCCCTGTAAATTCTAGTTCCCTGGCTCCATGATAAAAAATAATGTTTCTCTATACATTTCTCATAAACTCATATAAAACAACATTGAAGGGATAATTCCATAACAAAGAGTGTTAGAACATATCCTTTAGGTGACTTGGGGTTGATAGTGTGATTGGTGTTGGGATGAGGTCCTGAATTTATCCAAGTAGAAATAAACCATGGGATATATGTCAATCGACCCCAAGCACTTCCTTGAAGGTTAGTTGAAAAATTTCTAGCCACTTAAATGAAAAACATAAATATGGATATCAATACTTCACAACTTCTATTATCTAGCCTTGAAACCAAGAAGATATTTTTGTCTAACATCCGGTTTTGTTACATCTATCATTACATAAGGTTGACTTACCTAGGTATGTCAAACTTGCATTCTCCATAATGCGGGGAAGCTAAAACCCTTAAAAAAAACTTCTTCTCTTATGTTACCAAAGCTAGATGGATCTATGTTGAGTTTTAGCTTAAGAATATAACCTTTATTCCCTTCTATGGCATGTTTCCTTATTAGGTGATTTTCATTCGTATGATATTGAATTATAGACTACATGGGTTCCTATAAAAGTTGATATCCTTGTATAGCTTTGGAATATGACAAATGATGTTTTTACTTCAAGTGTCATTTCACATAAATTTTGATGATATAATGTCATAATAATGTTTTTGGACATGTCAATGCATATTAGAGTATAAATTCATAAGTTGTAGGCTAATATGGAACCTTTACCATGGTTTTTGGTGAATTGGTATGGAACGTCATGCACTAGGTCCATAATGTCACTCTACCATCTTTTCAAGCTATCCCAATTCTTCCTCATGGCCAATTTGGCTTGTTGCAACAAAATCTAGCACATAGTATAAATTGTCATAATGTGCAACACACAACATAGTTAATGACTATAAAATATAATAATTAGTCCCCTGTGTTTAGTGAAGAACACACTCCAACACAAGGGAGACTTTCCTAGTAGGGCCCAGGGATCTTGTAATCTAAGGATATTAAGCTAAGTTCCCCATAAGGATTGTACAATGTAAATTCACTTGATGAAGGTATACTAAATTATGGTTCAAAGTGGTTAAATGAGTAAATTCTGTATTTGGGTTCAAGGGAGCTAAGGGTCAGTCTTAAGACTATGGGTGGCCTAGAGAGTCTCAAATATGTTTTTTAAACATGTTAAACTAAGATAATATTCAAGGATGCTATAAAATAGGTTTTTAGACGAGAAAATTGTACCAAAACAATAATTGATAATAATGAAAAATTTTGCCATGAAAATAATGATTAACTTATGAGAAAAAAATGACAAATTAGAAAGTAAACCAACGAAAATGTTACAACATATTTTGATAGTTAATAAGGAATATAAAAATAAAATAAAAAATTGATATTAGCCTTAGAAAATAGCTAGAAAAAAATCTTGAAAACTTCAATTTTTCATCTTTAGTTATGTTTTTTTAAACAATTTCTAACCCTGGGAAATGCAATAAAAAGTCATTGAATACTGAAAATATAAGTTGTTTCTTTTATTTAACCATAATTTTCCATAAAATAATAAAAAATATTATTTTAGTATTTTAAAATAATGCCACAACTGAGATAGAATAGTTTGTTCTCAATCTAAGGCATATGGAGTCCAGGATACATAAAATTATAAGGATTATTTGGATTAATTACAAATCCAAACATACTAGGAAAAATAAACCAAATTACCCCAGTGTTTGATATTTAAGTTCTTATTTCTATGAATGATTAAGGGAAATAAAAGCCTACCTCTATTCCTCAAATACTTGGGGGAAGGTTCTAGGTCAAAAAAGAACAATGAGGTAAATACCAAATTAACTAACTTAGTACCAGAACATTAATCCCATAAAATATAATGCTAACATAAAAAATAAAATAAAATAAAATAAAAATAAAATAAAATAAAATAAATAAATAAATAAATAAATAAAAATAAAAATAAAAATAAAATAAAAACAATAATAATAATAATAATAATAATAATTTTCACATACCTCGCAATGCAACATCCAAGATCCACCATAAGCATCCATGAAAAGAGATCACATTATATCACAAATCCACCCAAGAAATTTACTCCACTATGTCTCCATATTACACAATAAATTGAAATCACTTATCAAGAGGCCGATCCAAGTGTGTCAATGATCCAAAAAGTAAGTCAAACCTCTTTTTATATGAGATAATCTAGCTTGATTTATCCTCAAATTAGGCAAAAACCCCTTAAAAATATTAAATCCATGATACAAGGTGTATATCTCATCATGTTAATCCCCCTAGGTAGCCCAAAAAATGAAATAACATGAAATTAAACCTCAATTAACCCACATATGTGATTAATAACCTACAATCATGATGTAATCTCCCAAAATGCATGTATCTCCATGAAATGTAAGCGATGACCCAAGGGTTTGTGTAATCCCTTAAGTTATGTATTCCCATAAGAAATTGTACATCATCATCAATGAAAACCATAAAGTTGAATATCAACCTCTATATATTCCATGTCACAATCAAATGAATTATAAGGGTTATGTTATCATTCTAGGGAATGATGTCATTAGGGTGGAAGGTGTGAACACCGTTCGAAGGGATACCAAGTCATCATTATCATCAACCATCATGAAGAGAAGCGGAAAAACTACCAAGAAGGTACAATTCCAACCTATGGGTGTCCTACCATCTCCTATCCACACCTAAACTACATGCAATGCCCTATACTAGATAACCAATGTCCAAGGTCCTACAGTTATTCAACTATTACAAGTCATCATAAATCTTAATATATATCGAAAAGGTCTTGACGTCCTCTACCAAGGTGCTCTGTCATCATCAATTTCATTAGACATCATCTATGAAGAATTGGAGAAGCATCATATCATCCCTCATGAGATCCTGGTGCATGTGGATGGGCAACATCTAATCATAAATGGGGAAAAAGTGGCCACTGTAGAGTGTGTGATCAGTCTACTCAAATTAATATTACATGTTAATCCCAACAATCCCTAGTGCTAAAAAGATATAACTTGCACAACTATAACATTTTTTATTTGCTATATTCTATAGATGAAACTATTAGTAGTAGGGTGACACCATCATCTTAGAATAGAAAATATATATATATAATTGTTTGACCTAAATCATTGAAAAGTGTATAAAAAAATTAGTATGATAAAAGAAAGGAAGAATACAAAATCAATATTCATGAAATACAAACTACTCTAATCTAGTCTAACATAAAAGAATCAATCAAGTACATTCATACAATCATTCAAGCCAAGTTAACACCATATCAAAACCAATAACTTTACACTTATTCCTAATTACAAAACAAAACAGGGATATGTACAGTATAAGGTGATCACAAGCTAAATTCATATCTCATGAGGAATATTGATTTCTTTTATAAGATATCCTTCATGGCCATGATATTTAGTATAAAGAGTAACCTCGTCTCTCATAGGATCATGCTCTTCATTATGACTCTCATCAATACTTTCGTCTTTGAATGGATCAACCAAGGTTTATTTTTCTTTCTCTTGGTAACCTTCCTTATCAATTTATTCTTCTTCAAGGATGTATTCACCATCCTCAAAAGGACCCTCTTCATATTCTATAAATGCTTCATCTTCTTGGGGAATATCTAGAAGAGCCTCACTTTTAAGAGAATTGGGTATTTCTTGAAGGGTATATTTGTACTTCTGAAATACTAGACCTAATTCTTAAGAAGTACTTCAATAAATCATTCAATGAAAGATATTATGTTTGGAATGTAGGAACATTTAATGTAATCCAAATATTTTTTGTCCAAAAAACTAATGAACAATATCATATGTGCATCTTCACGTACCATATTGATTTTTAAAATGTAATTTACAAACATCTAAACATGATTAATAACCAAAGAAGGATCACCATCAAATTTGGACAATTCATGTAGCAACTTGGATTATGGAAATTTAGGTATTGAGGAACATAAAAGGACATCAAAAACAAGGTATAACACATGCAATCCTAAGAATCCATTTTTTATCCCATTCAATTTCTTGAATAAAATATCATGGAGCCACTAGGGTGATTCTTAAATTCCTTTTAAGGCATGCTTGTTTCACCCTGCACACATATTATCTTGAAATTGTATTAGGGAAAGGGACTTTTTTCCTTCAATGAAGCAACTAGATAAGAACATCCTAAAAATATTTGATATGTAGGGTGATAGCCTGAAGATGTGTTACACCTTTGGGCCAAATGTGGCAATGAAATTTCAAGGTTTTCCTATTTTATCAAATTGCATCCCTCAAAATTCATATAAGAAATATGAATTTTGATTAGGATTAAAAGACAATATGTGAATAATTATTTTGTCCTAATGATATTTTTTACAAAAAAAAATAGTGTCGTATAATCTCTCAATTTTCCATTAAATGCAATATATGTCCTTGCGAATTTTCACAAAACTTAAGTGGTATGTGTGTGTTCACGTAGGATAAATTAGTCTAAAATGTGTAATTTAATATATATATATATATATATATATATATATATATATATATATATATATATATATATATATATATATATATATATAGATATATATATATATATGAGCATGATCTACATGGAGAGAACTATGCTTTTCATATTAAAAAAATATTTTTTTATGAAAATTATATTTTTATTATTTTTCGAAGTTGGAAAAGTAATATTTTAGTTGCATTTTAGATACACATGTCTTCATGTAATATTTTTTCAACTCTTTAAATAAATTGTAAAAACAAGAGTACCCTTTTGAAGAGGACTCATAAATGAAGATAGTGGTAGTTTCTGAATTTTTTTCATTGTGTATATTTTACTTATGTATTTTTAATTTAGCCCCTTTGAAACTATCCAAAAAAATTTCAAGTGTTATGTTTAAAATAAATTAGTTGAAAATTATCATATGAATTCTAAAGTGTCAAATTAATATGCCATTGGATAGAGGATTCTTTCATGACTCCAATGTGATCAACTCCACCACTTAAGGACAATTTCTGCCCTAAATCCAATAGGGTGTGTAATATATATGACTTGCAAATATATGATAAAGCAAATATACCCAGAAATAATAAGAGATAAATAGATAAAAATCTCTCTATTGATCAAACCCTTGAGCATGGGTAACATCATACAATCACTCATTAAAGAAGGATAACACTCCACAAGCCATATTCTTGTCAATACAATAATCCTTGACATTCTAAATGGGGAGTCTCTAGCCTCTATATATGATTCATACATACAATATCATGAGTCATTACCATGGTTCTCTCAATACCATATGTCTAATACCACGGGCTTACCTTATAACTATGGCTCATCCCATTATTACATTATTCCCTTGGGTACCTCCCTCCATACCCCATACTATCCCCCCTAGGTATACTACATCTTGTAATAAATCTGTCCTGCAAATATATGATAAAGAAAATATACCCAGAAATAACAAGAGAGAAATAGATGAACTTTAGATCTATATTAATATCAAAACCCTTAAGGTAGGGCAACACCATACAATCACTCCTTAAGGAAGGAGAACACTCCACAATCCATATGCTTGTTCATACAATATTCCTTGACATCTCTCAATGGGGAGTCTCTAGCCTCTATATATGATTCATACATACAATACTATCGGTCATTACCATGGTTCTCTTAATACCATATATCTAATACCGCGAGCTTACCTTATAAATATGGCCCATCCCATTATTACATTATTCCCTTGGGTACCTCCCTATATAACCCATACACTCCCCCTTAGATATACTACATTCTAGCCCCCTTAAACTTGTTTCATCCCAGAAACATAAGAAGAACACAAATAATAAGATCTACTCAAAAGAGTAGTCCACTGGTACCATGCACGTGCATCTATCCATCCAAGAGAAAGTTGAACCCTTGATCTAGCCGGTGCCTTGCTCACTTGAGATGGAAGTTGACCCTGACGGCTCTTTTGTGTTGATGTGTTGCGGGTGGATCATCGCCCCTCTCTATTTGTCATGCGGAGGTTGTTGTCCTTGTGGCTAATTTGTTGCCATCGTGTTGGTTGTTTTCTTGCAGGGTAATGTGGGTGGTGATATGTTGAAATTATAACCAACAATGTATCTTTCTTTAATTCACTACCTAATGTAACCCGATTGGTATCTAGTACATGTTGTGGCATTTGTTGTTGTTGCTTATCTTCCAATAATACTTCAACCACAGATTCCTTATCTGATGTTTCAGTACCTGTAACATTTTCTGCTTCAGCCTCCTTGGACTCTACCTATTTATTGATGGAAAAATCCTCTAATGTAATTTTCTTATTTTTATACTAAAGCTTCAGAAATTTCTTTTGCACATTAATATTGATAGTACCAACAGATTCCATCCAAGGGTATCCCAAAACAACATCCACATTAGCCATATCTGAAACATAAAAATTAGAATGCAATACATACTTATCCATAGAAATATTCAAATATTTATAAACTTGAACATCCTCATTATCAATCTGTGTGTTTTCCACGTGGTTTGCTGGAACTTGCAATTTTTTTGCCAAATTAACATTCACAAGATTTTGTTTGCAACTAGGATTTATAGAAACAATGATCTTATCATTCGGAATGCATTGAACCTGTAATAAGGAGACACTAGTAGAAATTAACCCCACATTTTTTTGATTATCTTGTTTTCCAACATGAGATCATTTTTCTAACAATAATTTTTCAAATTCTTCATCGAGCAAGTTTAACCACTTCTTTTTGTTAAGTGATTCCCACCATGTGGCCACCTCCTCTTTAAAATGAGCCACTATGAAAGATTTCCAACCTGTCGGCCATAATGACTTTTGTATTTCTAGTAATTCTTCAATAGTAGGGCCATCATCTTTTCCTGTAAGAAAATTCTTGCTAAAAGTTGTGAACACGGTTCTGAAAAAAAATTCACTTGGCGAAAATTTGAAATGGCCATGCAATTGTCCCGCCGTCACAAATATTTTTGAAAAAGGAGCTGATTTTAAATCAGTGATATCTTCCTCAACTGGACTCCAATTCGACCAATTTGTTTTTTGAAATTGGGTGATTTTTCAAGAGGATCTTAGATCTGCAATTATTTTTTAAAAATTCCCCCACAAAAATGACAAAAATTAACTAGAGATCCGTCATCCACGAATTTTTGTCAAAAATTTTCTACAACACAGCTGATTTTTAAATCAATGATATCTCCCTCATCCAGACTCTGATTCGGCTATTTTTTTTTTTTAAATTGGGTATTTTTTCAAAAAGAATCCAGAAATGAAATTTTTTTCTTCAAATTTTGCACCATAAGTCACAGATCTGATCTGCAAACTCTCCGCCTCAAAACATTCCTACAAAAAAAATCTTCGCTTTGCCCAAGAAAGTTCTTTGATACAACTTATAATCAATCTAACCTGAAAATATATGATAAAAAAATTATACCCAGAAAAAATAAGAGAGAAATAGATAAATTTCAGATCTTTATTAATATCAAAACCCTTAAGGTAGGGCAACACCACTCAATCACTCCTTAAGGAAGGAGAACACTACACAAGCCATATGCTTGTTCATACAATATTCCTTGACATCTCTCAATGGGGAGTCTTTGGCCTCTATATATGATTCATACATAAAATACCATAGGTCATTACCGTGGTTCTCTCAATACCATATATCTAATACCATGGGGTTACCATATAACTATGGCCCATCCCATTATTACATTATTCCCTTCGATACCTCCCTTTGTTCCCCATACTATCCCCCCAGGCATACTACAGGGTACAAAATGGGGTTGAAGAGAAATATGACGAAGAGGTCTTGGAACTGTAATTTTTAGGACTTCAAGAGCTCAATCGAGCACTTAAATTCAAAATATAAATTCCTTGATCGAGTGTTAAATCAACCATCAATCAAGTGGCACACATGGTTAACTAGTGGCTCAATCGAGCCACTAAAATCCTAACATGTTAATGCCCTTACAACCTTTTATTAATGGTATTAATGGTGAATCTTACCGCTCAAGGGATCGATAGAGCCATAAATCTCAATGAAGCCATTAACTCTGGTTAGAAAATGGCTTGATCGAGAGTTTATTTAAACACTCAATCGAACAATTTTTAAGTGCCTCAACAATGCAATCGAGCACTTAAAAAATGATCAATTCAGAACTTAGCATTGCTTGATCGAGCATATATTTTTTAGCAAAACATGCCCTCATTTCGCCAAAATGTGTAACCCAGCTCCATGTTTTGACCCTGTATTAATAAAGGGAGAACATTGAATCATATGCTTTGGATGTCAAGAAAAAGGATTGAACTCATGATCAATAATGGTGCCAAATATGTTACAACAAAATCTAGCTCCTGGTGTAAATCTTCATAGGGTGACCTAGACAATGTGCAACACACAAGAGTGCTACTACAATCACCTCAATGACCGCACACATCTCTTATGTGTAGGGAAAAATCAAACAAAAGGGAGGCTATCATAGTAGAGATTAGGGATCAATTAGACCAAGGATCATAAGCTATACTCTCCCCAAATGATGCTATAATGTAAATCCACTAGATAAAGATATAACAAATTAGGGTTTGAGGTGGATGGAAGAGTAAATTTTATATTTGGGTTCAAGGGACTTGTAAATCAGTTTAAAGTCTATTGTTGACATAGATTGTGTCCAATAGGCTTCCCAAGCACATCAAATTAATAAAATACTCAAGGTTACTATAAGCTAGGCTTTTTTACTAGTAAATTACAACGAAAAAATAATCTATAACAATAGAAAATTTAACTTTGAAAATAGTGATTACCTTATGAGAAATAAAGGCTAAATTAAATGCAAAGTTACAACAAAGTTTTATAGTTCATAAGGTATATAACGATAAGTAAATCCTTGACATTAGCTCTAGAAATTGGTTAATTAATACATGAAAATTTTCGAATTTACTTCTTTAATGCACTATTAAACAATCTCCACCCCTAGGAAATACATGAACAAGTCATTAAATGTTGAAAATATAAACAAATTCTACATTTAACCCTAATTTACCATAAAATAAAAAGAAAAATATTTTTTATATTTTAAAATATTTTCACAAGTGAGATAGTCTAGTGACTTTTCAATCTAGGGCATATGGAGTCTATGATACAAATGGTTAGGGCTTCTTTGTTTTATCCTAAATACAAATAAATTAGGGTAATTAAACTAACTTACACTAGGGATTGAGATTTAGGATCTCAATTTTGTAGATGATTAAGGGAAATAAAAACTTATATGTATTCCTCAAATAATTGGAGGAAAGGTTTAACTCAACAAGAGATAGTGAAAAAAATATAAAATAAACTAAATTATCACAATAACATTAATATTGTGGAATACAATACTAATATAAAGCAAATATACTAATTTAATTCACCATGCAACATCTAATATCCACCATAAGCATCCATGAAGAGAAATGGCATCACATCACAAATACACCCAAGAAGTTCATTCAATTAGGCCTGTATACTATCTAATATAGAGAAATAAGTAATTAGGATAATTTATAGTCCAAGTGTGATAATTATCCAAGAGGTAAATCGATCCTCTACTTATAGCAGAGCATCTAGGTCAAGTTATTCTCAAACTAGCTTAAAATCTCTAAAAAATTCTAATTCTATGATACAAGTTTGATAGGTCATCAAGCCAACCCTAAAAGATAGCTAAAATAATGAAATGACATTGAAATAAGCTTCAATTAACCCACATGTGTAAATGTAAAAGCCTCTTAGGAAGATATCATCTCCCAAATGACATGACTCACCATGAAAAGGTGCAAGGGATAACCCAAGGAGTTTTTTTTATCCAATAAGTCATGTCTCATAATCAACATGGTGCCTCATCATCAAAAAATACCCTATCAAGACAAATTTCATCTTTTACAAAGTCTACATCATCATGACATGTATCATAAAGTTGATGTCATGATGCGCAAACATTATGTTCGTAGGATGAAAGCTATGAAATCCCCTTTAGTAGGATACCAAGTCATCAACATCATGATCATCACCAATAGAATATCAACATCCATTAACAAGGTAGAATGTCAACTTGGGTGCATATAATCATCTCTGAAGCATAGCTAACCTCCAAAAAATGTCCTAGGCTAGACCACCAATGTCCAAGGTCCTCATGCTAAGGGAATGTCTCATCAATTCTACCAAATAATCCTCAAGGTTAGTGTCCCTCAAAATGTGCCCAATCTCCTCTATGATTATATGTATCATCATAAAACTGGTTTGACTTCATCTATGAATACTTGGAGAAGTATCATATCATCCATTAAGGGATCCTTACTGCACTTGGACGAATGATATAATCCATACTCAAAGAATAAAGTGTGAATAACATCATGGGTAGAAATACCATAGGAGTATCAAGGTGGAAAATATTTAATTTCAAAACCGTTAATGCATTTCACATAACTTTCATCTTCATATGTCTAAGTAACTTACAATTGTGCACAGGTTACCATACTTAGGTATGGGACTGTTTTCCCTAAAGAAAAGAAAAATTCCTAGGCCAACCATTTCAAATAATAGGCAGATGTGATAAGTGTTACGTATTACGTTTTACTTCATGCCATGTGTCATAATCTATTACTTGGTTATGTAAAATTATTTTCCATGAGTTCCTTTGTACAAGGATTGCTTAACTACTTGATTTACCTTCCCCTACCTTTGTTTTCCTAAGCCCCCATATTTACCTTTTTCTTTCTTGATATGGCTTATTTAAAACGCTTTATTTATTTATGGTTTAATAATGATGACATAATCCCCTTTTAATGATAAAAATTTTATCACTTCATCAAGGTCAACATGTTCATTGACAATTCCCTTTAATTTGATAGGCATGATATGAATTGATACTCTTAGGGACAAGTGGCTACATAAGAGGGGGAGAGATCATGTTATAAATGGCTTTTGACTACTTTGCATCCCTTGGAAAAGAAATTTCTTTATGATTTTGCTATTCTTATAGCTAGATCAACCTCAGGTATTTCCAATTGCTTGTTCTCACGATACAAGGCCAATAAGGAACCAATATTATGAATGGCAGCAAAAAATAAAAATGTGGGATTAAAAAATGAAGGGAATGATGATAAATGTTAAGTATGGAGAACACGCAATGCTACCATTATCAAAGGAACCTACTTGTTCCCCCCATCGATAGTAAAGAAACACCTTAAGGAATGTCACATTGGATTAAAGCCATAAGATAACCACCAAGGTGAAATAAGGGAACAAGTACACAAGTGATAATGATCCATAATCCAACTCAACATGTAATCCATACTAGATAAATGCATCAGACATAAAACGAAGCACTTGAATACAAGAAAGATTAGTGTACCTCAACATATATGGCCCACATTTGTTTGATAAGTAGGCTGGAAAAAATATTGTAGTGACTTGAGAATGGGGGAAATGAATCTAAGTCTAAGTATATGTTGATCATGGTAGTGGTTGTTGGCTAGAAAGCTGCATCATAGGAGAAACATTTTCTCGTAAGGTCATCTATGCAAGTGGATGGGTAACATATCCAACTAGGAAGCTAATTCTCACCCTAATGAGCCCACCCCACCGAGTGTGTTGATCAATACAAGAGTTGTGAGAGTGCAATGGTAGTCTGCCATCATGCACATTATGTAATGACAAGAATTCCCCAACTCCAGTTCTCACAATTTTAAAGTGGGTGAAGAATTATAATCTGCTTATTCATAAATGACATGGTTAATGCAACATGTTGATGTCAATCCTCTAATCTTTTGTTCTAGTCTCGCCTCATAGAATCATAACTAACTTCATGCCACAATTGATAGAGTTTTTTCTTGTTGTTTATGTGGCCAAATAAATGGACTTTGATAAGTTTTTAGATATTGTGCTATAGAATCTCTATTTATTGATAGATTGGATTTATTCTATGTTAAATTTATTTATAAGTAGTACCACTATATAAATTAAATAATTGGTAAGGGTAGACATGAATCAATGGATAATAAGAATAAAAAAAATTTACATACATCTAGAGTTGCTAAAAAAATCTAACTAAACAAAGATATTAGAAGAGAAGGCATTGTGCACAAATTACTCATAAATCAATTCGTATAATTCATCTCAAAACCAAATTAAAAGCCACATAAATAGTGCTCATGAGATCCAACAGATTCCAAACAAGGAGAATATTATTGAGAAAATCTCTCAAAAAACTCCAATAACCAACAACCCAATCCTACCTATACACTAATGTAAGGTACATTTAATGCGTACATTTAAACATTACAAATATTAATACAAAACTAACAAATTACAGTTGACATGTCACATCTGTCTCACTGGTTTTCCTCGATACTTATCCACACTTTGAAGTCTATGGCCAACGCTCTTTTCACCACCACAATATTTGAGCTTCCTATTCAACTCATTTAAGACATAATCACCTCTAACCATTTTTTATGAAATCTGTATAATTGATGCTTCTAGCATTCAATTATGTAACTCACCTTTCTACGCACATGGATCTCATAACATAACCTGTAACTGACGCTCTTGAAGCCCAAATCACAACAAGATCCATCAACATATAACAGACTCATACAATCAGATTAGCGATACGTTCTCTCGGCACCTAAGAAGTTGAGAACCACTAATTTGAACTATATTCCTCTATTCATTCATTGGTTTTAACATTATACATTCTCTTGGCACCTAAGAAGTTGAGAACCACTAATTTGAACTATATTCCTTTGTTCATTCATTGGTTTTAACACAATATAATGGTTGAAACACAAATAAATTTATAGTATTTAAATTATAATTCATGTCTTCGATGAATGCCAATTTATATGCATCCAAATAAATATTCTGCCATCACTATTACATTTTACCACCATGATTGCAAGGATGATACTTAAAAACAAATATTAAAGCCCTCAGCAGACATGTTGAGAGAGGAAGTGGGCAGCACAAAGCAGAAAGCATGATTTTTCCCTTGACAACCTCGAAACCTAACCATCTTACCGAACATAGTTCCAACGAAACAACCAAGCAAAGTGCCAATGAAACAATTATTGGGGATCTATCAGAGAACATAATCACACTCAAAACTTGTTTCTTTCATTACTAAACACTGTAATTTATAGACGTCTTCAACTACAGAGGAGCAATAACTATGTTAAATGACTTTATTATCTACTGACATTGGATTACTACTGAACAGTGATCAATGTCGTCTGAATAGTGAGCGGCGCCATTCGTGATTAATATCTGACACCTCGCCTTAATCACAATCTATATGTTAACTTGCCTGTTGGTCTAAGTCTCAGCTAGGCTTACAACATAATTTGGATTTTCTACAACGCACAACTTACTTCTACACGTTTCAAATTTAGCCTTTCCAAGAGGCTTGGTGAATATGTCAGCCACATTTTCTTTTGTATTACAATATGATAAGTCAATTTCTTTTGATTGCAATTTTTCTCTTACAAAATGGTGTTGTGTGTCAATGTGTTTTGTCTTTGCACGATATATAGGATTGTTTTCCAATTCGATAGTGCTTTTATTGTCACATCTCATTACTGTAGGTGCTTGTTGTGTTTCTCCAACATCTTCAAGTATCCTTCTAAGCCATATTGCTTCACAGGTAGCACTACACAATGCTTTATACTCAGCTTCAATGGATGACAAGGAAACAATTGGAACTGTTTCTTACTACTCCATGATATTGGTCATGATATTGAGCACCTATCTAGTAGTAGATTTCCTGACATGTAGATTTACAACCCAGTGAGAATCAGAATAACCTGCCAACACAACATGAAATTCATCAGTATATATAATACCAAAATTAAGTGTTCCTTTTAGATATCGAAGGATTTTCTTTGCTTCTTTCCAATGGCTTTCACAAGGTTTAGCCATGAATTGCCTAAGTATGCTGACAGAATTGCTATATCTGGGTTGGTAGTGGTGATATATTTCAAACTTCCCATCAATTGGTGATACAAACTTCCATTCACCTCTTTGTTTCCATCATCACTACACAATTTGACATTCTATTCTAAAGGAGTAGATGTTTCCTTGCATTCAATCATATTGACCCTTTTAAGGATTTCCCTTGTATATTTTCTTTGTGTGATTAGTGTCTTACTAGATTCCCTCCAAACTTCAAGACCTAAACAATAATGCAATTCACCAGGATCCTTCATCTCAAATACATCTAACAACTAAATTTTAATTTCTTCAATCAACTTGCATGCATTTCTTGTTATGATAAGATCATCAACATATACAGATATTAACGCAACATTCCCACCTTCATCTTCCTTGATGTACAAGTTAGGATCATTTTTGTTTCTCATAAAAGAAAGAATCAATTTTCACATACCAAGATCTTGGTGCTTGTTTCAAACCATATAAAGCTTTCTTTAACGTGCAAACCAAATGTTCTTGTCCCTGTTTTACAAACCCTTCAGGTTGAACCAAATCAAGTTCTTCTTTTAACTCACCATTCAAAAATTCATATTTGACATCTAATTGATGCATTTTCCAATTATATTTTGTAGCTAATGCAATCATGATTCTAATTGTGTTCAACATAGCTATAGGTGCAAAAGTATCTTCATAATCAATTCCCTCCTTTTGTGAATATCATTTTGCAACCAATCTAGCTTGATGCTTATCAATACTTCCATCAACATTAAACTTGGATTTATAAATCCATTTGCATCCTATGGGAACTTTGTTTTTAGGCAATTCTGTTAATTCCCATGTGTCATTATTCATTATAGAGTTATATTCTTTATTCATTGCATCTCTCCATTCTTCATATTATTTGGCTTCCTCATAGCTTAAAGGTTCTACAACATTCATAACAAGAGACATTAATGCATAATCTGTATACCTTATAGGTACCTGACTTTGACATGATGACCTTCTTGGAGTTTTATTGCTTTCATCTTTCTTTCTACTTTGCGGAATCTCCTCTCGTCTTCTTAGAGTGTCATGACTACTTGATGATCCTTGTTCTTGAACTTGTACCTGTCCCTGTTCTTGTTCAACACTTGTATCTAATTTGACATAATCATTAGTATCAATTCATACACCAATATTATTCATTTTATCACCTTCATTTGCATTCTCATGAAACGCCACATCCCTACTTGCAAGCAGTCTATCAGTACTGGGATCAAACAACTTGTATGCTTTCTGACCATCACAATAACCAATAAATATGCACTTAATTGACTTTGCATCAAGTTTTCTTCTTTCATCTTTTGGAATATGAGAAAATGCCTTGCAACCAAAAACTCTTAAATGAATCACTTTTGGTTTGTACCCATAAAATGCTTCAAAAGGTGTTTTAAGCTCTAAACTTTTGGTTGGACTCCTATTTTTCAAATAAATAGCAGTATTAATAGCTTCAGCCCAAAAACCATTAGAAATATTTTTACCTTGAAGCATACTACGTGCACATTCAACTAGTGTTCTGATTTTCCTCTCAGCAACTCCATTTTGTTGAGGTGTATGTGGCACTGTAATTTGTTGCAGAATCCCATTTCTTTTACAATATTGATTAAATTCTCTTGATTTGTATTCTTCCCCCTGATCAAATCTCAAAATTTTGATGTAATTACAAGTTTTTTTTTTCCACCATACTCTTAAACTCTTTAAAGTACTCAAAAACATTACTCTTCTTTCTTATGAAAGAAACCCATGTATACCTAGATCTATCATCCACAAAAATAAGAAAATACCATGCTCCACCAATAGATATAGTTTGCATAGGTCCACATACATCAGTATGAATTAATTCAAGTATTTCCCTTTTCTTTTTTTCTGTATGTATAGGAAATTCCTACCTATGTTGCTTTCCAAGTACACATGCTTCACATTCAACATGATCATTCTTCAAGATAGGAAGACCTTCAACCATTGTGTTCTTTTGCAGTACCATTAAATCTTTTTGATTTAGATGTCCATACTTTTGATGCCATAACTCTACTATTGATATCGTTGTAGATGCCAACGCTTGATGAATTTTCCTAGTCACATCCAACTTATACAAGCCTCCAACTTTGGTACCTGTGGCAATAACCTTGTACTGATCTTGAATGTCTTTCACAACACACTGTGATTTAACAAATTCCACCTTCAAATCTTGGTCAGCAATAGTAGAAACAAAAATTAAATTCTTTTTGATACCAAGAACATACATCACATTATGGATCTGTCTCTCTTGTCCATTAGGAAAATTCACACCTATTACTCCATAACCTTGAACTTTAAGTGATCTGTTATCTCCTAGATAAACATATGTTCCATCAATGTTTTCATAATATTCATCAAACCACTCTTTATTACAAGACATATGGAGTGATGCACCAAAATCAATGAACCAAGCATTGACATCATCATTTTCCACAAACAATGCATAATCAGAAACAAACAATTTAAGATTTTTAATTCCATCACTGATTGAGGTGTCTTTATCCACAAAATTTCCATTATGCCTTCTGTTTCTTTACTTAGACTCATTATATTTCCTTTTATAGCAATCTTTAGAATGATGCCCAGGTTTGCCACAATAATAACTATCATCATTTCCCTTATCATGGATTGGAAATTTAGACTGTGCCATACCTTTTTGTTTTGATTTAAACTTTCCTCCTTTGTTCTTGTCCCATGGCTTGCCTCTGTATGGATGTTTTCCCTTGGGTACCAACGCCAAATATGAACTACTAGAGCCCAAATTAAAGCTCTTCATCATCTCCTCCTCTTGCAGAAGAATTCCTGTCAATTCATCAAATGTAGGGGGCTTCTCTCTAGCTGAAAAACTTGAAACAAAAATTTGATAATCTTGCACTAAGCCATTTAATGCGATGGTGACTAAGTCAGTACTAGACATCTTTTCACCAATATCTCCTAACTTATCACTTAAATATTTGACACGAGATATGAAATTGCTTATATTTTCATTTGCTTTCATTTTTAGAGATAAAATCTTAGTCTTCAAAAACAAGATCCAGTTTGTATTTGTTGTTTCATACAAACCCTTCAGCATATCCCATGCTTCTTTTGATGTCTTGCAATCTCTGATGTGAGGAATAATGTTGTCCTTTACGGACATATGCAGCAACACCTTTGCTTTCGTCTCCCTTCTCTCCCAATCTAGAATAGAAGCTGCAACAGTGAGTTTGGGCTCATCCCCACTCACAATGGACCAGAAATTATAACCTTCTAAAATAGTTAGCAACTTGAATTTCCAATTCACATAATTTCCTCCATCAAGTTTGGTGGATTCATTCAAATAAGTATCACCCAACAAATTTCACATGATGGAAAAAAAACTTTCTCCAATCAACAAAATGCCACCAAATCTAAATCCAAGTGCACTCAAATTCACCACATCCAAAGTGATCTCAAAAAATCATCATAAATTTTCATAAATTTTTCACCATAAAGAGAATAAAACCTCCTTATATTAAACTTCACTTAAAAAAAAATCCTTTTTCTTTTTAATAATCTTCCACCACTTAATTTGTTTTTTTTTAATAAAACCTTATCACTCCTTAAATCACACAATAATTCTACTCTCCGCTTCCCAATGTCATTTCAAAGCAAGTTATAAAAGCACATATATTCCTTCTCACCCTTTATAAAAACCATCGCACAACACACTTAATATTAATTTATTTTTTCTCATAAACCCACTTGCTCTCATTACACTTTATAACATCAATCTAAAAAAATATGGTGCTCCATTTTAATAGTAAAAAACATATAAAGGATGTTACCACATCAAAGGCTTTGAAATGCAGTGGCTGAGCACACTGAAGATGAAAATAGCTGCTCAATTTTATAGCCACTACAACTGACAGCACACCATCATGATTTCACAATGACCAACTTATAACAGCCTTACTCATCAGTATCTTTCACACAGCAACCAGCAATGTCTTTCACACAGCAGCATGATACACTGATTCACTAATCTTCTAAGGCATCTCTCTTCAACGCAGGAACACAACTATCATTGGACAAGCTCACTACTCCACCCAGCCTTCACACCCTCGCTCTGATACCATATTAGAGAACATAATCACACTCAAAACTTGTTTCTTTCATCACTAAACACTGCAATTTATAGACATTTTCAGCTACAGAGGAGTAATAACTGCGCAGAATGACTTTATTAGGATCTTCAGAAAGTACGTTCCTAGCATTGACGAGAGGCACAAGATCCATATTTCAAACATTTTCAGACATATCAGTGACTTATAAATATTGTCACAACAATCCCAGTGTTTGGAACGATGAAGACGTCTCAAATTGAATATTTCAATTATATGCTCTCGTTTGTAGGTAAAACTGGCAGTCTTCAATTACATACTGCCTCTTCTTGAACTACGCACTCTTCGATATATTCTTCACTCAACAAAATAAGTCAAAATCGAAAAATCAAAGAATGGATAAGCCTTGGAGCTACCATGTAACAATATAGCCATCAGAACCAAACCCTATGTTGGTACCATTCCTTGACCTCCTTTTTCCTCTTGAAACACATTGTTTGCCTACCTTTTTCCTTCATACATCTCTTAGACCCCTTGAAATTGATTAGTTAACAGTATTATAGTTGTTAAATGCATTAGAATTGATTTATGAGTTTTATGTTAAAGAATTAGGGATTTTTGATAAAAAAGACTAGAGGAAGTTGCAACATCCTGTAATTGGTTTATTGTTTGACATATGGCATGACAGCTAAGCTAGAGCAAAGGGTAGGGATGAAAAATAGAATGTACAAGCATGGACGAACACCTATCCTCCAGCAGAACCAACGCTCCTGAATGCGCGGTCAATGATGGTCAAAGCACAGCATGTTGGCGACAAAAGCAGCAACAGCATAGGGTTCTAAACCGATTTAGTTTTGTTCCTTTTTGGAATCGGTTCATAATGGAAACAACTTAAAAACTATGCCATAGCAAAAGCGGCAACAGCCGCATAACGAATGTACATTCATTCCGAAATGTAAACGTTGTAAAACATATGTAAACACAGTTATGTGTTGTTAGTTAAGGGTTATCATTGTATCGTTTTGAAAACAGAGCTTTTGAACTTAATACCAAAAACACGGTTGCAGTCACGATTTCATTGTTGCGTTGATTCTATAGTTGCTTGAGCACAGTCCAGTATACCTTTGAAACACGGACGGGCCCTGCATGGAACGGGTATACTGTCATTTCATTTCATTTGCAACTTCTGAATATTCAATAGTATGCATAGTGATTAGACTTTGGTTTATGTTTTCATTGATTTAATTAGAAATTTGTATGAGTAATGTTTATGATGATAGCTTGAAGGATTCATCACTGAGATCGTTGAATAGTATCCTGTAAGGGATCTGATCTTTCGTTATTTTTAAAAGCATATTCATGAACCCTATTTCTCATATATTTGAATTTTAAGTGTGCTTATGATTTTAGTATGTTTCAATCTTTCATGAATGATAAACATTGAATGCTGAGTGTTCACTGAACAGGGGTTTTATGCATAGCATCCTTGTAAGGGGATTGAAATCTTGGTTTAAGTAATACAAAGTGTTTTTAAAATAGGTAGATGAATTGAGTGACCTGAGTGTCCAGGTGATAGGGAGCATACCTCAACCTTCCGTAAGGAAGTTCTGTAACCTACCATCACGAACACTTAGTTAGGAATCCTTTATGTCTATAGATTGTAGACGCATGCCTCGAAGTTTACTGACCCTGGTCGATAATAAATATAGCCTAATCTAGCACCCTAGATAGGACACTACATTTTGGCGTCGTTTCCGGGGACGCGTAGTTAAAGGATTTAAAAAGAAAAAAATTCAATAAACAAAAACAAGCAAAAACATAGATTTAGAATTCATGTTCATTTATGCCTAGATTTAGAGATAATCAAGGTAGATTCATAAAAACCCCCCATCCAAAAACTAACCTATCATCAGGAGAAGACTCTTTAGGAAATACAACACCAGTTGAGGAAGTCACCATACAAGCATTAGAGGATAAACAAAAGTCAGGGCAAAGACTTACTCTCATCGAAAGGAAAACTTTATTAGCACATAAATCGCAGAAGAAACACTTTCCTAGATCCTCTATACAAGGAGAAAGTAGCACAGTGACCAAACAATCTTTCTTTAATTTTCTCTTTAAAACAAGTGACACCGACACAGAGGAACCTATTAAAATGGCTGAGGAAGGAGATGGATCAGTACCAAATCAAGGACGAAGAGATGAAGAAGAGTCAACCTTTAAGTTTCCTATTCATGAACCACAAGAAGATGATGAGATCAAAATGAAAACATACCTCCATCGGTGCTACCAAACTTCTATGGTATGGCTTCAGAAGACCCAGACTCATTCTTGTTCGAGTTTGACATTGTATGTCGAACATACGGTTACACAGATGATGCCCATAGGCTTAGACTCTTCCCAACGACATTAAAGGCATCAGCCTTAAGATGGTTCATGAGGCTTGGTGAGCATGCGATAATTGATTGGGATGGCATGAGAAGAATATTTCTAAGGAAATATCAACCTTATTGTAGATCCAAAGATTCCAAAGATGATATCTTTAGAATGAGCCAACAAGAGGATGAAACCTTAGAGGAATACTTAGAACGGTTTGTCTACAACTTACAAAAATCCAAACACCGAACTATGCCTCTTGATTTGATTCACACAATATTCTCAAAAGGCATCCGAGAGGAATAGATGGATGATCTTAATTTGATGGGCAAAGGTGAAATTTCTACCTTACCTTTTGAAGAAATTGTTGAATTATGCGAAAAGTATTCAAGGAGCAAAGCTAAAATTGGCAAAAGAACCCTGTCATCCAAAGTCACAAAATCTGCTTCAGCAAGTGTCACAAGGGCTGAAATAGGGAATCTGTTAGAAGAATTTAAAACAGATCTGTTAAGCACCTTAGGGAAACAAATTGACACTCTAAAAGCTAAGAAGAAACAAGAAGATGAAGATCAGATAATGGCTATCTTCTGCCCAAAATGCCGGAAGAAACATGCCTTAAAATACTGCCCATTCGAAAACATCCAAGTTTGTGCCTTCTGTACTGAAAATCATGATATATTTAATTGTCCTAAAGTTAAGGTTTTGCAGAACTGTAATATGGCAGCTAATGCAGAGATGGAAAATGTGTATTACATGGGCACAAAGAGACCATGGCAGCCAAGGCGAGCACCTCAAGGTATGTTTCCAAATCAAAATTTGCAATTTCTTGTAAATGATCAAATGTATGCTCAGAATTCATGGAATGTACCATGCCATGGCAGCACCAAAATCACCCACAGCAACAATGGAGACCATCTCAACAGTACTCTCAATCATATCATACATATCCTCAATCATACCAACCATATCCGCAGCCATATCAGCAATATCATCAGCCATACTCATCACATCCTCAACCATATCAGCAGTATCCTCAGCAGCAAGTTGTTTACCAACCTCAACCTACTCAACAAGCACTGCCTGCTCCTCCATCAATAAATCCACCACAACTGCAATTTCCATCTAACTCACGACCTCCCAGACCTACTCAAATTCCTGCTCAAACTGTCCCAAATCCAAATAACAGAGCAGAGAGGCCAGCCTACAATGTAGAAGAGGGAACCTCATATCCCACACTACCCTTGCAAAATATCAACTTGAGGTCTGGTAAGGTGCTCCACAAAGATTCTCCAATAACTGATAAACAAGAAGAAAACACAGAAAATGAAAACGAAACGACAAATCAAAGAAAACTAAACGATGATACCAAAGATAAGCAAATGCAACCATTGCATCCACCTTTTCCAGACCGATTGGTCCAAATGAAACTTCCAATGTCTATACCACAGTTTGATGTTTTAGATGAGCTCAAGAATGTCTATATAAAAATTCCGCTACTGCAAGCCATAAAAGACATTCCCATATATACTAAAGCAATCAGAGAAATGTGCCTTAAGAAGCCCACTAGGAAAAGGATTGATCCACAAACCATTCATGTTATAGGACATTTAGCTGGCCTTATGACAAATACCATCTCAATGGAGAAGTATGTTGATCCTGGTATCCCCAGAGTTACTACAATCATTAACAACATACAGATCCCAAACACTTTAATAGATCTTGGGGCTGCAATAAATGTCATGACTCTTGAAACCATGAGAACACTCCAGCTTATAAATTTGCAACACACAACGATTGTTCTAGAACTAGCTGATAGGTCTAAAGTGATTCCTGAAGGGATTTTGGAGGACATAATTGTTTCACTAGACTCTTGGGAATACCCAGTGGACTTCTTAGTTCTTCAACCCAAATCCGATTTAGGAGGGCACCCTATCATTCTTGGTAGACCATGGTTAGCGACTGCTGATGCATTCATAGGATGTCGATCAGGCAATATGATCATTTCAAGAGGGACCGAAAGAAAACAACTCACTCTTTATCCATCGGCACAATCACTAGCAGTAACACACAATTTATGGCTTGATGATAAATACAATGATAAAGAAAAAGTACAATCTGTTTTTAGCATCGACCAAATCTATGATTTCCAAGAACAAAATAATAATGATTTGGTAGAATTGTTCCTTTCTCAACCTGATATTTCCGAAAATTTGAGAAACGACCAATATCATGCTGCAGATGTACTTTTAGCCCAAAATTTTCAAGAAACATGCAGCATTCAATCTTTGCAAACCACATTCCACGATATTTTTCCAGTTCAATCCATCACAAACACACAGAGTCAGATCATAGATATTAGTCCAGGGAAATCTCTGAACATTGGCAGTCACCTAGACTCATCTCAACAAGAGAAATTGACTCAACTATTGAGAAAATACCAGAAAGCATTTGCTTGGGACTACACCGATATGCATGGGATTCACCCCGACACATGCACTCACCATATTTATACAGATAGTACTATCAAACCAGTGAGGCAACCGCATAGAAGAATGAACCCCATGCTCCAGGATATTGTCAGAGAAGAATTGCAAAAACTGTTGAGAGTTAATTTTATATATCCTATTTCTGATAGTCAGTGGGTATCCCCATTGGTTATAGTGCCCAATAAAAATGGTAAGTGGCGCATTTGTGGTTATTACAGACAATTGAACAAAGCAACGCTCAAAGATTACTTCCCACTGCCATTTATTGACCAAGTGTTAGACACATTAGCTGGGAAATCATCATTCTCTTTTCTTGATGGTTTCAGTGGCTACAACCAGATCAGGATAGCCTCAGAAGACCAGGACAAAACCACATTCACCTGTCCTTGGGGAACTTATGCTTATAATTTTTTTCCATTTGGACTTTGCAACGCTCCAGCTACATTTCAGAGAGCTGTATTAGCTATTTTCGCTGATTTAGTTCATGATTTTGTTGAAGTTTACATGGATGATTTTTCATTGTATGGCAATTCATTTGAAAATGAATTAGAGAACCTTGAAAGAGTTTTGAAAAGATGTATTGAAGCTAATCTATCCCTGAGCAATGAAAAGTGATTTATGATGTTAAACGAAGGGATAGTATTAGGCCACTATATTTCTTTTCAAGGCATTAAAGTTGATTCAGCAAAAATCCAGATCATTGTTGATTTGCCAATTCCAAAGAATAAAAGAGAGGTAAGAAGTTTCCTTGGGTATGCAAGCTATTACAGGAGGTTTATTGAACATTTTAGTAAAATAGCTTTACCTTTGTTTAAGCTTCTAACAAAAGATGTACTTTTCAACTGGAATGAGAACTGCCAGCAAGCATTTGAAGCACTCAAAAGGAAGTTATCAACCACACCAGTCTTAAGAGGGCCTAACTGGAGCCTACCATTTCATATCTTTACAGATGCATCTGACACTGCAGTAGGTGCCTCATTAGGCCAAAAAGAGGAATCTTGTAATTATGCCATTTATTTCATTAGCAAAAATCTAACACCTGCAGAATCAAACTACACAGTCACAGAAAAGGAAACACTTGCCATCATATATGATGTGAATAAATTCCGACATTATATAACTGGTTATGAAGTCTTTGTACATACTGACCATTCTGCCATTAGACATTTAATGAATAAACCAATAACTAGTGGTAGAGTTACCAGATGGTTATTATTGTTACAGGAATTTAACATCACAATGTTAGATAGACCAGGTAAAGAGAATCAGGTGGCAGATTTTCTTTCTAGACTACAAAATCCAGGTGAGGTTGTTCCAGTTGAAGATTCTTTCCCAGATGAAAATTTGTTTGCAATTAGTGAATCCTTGGTATGCTGACTTGGCCAATTATTTGTCTACAGGAAGGACACCTCCATACTTTACTCCAAAGGAAAGGAAGAGACTAGTCAAACAAAGTGCTCGATACTCATGGATTAATGGCGATTTATTTTACACTGGTTATGATATGATTATTAGACGATGTGTAAGAAATGATGAGATAATTGATATTTTAAAATCTTGCCATGATGAACCGTGTGGTGGGCATTTTGCAGCTAAGCGAACAGCATTCAAAATTCTTAGTCTTGGATACTACTGGCCATCCATTTTTAAGGATTCCAAGAGGTACGTGAAGGGTTGTGATAGCTGCCAAAGAATGGGCAGGCCAACAGCTACAGATGAGATGCCACTTCAGCCCCAAGTTCACCTAGAGCAATTTGAAAAATGGGCTCTAGACTTTATAGGACCCATTAACCCAACCTCCAATGGTAAGAAGTACATCTTAGTATGTACTGATTACGTCACAAAGTGGGCTGAGGCAAAAGCACTAGTTAGAGCCACCGAACAAACAGTGGTAAATTTCCTTTTTGAAGAGATTTTTGTAAGGTATGGAGTACCAAGGGAAATAGTGACTGATCAAGGTACTCAATTTACTTCAAAGTTAGTGAAGGACATCACAGACAAATACCAAATCAAGCACAGAAGAAGTACACCTTACCATCCACAGGCCAATGGGCAGGTGGAATCCACAAACAAAACTTTGGAAGGGATCATCACTAAAACTGTGGCAATGAACAGAAAGAATTGAGAAGAGAAGCTCAAAGATGCACTCTGGGCTTACATAATTACGTGGAAGAATACTACAGGATTTACACCATATCAGTTGGTGTATGGCAAAGAGGTAATGCTTCCTATTGAGTTTCAAATACATACTTTTAAACTGGCTGCAGATTTGAAAATTGACCTGGACCAAGCACAACAAGAAAGAATTCAGTAGTTGAACCAGCTGGATGAAATGAGGCAGCAAGCAGAGGAAACCACAATCCTCATGCAAAAAAAAAGGAAGCAGTGGCATTATGCACATATCAAGAAGAAGCAGTTCAAGGAAGGAGACTGGGCTTTACTTTTTGACTCTAAATTCAGAGATCATAAAGCCAAGTTTACCACACATTGGATGGGCCCATACCAAATTATTTAGGCTTACGTCAATGGTTCAGTCAAGCTCAAAACTATTGATGGAGAAGGTCATTCCTTTACTGTCAACGGTCATCGGCTGAAACTTTACACTAAGCCCATCAGCAAGCAAAATTTTCTCCAAACAGTATCTCAACAAAGAGAGGTTGATATACTGCAGCCTCCAGCTATAGTATCCTTGTCTTAGTTCATTTCATTTCAATTTAGAAATTCAAAAGAAATTAAAAAAAAAAAACAAAAAAACAAAACAAAATCTAAAAAAAAATAAAAAAAAAACACAACAAAAAAAAATAATAATAATGGGTTAGATGTGAAAACCAGACTCTGGCACACTCTAACCCTGAATTCTTACTTGAAAACCAATTCGTTGGCGGGTAAGAATTCCTTTTCTTTTGTTTCCTGTTTTATTTATCAATTGAATAATGACTTGAGGACAAGTCGAAACTTTAGTGGGGGAGAGAAGCATCAGCATTTTGTTTTCTTATCTCCCCATTGTAAATTCTTAAAGATTTCTTATCTCCTCACTATAAATTTCCAAAGAAGTTTGTTTCAGCACTCCAGATTTCAATAAAGAAGTTGTTTTGTCATTGTTTTATCTCAGAGGGACCTGGTTAAAACCATTATGCATGGGGACCTGTTCTGTCCAGAAGACCATGTTACGAACACGAGAAGTAATGGGACCTACTCAAGACACATAAAAGGGACCTGTTAAGAGACTGTTACTTCAAGATTACCTCAACAAAACTTCATCAAGTTTCAACAAGGATCCACAGGTTGCTGGTCACCAAGACTTCATCAAATATCAAAGATCAAGGAACCTGTATACATATAGTTCTTTTTCTGGATTTCAAAGAAGCTGCATGAACATTTTCCAGATCTCAGAGGGACCTGTTGCATTCGAATCTATCTCAGGGGACCTGTTATGAATAGAAAAGAATAGCCAAAAGAGACTAGTCCTACCTAGCATGTCAATGCAACGCTTGAACAACCAACAAAAGTGTAATGTATTCCTTATTCTTAACATTTAAATCCTTAGATTTATTTTTATAGTTAAATTTAATAACTGTGACTGCTACGACCAATTTCAGAGACACCTCCATACCTATCACTCCTTATCCTAATGTTAATCCCTATCATCTTCCAATACTCCAACCCATCTCATACTTATATGATTTTGTTAGTCCCCTCTCATATCACCTTTTCAATCTCTGTTACCAACCAATTAGACCCTACAACCATCCTAACATTTCTATTTGGCCGGGTACCAACAGAACCAGGACACGTGGTGAATTGTTTGGAAACCAAATGTCATGCGGGCTTGTTCATTATGTTTGAAACGACTGAATTATGATTTAACCACCCGACGAAGCCAAATGATGCAAACGACTACCTGAAATCATATCCCAGTACTTCATATATGCTTCTAGCACTTCTATGATGGCATCCATACGACCAGTACAACCACTCCTCTGTTTCGAAAGATGAATATGTTATGAATTGAGTTAAGCCGGTTATTTCATTATCATTCTCAGTTGTTCTATGTTAGCATTCTACTCCTGTGACTTCAACAGTAAAGACTAAAAGTAGCAAGTGCCACGAAAGGAAAATGTAGTTAACTGGGTTCGACCTCCACCATAATTACAAGACAGTCAATCGAGCATCGCTTGGGTTACTAAAGGAGCTAGTGTTAAAGAGCCGAGGACGCCACCAGGTCAGCAGTATTGGGCGAAAGACAAAAGGTAACAAATCAAAACTTCTTTGTTGAATTTGCAAAACATAAACAAAGAATAGTTAGAGCACAACTCTCTGCCAAAATGACCAATAGGGTCGAACCAAGCATATTCGACAGTTCCCAGTATCACGAAGATTGCATTTCAATTCTTAAAGAAATACAGTGGCTGCCCTTTTTAGAGAAATTTCATGGAAGTAATGAAGAGGTCACCAAACAGTTCGCTTTTACATTCAACGGAGAGAAAGCTCTGATAGGTAATTTTTCATTCAGAGTTTCGGAAGACACCATAGCTCAGTCCCTAGGGATCAGCCCAGAAGGGGAGAAGTACTTCAAGACAAAGAAATTTAAAGAGAAATCATGGACTCAATTTATGTCCAAATCCAGGGTTTCATCCGTTAATTGGAAGAAAGGCATCCCAAGGAGTTGGCTGGTGCATCCCTGGGATGAGATGGTCTATATCATCCAAAATTTTGTAACTTGTGAAGGCCACTACAGTATTGTTTACTTGTACCATATCAAGTTACTGTTACATTTGAAAGGGCAATGTGTTATCAGTCTGCCATACTTCCTCTTGCAAAGCCTAACCAAAATGTCGAAGACCATCCAAAAGCAGAAAGGTAATGAAGACAAGAGCTTATATCACTTTGGGCTAATTAAAATTCTTATTGAGTATGAATTATAGAGAAGAGGGAAAATGTGGAAGGAGTTCTTGGCTGCTAACCAAATTAAAGACGAAGAGGACAAGGAAGAACCATAGGAAAACTCAGGATTTATGAATGATATCGATGAATAAATTCCTATACACAAAGCAAGCAAGGTGCCTCCACCTGTTAGCAGTATAAGGACAAGGAAAATGAGAAAAGAGGATGCTCGGAAAGCAGAGAAAGATAAAAATTTTACCACCTATTCAAGAAGAACCAGGAGAACATCAAAGGCCCAGCTACAAGAAGATCAGCCTGAATCAAATGCACCTATGCCGATGGATATTGAAAGTAGTGCCCACTCACAACCTGGACCAGGAGCTGAGATGGAGGTTGAAAGCAATAACAGGCAAGAAAAAGATTCACCACCTACCATAAAGAAACAAAAGAAATTGGAGAAGCAAATTGAGAAGTTAAAGGAAGAACTAATGGAGGCCAATATGCTGGAAAAAGTTGTCAAGAAAGAGAATGAAATACTCAGAGCACAGAGTAAAGAGACTCAACAGAAAAATGAAAAGTTAAGGGAACAAATTAAGGAACTTCAAGCTGAACAAACAAATATTTGTAAGTGGTCCACTAAATGGTACAACCAAAAGAAGGTCCTCAAGGAAAAGTACAAGAGTTTAAAGCATGAGCTCCATGGTCAGAAAGATGCCCAGGTGAAGAAGAATGTGGATACATTGTTGAAGGCAGCAGAGGTACAGGCAGGGACAAAGTTCAGAGGAAGCACATCGGGGTTAGCATGAGGTCATGCTAATTCATTAAGTCGGGGAGAGATGTTGGTACCATTCCTTGACCTCCTTTTTCCTCTTGAAACACATCGTTTGCCTACCTTTTTCCTTCATACATCTCTTAGACCCCTTGAAATTGATTAGTTAACAATATTATAGTTGTTAAATGCATTAGAATTGATTTATGAGTTTTATGTTAAAGAATTAGGGATTTTTGATAAAAAGACTACAGTAAGTTGCAACATCCTGTAATTGTTTTATTCTTTGACATATGGCATGACAGCTAAGCTAGAGCAAAGGGTAGGGATGAAAAATAGAATGTACAAGAATGGACGAACACCTATCCTCCAGCAGAACCCACGCTCATGAATGTGCGGTCAATGATGGTCAAAGCACAGCATGTTGGAGACAAAAGAAGCAACAGCATATGGTTCTAAACCGATTTAGTTTTGTTCCTTTTTGGAATCGGTTCAGAAGGGAAACAACTTAAAAACTATGCCATAGCAAAAGCGGCAACAGCCGCATAACGAATGTACATTCATTCCGAAATGTAAACGTTGTAAAACATATCTAAACACAGTTATGTGTTGTTAGTTAAGGGTTATCATTGTATCATTTTGAAAACAGAGCTTTTGAACTTAATACCAAAAACACGGTTGCAGTCACGATTTCATTGTTGCGTTGATTCTATAGTTGCTTGAGCACAGTCTAGTATACCTTTGAAACGCGGACGGGCCCTACGTGGAATGGGTATATTGTCATTTCATTTCATTTGCAACTTCTAAATATTCAATAGTATGCACAATGATTAGAGTTTGGTTTATGTTTTCATTGATTTAATTAGAAATTTGTATGAGTAATGTTTATGATGATAGCCTGAAGGATTCATCGCTGAGATCGTTGAATTGTATCCTGTAAGGGATCTGATCTTTCGTTATTTTTAAAAGCATATTCATGAACCCTGTTTCTCATATATTTGAATTTTAAGTGTGCTTATGATTTTAGTATGTTTCAGTCTTTCATGAATGATAAACATTGAATGATGAGTGTTCACTGAACAGGGGTTTTATGCACAGCATCCTCGTAAGGGGATTGAAATCTTGGTTTAAGTAATACACAATGTTTTTAAAATACGTAGATGAATTGAGTGACATGAGTGTCCAGGTGATAGGGAGCATACCTCAACCTTCCGTAAGGAAGTTCTGTAACCTAGCATCACGAACACTTAGTTAGGAATCCTTTATGTCTATAGATTGTAGACGCATGCCTCGAAGTTTACTGACCCTGGTCGATAATAAATATAGCCTAATCTAGCACCCTAGATAGGACACTACACCCTGTTTTAGACATACCAACACGTTATGGCCAACAATCCGTCATACTCCAAGTCGGGATTCTAATCAAGTGTGGTAATCAAGATAGACCCAAAGAATCAAAAAATTGAGCATCTGTTTGATTAAATGGGAAGATCTGCAGTTCCCTGAACATTGGGTTGTAAATCATTCCAGGCCACAAATTCCCTGAAACATCACTTCTGCCAACATCACTAAAAATGCTTCCAGTGCAGTCATATATTTTCCCGCAAATCAACTATTGATCGCTGGCGGATTGATGCTACTTGTAAATCATCCAAATACTACAGAGATCCTTCCACTGTTGATATCGCTTTTTCATCATCATCTTTTTCTTCTTGCAAACATAATCAACTTTATGAGTTAGCCCAGCTTGTCAATTTTTCTTCTTTAGAAGTAAAATGTCCAGATTGTACAAATGTCATAAATCTGCTCACCTTAGCCGAACAAAATGTTCATCTGCATCATAATCCCTGAACTGGATCTTACACTAGAGATTCATAAATAAGATTGAAGAAGTAGGAGAAAACTTAGTTGGACATATTGATGTAACTAAGACACTCCTCACTGGCATGAATGAAAAATTTGAAAAAATGCAGATCACAAAAGTTGAGAAGCCAGTCCCAAATTCTTTCCTAGTGAAAAGGAATATAAAGATTGAAAATCCAGTAAGAAATGTACAGAAATTCCCTCTGATGTTCCCCAAATAAATTACCTCAGGAACTGATGAGTCAGAACACATCAGTATCACTTCCCTATTTAAAGAACCTGAGACAGGAGAAAAAGAATAGAAATCTCAAGAAACACAGATATTCCTAATCTATGAGCCTCTAGAGCATAGATTTTCTAGATATCCTGCTCCTGATATTGAAGGGAAAGGGAAATTGCCTGAAGCCCATACTTTCTTCCCTGGTTCCCACAAAGAGTGGAACATAGACAACATGAGTATTGGCCAAGAATACAGAGAATTATGCCAAGAAGAAATCCAGCAGCTGCTCAATAGAGGATTGATCAGAGAATCCACCAGCCCCTGGAATTGCTATGGGTTCTATGTAAACAAGAGAGCTAAACAGATTAGAGGTATCCCTAGACTTGTGATAAATTACAAGCCTCTAAATGCAGTCTTGGCCGATGATACTTATCCCATTCCACATAAAGGAGATTTGATTAGAAGAATTGCAGGAGCCAAAATATTTTCAAAGTTTGATTTAAAAGCAGGATTTTGGCAAGTTGCCATTAATGAGGAAGATAAGTTTAAAACTGCTTTTAGTATTCCTGCAGGGCACTATGAGTGGAATGTCATGCCATTCGGTCTCAAAAATGCTCCTTCAAAATTCCAGAAGGTCATGGATGACATTTTTAAGCCATATTTTGATTGGCTTATTGTTTATATTGATGATGTTTTAATTTTTTCTAAAAATATTGATGACCACTTCAAACATGTAAATATTTTCATGAAGTTGGTCCAGAAAAATGGGCTTGTGCTCAGCAAAAAGAAAATAGAAGTATTTCAGACTTCTATAAAGTTTTTAGGTCACAAAATTTGTAATGGACAAATCTCTCTGCAACAACATGCTATTGATTTTGCAGACAAATTTCCAGATGTCTTAAAGGATAAGACACAACTGCAAAGGTTTCTTGGCTGCCTGAATTATGTAAGCAGCTTTTATCAAGACTACGTCAGTGACAGGAAAGTGCTCAATAAGCGGCTTGGCGAAAATCCTCCTGAGTGGTCAGATGTTCACACCAGAGAAGTTCAAGAAATCAATGAAAAGTTTAAATCTTTGCCTATCTTGTATGTAGCAGATGATCAGGCTTTCAAAATAGTTCAATATGATGCCAGTAATGTTGGTTGGGGTGGAATACTGAAACAAAGGATTGGCAAAGAAGAACAAGCATTACAGTTTGCATCAGGAGTATGGAATCCAACAGAACATAATTATTTTGTTATAGAAAGAGAAGTAAAAGCTACATGGAATTGTATAAGCAAATTTGAAGTATACTTGATAAACAAGCCATTTCTTCTTAGAACAGACGCATCAGCAATGAAGAAGGTCTTATCAAAAGACATCAAGAAATCTGGAGGAGCAAAGTTTGCCAGATGGCAGGCACTCTTTGCAAATTTTGATTTCTCTGTTGAACACATCAAACGAGAAGACAACTGTCTTCCAGACTTCCTCAACAGAGAGTACATTGAACAGAAAGAAGCACATGTCATGATGATTATTACTGAATGGGACCAGCACCAAAAACAAGAAGTCTTGAGAACCATTCCAGATGATCAAGACTGGGATACGTACAGAGACAACTGGAGACCCACATGGCAATTAAGGAACACAAAAGTCCTTGATGCCAACTTACAGCCTCATACTGATCTCCAGCACTATGTACCTGAAAGAAAGGTGTACCCAAAGGGTAGAAAATGGATTCATGATATGATGTATGACAAGGCAAAAGCAGATGTCGGAACTGCAAGGCGGGCCCTGGAGATGAATTTTCATGACATTGCAGGCATTTGGTACCATGGAGGTCGCAGCACAGGAATCTATGAAAGCTATTATTGTATCTACAGAACCAGAGATTTGTGGGACAAGCCAGGACAATCTCAAGTCCAACCATGTGCTCGATGGCCCAGAAATGATCCCAAGGTAATATTCCCTGACACAGTTTATGATTTTGCAGGTTACAAAAAGCTCTGGTGGGACTTCCTGAATGTTGATGATAGAAATGAGACCCATTATACAAAGCTGAAATTCAGTACGCTAGCAGCATCCCAGAAAAATCTGCAATGTGAATGGTTTCAGAACTGGTGGACAGACTATGGAGTCAGCAGAACAGCCATGGATCCAGTGTATCATGAAAATTATGAAAGAAAATATTGTTACAAGTGCTATGAGAATAATATTGGAGAGTTTTTCCATCGGATCTACAGCACAGTCAGAGAAATGAAAGTCAAAGAATGGGACCCTTTTAACACGACAAATTATTCCCTCCAAGAATACATGAGAGAGCACTTGGAATGGTATGTCTTAACCAAGGTCCAGCATCAAATCATTTTCAAAGCTTGATTTAAAAGCAGGATTTTGGCAAGTTGCCATTAATGAGGAAGATAAGTTTAAGACTGCTTTTAGTATTCTTGTAGGGCACTATGAGTGGAATGTCATGCCATTCGGTCTCAAAAATGCTCCTTCAAAATTCCAAAAGGTCATGGATGACATTTTTAAGCCATATTTCGATTGGCTTATTGTTTATATTGATGATGTTTTAATTTTTTCCAAAAATATTGATGACCACTTCAAACATGTAAATATTTTCATGAAGTTGGTCAAGAAAAATGGGCTTGTGCTTAGCAAAAAGAAGATATAAGTATTCCAAACTTCTATAAAGTTTTTAGGTCACAAAATTTGTAATGGACAAATCTCTGTGCAACAACATGCTATTGATTTTGCAAACAAATTTCCAGATGTCTTAAAGGAAAAGACATAGCTGCAAAGGTTTCTTGGCTGCCTGAATTATGTAAGCAGATTTTATCAAGACTGCGCCAGTGATAGGAAAGTCCTTAATAAGCGGCTTGGCAAGAATCCTCCTGAGTGGTCAGATGTTCACACCAGAGCAGTCCAAGAAATCAAAGCAAAGGTTAAATCTTTGCCTATCTTGTATGTAGCAGATGATTAGGCTTTCAAAATAGTTGAATCTGATGCCAGTAATGTTGGTTGGGGTGGAATACTGAAACAAAGGATTGGCAAAGAAGAACAAGTAGTACAGTTTGCATCAGGAGTATGGAATCCAGCAGAACAGAATTATTCTGTTATAGAAAGAGAAGTAAAAGCTGCATGGAATTGTATAAGAAAATTTGAAGTATACTTGATAAACAAGCCATTTCTTCTCAGAACGGACGCATCAGCAATGAAGAAGGTCTTATCAAAAGACATCAAGAAAGCTGGAGAAGCAAAGTTTGCCAGATGGCAGGCACTCTTTGCAAATTTTGATTTCTCTGTAGAACACATCAAAGGAGAAGACAATTGTCTTCCAGACTTCCTTAGTAGAGGGTACATTGAATAGAAAGAAGCACGTGTCATGATGATTATTACTGAATGGGACCAGCACCAAAAACAAGAAGTCTTGAGAACCATTCCAGATGATCAAGACTGGGATACGTACAGAGACAACTGGAGACCCACATGGCAATTAAGGAACACAAAAGTCCTTGATGCCAACTTACAGCCTCATACTGATCTCCAGTACTATGTACCTGAAAGAAAGGTGTACCCAAAGGGTAGAAAATGGATTCATGATATGATGTATGACAAGGCAAAAGAAGATGCCGGAACTGCAAGGCGGGCCCTGGAGATGAGTTTTCATGACATTGCAGGCATTTGGTACCATGGAGGTCGCAGCATAGGAATATATGAAAGCTATTATTGTATCTACATAACCAGAGATTTGTGGGACAAGCCAGGACAATCGCAAGTCCAACCATGTTCTCGGTGGCCTAGGAATGATCCCAAGGTAATATTCCCTGACACAGTTTATGATTTTGTAGGTTACAAAAAGCTCTGGTGGGACTTCATGAATGTTGATGATAGAAATGAGACCCATTATACAAATCTGAAATTCAGTACGCTAGCAGCATCCCAGAAAAATCTGCAATGTGAATGGTTTCAGAACTGGTGGACAGACTATGGAGTCAGCAGAACAGCCATGGATCCAATGTATCATGAAAATTATGAAAGAAAATACTGTTACAAGTGCTTTGAGAATAATATTGGAGAGTGTTTCCATTGGATCTACAGCACAGTCAGAGAAATGACAGTCAAAGAATGGGACCCTTTTCACACGACAAATTCTTCCCTCCAAGAATAAATGAGAGAGCACTTGGAATGGTATGTCTTAACCAAGGTCCAGCATCAAATCATTCTGGGTAAAACCATGATAGTCCGGAGAATTTATACCAAGGCATGTGACGATCTGCTTTATAAAAGAGGCAAATTCCCTGATCTAACGATATTTTGATTAAGTACCATTCACAAGGGCTTAATTGTGACCAGTGTTCCTGTGGGCTTTACTGTTTAAAAGCTTCCACAGTGTAAATATTCTCATCTAGTCTTTTCTCATGGGTTTTTTTGTACAAAAGTATCCACTTTGTAGATAGCTATGATGTCTGTCAGATTTGTTTTAAGTACAAGAATCTACTTTACAGACTATATCTGATGCGTTACCCGGAAGCAATTTTTCGGTCTGCCTTATGGACCCGAATATTTTTGCGGACGTTGCTCTGATAAAGACTGAAAAGCAATGGTCCTTTAAGCTTTAAGTCATTTCTGTTCGACCAACAGTAATGTTTGTCCCCCCTTCTCATCCTATATAAGGAGGGTAAGGTTCATTTGTTGGGCATCGCATTTGAGAGTTTTGTGTGTGTGTGTTTGAGTCGAGTGTTCTCCTTCTCTGCATCTGCGGACTATCAGTTTGATCTTCTTTCAACACGAGAAATCACTCTAATTCCTTAGTTGATTTGAGAAGCCTGCGCATCAGTGTGCTCGGCACTGGTGAGAACCTAAAGTGGCCAAACCATTAGAAGAGTCAAGTATTTGGGTGTTTAAATCTGATTCTGAGACAGAGTCTATACTTCGCCAGAAAGCCTCCGGTAGTAACTTGTTCATTTCTAAACGGTGAAAAGTCTAGTAAATGCGAGTTTAGTCTATCTTTGTAAAGGATCTATTTCTGTAAAAGCTTTGAGAGCACCCTGTAAATATTTTCTTCCATTCTAAAATAAAATGAGTATGCCATTTTGCTATTGAGTATCTCTAAGCATTCAAAGTCTGTTGTGGTAGTAGCTTTCTCTGTGCTTTCATCCGAAGTTCACAGGAAGTTCACCAAAGGATCGAAGGGACACCTAGGCTGTTTGGAGGTGTGGTTGTCGTTGTTGAAGCCATCAGAGTGTGAAAGATCCGATTAGGTTCACTACTGGTTCACCAGGAGTTGGTTACTGGAGATACGAAGGGACACAGAGAAAGAGCAAGCTCGTGATAGGAGCCCCTGCTAGAAATTGGTATCGAAACCAGTAATGTCTGGTTCTAAAGGTTGGTACTCAGATCTATACTCTTTTAAGAAAGAATGGAGTCATTCAGAAAGTTTGTTTCATTCCAAGAGCTTGAAGAGAAAGATTCCCATGCAGAAGAAAATCCTCTTAAAGAAATGTTTGAAAATAGTTCAAGTAGAACCTTAAACTCTGCTGAACTTACTTATGAGGAATCTCAGCCCTCTGCAAGATGGGCTTTACCAGATATAACACCCTCTGAAGTTTATAGTGATTTAGCCCCTTTTCATTTAATTGTTGCCTCTAGAATTAGCATTAAAGATTCAGTTAGCCAAGTTCAAGAGAACTCTGAAAGTATTCAGACTATAGCATTGCTAAATCCTCAAGCTTTACAAGAAGAAGCAAATAAATTGAAGACAAATTACCTGCATCTTGGTTGCATCTGGGTTGGCATCAATCATTTAGTTCATAAAGGATTAGAAACATTTGTGCTTGCTACTATTAGAGATCTAACGCATAACAGATACACAGATTCAATAATTGGTGGGATAGTAGCCCCTTTGTCTGATGGCCCGGTATATTTTGATTGTTTCCCAATCTTCTCCATATATGTGTTTTATGAAACTATTAAAGATATCCTACAGTTGCAAATCCATACTATGGGTTTTGATATGAAAAGAAAGAGAAACAATATAGCCATCCAGACCAAAGCCTGTTTTAGACATACCAACACGTTATGGCCAGCAATTCGTCATACTCCTAGTCGGGATTCTAAATCAAGTGTGGTAGTCAAGACAGACCCAAGGAATCAAAAAATTGAGCATCTGTTAATTAAATGGGAAGATCTGTAGTTCCCTGAACATTGGGTTGTAAATCATTCTAGGCCATAAATTCCCTGAAACATCACTTCTTCCAACATCACTGAAAATACTTCCAATGCAGTCATATATTTTCCCCGCAGATCAACTATTGATTGACCGTGGATTGATGCTGCTTGTAAATGATCCAAATACTACAAAGATCCTTCCTCTGTTGATACCGCTTGTTCATCATCATCCTTTTCTTCTTGCAAACATAATCAGCTTTATGAGTTAGCCCAGCTTGTCAATTTTTTTTCTTTAGAAGTAAAATGTCCAGATTGTACAAATGTCATAAATCTGCTCACCTTAGCCGAACAAAATGTTCATCTGCATCATAATCCCTGAACTGGCATTGCTCCTCCTTATACTTCTATCAGCTCATGCCCGAATCCTAAATGTTCTGATATTCCATTTCCACATGAGCCAGAGTCAGATCCAGATCATGTTCTTATGATCCATTCAATAGAAGAAGAAGACCCTAGGCTTACCCAAATGATTTGCTTAATGAGACCAGCAAAGCCAAGATATGGGCTAGGGAAACTTGAGCAATCAGAACTGATTCCAGAATGCAGATTCAAACAGATTCCTTCTGACTGTAAAATGCCTGCAGTCATGGAAATGCATAAGTTTTTTGCACTAATGGATGGGTGCTTAAAATCTCAAATCAGTTCTAAATGGATGAAAGAAATGTTAAACTGGGATTTGTATACAAATCCTCAAGGAGATGAATTTGACCAAGGATATACCCCAGCACAGAAAAGAAAATTAGCCACTGGCTGGAAACATTATATGGAAGTAAATAATGTTTGGATATCTTTCTACTCATGGAAAGATAAAGTTGCTCCTATAAATTTTTTAACTGGTGCTCCTTCTAGCAGTACAACAGATAAGCATGGATGGACTGCAATTGATGGATCCACAGTTGAAACTCCTACTACTTTTGCTCCATATAAAGGAATTATCTTAGGGGAAAAGAAAAATGCAGCCAAAGCCATCCCTTTGGTTCAAAAAGATGATAATGCCTTAGGAATTTATGGTAGAATTCAAAAGGCTAGTGAACAGTTGAACTGGACCAATACTGCTATAAAGGGTATGGAAATGAATGTGGCTAAAGCAGAAGATGTAAAGAAGCAAATAGATAGTGTACAGTCTTCACTAAATAGTGTAAATTCTTCTTTGAATAATTTACAGTTTGATTCCAGCCTGACTCGATCTTACACTAGAGAGTCATTAAATAAGATTGAAGAAGTAGGAGAAAACTTAGTTGGACATATTGATGTAACTAAGACACTCCTCACTGGCTTGAATGAAAAATTTGAAAAAATGCAGATCACAAAAGTTGAGAAACCAGTCCCAAATTCTTTCCTAGTGAAAAGGAATATAAAGATTGAAAATCCAGTAAGAAATGTACAGAAATTCCCTCTGCTGTTTCCCAAAGAAATTACCTCAGGAACTGATGAGTCAGAACACATCAGTATCGCTTCCCTATTTAAAGAACCTGAGACAGGAGAAAAAGAACAGAAATCTCAAGAAACACAGATATTCCCAATCTATGAGCCTCTAGAGCATAGATTTTCTAGATATCCTGCTCCTGATATTGAAGGGAAAGGGTAATTTCCTGAAGCCCATACTTTCTTCCCTGATTCCCACAGAGAGTGGAACATAGACAACATGATTATTGGCCAAATTCTCCAAATGATTGATTTAATGTATACTGAATACAAACTCATGTGTCTCAGAGGAAAGTCAGAAATAGATGCTTGCAGAACCATCATACAATGTTTCATAGGTACTCTTCTCAGATGGTGGGAAAGTGAATCTTCTCCTAAACTTACTGAAACCATGGAAGCAAAAGTTCTTAAGGATGAAAAAGGAGATGTCATTCATAATCCTGATGGTACTGTCATAAGCAATATGATTGGTGCGCTCACATCAATGATTCTGGAACATTGGTGTGGCAGTGAGACAGAAATTGCCAACAAGCATGAAGTTATCTGGATGAACCTCAAATGCCATAAGATGTCTCAATTTGATGATTTTCACAGAGATTGGATGCAGCGAATCTATGAGGTAAAAGATTCCAAAAACTTGCTTTGGAAGCAAATATATATGTCTTCCCTACCCTCTAGATTTGTTGACTATATTAGATTGCAAGAAATTTTTCAGTTTCCTTTTGAGTCCTATACATGGGGAGAAATTTATTCCCATATCACCAAGACACTGGTGAGTCTCTGTACCAGCTCAAAGGTAAACAAATCTTTGGAAAATTTGTCTAGATTTCCAGATAGAAATTCCATTTGCAGCAAATATGGAATGACAACAGATGACCCATTGGTCAAAAAGAGAAAGTCTAGAAAAAGGGCCAAAAGAGAATTCAAAGAGACTTTCTACAGAAATAGAAAAAATTATCCACATAATAAAAGGAAGTATTCTACAAAGGATAAAAGAAAAAAATACAAAAAGAAGGGTCATTACAGATATATTCCAAAAACTCATTATTATAACCCTTCTGACATTCATTTGAATACATCCAAGCAAGAAAAATGGAACAAAATTACTTGCTGGTTGTGTGGCCAAAATGGGCATACCGCTTCAAGATGTCCCCAAGGGGAAGAATCAAAGCTTAATAAGGGGAAAAAGGCAGTTGTTTATGCTCAAAAAGATAAACAGGTTAAGAAAGAGCATTCAGGCCCAATTTTTTGCCTGAGATGCAAATCAAAGACCCATGTTACAGAAAGGTGCCCAAACCTTATTATCAAAGACTCAGCACAGCATCACCAATTAGAAGAATCATCTCTTGATTCTTTTAGCACTTCATCAGAAGAAGAATTTCAAGTTAATATGGGCCAATATTCTGATTCTGAATCATCTGAATGTTCTTGTTCTAATTCAGAAGAATGTGCTTGTCATATTTTTTATGAAGATGATTCTGATTTTGTATACAGCTCCAGTGAAGAGGAAGAAAGAACAAAGCCTCCTAAAGAAAAAGTCCTAATGGAATCTGCTGACGAAGAAGCAGAAATGAAAATTTTATCTCATATCTGGACAATGGAGGATGGAGACATGAAGAACCACCTGATAGAAGCATTCACAGACCAGCAAAAATCAAAAGCTTCAAAAGAATCAGGTAAAAAGCCTTTGTTTGTTGATGCATCTTATGAGAGGAAAACTAAGTCTTTCCAAATGCATCACCAAAAGCCAGGAAAAGTCAGATCCCTGACTTTGGGAGAAGTAAGTGGTGAAATTCACCACCTCAAGATAGAAATTTCTGCAATCAAAACACAAATTGCAGAGATTCAGAAAGGCAAAGACATCAAGGAAGGAAAAGAAGAAGACTCGTGGAACACAACAACTTATAATCAAGAAATTCAAGTTGTTGAAGGAAGGTCAGACCCAAATTTTGGCTTCCAAGATATGAGATTGTTCACCATTACTTATCAGCAACATCATGTTAAGGTAAAAATATGTATCCAAGGCCAGATATTTTTTGTGACTGCATTACTAGATTCTGGTGTAGATATTAATATCCTTAACATCAGAAATGTTCTAGCTAAGTATTGGGTCTCTGCTGAAAGATAGGTTGTAGGCCTAGGAAACAAAAAACTCAAGTATGAAATTCCTAGAGCTTCACTGTGTTTTGATACCCATTATGTATATATGAAGTTTTCCATAGTATACATCCCTGTTGATTGTATATTAGGGAATGTCCTTTTAGCTACCGTAGAACTTCATGGCTCAGCCAGATTGAAAGGAAGTAGAGCTGGTTATTTTATTTCTGTACCTACATCCAAAGGTAGAAGAAAAAGAATTGACCTTCCTTATGTTTCAAGCCCAAGAGTTTCTACAATGGTCCAAGCTATGCAGAAATTGGACAAAGCAGAATCCTTGCTATCAGATCTCAAAGATCTGAAAAGCACACTGAGAGTAGAAGAACAACTAAAGCTACCTCAAATCAAAAGAAGAATCCAGGAACTGAAAGAAAAATTAGAAGAAAAATGTTGTTCAGAAGAGCCAAATGCCTTTTGGCACCGAAAGCAACATACTATTAAGTTACCCTATAAAGAAGGATACACAGGAAAGCCCTGTAAAAGCAGAGCAATCCCCATGAGCCAAGAATACAAATAATTATGCCAATAAGAAATCCAGCAGCTGCTCAATAGAGGATTGATCAGAGAATCCACTAACCCCTGGAATTGCTATGGGTTCTATGTAAACAAGAGAGCTGAACAGATTAGAGGTATCCCTAGACTTGTGATAAATTACAAGCCTCTAAATGCAATCTTCGTCGATGATACTTATCCCATTCCACATAAAGGAGATTTGATTAGAATAATTGCAGGAGCCAAAATATTTTCAAAGTTTGATTTAAAAGTAGGATTTTGGCAAGTTGCCATTAATGAGGAATATAAGTTTAAGACTGCTTTTAGTATTCCTGCAGGGCACTATGAGTGGAATGTCATGCCATTCGGTCAAAAATCTCCTTTATGTGGAATGGGATAAGTATCATCGGCGAAGACTACATTTAGAGGCTTGTAATCTATCACAAGTCTAGGGATACCTCTAATCTGTTCAGCTCTCTTGTTTACATAGAACCCATAGCAATTCCAGGGGCTAGTGGATTCTCTGATCAATCCTCTATTGAGCAGCTACTAGATTTCTTCTTGGCATAATTCTCTGTATTCTTGGCTCATGGGGATTGCTCTGCTTTTACAGGGCTTTCCTGTGTATCCTTCTTTATAGGGCAACTTAACAGTATGTTGCTTTCGGTGCCAAAAGGAATTTGGCTCTTCTGAACAACATTTTTCTTCTAATTTTTCTTTCAATTCCTGGATTCTTCTTTTGATTTGAGGTAGCTTTAGCTGTTCTTCTACTCTCAGTGTGCTTTTCAGATCTTTGAGATCTGATAGCAAGGATTCTTCTTTGTCCAATTTCTGCATAGCTTGGACCATTGTAGAAACTCTTGGGCTTGAAACATAAGGAAGGTCAATTCTTTTTCTTCTACCTTTGGATGTAGGTATAGAAATAAAATAACCAGCTCTACTTCCTTTCAATCTGGCTGAGCCATGAGGTTCTACGGCAGCTAAAAAGACATTCCCTAATATACAATCAACAGGGATGTCTGCTATGGCAAACTTCATATATACATAGTGGGTATCAAAACACAGTGAAGCTCTAGGAATTTCATACTTGATTTTTTTGTTTCCTAGGCCTACAACCTCTCTTTTAGCAGAGACCCAATACTTAGTTGGAACATTTCTGATGTTAAGGATATTAATATCTCCACCAGAATCTAGTAATGCAGTCATAAAAAATATCTTGCCTTGGATACATATTTTTACCTTAACATGATGTTGTTGATAAGTAATGGTGAACAATCTCATATCTTGGAAGCCAAAATTTGGGTCTGACCTTCCTTCAGCAGCTTGAATTTCTTAATTATAAGCTGTTGTGTTCCAGGAGTCTTCTTATTTTCCTTCCTTGATGTCTTTGCCTTTCTGAATCTCTGCAATTTGTGTTTTGATTGCCAAAATTTCTATCTTGAGGTGGTGAATTTCACCACTTACTTCTCCCAAAGTCAGGGATCTAACTTTTCCTGGCTTTTGGTGATGCATTTGGAAAGACTTAGTGTTCCTCTCATAAGATGCATCAACAAACAAAGGCTTTTTACCTAATCCTTTTGAAGCTTTTGATTTCAGCTGGTCTGTGAATGCTTCTATCAGGCGGTTCTTCATGTCTCCATCCTCCATTGTCCTGATATGAGATAAAATTTTCATTTATGCTTCTTCGTCAGCAGATGCCATTAGGACTTTTTCTTTAGGAGGCTTTGCTCTTTCTTCCTCTTCACTGGAGCTGTATACAAAATCAGAATCATCTTCATAAAAAATATGACAAGCACATTCTTCTGAATTAGAACAAGAACGTTCAGATGATTCAGAATCAGAATATTGGCCCATATTAACTTGAAATTCTTCTTCTGATGAAGTACTAAGAGAATCAAGAGATGATTCTTCTAATTGGTGCTGCTATGCTGAGTCTTTGATAATAAGGTTTGGGAACCTTTCTGTAACATGGGTCTTTGATTTGCATCTCAGGCAAAAAATTGGGCCTGAATGCTCTTTCTTAACCTGTTTAGCTTTTTGAGCATAAATAGCTGTCTTTTTCCCCTTATTAAGCTTTGATTCTTCCCCTTGGGTGTTATAGACATTTTTGGGCACTACAACCCCAAGCATAAAATTTCCATAAACCAAGGGCTCCTAAGTCCCTAAAAGTGTTGTTCTAACCCCTAAAGAAACAAGGTCAACTGATTACAACTTCTCCCAGAAGTTCTCCATGAAAAACTACTCAGAACTGGTCAAAACAAGATCATTTCACCTGCTCCATAGGAAAAGTGCGTTGCATCTCACCTATGTACACTCTGTGGCTGCATTGCATTTCAAAAATCCCTTCTATGGGGTGCGATGGGCGAGAAGTGACAAATGGAAGTGTCAATCCGCGAGGTGGAGAGGCATGGAATCTTCCAGAAACTTCTCCTGTGACACTTGCCTCTCTGAATTTGACCAAGGATGAGTAAGATATCATCAATCTCCAAGTGGAAGCAAGAAATATCAGAGGGAAGACACTAATCAAATCACAAGCTGACTCATCTCCCTTACAGATATCTATATATGGATCCCTCATCGCAGAGATCCAGGAGGCTGGAATTTTGCATCTTATAAGGAATTGCTGTTGGTTTCTTGAGGCAACATCATAGTGTTGGGTGATCTAAGCTTTGCATGAGGTGAAGAAGGGCTTACTTGCTGAGAGGATGATGTTGGGTCAAAACAACTGGTTGTAACTCTCTTGGCTCTTTCTTTATTATCAATAAAAGCTATTCAAGTTTTCCTCCATACTCTTGTTTCGTTTATGTTTTATGCATTTGTATGGTCAATTTACATCTGATCCTAGATTGTTTATTATTATAGATCCATGTTCTTGTATAGTGTTATGCTACTTTGATTCTACAGGTACTCTATGAAGCTGGGCGTACAAGGAAGCAAGTAGCAAAGGACTATCAGAAGAGAGAGGAATAGAATTAGGAGTCAAGCGCAAGACAAAGGTTGGTCTCCTTTGTTCTTCTCTCATCTATCTTTCATAAAGGAAAACTGAAAGTAGATTTACTTTGTTTGTTGCTAAGGTAGCTACCACACCTTAGTGGGATTAGCAGTTCTGCATAGACACTTTTCCCTGTAACAAAATGGAGACTCCACTGGGGAGCGACTAGGTTGTTTGTTTATCTACCCTGTTGTTTACTTTATAAACTTACAGACGGAGCCTGAACTTGAGCCAGGTAGCTTTCGAACTACATTTTCTATGCAAATGCAAAGTAGATAAATGCCACTTCAATCAATCTCCAAGTTTTGTTTATGAATTAAACAACTGATTTACAAACTCTCTAATTGCCCTCGTGGTGGCTCTAGTAACCTCTTTAGATCTACCCCTGTTGTTGATTTACTAATTACCACTTGCTCGGCCAAAATCCCTCAACTGAATTGCAAACTGTGACCCGAAACCCAAGCAAAGTCTCGTCTCTGGCCCAGTGCACTCTCTGTTCTGTGAATCTGAACTTCAGCGCACTTCTTGAGTGTAGCAGGTGCGCTACATTTCAAATTCACTGTACAGTTATAGGTGCGCTGATTAGACTAGACATTGTTGCTGAATGTTGGTTTCTGTTCTATTCATGAGTTTTGCTGCCTATGGTCAGTACACCTCTGTTTGAAACCCCTTTCCTTGCTGTTATTGTGCCTCCATTGTGCAAAGAACTGTAAATGTTTTTGTGTATTTGTTAAGTCATTTTCGGTTCTCCTTTGCAAAAAAGTAACGTAATTGTACTGTCATTTCTTGATTTGAAAGTGTCGCAAATGTCGTTTTCAGTCATAGAAGAGAGTCTGATTGCTCTTGATAGTCGATTACCCTATTACTATTGTATTTGATCTGAATTAGTAGTTTTTCTAGTGTCAAAAGCAAGTTTTCATTTCCAAATCATAAAGTGATGTCATTATCCTCATTTTGATTTTGAAAAGAAAGTTGTTAGTAATTGTCGCTTGAAAAGTAATTCAAATTTGCGCATTAGTTTTCTTTTTATCATTCACATATTAAGAAGGCTGAAAATAAATACATGCATGTGCATTTGCATTTAGACTGTTTGATTGGTTTGATTTAGGACAGTGCATATAATGTGTGCTCTTTGCTCTCTGTTGAAAGAATTCTGTCTTTCTTTCCTTAGTAGCTAGGATTTTCATTGCACAAAGAAGATAAAAGATTGTTTATCATCTTAGATTGCATTTTAGGAATTGTACATCTACATCATGCGGTGAACCTGAAAGGAAAATTTCTTAAGCAAGATCAACTATAAAATAAATTTAATGAATCTAACAACGCTTTGGAACCTAACGCACAACATCTAGAAGTCTAGGCTAGAGACGTATTCCGGCGTCGTAAAGCCTGGTAACTGTTGTTCTCACTGTTGGTTGGGTGATTCCTCCACTTTGAGACGATAAGTGCCAGTACGGACTTGTGCTCCCACGTACCGTCGAGTATATTTTGGGAGACCACAATAGGCTTAATCCTTTATCCATAGGAAGCCATGTCTGCCGCCCTATCAATCACAATGCACTGAACACAACATTCAGGAAGATTGACTGTCGTACCGTAAAACGTATTCTGCAGTTTTGCGATCGGTTTGGTAATCCCTCTGCCTAGATTTCCAGAGCAGTCCCTTTCATTCCTTTTCAAACTCCTTAACGGAAAAGGTCCATGTGAGCACTTGTCACTTTAGGCTCATTAAAAATCGAAGGCGACTAGAGTCATCTTTTGTTTTTTCTCGACTCTTTAAAATCGAAAAAAAAAGTTGCGTCAAAGGCGTCTAAAATTAATCTAATTCGGAAACATACTCCCCCTTTATTTTTAGTTGATCGAGTAATCTGCAATCATGGAAGAAAGTCAATTGAAACCCCGTTGTTCGCGGAGGCTTACGAGTCTATCGTCTTTGTCTCCAGAATCGAAACTATTACGGACAAAGCGAACTCGTTTAACCGGTTCCAAATCTCCTCGTAAAGTTAGAACAAGTGTTCCAACAACATCAAAGACTCCGGCTACTCCAAACATTTCTGGTATCCCTGCCTTTACAGAAGAAGTTCAGCAACCACCGAAGGACAGTAGTACTGATCCTAGTCTGAGGGTAAACACTTGTATTACTGAACCAGTTCCATCTATAACCGGTTCGGAAAGTGTTGTTCCCCAAACATCTGTCGCTGTAGATTCCATACCTTCTTTGGCACCAGAAATATTCTACGGACCTGACGGTCTGCCTCTTCCACCTGGTCTGATTGCTATAGAAGAGATTGTGGAGGATCCTCCATCTAGTACTCCATCGCAATTTGGAGTCGGGATCACTCTATATCCTTCCTCATCAGAAATTAGTCTACCGCCAGCGGAAGCTCCTATAGAATCGCTAGGTAATCTTTTGGATAGACTAGAAATGTCTGAACAACCGTCAACATCTAGGACTGTGTCGTCTGACACAGCGACAGCAGAACTTCCTGCTATCACTCCAACAATGTTCACTGGTATACCATTTGTCCCAACTAGCTCTCGATCGCTAGAAGGATCCCACTCAGGGGCTATTTCGATAGTATGGTATGTTCCTGTTTGTTCATTCGGAATAGTATCCGGAAACTATTATGTTGAGACTCAAAAAATTGATCCATTGGGACGTCAATTTGGGCAGTCCAGTCCTCAAGGGCAAACCATTCCTTTAAGTACCGGATTACCGCCGTATGGGGGGCAGTATACCCTTTCATTGTCCCCTTCGGGAGGACAACCATACGAGAGTTCACGACAAAATTCAGGTTATGCTGGAATTACATCTACTGGTTGGGTACCGATACTACCTCAACAACCAAGAGTTGTATATTCGATGCAACAATGTTTACCTATGTCAAATATACAAACTACGCCAGCTATTGTGACGGTGTCACAAGTACAAGCGCTGCCTGTTGTATGCCAACCTCAGGTTTCTCAGGTTGTAATGCAACAACCTCTTGACCCTGTGACTCAACCACAATCGCCGACTGGTGGAATGACACAGGTCCAAATGGGTACAATTACCCCTCATCTTGGTCAAACAGTTAGTATCGAACAACAGCACATGGCTTCACAACCATGGCTTGTGCAGTACCAACAACCACAATTCCAACAAGTATACCAAGGATCTGAGCAACAAATATTTTCAAATAGTGGTCAGTCGTATATTCAAAATGGTCAAAATCAACCATTCTACAATGGTGATGCCCACCAACCTTACCAAAGTTACCAGCATCAAATGCATTATGCTGGTATGCAAAGGCCAACTGCTCAGGCAATCCCATCTTATCTTGGGTATGCTTCACCTAACCTAAATCAACAATTACCCTTCGTGGCAACTTTAGAGTTACCTGATTTAAATCGGTTAACAAATGATCTAATCACTTACGCCCCTTGGTGGCCAGCGATTCCGCATAAAATTCCGTCAGATATTCCTAAATTTAATGGAAATCCGGGTGAAAATCCATCGAATCATGTGATGACCTTTCATCTATGGTGTTCATCAAACATCCTAAACGATGATTCGATTAGGCTTCGCCTTTTTCAGAGGACGTTAACTGGTCCGGCAGCAAAATGGTATATCAAATTGCCCATAGCTTCGTTTGACAACTTCAGTACCCTAGCCACAACCTTTTTAACCCATTTTCAGTTACTGATAAGGTACGAAATGGGAACGGAACTTTGTACCAATTTCAAACAAACAACGGCCACTCACATATCTGATCATATACATGAGTGGCGACGTCATCGTAGAATGGTAAAAACGTATTTTCCTGACCAGCTTTTAGCTGAATGGTTTATTAAGTCATTATTGCCTTCCATCACGGAAGATTTGGCAAAAGGGGGATTCGTCACCGAAGAGCAGGTTATCGCTCGTTCACAATATTTGGACTTGATTTACACTCAGTTTGGCACACTCTACGATAAAATACCTAACGCTCCTAGACCAGAATTCTCAGTCCCTCGTCCTCCTAAATCAAACAATGACTCTCATGCCGGCGATGGCGTGATTAGTGCAACAGACACGAAATCGACAAAGGCTACATCTAAAAAGGCCCGTAAGATTTCCAGTCAAAATGCAAAAGAGGAACTTCTTGCCTCAGAAGTAAATGTCGTCTCGATAGATAAAGGCAGAGAAACCAAGCAACCAAGGGGCAAGAAGAAAGGCAAAGGGAAGAAGAAGAAACAGGAGGAATCATCACCTGAAAAATCTTCTACAAACCCTTCTGGAAATAAGAAACCAAATCATCCATGCTTTATATGTGATGAGGATCATTGGACATCAGATTGTCCGTATAAAGCTGAGCTTACAAAATTCTTCAAGAATTCGAAAACCTCAGCAGTATTAACTGATCCATTTCCAAATCCAGGAACAAATCTAGTTGATAGTGGAAATGCTTCCCCGTCTCAAGTGCTGCTGTTGTCGGTTTCCAAACAACAAAATGATGCTTTGATATCGACAAGGAACAAAGATTATGGGAATCCACAACTGTCGAACAACAAGGATAAAGATCAACCTAGTAGTTCGACAACAACTTCGACAGAATTTGCGCCGCCCATCATTCCTGAGTTGACAATAAAACCGCCAAAGGGAGTAGTACACAAGTCGACATTTAATCCTCGTGCTAGAGCAGCACAGCATTATAATATAGTGGAAGATCTGGCCCAATCGCCATCCGCTATGTCGACACTTGAGGTACTGCAAAATTGCTCATCCCAAAACCAAGCTTTATTCTCAGCCATCGGTGGGATAGACCCAAAGGATTCCAATATTGTGTCCTTTAAACATAAAGGATACGATCCTCAGTTACCAGCTCAACTAGCTTTCCTCGTTCAAGTGAAAGCCCTCAACAAAACTGTTCATCGAACGATTATTGATGAGCGGGCATATACATGTATTATGTCGATGAGTTGCTAGAAAACTTTAGGATCTCCAACCTTGTCACGATCTTCGACGACATTAAAAGCATTTGACGAATGAACATATACCCCATATGGTATTTTAAGTAACTTGAAGGTTGAACTAGGAGGGAAAACAGTAGAAATAGATGTCGAAGTAATCCACGGAAACTTCGATTACAACATCCTACTAGGAAGACCACAGATATATGCTATGGTAGTTGTTGTGTCGACCTATTTTAGGAAGATTGCATTCCCCTTTCAAGGAGGGATTACAATTGTCGATCAACAAACTTTCCTCCCCAATGGTTCTCAAGTTACAGGAAGCATTCCAATGGTCCATGGAAGCCCGCATTCGCTTCAAAATATCGGAGTAGGCCTACTAAAAGACCCTATATTAACGGGAACTTTTCCCCTTCCGCCTCCAATCAATCTGGCGGAAGTAGCATTGGTAGGAACCTGCAATATGATATCTTTGATTAAAAAGATCTTAGAAAACGATATCAACATGGATCATGCGCAGGTATTGCCTCCAAGCCCAACAGAAATATTGTAGCAATCAATGTTCCTAGCATGGGAGGCAAACCCAAATCAATGCTCATCAAGCATTTGGATAGATAGGTCTAAGGAATATGGCACCCCTTCAGATCCATGGTCGCGAGTGCATGTCACCGACAAAGGAATTTTTCAATCAATGGTAATTGAAGGGGCACCATGGGAAGATTACCACCATCGTTCCCTTCTTCCGAATTGTGAAGAAGATACTCCTAGTGACCTTTATCATCCTTCAATTTTTGATTTTCTATCAAATACTGTAAACATGGTGGATTCCGAGCGAAACTTTTCCAACATTGAAGAGACTACCGCAATAAATATCTCGACCAAAACAGATGTTGTAGAGAATATTTATGTTGGCAAATGTTGTTCTCCTTCAGAACTGGAAATATACAACGCTCTTTTTCGCAAATTCAGAGATGTCTTTGCTTGGTCATATAATGAAATGCCAGGCATTGACTCGAGTATCGTTGAACACGAAATCAAGATGTATCCAAATGTCAAACCAGTACGACAACGGCTACGGAAAGTGTACCCCAAGAAAGCCGCTACCATCAAAGCAGAAGTTGAAAATCTTCTCCATGCTGGATTCATTTACCCGGTTCCTCTAACCGATTGGGTATCGAATATTGTTCTTGTTATGAAAAAACAAGGAACGATTAGAGTGTGCGTCGATTATAGGGATGTAAATCAAGCTTGTCCAAAAGACAACTACCCTACACCCTTCATTGACCAGTTAATTGATGAATGCGCCGGATGTGAAATATTTTCATTTATGGATGGATTCTCCGGGTATAATCAAATAAATATCCGCCCACAGGACCAGTCAAAGACTACATTTATTTGTCCGTGGGCCAAATTCGCATATCGAAAATTACCCTTTGGTTTAAAGAATGCAGGGGCAACATTTCAGAGGGCAATGAATTATGCTTTCCATGACATCAAAAACATCGTTCAACCGTATCTTTACGACCTTCCAGCTCATTCACGAAAGCAGACTGATCATCCGTAGCATTTAAGAGCGATATTTCTACGTTGCCAACACTACAAGATACGACTCAATCCACACAAATGTGTGTTCTGTGTCAGTTCTTGTCGTTTACTTGGCTTTGTAGTCTCGAAAGATGGGATTCGTATCGACCCATGTAAGGTTCAAGCAATCATAAATTTGCCTCCACCTTCGAATTTGCTTCAGATTCAGAAACTCCAAGGGAAAGCAAACTTTCTGAGGAGGTTCATTCCAAATTACGCCGAACTTGCTAAAGGTTATACACGTATTTTGAAAAAGGAATTACCCTTCATCTGGGATCAGGTTGCGCAAGCTTCCTTTGATGCTTTAAAATAATCCCTAATGAAAGCATCATTAATGTATGCTCTTGATTATCAAAAAGACTTTAACCTGTATCTGGCTGCAATGGAAAAGTGTCATGACCGCCACCCTGAACATCGGAATGGTTTTAGTTCAAGAGGACAACGGATTGAGCATCCTATATATTATTTAAGTAAGAACTTAAATGATACAGAAAGCAAATATTCTTATGTTGAAAAGCTAGCGCTCGCATCTGTTCAAGCGATACAGAGATTTCGACACTATGTCCTCTGTCGAAAAACTACCATTCTATCAGATTGCAACCGCATGACTTATATATTGTCGCGACAGTTGCTGGGGGGAAAATATTCAAAATGGATAGCAATTCTACAAGAGTTTGATCTGGAATTTGTAAAATCCAAGTCAAAGAAAGCTCTGGCTTTCGCAAAATTATTATGCGATCTCCCATCGTCGTCCAACGATGAAACATCCGAAGAAATGATCGTGGACGAAAATTTGTTTCTGATATCTTCAAGCAATCCATGGTATGGAGATATAATCATTTATCTCCAAACCCAAAAGTATAGGCCCAATACCTCCCGCTCCGAACAAAAACGTATTCGATACCAATCAAAAGACTACATGATCATCGGTGATACACTTTACCGTCATGGTGTAAATACAGTTCTGAGGAGGTGCCTCACTCATGAGGAGGCCCAAAAAGTCCTGAATGATTGCCATTCAGGCGTGTGTGGGGGGAATCAATCCGGTTACGCTACAACACAAAAAAAATTATGAGCAGGGTACTTCTGGCCAACAATGTTCAAAGATTGCATAACCGCAGTCAGAAGTTGCCATGCCTGTCAAATTTTTGATAGCAAAACCAGAAGACTACCCGCACCTCTGCAGCCAATAGTTGCTGTTGGGCCATTCGCCAAACGGGGCATCGATTTCATGACATGTAACCCCACCTCGACCGGGGGGCATGGGTATATCATAGTCGTAGTTGACTATTTTACCAAATGGGCCGAGGCGATGCCTACATTAGATAATACTGGTGAAACAGCTGCCCTCTTCTTTTTCAATCATGTAGTCGCTAGATTCGGCATCCCACAAGCTATAGTAATAGATCATGGATCACATTTTTACAATCACATGATGGTCGAATTAGTTGCCAAATTAGGCTTATCTCACGACAGCTATACTCCATATTACCCGCAAGCCAACGGACAAGTTGAAGCAATCAACAAGGTCCTGAAGCGCATGCTGCAAAGGATGATTAGAGTTCACAAAAGAAGCTGGCACCTAATCCTGTACTCAGCCTTGTGGGCTTACCGAACATCGGTAAGGAATATAACCAGGTTTACACCTTTCCAACTGGTGTATGGCCTAGAAGCAGTCTTAGCAATCCAGTGTGAAATCTCATCCCTCAAACTCGCAATTGACCTTCTCCCCAGGACTTCATAAGAGGAGGATCTTTTCTTGGAACTAATCCAATTGGATGAAACCCATTGTGATGCTGCTTTGGCTAACAAAGCCCATAAGAAACGAGTCAAGGTGCAGTTCGACAAGAATGTCAAACCCCGTGTCTTCTCAGAAGGTGACTTGGTCTTGCTTTATGACCAAGAATCTGATAAATTGGGGGTAGGTAAATTCAAGTCTTTATGGATGGCCCCCTATATTGTTAAGTGAGTGTTAGCAAAAGGAGCCTACGAGTTAATGGATTATGACGGGATTCCATTCGCACAACCTCGTAACGGGTTGTACCTTAAGCGTTACTATGCGTTATTAAGTATAGTAACCTATATGCTTTTGTTATGTTTTTTGTTTTTGCTAAAGTATTTGTTTTGGTCAAGTAATCCAATTTTTACATTTATTGCAGATTTCAAACCTATTGGAATCATGTGTTGGATATGCCGACAGAGCGAGTCATAGTTCCCGGAACTATCTTCCGTGGCCTGGGCCATTTTTTATCCAAGCAGCGAGTTAGTAAGTTTCAGAGGGGTATGTATTGGTCGATCAACGAATAACATCGCTGAATATAGCGCGTTGATAGAACTTCTCTCTGATGCCATCACATGTGGCATACGCCAACTGGTCGTCAGGCTAGACTCACAGCTCGTCATACTACAACTCACTGGTATCTACTCCGTCTGAAATCTAGCTATCTATCACATGTTCCTAAGGGTCACAATTTTGGAAAGGAAATTTGATTTTATTCAATATCAGCATATTTCCAAGAGCTTAAACACATTAACTGACTCATTGGAAAATTATGTGTTAGATAGACATTTTCAACATTTATAAAAAGAAGCATCTCATCAATGTTTGCATCAAGATCATGCAAATTAACCAAAATAAAACTCTGAAAATCAAAAATATATATATAACTGTTTATGGTTTACACATAATGTTCTGTAACCAAGGAAAAATTGGTCAAATGACCCAAAACTCAAAATGCTAGGGGTCACCCTAGTCTAATGATTCTCGTGATAACAAGTCACAGCCTGTGTGATCATGTGTAGGAGCCTAGTCCATCGTCTTGGCACACCAGTAGTATGTCGCTGCAACCTCAAAGGCAGCTCGTGAGTCCTCACATCTGGAATACCGAGAGTGAGGCCCTCGACCTGATCCTGTAATGTTGTGAGAGTCTCGGCCACATCGAGGTCGCGAAGGATAGCCCTTCCAACAGCCTCTCCTGTTGGGGCGGCAGCCGACACTCTCAGGCGTACTACTAGCCGAACAGGACCGACATCTGCATGAACACATGAGTTTTGATTAGTCTTGACAGAATAAAGCACAAGGACATTATAAAATAAAAACGATAGATAAGAATATGGTCAAAGAATTTACTAATGGCACCCCACTGTTCGCCAATCGGCAGTACTAAATCTGGGTCACCCCGGAAGTCCATACCAGCATATGGATACTCGGAATAAACCATATCCTGATGATCAAACCACCCGAAGAAGGTATCAGAAAAGGAAATCTGAGACTGACCAGCATGCCTAGACATATGGTCGACCCATCTCTGCATACGTGGTTCAGTCGGTGAAGGTAAATCGAGTGCAATATACTGCGGCTGCATCAGTGGTATCTTTTCCAAGGCGAAGGCGGTCAAGAAGAACCATATCCAAAGTTCTTCAATCTCTCGCTCTTCACCGTGGTCAACTGTTCTTTCATCACGAGGAGTATTATGTCACACCAGTTGAACACCTTCGGTTGGAGACATTCCAAGGCATACTGCATATAAGATTGGTTGGCCACATGAAGAGCTGCACCACCAGCCATCCTACCAAAACTGAACAGAATAGTCCTCAAGGACCTGTCAGTGACATCACGGATGATCATCTTGCCGTCTTTACTTGGCTGAGATCCCTCTCTGCAATACTTGCGAACATAATCTCTCGCAGATTCGCCTCCTCGGGCCGAACCTGATAAAGAGATGGGGGCACCCCGCCTCGATAAGCCGGTCAAAAAATAGATGTCCACTACAGTCAAGGGGATGGATTTGACCCTAATCTGGAACACCTGGTTGGTAGGATCCCAAGCATCGAGCAAATACTGCAGCAAGTTGATTTTTTGTCTCATGCTAGAAATGCAGAAAAACTTCAGCAAGCCAAAGTTCCGCAGTGCGTTTACTGTAACCAGATCATGTAAAGCAAGCATGTCCTCTTCTTCATGCTCACATTCTCACCATGTAATAGTCATCTTGCTCCAAAAAATCTCTGAAAGCAAACAAGAGAAGAGTTAGATCCTGATTTGGTGAGAAACAGACAAAATTTCCATCAAAACTTGTGCATAACTTTCCTTCCTTGCACTCATTGCACCTACAGTAGTGTTTTGGGTGCGTTGCATGTCAGTTGGCCAAGTAGACAGGCTAACATCCAACGCACCTTTCGATACACAAAGGGTGCGCTGAAGCCAGGGCAAGTTTTTCAAACCCCAGAGGCTCAGAAAAACCAGAAATCAAGCTCAAAATGAAAAATGGAAAGCATGAAATGAAAGAGCTCAGGTTTAGCTCCTACCTGGTCCAGACGGCGTCGAGAATCATCCACAAAATCTCCCAGAATCAGCTGATGAAAATCAAGGGGGGAAAGCACCTCCAAAGCTCCAACAAGCCAAAGTTCAAATGAAATGGTAAAATGAGAGGTAAAAGCACTTTTAAATTACTTTTTACATAATTTCGAGTAAAATATTAGTGTTCTAACTCATTTTTCAAACATATATTGTTCATTTCTAACTAGTTTGATGAAGCGATTGAAAATGCAGTACAACCTTTGAAGAAACAAAGCTATTTATGGTAAAGTCAAGAAATGATTGTTGTATCGAGCAGTTTTAACGTGGACTTCGTGCTCGTTAAAAAATAAACATAAGCAATGAGCAAATGTTTCCCCCAGCGTTTAAGCTCAATAAAAAATGAACCAATTTCTGATAAATAATCATCGCGAATGTAGTACTTCAGCCTTTAAAGCCTTGGTCGTGTTCCCATCATCACCTCCACTCTGTATTGGCCGATCATTCACCTCCATTTGATTGTTTGCCCCTTTTGAGGAACAGCTGCGAAGAGTGATCCTATTAGCCATCCTTGTAACACTGTCGTGATTGGAAAATTCCAAACCTTAACTGGAATAAACTGCTACCCAATTTTATCACTCGTTCCTCAAAAGACGAGTCTCCTTTAAGCTCTTTTCAACTGACTCGTAAAATATGAAAAGATTGTCGAGCCATTGGCCTCTCCAGCTCGTTAAAGGGACCGGAAGTGCTATCCCTCCTTTAGATTTTAATCTTTTTTGGACCTGAGGGATTATTACACAAAAAGATTGAGCGCTTGTTTTGTTCTTCTCGTTAAAAAGTATCGAAAATTCATCCCTTCTGTATTGTTTTATACTTTTTCGGACTTAAGGGATTAGATGACGAAAAAGGATTTTTGGAGTTTCTTTTACGTCCCTTTTTCAGACTCTCTAAAATTGAAAAGGACCGAGTTATCTTTGTCGTTAAACTCGTTAAAACCCAATAGCGACAAACTTTTCCATAGCAGACAAGAACGAGTTTCACTATCACTAGGCTCGTTAAAACATAGCGATGGGTTTGCCCAAAGGGAAAATTATACAAAAAGCATATGTTATCCTCCTCCCAGCTTGAAAGAACTTCGGATCCTCATGATAAAGCATTTCACCCGACATCAAAAAGATTAACGACCTCATGCTTTAGGGGGCAACTGTTATAGACATTTTTGGGCACTGCAACCCCAAGCATAAAATGTCCATAAACCAAGGGCTCCTAAGTCCCTAAAAGTGTTGTTCTAACCCCTAAAGGAACAAGGTCAACTGATTACAGCTTCTCCCAGAAGTTCTCCATGAAAAACTATTCAGAACTGGTCAAAACAGGATCATTTCACCTACTCCATAGGCAAAGTGTGTTGCATCTCAGCTAAGTACACTCTGTGGGTGCGTTGCATTTCAAAAAGCCCTTCTATGGGATGCGATGGGCGAGAAGTGAGTAATGGAAGTGTCAATCCGCGAGGTGGAGAGGCATGGAATCTTCCAGAAACTTCTCCTGTGACACTTGCCTCTCTGAATTCGACCAAGGATGAGTAAGAGATCATCAATCTCCAAGTGGAAGCAAGAACTATCAGAGGGAAGACACTAATCAAATCACAAGCTGACTCATCTCCCTTACAGATATCTATATGGATCCCTCATCCCAGAGATCCAGGAGGCTGGAATTTTGCATCTTGTAAGGAATTATTGTTGGTTTCTTGAGGCAACATCATAGTGTTGGGTGATCTAAGCTTTGCATGAGGTGAAGAAGGGCGTACTTGCTGAGAGGATGATGCTAGGTCAGAACAACTGGTTGTAACTCTCTTGGCTCTTTCTTGATTATCAATAAAAGCAATTCAAGTTTTCCTCCATACTCTTGTGTCGTTTATGTTTTATGCATTTGTATGGTCAATTTACATCTGATCCTAGATTGTTTATGATTATAGATCCATGTTCTTGTATAGTGTTATGCTACTTTGATACTACAGGTACTCTGTGAAGCTGGGCGTACAAGGAAGCAAGTAGCAAAGGACTATCAGAAGAGAGAGGAATCGAACTAGGAGTCAAGCGCAAGACAGAGGTTGGTCTCCTTTGTTCTTCTCTCATCTATCTTTCATAAAGGAAAAACGAAAGTAGCTTTACTTTGTTTGTTTCTAAGGTAGCTACCACACCTTAGTGGGATTAGCAGTTCTGCATAGACACTTTTCCCTGTAACATTGGGGACATCTTTAAGCTGTATTCCCATTTTGGCCACACAACCAACAAGTAATTTTGTTCCATTTTTCTTGCTTGGATGTATGCAAATGAAGGTCAGAAGGGTTATAATAATGAGTTTTTGGAATATATCTGTAATGACCATTCTTTTTGTATTTTTGGCTTCTATCCTTTGTAGAATACTTCCTTTTATTATGTGGATAATTTTTTCTATTTCTGTAGAAAGTCTCTTTGAATTCTCTTTTGGCCCTTTTTCTAGACTTTCTCTTTTTGACAAATGGGCCATCTATTGTCAGTCCATATTTGCTGCAAATGGACTTTCTATCTGGTAATCTAGACAATTTTTCCAAAGATTTGTTTACCTTTGAGCTGGTACAGAGACTCACCAGTGTCTTGGTGATATGGGAATAAATTTCTCCCCATGTATAGGACTCAAAAGGCAATTGAAAAATTTCTTGCAGTCTAATATAGTCAACAAATCTAGAGGGTAGGGCAGCCAGATATACCTACTTCAAAAGCAAGTTTTTGGAATCTTTTACCTCATAGATTCGTTGCATGCAATCTCTCTGAAAATCATCAAATTGAGACATCTTATGGCATTTGAGGTTCATCAAGATAACCTCATGCTTGTTGGCAATTTCTGTCTCACGGCCACACCAATGTTCCAGAATCATTGATGTGAGCGCACGAATCATATTGCTTATGACAGTACCATCAGGATTATGAATGACATCTCCTTTTTCATCCTTAAGAACTTCTGCTTCGATGGTTTCAATAAGTTTAGGAGAAGATTCACTTTCCCACCATCTGAGAAGATTACTTGTGAAACATTGTATGATGGTTCTACAAGCATCTATTTCTAACTTTCCTCTGAGACACATGAGTTTGTATTCAGTATACATTAAATCAATCATCTGGCGAATTTGGCCAATACTCATGTTTTCTATGTTCCACTCTCTGTGGGAATCAGGGAAGAAAGTATGGGCTTCAGGCAATTTCCGTTTCCCTTCAATATCAGGAGCAGGATATCTAGAAAATCTATGCTCTAGAGGCTCATAGATTGGGAATACCTGTGTTTCTTGAGATTTCTGTTCTTTTTCTCCTGTCTCAGGTTCTTTAAATAGGGAAGCGATACTGATGTGTTCTGACTCATCAGTTCCTGAGGTAATTTCTTTGGGAAATAGCAGAGGGAATTTCTGTACATTTCTTACTGGATTTTCAATCTTTATATTTCTTTTCACTAGGAAAGAATTTGGGACTGGCTTCTCAACTTTTGTGATCTGCATTTTTTCAAATTTTTCATTCAAGCCAGTGAGGAGTGTCTTAGTTACATCAATATGTCCAACTAAGTTTTCTCCTACTTCTTCAATCTTATTTAATGACTCTCTAGTGTAAGACCGAGTCAAGCTGGAATCAAACTGTAAATTATTCAAACAAGAATTTACACTATTTAGTGAAGACTGTACAACATCTATTTGTTTCTTTACATCTTCTGCTTTAGCCACATTCATTTCCATACCCTTTATAGCAGTATTGGTCCAGTTCAACTGTTCACTAGCCTTTTGAATTCTACCATCAATTCCTAAGGCATTATCATCTTTTTGAACCAAAGGGATGGCTTTGGCTGCATTTGTCTTTTCTCCTAAGATAATTCCTTTATATGGAGGAAAAGTAGTAGGAGTTTCAACTGTGGATCCATCAATTGCAGTCCATCCATGCTTATCTGTTGTACTACTAGAAGTAGCACCAGTTAAAACATTTATAGGAGCAACTTTATCTTTCCATGAGTAGAAAGATATCCAAACATTATTTACTTCCATATAATATTTCTAGTCAGTGGCTAATTTTCTTTTCTGTGATGGGGTATATCCTTGGTCAAATTCATCTGCTTGAGGATTTGTATAAAAATCCCAGTTCAACATTTCTTTCATCCATTTAGAACTTATTTGAGATTTTAAGCACCCATCCATTAGTGTAAAAAACTTATGCATTTCCATGACTGCAGGCTTTTTACAGTCAGAAGGAATCTGTTTGAATCTGCATTCTGGAATCAGTTCTGATTGCTCAAGTTTCCCTAGCCCATATCTTGGCTTTGTTGGTCTCATTAAGCAAATCATTTGGGTAAGTCTAGTGTCTTCTTCTTCTATTGAATGGATCATAAGAACATGATCTGGATCTGACTCTGGCTCATGTGGAAAAGGAATATCAGAACATTTAGGATTTGGGCATGAGCTGATAGAAGTAGAAGGAGGAGCAATGCCAGTTCGGGGATTATGATGCAGATGAACATTTTGTTCGGCCAAAGTGAGCATATTTATGACATTTGTACAATCTGGACATTTTACTTCTAAAGAAGAAAAATTGACAAGCTGGGCTAACTCATAAAGCTGATTATGTTTGCAAGAAGAAAAGGATGATGATGAACAAGCGGTATCAACAATGGAAGGATCTCTATAGTATTTGGATGATTTACAAGCAGCATCAATCCGTCGGCGATCAATAGTTGATCTACGGGGAAAAGATATGACTGCATTGGAAGCATTTTCAGTGATGTTGGCAGAAGTGATGTTTCGAGGAATTTGTGGCCTGGAATGATTTACAACCCAATGTTCAGGGAACTGCAGATCTTCCCATTTAATTAACAGATGCTCAATTTTTTGATTCTTTGGGTCTGTCTTGACTACCACACTTGATTTACAATCCCGATTGGGAGTATGACAGATTTTTGGCCATAACGTGTTGGTATGTCTAAAACAGGCTTTGGTCTGGATGGCTATATTGTTTCTCTTTCTTTTCATATCAAACCCATAGTATGGATTTGCAACTGTAGGATATCTTTAATAGTTTCATCAAACACATATATGGAGAATTTTGGGAAACAATCAAAATATACCGGGCCATCAGACAAAGGGGCTACTATCCCACCAATTATTAAATCTGTGTATCTGTTGTGCGTTAGATCTCTAACAGTAGCAAGCACAAATGTTTCTAATCCTTTATGAACTAAAGGATTGATTCCAACCTGGATGCAACCAAGATGCAGGTAATTTGTCTTCAATTTCTTTGCTTCTGCTTGTAAAGCTTGAGGATTTAGCAATGCTATAGTCTGAATACTTTCAGAGTTCTCTTGAACTTGGCTAACAGACTCTTTAATGCTAATTCTAGAGGCAGCAATTAAATGAAAAGGGGCTAAATCGCTATAGACTTTAGAGGGTGTTATATCTGGTAAAGCCCATCTTGTAGAGGGTTGAGATTCTTGATAAGTAAGTTCAGCAGAGTTTAAGGTTCTACTTGAACTATTTTCAAACATTTCTTTAAGAGGATTTTCTTCCGCATGGGAATATTTCTCTTCAAACTCTCGGAATGAAACAGACTTTTTGAATGACTCCATTCTTTCTTAAAAGAGTATAGATCTGAGTACCAACCTTTAGAACCAAACGTTACAGGCTCCGATACGAATTTCTAGCAGGGGCTCCTGTCACGAGCTTGCTCTTTCTCTGTGTCCCTTCATATCTCTAGTAACCAACTCCTGGTGAACCAGTAGTGAACCTACTTGGATCTTTCACACTCTGACGGCTTCAACAACGGCAACCACGCCTCCAAACAGCCTAGGTGTCCGTTCGATCCTTTAGCGAACTTCCTGTGAACTTCGGATGAAAGCACAAAGAAAACTACTTCCACAGCGGACTTTGAATGCTCAGAGATACTCAATAGAAAAATGGCATACTCATTTTATTTCAGAATGGAAGAAAATCTTTACAGGATGCTCTCAAAGCTTTTACAGAAATAGATCCTTTATAGAGATAGACTAAACTCACATTTACCGGACTTTTCACCATTTAGAAATGAACAAGTTACTACTGGAGGCTTTCTAGCGAGGTATAGACTCTGTCTTAGAATCAGACTTAACACCCAAAAACTTGACTCTTCTAATGGTTTGGCCACTTTAGGTTCTCACCAGTGCCGAGCACACTGATGCGCAGGCTTCTCAAACCAACTAAGGACTTTGAGTGATTTCTCGTGTTGCAAGCAGATCAGACTGATCGTCCGCAGATGCAGAGCAGGAGAACACTCGACTCAAACACACACACAAAACTGTCAAATGCCGATGCCCAACAAATTAACCTCACCCTCCTTATATAGGATGAGAAGGGGGGACAAACATTACTGTTGGTCGAACAGAAATGACTTAAAGCTTAAAGAATCATTGTTTTTCAGTCTTTATCAGAGTGACGTCCACACAAATATTTGGGTCCATAAGGCAGACCAAAAAATTGCTTCTGGGTAACGCATCAGATATAGTCTGTAAAGTAGATTCATGTACTTAAAACAAATCTAACAGACATCATAGCTATCTACAAAGTGGATACTTTTGTACAAAAAAGCCCACGATAAAAGACTAAATGAGAATATTTACACTGTGGAAGCTCTTAAACAGTAAAGCCCACGGGAACACTGGTCACAATTAATCCCTTGTGACTGGTACTTAATCAAAATACCGTTAGATCGGGGAATCTGCCTCTTTTATAAAGCAGATCGTCACATGCCTTGGTATAAATTCTCTGGACTATCATGGGTTTACCCAGAATGATTTGATGCTAGACCTTGGTTAAGACATACCATTTCAAGTGCTCTCTCATGTATTCTTGGAGGGAATAGTTTGTCGTGTGAAAAGGGTCCCATCCCTTGACTGTGTTGTAGATCCGATGGAAACACTCTCCAATATTATTCTCAAAGCACTTGTAACAGTATTTTCTTTCATAATTTTCATGATACACTGGATGCATGGTTGTTCTGTTGACTCCATAGTCTGTCCACCAATTCTGAAACCATTCACATTGCAGATTTTTTTGGGATACTGCTAGCGTACTGAATTTCAGCTTTGTATAATGGGTCTCATTTCTATCATCAACATTCAAGACGAAATCCAAAAGAATCAGAGAACATGTTAATACAATATTAAATCACAACATCGATCTTCAATGGTATTTACGTCAAAGCATTTGTTGCCAATCCAGCGAGTTTGGGCTGAGGACATACTTTTATCTAATCTGGTAGAGTGGGTGTTGTACAAATTTTTTATTTGGCCACATGGGAGGAGTCAGAGCAGAGGTCGTAGGTCATGGTTCTAAGCCATAAAATTAGTAGAAGATTGAAAAGAGAATAAGATCATCTACAACCAAATTTATTTAGAGCCTCACGACTCCTGCGTCTCTTCCGACGGATCTAGTGCAATGTCCATGCAACTTGATTGGTGCACCTAGGATCTTCAACAACAGGTCCAAGTTACGACACTATTAACATTAGAAATTCTACAAAAAAGGTAAAATGTAGATGAAAACTCATCTCCTAAAAGCGCCAGAGGATCGTTGGTCAACAACTATAAAAAAAAAAGTAGAATGTAGATGAAAACTCATCTCCTAAAAGCGCCAGAGGATCGTTGGTAAACATCTCTGCCGAAGACAAAAGGAAATCTCATTCTTTTTTCATATGAATAGGTGGCAAGGTGTCCAATTCAGGGTTTGAAACCACTGACGTAGAGTCATTTGATTTCTTATATATCTAACACAGTACCAGTGGTTGATCCAAATTTAAACAGAAACGTAACAAATCACAAATATAACCATAAACACAAAGATGCAACAGAAATAACATTTCCTTTCATTAATATTAAATAATGAAATATGCTTACAAACAGAATAGAAATGACACTAGCTTGAGCTATGGTAGCTTATCTATGAGAAGAGATGTGGTGGCTACATGCATCTGAACTGAGTTACAATGAGGCTCAAGGGACTTTTATTATTGAATAATAAGATAAAACCCTAACCCTAGGAGATGTAACATCAAGAGTTTATAGGCCTCATTGGGGTTAGTTGGGCAGCCAACTTCCCGAGGTCGTAACTTGGTCATATTATCTCCGTTTGATGCACATGATACCTCGTTGGAAAGATCCTTCCGAGGACTACAACTAAAAATGCAATTTCATTGAAAACACCCAAATCAATATTGCCAAAAAACGTCATTTAGGGCCTGCTCCGGAAGCTCATGTCCCAAAAAACTACCAAAATAGTAAACTGTGCTACAATTAAGGAAAGGGAAAAAACAACTGATAGAAAAATGGTGGGGGCCAAGTGGAATAGGTGAGTAGCCACCAGTATCCACGTGGATCAACCGTCCAACTCGAAAATCAAATTCTCACACAACAAACTCAACATGTAGTCCCACTAAATAAAACTCACAGGGATTAATATCTAACATGTGCCTATTCTTTGTAGACAAAATAAATTTTCATGTTTTTTCATCTCCATGGGCTCTCCCATGAGAGAGTAAAGCCCATATGGGCTCTCATACCAACAAATAAATGGGAAGAAGAGACATGGTGCACAAAATACTCACAAATAAATTTGTATTATTCATCTCAAAATAAAATTACAAACCACATAAATATAGTGCTCATGAAATCCAACACATTCCAGACAAAAGACAATATTGTTGAGAAAATCTCTCAACAAAACTCCCAATCCTACCTATGTAATAATTTAACCATTATTCCAACTAATAAATCATAATCTTATTTTCAATTATTATTATTTGTAAAAATAATTAATATATAAGTGAAACATATGTACATTTAAAAAAACATGAAGGTATTCTTAACTATGGAGATTTACCTCGACTTGACCGTGGAGATTCTTAATGTATAAATAAGATTTGTTACAATACCATGGTTTATTAATACCACATGCCAAAAAAACCATAAGTCACTTCATACAATGACTTATCAATATCTCATGGCCAAAAAAACATAAGTCACTTCATTTCATGGTTTATCAATAGTGCATGGGCGAAAAACCATATGACACTTGTTCATATGACCTTTTTTTTCAATTAAGAAATTTAATTAAAAAGTAAAAAAACATAACTAATTTGAAGATAAATAGAAAACATTGATTTTTGTAAACTAGAATATGATTAAATACCTACATCCATGTAATAATTATTGATAAGTAAATTAAAAATCTAGAAGCCTTATTTCAAAATACACATCTACAGTATAAGTTATCATAACCGAGTGGTCAAACCAGGAATGAACACACACAATCATCACTGGATGTTATCCACTCATCACTATTATTCAATGAAAACCACTAATTAAAAAACATACTTTCTCTCGTAGCCAAACAATTTTTTTTTAAAAGCAGACTTCAAAACTAAAACTTATTCAGTATTGTTTTCGTGATAATGTTATTATTAATTTTAAGTAGCTAAAATAAATAATCCATATTGAATGGAATTACACAGGCTAGTTAGCATTATTAATTAGAATATATGAAACAATTTTGCCATCGCTGCCTAGCATTGGCCACTTTAGAGAGATTATTCATATCACTGCAAAAGACATGTTTAGAATAAAAGTAAGATTGATTATCATGTTTTATGTATTTATAAAGTTAGAAATTTACGTGAAATAATTAGTTATAAAGTTAGAAATCTCTTTTGAAATGTTTACTCACATTATTTTGATTGTAATTTTAGGATAGTAAAATCACTTTTCAATTTTAAAAAAAATTAGAAATTAAAATTAATAATCAATGATATAAGCTCAACCAAGATCAAATTTCGATATCTCAGTTTCAGAAATATTTCAGACTCTGGAATAAACGTGTCATTAACCCAAATGTTTGGCATTTAAATAAAAAGGAAAGATTAAAGTTTGATCCTGGTAAACGTAACAGTAGTTTAGTCTTGGTAAAGTGGCGAAGGTTTAAAACATCATATATAGAGACCAATCACAATAACATTCTAGAAAAATCTATCCCTCCATAATATGTTCAATATATAAGGTGCAAAAAAAATACAAGGTAAAAGACAGATGCAGAGTAACAAACTTTATTAAGCCTCCTTGCTTGGTTAAATTAAAGCTGCAATATATAATGTGCAAAAAAAATACAAGGTAAAAGACAGATGCAGAGTAACAAACTTTATTAAGCCTCCTTGCTTGGTTAAATTAAAGCTGTAACTTGCTTTCCAACTTTCCCATTCAGGAAGCCTTCCTCCAATCTTCTTCAGGGTACCACTTCTATATTCTAAGCCTATTGAGCTTCAATATACTTGGAGCTTTTGAAGCTTTGAATCTGCAATTGAAGTGAGTATAGTTATACATTCTTGAAATCAACATTACCTTACAAAATAAAATATTTAACCAATCTTGTCAACATCAATAACAACAGATCAATTATTTGATCTTGTTGTTATCTATTATGTTTTGGAATATTTCTTAAATTTACAATTGAAATAAAAATCATTATTCATTCTTCAAATCAACATCAACTTACAAAATAAAATATTTAACCAATTACAACACTCAAAACCTCTCTTTTTTGGTCCATAGTCTTCTAAATATGCAGGAAATATTAGCTCAAGCAATCCTCATTGCTTTTATACCCCAAATTTGCCCTGATCCTCGGGAAAAATTGAGGTTGCCAGCCATTATTGTGGGGAGTTTTATAGGCTGCAAAGTAGCTTGGGATTAAAAGACTGCAGGTATATGGTGATGCCAATAGCATAATTGATTAATTGATTGGGTGAAGGAGCATATTTTGTTTCACTTACTTATTTTATCTAATTAGATTAATCATATAAAAGAATGGGTAAGGTTTTTCCAGTTCATCCAATTTAAACATGTGTACAGAGAACAGAATATAACCGCAGACCTTCTGTCCAAAAAAAATATAAAAATGGTACTCGAGATTTTTTATGCAATTTTCGATAATCATTTCAAAATAAAAAATGCCAGTATGATTTTTATATAAAGAAAATCTGCATTTTTGTTATGAAATCATACTAAACCAAGGATAGCAGTGTCACTTTTTTGTTACAAAACTCCGAGTTTTCTTTTTAGATAAAAAAGGGAGTTGAATTCTGTTATTTTGAAGAATAGAGAAAAGCCCAAAAAGACAGTAATACAAGCTTTTTTCCAGAAGGGATGGTTTTTATGAAATCATACTAAGCCAAGGATAGCAGTGTCACTTTTTTGTTACAGAACTCTGAGTTTTCTTTTTAGATAAATAAAGCGAGTTCAATTCTGTTTTTGGAAGAATAGAGAAAAGCCAAAAAAGACAGTAATAGAAGCTGTTGCAGAAGCGCATGGAGATCAGGCAGACAGGTCTGTATAAATTAAGGACAATAGATAGGATATAAAAAGTCTGGATTAAATGGTTGCTTATATGTATTTGGGATGGGTAGATGATCTCTATGGAAAAATAGATCTATGATAATGTATTTCCTCTTTTATTTATATAATAATAAGGATAAGAAGTGGTTTTTTTACTGCCTGGAAAAAAAAAAATGTCCTAAATAGGCATAAATACTTGCACACGGACCTGGGAAGAAGACGGAGGCAAGATACCTGAGATTCCAAATCAACGTTGCAGGCTTATTCTCGATCCTTTAATCCTCAGCGACCAAGCATGAACCTAAGATATATTTTGCAAAAGCTTCTACCATGTAAGTTCCTCTTCCATGTGTTCCTGCGTTTCCTACTCTTCACTAGAATGTAATGCCTGCTGCTCAGACACTCAGAAGACTGTTATGCCGACAGATCATTGATCACTTTACCTGCTGTTGGGGCACTCACAAGCTTCTTACGCCCATAGATCATGAATCACTTTACCTTTCGCTTTAAATGGAATAACAGAACCTTTCAACTTTATTCTATAGAGGCCTTTCGATGAAGATACATTTGTAGGAGCATGTCGACTTGAGCTAGGTGGTTAACCAATGTCTCCTTCATCGGATTTACAAGGAATATGGCTCTCTACATGCCTTAGGCAGCATCAATCCCATCAACACAAAAGCATAGATTCATCAACATCCTTTTAACATTTTCAAAACATTCAAATATGTTGTATTTTTCAATTTGTTTGTTTTCAGAACTAAGCCCAACAATGTCTTTATTTTCCAATGAGGAGCTACTAAGTTTAGGTGTTTTTTCTTTCTTCCTCTTAAGTGTCAAGGATTTAGAACCCACCCATCTAAGTCTTCAAGAAATTCCAAATCAGAAAACTACTTCCTCTCTTCTCCCTGTTTTTTTCTAACTCCCTTATCTCCTAAAGCACTTCTAGTGAAACTGAGTTTAAATAAAGAACCACCAACTTGTGAGCAAACAACCACACTCCCATCTAACAAATCTGAGAAGCACACCCTCCACCTCTTCTTCTTCAGGAATTCACGGGCTGGCTTCCTAACCACCTTCCCTTCATGAAATTGTGTTTAAAATCAGGAATTCACGGGCTGGCTTCCTAACCACCTTCCCTTCATGAATCTATGGTTCTTAGGCACTAGCGCTCTTGTTCGGGACGAGCTGAATGAACCCGGCCATCCAGAGCGGTTGGACATTGCTATTACATAAATATAAAATATATATTTTATTTTAGTAGGATTTTATAAAAAAGGGAATTGTCTTTAGGGTTATAAATTTATTAAAGTTCAATTTATCGAATAGTATTTGAGTATCAAGTACTGGTTTAAATTTTCTTTATATATTTTATTTAAATTTAAATTTATCTGGCTATATTCATTGTAAATTCAAAGTGTTTCTTTTTTCTTTTTAAGATATTAATTTTATCGGAATGTTTTAATGAGATTTATTTTAATTTTTGAGGTGTCAAGTGACATCATATATTTTTCTTGTAAATTTTAATGTTTTGTATTAATTAAGGAATGTGAAATACATAGATAGATTGATTCTAGTAGAGAGAGTTCCAACTGAGGACCTTGACTCCCGTCAGATATATCAACTTGAAACTAAGGGAATGCATAATGAAATTAATAAAATAATTCCCATTTAGGCTTACATACTTTCGGACTATGTATCATTGATAACCAAACAAAGGCTCCACACATAAGAAAATTATACATGTGGCGTTTGTATTCATATTTAGTTACCCACCTACAAAACCACAGGAAAACAACCTCCAGGGTGAAACTAGAAGACTCCATGTTTTTTGAAGAGAACTCTGATGTCAAGTCGCCAAAATCAAATATCATCCCCAACTTCCTATGCTGCAAGAGTCCAGGGAATGCACAAGACCCACCAAAATGATAATCACCACGAACTGGAAGAAACCACAACCACAACAAAATCTAGGACTGCGACTCTATATGTCATAGTAATCCCAAAGGAGAACTTCCCACATAGGGCTAGATTGGAACATGATATCAGATATTGAGGGAGAAGACCAAACTGTCTCCCCCTCCACCCACCTTCACTAGCAACCATTAGATGAAGATACATTTGTCGGAGCATGTCGACTTGAGCTAGGTGGTTAACCAAGGTCTCCTTCATCTGATTCACAAGGAATATGGCTCTCTACATGCCTTTTGCAAGCATCAATCCCATCAACACAAAAGCATAGATTCATCAACATCCTTTTGACATCTTCAAAAGATTCAAATATGTTGTACTTTTCAATTTGTTTGTCTCTGAGAACTAAGCCTAACAATGTCTTCATTTTCCAATGAGGAGCTACTAAGTTTAGGTGTTTTTTCTTTCTTCCTCTTAAGTGTCAAGGATTTAGAACCCACCCATCTAGGTCTTCAAGAAATTCCAAATTAGAGAACGACTTCCTCTCTTCTCCCACTTTTGTTTCTAACTCCCTTATCTCCGGACACACTTCTGGTGGAACTGCGTTTACATAAGGAACCACCAACTTGTGAGCAAACAACCACACTCCCATCTAACAAATCTGAGAAGCACACCCTCCACCTCTTCTTCTTCTTTACCTCTACCTCAATGGCATCTTGGAATCATTGGGGGGTTGATTTAATTCTCTTTGGGGATTACCCATTACTAAAAAAGCAGTACCCTTTCCCTCTTGACCAAATCAAGGCATCAACACACTAGTTCATCACAATAACCCTAGATAAAATGACTAAATTTAGATAGAAAGTCAACTCAGCAAGCAAGGGTCAACACAAATTCAACAATTGGTTTAAATTACTCCACCATTTGACCAAAGAAAACCACCACATGACACCTAAGCAACTACAACCCATCAACTAGAGACTCAAGACACAATACCAAAGCCTGATGCAACAGGTCGAGAGCATAAACCACAACGAGACTCGCCTACAAACACCCATGACACAACTAAAACAACACAAACCCAAACACTTTAAGACCAAAGACAGAAGAAAAGGGAGACTCACACTCCAGAATCACTTGACAATCTAGGGCTAAAAAATACATGGAATTAGAAGCAAAAGCCTAGAGAATTCTAGAAAAATAGCTAACCCAACCTAAGAAAAAATCAAAACAAAGGGAGAGAACTTACATGCCCAATTCTTTAACCCACAAAGATAAGAAAACCACTCTATCAACTGGCAGAAAACTTGAACCTAGAATGCCACACTTACATGCCAACAAGAGGCTAACCCCAAAGTACTACTTCTCCTTAAGTAAATCACTAGAAAATTCCGCACCAAGAAGGCTCCCTTACTCCTATGATTAGACAATATGCTCCACTAAACCTTGGCTCTCATATTCACCTCACAAGCTAAATCACCAACTCTACACGCCATGGCCCAAGACCCACTCCAATGTTTTAACTGCGTGCTCATGCATGCGAGTCTAATGTGTGTATTACCCCATGGTAATGGGAACTACAACCCATATCCCGTCTTTTCTACATTAACACGCCCATGGAGGGAAGTGAGATCATATCTTTTAATATAAAAAAATATTTCCTCAAATTTTATCAAAACAATATCCTCACTAATAAAATTACTCCCATCTCTTTACATATTGAAATGTTTTAACATATAATAACCAAAATTGAAACTTTTTTCTTTATTAACATATATTTTTAATATCATATTTTTAGTTATGTGTAATTTTTTTTTAGGAATATTGCAATATTTTCTTTTAGTGAACATAGAATTTTTTTACATAATTTCATCATTTCTAAATTTATATTGAATATGGAAGAAATTGCATATCCTCTTATAGTAAAATGTAGAAATATACCTAATAGTTAAAAAATACTAATTAGAAATATTAAATCATTATGAAAATGTAAATTTAAAAAATCCATCCATAATCAAAGTTATTAATCTTGTTCTATTAAATATATTGATTATATCTTCTATACGGTTAATTTAAAATTCTTATATATAGGGTCATTTCTTTTGAAGGGCTTCTAAGTCTACTTATAAGGTTTGCACTATGGTAGTTGAATTGAAGTTGTATATGATAAAATTTGAAATGATATTAATGTTAATAGAGATGGATATTGTAATATTTTATTTTGGTTAATATTTTATATGTTCTTAAATTTTATATTTTAATTTAGTTTTGAAGATAGAAAGAATTATACTATGGTATATTAATATCATTTGTTCAAAAAATATAATTTATGTTGATATGATATTTTTAAAAATTAATCAATTTAATTGAAAAATAAAAAAACATCAGATAAATCTTAATCTTTAATAAAAATTAAATCTCTACCATCATTTTAACCTTTAATGAAAATTAAAACTCTACTATAAATGATTAAATTAAAATCTTAAAAATTTGATTCCAAAATAAATATAAATAAGCCTATAAACATAATTATATCTCTAATTAATATAAACCTTATTTATTTTTTACTTTCATTCAATTTTATTACGTATTTTCAATATGATGAAAATAAAACTTATTCACATTCGCATTGTCACTCTCCTCACACCATGTCAACGAAACTCTGCTCTTATAACAAAAATTCAGATTACATTTAATGAAACTTTCTCTTATAAAAAAATTTAGGTGTTCACATCTAAAAGAGCTAGAATTCAGGGGAAAACATCAATTGAATATTTACATCTCTTCTCATTACAATGTTCTTCACTTGTTAATGGTATCCCCAAATATATAACTCACATTCTTTTTATTCCATAGGACGTCATTAAGGAGGTCACAATTGAAGTTGGTAAAGAATCTTTGGATGATAATATTTATTTTTGGCCAAAGAGATGTTGTACGTAGAGTTTTCGGTTTTTCACATTTTGGGTTGTTCATCCCTTCGTCCCTTGCTTCCATTCCCCAGTTCTTTCCGGTTGAAGTTTATTTTTAGAATTTTCGTGATAATAAATTTTGAAAATACTTAAATAACAATTTATTAATGGATTTTGATTTAAAAATAATTGATAAAAACAAATTTAACCATGCAATATGTGAATTTTAAAACTATAACTAAACATAATTTATTAAATCTAATAAAAATGCAAAAATAATAATTTAAAATTTAATAAATAGAAAAACCACTATCATCACATCGAAATAATAATTTATTAAATCTAAAAAAATTATTTTAAAATTTCATAAATAGAAAAATCAAATTAATAATTTAGAAATCATTATCGGTATGGAGTTTGACTTAACACTGTTTTTGTTTGGTTAAAACCTTGTTTTCCTTGGACGTAAGGAAAAGGTTAACTGTCCCATCTCGCAGGAGTGAAAGTTGCCCAAGATCGAGAGGAGAGGATGTGGCAGGAGTGAAAGTCTATCTCCTTATAGACCACTAGTGGGTTATTCTAGGTGGCATGGCTTGATTAACAGTGATGAGTCAGCTTGCATTCCCGGTTAATAGAGAAAAATGATTGTCTTCACAACTAGTTTGACAACTCAATTATGATAGATTTTTCCACGTGTAAAAAAAATTAAAAATCATCAAATCTTATGAAAAATTATATTAAAAAAAAGCCATCACAGTGATATACACTTAAAAATGCATACACACTACAAATATACGAGTACTACTATTATTCTAAATTTCATTCAGAATTAATAGTTCTCTTACCTCACGTAAAATTTTGTGCTAACGTTCATAATTAGCACATCCCAACCATCGTTGCAAGTTCATTGCTTAAAAAACTACACCACCTATTCTAATTGATTTAATAAGCATGTAAATAATAAAACATAGGGTGGATTTTAGCTCCTCTTTTGGCCTAACTATATTCCTTAAAATAATACATTTTGCTTCTAATTTTTTTTGGTTGTACCAAAGAATTCCTAACCGTTGGATTTCGTGAAGTGCATTGATCTTTATTTTGGATGCTCATGATAAAAGAGAGTTTTTGTTTCATTTTGTGGACTCTTCATCCTTTCAAAGAACCATTAAAATCTCAAGTTTCAGGGTAGTCCGTTAACATTACATATACAAAAGAGATGGTTGATAATGATAGAGTTGTGTAATTTTAATGGGTGCCAAGTTTTCTTAAAAAATCATTGGATCCAATTTATGGAAAGCCACCTAATCCATATACAAGAAGGGAGTTGCATGGTTCTATAAGGCTAAACATTTTAAAATCAAAATTAAGGGATTAGTGCATCTAAACTCGATAGAACCAATGCGCCATATCCTAAAAGCTTAGGGACTGGAGCATTCTAAGGAGCTACTTATATATAAAACTCAAAGAGGTAGAGAGATGAATACCGAAAAAGATTTATTGAGAAGTTTTCAATAGATTGTAGAGTAAATGATGTGGATTGACAACATTATCTGGATTGCATAATTATAGTATTTTTCAACCATAAGGATGCTTTTCGAGTGGCAAAAGTGGAGGAATGAACTCATAGGACCATCTGTACTTGAGGGTCCCACTTTGGGAAATCAGGGTCTAAAACCTTCCAGAAGTAATTTGAGGCATCAAAAGGAAATTTTTGGTGGTAATACTTTTCCACTTAGACAAACACCCCTAACACTATTCTACATAGATATATTTCCAAATATGCAAGAATTTCTTCAAATTTTGAAGTCTGTATGCAAAAGTTATGCCGCTCAAAAGTTGACCTTCCTATTTTAACCCCCATGATTTGAGAGGATGTCATGTTAGGCCCCATTATTCATGGAAAAAGGGCTAGTAACGTGATCATGATGAATAAGACACTATAAGGGTTGAAATTGTAACTCTAGTTAAGAGTTGATGGAATCAAACTTAACCCCTAACAGGCTATCGAACTGTGTTATAACCAAAACACTAGGAGGAAAAAAGGGTTCCATTCTGTTCGAGTGCATTTTGTTGCATATATGAGAAAAGTAGCTGCAAGTGGATAGGGAGAGAGAGAAAATATAGGGTTTGGCACTATAGCAGTGCATAAGCCACATGCCTCACTTCTTTATACTTGCATCATTTCCATTCAATGAAAGTGAGAGTAGAGAAACCTCACCTTCCAATTTGGTTTTATCCTAAATGAGTTTACAGGGTCATACATTGTGTTAGTATGGTTGTGAGTGATTATATTTTTGTTTCCTCTCCTATTTTCTGTATTTTCTAAATACGTGCATAAAAAAGTATTTTAATAAATCCAAAATTGTAAGGTAAATAACTCTCATAATACAGATTTCATATTTTCAATATAAATTTATCAAATCTATTGTGACTAATTGTTTAGTGGAATATCCACAAGAGTTTACGGATCATATTGAAATCAGAGGAGGTTTCCTTAGATATATTTTGGGAAGTTGCAAGCTCGGATCCAGGTAAGCTAAGCTAAAAGTCATAAAACCCCATCGATGGTCAACAAATTTGTTAATAATCCACAAGATCCCACAAAGTAAAGGTTTTCATCAATAAAAGCATAGGTCACAAATATAGATCGTAATTTGAGCCTCCTTATGGAGGCCATGACCAAAAACTTATATTGTTTGAAGAAGATGGAGGTTTTAATGTGGAGGTCAAATGATAGGGGAAATCAAAAAATGAAGAAGAACTCGAGAGATAAACTAAGAAAGAACCCAAAAAGGAAAAACCTAGTTCTATTACCATGAATCATTCACAATCCCTATTCAAAATAGAAGCAATGGTCGACATCAAGACATATTAAGGTGAGATCATATTACTAATGATAAATCATTGGTTGCAACAATTCGAAGTTTATTTTAGTATTTATCATATAGAGGAAGCATTAGGGGAATTTTGAGGTCTAAAATGGGTCTCCTAAGGAAATTATGAAATAATAGTGGAAGTTATAAAATAATAGTGGACATAATAAAATAATATTAGATTACATCATCAAATTTTAGAGGGAGAAAAGAAAAAACTGTTTTTTTCAACTCGTATTTTCAACTTATCTCCCTATGGGTTTACTCAAATTTCGAGTGGAAACACTTGTTGGATGAAAAATTTGATTCCTCATCCAAGGAGTACCCATGTTGCATACTTTTGATGGAACCTACTACACGAAATATGATAAATACATGAAAAACTTTATTGCAATCACATTTTTTCATGTATTTCTCATTTTTCGTGTAGCAAGGTCCATTGAAAGTATGCAACATGGCTACTCCTCAGATGAGGTTTGCATCCAATGAGTACTCCCACTCGAAATTTGAGTAAAAGCTTAGGGGCGATAAGTTGAAAATACGAGTTGAAAAATTAGCTTTATTATTTTATTATTATTTTATCTTTTTACTTTTTTACTCCACCCCCCCATGATTGACATCATCATATTAAATCCTATTGGTCCTTATAAAGTTTGTTTTGGTTGTACATTCTTCTTAAGGGGCCATGATTATGAATATGATATTTCCCTAATGAATATGATATTTCATTTGCTTAATTGAAATTAAAGAGCCATGATTTGACTTACTGGAAAATCCACATGAAGAACCTATGGTTAGAGGGAGATCCTCCACTAACTAAGTGGAGGATTTCAAAACTCTCATAAAGTCACAATTTTACCTTATTGGGTATGAGGAGGACCAATAGATCCAATGGCATCACTTCAAGGAGAAGAATATGTAGAGTGTATGGGGGTACACCATAAAATTTAAAAATATTGCCATAATGTTGGGTATTTCCCCAAAGAACCGAGAAATACTCCTCAAATGTTTGGGGGGTCTACATAGCCATCTCTAAAATCAAGTGATGTTTCTCAAATGTAGATATGTGGATGAGTTTTGCGTACAATAACAATACCTATATAACATAAGCCAGAAGAAATGGAAATCGAATCTATTGAAGTCGAAGGAGCACTAAGATGCTTCTAAGGGGGGAAGAAGAAGCAGAAAGGGGGAAAAGATAAAAAAGGAAATAACCACAACACACTTGTGAAAATATCCCAACAACCACTACAACCATTATAGAATTCATGGTCATACATATGATAAGTGTTGGAAGTTGCATCTACAACTCAACTCAAAGAATAGAAAGAAATATGATAAGAAGAAAAATCTCGAGGCCATTGATTTGAGTAACCAAGTGGAAAGCATCTCATATGTGGATGAGAAGATTGTTTGCACATCAGTGCAGAAGGGGGTGAATCTAAAAAGCCTTCAACAGTAGGAAGAGAACAAAATGTCTAGACTCTTTCATATGAAGATATAGGTCAAGAAGATAAAAATTGATGCTCTATTTGACTCTGGATCACAAGTGAATATAAATGTAGCATTGTTGGTCAAAAAAATATGATTGGATGTTCATAATCATTTAGACCCATATCCACTAAGATGGGTGAATAAGGATGCAAAAATAATGGTAACCAAATAATGCAAAATCATATTTACTATCAATGTTGATTTTATTAACAAAGTAGAACTAGATGTAGTTCTCCTTAATATATGTGGAGTGGTCTTTGGAAGTCCCGATCCAACCAATATCTCCTCATCAAAGTCAAAAAATCATTCACCATAAACATGCACAAGGGATAGTCCAAAGTTTTTCTTGTAAGTTCCAACCAAGCCAAGAAATAGATTAGTTATAACAAGAAGTATGTTTTACTATCTTTAAGAGAAAATCAGTCTGTAGAAGTGAGAGCAAATTCATCCTTGGAGGGGTGTGCTAAGGAAAAAAAACAACAATTTAAAGAGTCGTTGCAGGTATATAAGGCTATGTTTTAGGATCCTAAAGGGTTATCTCCTAAGATGGAACTAGAACACAAGATCTAATTATTTCTAGACTATTTGTTTCCAAGCATTGGGTTGTACAGGAAGTCTATCACTGAAACAAGTGAGATGAAGGAATAATGGAAACAAGTAAGAGAACAAGGTGTTATTCAAGCAAGTACCTCATTATGTGGGTCACCCATCATCATTGTGCCAAATAAGGATAATAATTGGCGGATGTGTATTTATTATAGGGCGTTAAAAAAAATATGCTCAAGAACATGTACCCCCTACCTAGGATAGATGATCTACTTAATTAGTTGCAAGAAGTGAATTACTTCACCAATCTAGAAATTAATTTATGATATCACTTGGTTTGGGTAAGAAAATAAGATACCTAGAACACCACCTTCAAAATTAGGCAAACTTTATATATGGGTGGTTAGTCATGCCATTTATCCTATGCAATGAACCTACTACATTTGTGAGGTTAATGAATGATATATTGTGCCCTTTTATAGATTCATTTTTTATTATCTATTTAGATCACATAATGGTATATAATGCTACCTAGGAGGAGCACATATCATATTTTATGTAAGTGCTAGATATGTTGTAGAAGCACCAATTTCTAGAAAATATCAATAAGTGTGAGATTGCATAGCAATGTTTGGTGTATCTGGGATATTTGATAGGCTAGGGATAGTTGAAGACAAATACTACTAAGCGGAGCTGTTATATGGAATTTTCATCTACGGATAAACACATTTTCCCTAGGTGGGTGACTACACCTAGAACAACAAAATGAAAGTAGTTTAACCTTTTCTTATAGAGGTAGATGAGATGGAGGAGCTTACTTGTAGTATTTCGCTTCCTAGATCTCTTTTGAATCGCTCCCGTCACTCCCACTTGAACTAAATCCGCTGAAAAGGTACCTGTATCAAGAGAAACATAAATAAGAAACGATCAAAGCATACATGATCTATATACTATAAAACAATGGAATCAAAGACATTGAAACATATAATCATCACAGATATGAACAATCATATGAGAAAAGGAATAAGCTCTTTATTAATGTAGAAGGAAGAGTACTTCCCAATACAATTCGATCCTGTGCCACTCCTCCATATGCATTCCTACCCTTGACACATCAAAAGCACACTACTCCAGCAACATAACGTTGCTCAACATGAACTCAATTCTCAAACCAACAGAATTTCCTTACAAACTTCAGATTCTAACCCCTTGATCACTATGATGAGTGCTAAATTTATAGGAAATGGAGGTGGTTTTTTCATAAATGAGGGTATTGAATGGCCTTCCAAACTTCGAGTTAGTTTCCATGGAGCAAGGGATGAGAGGATAGGAGGTTAATGGATCCTTAGCCTATCTAATTTCGAGCTCATAGGAGGAGATAAGAGATGGGATCCTTCTAGAATCATCTAGAATCAAGGAATATTCCCAAAACCCTCCACAAATTTCACTCAAACTCACCCAGCACAGGCCAGAGAGGGGCTAGGTGCATTACAGTGTAGGCCATAGTGGGCCTGCCTCCTCTGCAACGCACTGTCTTAAGGCTTAGGCTACACTGGTGTTCCTAGGAGGCATTTCAAAAAGGCTTTAGGCTAGGAAAATTTCATAGGAGGAAGCATTCAATGAGTTGACTTGTCTAGGGCATGTAACAACTGAATTAGGGTTTGATAAGCGTTAAAAGTACTAATCTGAATGTCGAGAGTGATGTGCCCAAATAGACCTGTAACAGTTTCCCCCTAAATCATGAATTCGAAAATGATAATGTCGAGTGATATGCTTTATAATGTGACAGAGAGGAACTGAAGCGGACGGTGACCTGCATCGATTATAATACATTACATCATGATATTTTGGATTTTTTCATTAATTGCTGAGGGAAGGCATACCATACTCAACATATAAACTTTCATTACATGTACAGAGATAGTCGTCTACAGATATAGACCCATGATGGGATGACCGTCAACACAAAACCATTGTACAGATGATTTAGTACTCTCCTGAAATCGCAACCCAGATGGATGAAACTAGATCCGGGGTCTTCTATCTCATCCAATCGTTTGCTCAAGTACAAGTCTAACCATGTGAATAGGTGATCTGAATTCGAACATGGGAAGACACCGTCTGATTACCAGCCAATGATGTAAGCCGTTAACATATGCGAGAGAGATCACCAATAATGATAATGATTCTCAAGGTACTACAGTACATTCTGCATGGTGTGAATAAATGTTTTGATGTCGAACACCATACAAAGTCTTTCGGTCGAAGGCTAGTGATGTCAACCTATTGCCAGAAGCAAGAAACTTACCATTGATGTATGCAAGCCTCAAGGTACTAGAAGGGTGTTTCTAAGTCAACTTATTGGATAATGTGTTAATGTCAACAAGAAGTGACTCATCGCAGGAGAGCCTTGATGTATCCCCCATTAACGACACGAAACGAGTATAATGATTTTGGTGACGGAATGTGTCTGATGACACAAGGTTCAGGAATGACGATCATGAAAATGAAGGTTTATGAGTATTGCAAAGGATGATTTTTACTGAGTGACTTCTCTTGAACATCTCGACGACACTGAATGAATTGGTAGCATTGACCCAAAACCAAAGTGATGGATGGTGTGATAGACCATAGGTATGATAACTATCAAGTAGATAACCCAACCCTAATAGCCACAGTGATGAAGTGAAAGTGTCATTCTCAAGAGCGACTTGCTACCATAAAGTGATTTACCCCTTTTCCCATTTTCCCTAGTCATTGCTGACCAATAACTCTTTATCTTTTAACAAGATTGAGAAGGATAACATATGCTTCTAGTATAATTCCACCCTTTGGGTGAATCCATCACTATGTGATGTTTTAACGAGCCTAGCGAAAGTGAAACTTGGTCTTGTCATGATGGAAGATTTTGTCACTATTTGATGTGAAATACGAAACTAGAGATTCTGTGTTCGATCCCCAGTGCAGTCACTAATTTTTTATATGGAATTTGCATCTACAGATAAACACATTTTCCCTAGGTGGGTGACTACACCTAAAACAACAAAATAAAGTAGTTTGACCTTTTCTTATAGAAGATAAATGAGATGGGGGAACTTACTTGTAGTCTTTCACTTCCTAGATCTCTTTTCAATGGCTCTCATCTCTCCCACTTGAAGTAAATCTGCTCAAAAGGTACCTGTATCAAGAGAAACAGAAACAAGAAACAATCAAAGCATACATGATCTATCTACTATAAAACAATGGAATCGAAGACATTGAAACACATAATCATTATAGATATGAACAATCATATGAGAAAAGGAATAAACTCTTTATTAATGTAGAAGGAAGAGTATCCCCCAATACAGTTCGATCCTGTGCCACTCCTCCAGCTTCAGTCCAACCTTATCACATCAAAAGCACACTACTCCAACAGCATAACATTGCTCAACATGAACTCAATTCTCAAACCAATAGAATTTCATTACAAACTTTATATTCTAGCCCCTTGATCACTATGACTTGTGCTCAAATTATAGGAAATGGAGGTGGTTTTGTCATAAATGAGGGTATTGAATGGCCTTCCAAACTTGGAGTTAGTTTTGTATAGAGTAAGGGATGAGAGGATAGGAGGTTAATGGATCCTTAGCGTATCCAATTTTGAGCTCATAGGAGGATATAAGAGATGGGATCCTTCTAGAATCATCTAGAATCAAGGAATATTCCTAGAAACCTATGCAAGTTTCACTCAATCTTGCCCAGCGCAGGTCAAAGAGGGTCTAGGTGGACTGCAGTGTAGGCCACAATGGGCCTGCCTACTCTGCAATGCACTGTCTCAAGGCTTAGGCTGCGCTGGTGTCCCAAGGAGGCATTTCAAGAAGACTTCAAGCCAGCAAACCTTCATAGAAGGAAGAATTCAATGAGTTGACTTGTCTAGGGCATGTAACAACTGAATTAGGGTTTGATGAGCCCTAAAAGCACTGATCTGAATGTCAGGAGTGATGTGCCCAAATATACATGTAACAGGAGGCCATCATGAAATAGTAGGTGCCTACTAACAATTTTGAGGTTACAAATTTCATTGGGGCCACATAGTACCTAAAGAAATTAGCCTTCTTTTCAGTAATAGCAACGCCACTTAATGCCATAACAAGTGGAAAGAGTTTCCAGTGGGAAAAGGGCCAGCAAAAGGCATTTAAGGAGTTAAAGAATAATATCAATAAAAAATCAGTTCTTGTCATTACTAAACTTGCAACAACCATTCAAAGTGGATGCATATGCAAGTGGATATGTTATGGGAGCAGTATTGACATAGGGAGGAAAACTTGTATGCTAACATAATGAAGTATTTAATGAGGTAGTTCTCAAGTACCGTACATACAACAAGGATCTCTATGACCTGGTGCAAGCTATGAAAAAGTGCAAACATTATCTAATGGGAAATGAGATAATAATCCACAAAGATCACCAACCACTACAGTAGCTACATGCCTGAAGTAAGATATGACATACCAACAATTAAAAGTGAATAAATTTTCTACAACATTTTCATTTAGTGATCAAGTACAAGAAATCCAACATAGAAATTGGGTCGCGTGATTTCAAAGTCACCCACATCAAAGATCACATGTTTGGAAACTTTTTTGCAAATAAAACCTTTCACCCCTAATACTAAATAATTTTTAGTTCTATAAAAACATTTTAAACTCATATCGGACTTTTTCACATTTTTGAACAAAAAAATATCATATATTCCATTACTATGGTAAAAACTACTTTTCTATGTTGTTAGTAGTAACAAGCTAAGGGTAGTAGAAAAAAACATTATATTTCATTTCTATTTTGTAATATAAAGCTATAAAACACATACCTAAAATGAATATCAACCCATCAAAACGGAGTTAGAAATTAGTATATTTGAATATCCGTTCTTCAGTTATGAAGATTTTATTATAATATTTATTTAAAAACAAATGTTATACGCATGCATACACTTTAACACGTGTTAGACTTTTAACAAATAATTGAATATCAAAACAGCTCCACAACAATTCTCGCATCAACTTCTAATGAAACTCGTAATATTCTTTGTTTACATTAGCATGTCACAAATAACACATACAACACATTCAATATTCCAACACCAACACTTGATCCATTTCTTCAATATTCCAACACCAACACTAGATCCATTTCATTAGAGCACTACCATGATCAATAGAGAATTCACTATGCAACCTCAACGCAAAATTTAATCTTCAAGAAATTGAACTTTACATATGAACTAAAGATTATTGTTTATCCAAAATTATATGAGTATAATAATGATTTTAAAAATTAATTTTGAACATAGGAAGATTCAATTTCTATCGTTAAAAATTCAATAAAAATACAAAGAATTATTATTTTTATATTAGAGAAAATGAATCTTAATGAAATTGACTTTTGATGAAAAAAGAAAAGAAAAAATTCCAAAATAATTATCAAAAATTAATTTTAATATATAAACGTAATGAGTAATAAGTAAGCGATAACTAGTTTAAATATAGTTAAATTAAAGTAAAATATTATGAAATTTTGGTAAAATAAGAATCTATATAAATTCATGTAAAAACTAGAAGAAAAAAATAATAAAATTAATTAAAGTAAAATATTATGAAATTTTGGTAAAATAAGAATCTATATAAATTCATGTAAAAACTAGAAGAAAAAAATAATAAAATTAGAAAAAAGCGTACAATGACATGTTAATACAATATAAAATAAAATACCATAAATATAGAAAATCTTAAATAAAAAATATTAAACTAAATAATTTAATAATGCAATATAAAACTTAATATTATAAACATAATAAATATTAAATAAAGTAACATGAAGTTTGACATTTTAATTGTCTTAGGAGCTTCTTCATCAATCATATTATATTGACCTCGCATATATATAATTTTATTACTTTTGTTATCACATGGTGTAATTGTCAAAATTGGAGAAAATGTTTTCCCCTAATTTGTGTCATCCTAACTTATTTTATCTGTTGAAATGAAAATATTCAATCCTAAATAGTAAAGTCCATGTGAATGGTCAATTATAACTAGTAAAGTCATTTACATTTCTAATAAAGTCAACTTTTTGCTATATAAGATTTTGTTTTATTAAACCACTTTGTCTTGTCATGAAAGTATAGTTGCCTCAGAAGAATAAATTTCTAAATGGGTAGTTGTTTATGGAATGTGTTTATATGTTAATAGATGGTTGAGATTTCTGTTTTTTGATTATAAAATTGTGTTGAGAATATATTCATGATGCATTTGATGACATGATGGTACCATCCCTACAATTTTATGAATGTTATTTGTATTTTTTAGCATTTTTATTATCAAATAAAAATAGCACATTAAGATTTATTTCAAATAGAATGTAGTTTTTATTATTTATTATGGTGAGTACACTTTATAATTTCATAGTGTATTGATTGTATTTTATATTTTAGTGAATTTACATAACAATAATAGTAAAAAATAAATAATATTTTATAAATTTAGGTAAAATGTAAATTTAAAAAAATCAATTTTTATCAAATTTTTGCTTCACAATGAATGCGAATTTGGAATTTGAATTTGAATTTAGAGACGTGCTTGGGATGTTAAGTCGTGCTTGGTCTGTGAATTTGAAATTCGCAAGTGTTTGAGGTGCTTTTGCTGGAAAATTATCATATTAATATTGACATTAATTTTATATTTGTATGTCACAGTCAGAGTGATTTTGAAATTCGAGGGTGTTCACATGGAAAATTATGTTGCAAATAATGACACTTAGAGAAAATTTGTGGAAATTTGCAAAGCGGGAAAAGACAGAATGTATCACGTGTTAGTGGAATGCAAGAAAGATGTAGGCATATTCGTAGATTTAACGCGAGCTCCATTAGAGATCTTGAATTCATATGTTTCTTGTTTCCATCAAGCCATTCACTGCACATTCTATGTATGTAACCACACACTTTTCATTTGGCTAGTTTTGAGATAAGAAAGATGCAAGCATATTCGTAGATATAACAGGAGCTCCATTGGAGATCTTGAATTCATATATTTGTTGTTTCCATCAAGCCATTCACTGCACATTCTATGTATGTAACCACATACTTTTCATTTGGCTGGTTTTGAGATGTAACCACACAATTTTCATTTGGCCGATTTTGAGATAATAGTTTCCATGACAGATTCATTGCAAATGAAGTGATTCGATTAAAAATTAGATTACAACACCACATCGTATTTTATTTTCTCTTTGTCGCAGGTGTGGTCATTTGAAAATGTGGGGGTCGACGAATTGGAGGACATGATTTGTTAAACCATGACCGGTGATTGCAGTGCCTAAATTCATTTTGACATTAGTTTTGGTGAACTTTTGCCAATGCTTTCACTATGGTCGCACTATGAGTGGTACTTAAAGTTAAGTGGGGAGATATTTTTATAGCGTAAACATCATTAAACCGATGTTGACTAATTTTTATTGAGAGAATTTAGTATCATTAAAATAATAAAGTATTTGTTTTGTAAATAAATTAATAACACAGATTCTAAAACATTTGATAGATGTGAAAGTTATTTACTCTAATAATAATAAAAAAAAAAAAAAAATTAACAACAACCACCACTTTCAGAAATAGTAGCTATCTATGTTTATACACACTGGCATGTCCATTAAAATACCATCATCACTAATAATTAACCACTAAATTATATGAAAATAAAAACATATATAGAATTAACTGATTTTCCTATAACAAGTTTTTTTCAAATAATAATGTTATTGTAACCCAAAAATATAAATAAAAACTAATCTTAATGATAAATATAAATATATTCTCAAAATTTATGAAAAATCCAAAGTGTCTGAATTAGAGGGTAAATACACAGAGCTTTAACGCAGAGCTAGGTGACAGGGGTGTTGGGATTGAGTGTCGCAGTCAAAATATTCTTCCATCGAAATTCACGTGATACGGTAACATGTGATAAGGATGACTTGTCATGTGGATAAAGATTTTGCAAATGGGCATTTGAAATATGCATGTAATATGTTCGACTATCACGATGTTGTCAAAAAGCCACGTCATCCTTGAACCAAATTTTATAGTGAAGATAAATCAGTGGAGGTTATAGATTAGGTTGTACAATATAACTTTTTTGGTGAAAATTGGGTTGTATAGTATAAAATGATGATGGGAGTAATCTTCCATAATTACAAAATAAGAGATGAATCAATAGTGCTTTAGATAAATCAATTTAAGAATTATTTAAAAATAATAAATTTTAGTTGATAACATTTAACTTTACATAAGTTTCAATTTTTTTGGTCAAAATGAAACTAATATATGGTCAATACAAAACTGAACACAATATATCATGCCTACGACAAGTATAATAAGGTAGTATAGCTAGTTTTTCCTGCCACCTAGTTTAATTATTGATTATTGAATGGTATGAATTAAGTCTGAGAGTTGAAAAAGCTCAACATTATAGATGGAATAAAGTCTCAGTTTAATTAATATGGAAGAAAATGCTACATGTCAAAGCATGTTAAACCATTCATAAATGCATGAGTTCATTTTAAAATTTACAAAGCATAATAGAAATTTTCATTTTAAGTTCTTGAAAAGGAGCATAATTTAACAAATTAAATACTTTGACTAAACAAAATTCAATGCTTAAAGCAAGAATTTATTTTTTTTTCATAAATTTCAAAGTATAGTAAAAATTTGCATTCGAGGTGTTTGAAAGAAAACTAGATGACATATGCAAATAAGCGGGAATGTAATATGTTGTAAAGACAATGAGAAACATAATTTAACATATGAGAATACTTTGACAAAACATAATTTAGCATTATCCATTTAATCGATTTGATAAGTGACATTTATTGTGAATGGGTAGAGCAATTAATTTTCCAGATTAACAAAAAAGTGAAACTGAAGCATAAGAGGAAATAAGCAAAACAACACAATATTAAAATATTTCTTTTCGATAAGGGGGAAACTGAATATGAAAAGATACTTCAAAAACATATCATATGAACAAGAAAATTGCACACGGCATTATAAGACATTTATACAATTTAAATAATAAAAATATGGTATCACTATTAACAAAAAGAAGGGCACTTGTTATCTAACCAGTGCACGCAAACTTGAAGCACAACCAGAACGATGGCCGTTGGTTCTAACCCAAACTTGTTTTAGGATCAAAATTAGTTCCAAGACCTGCATTAAGTCACAGAAATCACTGAGAAGATTTAATTAGTGAGTCGACACTGCTGATAATTAAATATGTTCTAGGTAGAGTCGGCATAGTCGGAAATGTTAAAGAGTCGAGAGTGCATAGAGAAACCGTCAAGAGGGAAGTCTAATCGGCTTCTATTCGACATCGGTAGGAGTCGGGTGTGAGAAAATAAGGGAAAGAGGACCAAGGCCCAAGCTTGAACTCAAGTGAGGCTTGGCCTCCCGATTTCTCCCTTGGGACTTACACTCCATTGGAATTTGCAATGTAGAAATTTACCACAACATGGAAATTTATTTAATGTAAAATATCAAAATGCATCAATAAATAGCAATTTATGATATCACTACGCAACATATATATATAAGTTTTTGGTCAATCCAGACGTAGTTGTTGTAACAATCATCCCTCAAATTTTTATTTTGCAATAATTTATTTGTAGGTAGAGCCAAGTGATTAGCAACAACTTGGATTGCCAAAACACACTATTGTTTAGACTATTCTGATGTGAATGCAGTTATTCTAATTTAGGATGAACTAACTAATATCATTCAATGTAATACATTGTTCGACATCTCATTATGATGTGAAATTGTAAATCTAAATTCATTCTCCATTTCTTGTTTCCTGCGCATTTCTAATTATGGGTGACACAAAAGTCCATAGTTAGTTTAAAACCTTGAATTTGTTAATCTAAGTGATAAAAATACCTAGTTTTACAAATGAGTTGATCCAACAACTCAACATGATCTTATTATTTCCCTTAAGGAATGGAACTAGACTTGTCATGGTAGCAACAGTAGGGATGAAAAATCTTAGTCATTTAAATCCTTCGTGGCATTAATACAGTCCAACTAGACTTTCTCTAACTAGACATTGTAAAGCACCTATTGTTCTTTAGTTTTATTTATAATCTTACTTAATAACGTACTGCAATTGATTATGAAAAACCATGTCATTTTGCTAGTTACTAGAATTTATTGTGCATGAGATCATATAAATATTCATTAAACAAATATGTGATAATGACTCATAAATGAATTTATTAAAGAGCCCCTTCAAGCAAGTTCAACTAGGACTTCATAATAAATCTGCCTCCAGAAATCTATATCAGAAAGGTTCAGAGGAGGAGTTTATTTCACATGTTGAATCAAATAAACAAAGGATTATTCCTCAACTAGTTAGTGACTAGGGCTGGAAGATTGATGCACGTATTTCATTGAATTCTCGCCATTTGTTTCATTAGTTCATACACTCAACCTAAAAATGGACTGACAACTGTTTGACACACTTAGTCCTCAAAGATACTTAATAGAGACTTTTTGTTGATTTTGATTTTTACAGGCTTGTTAAAAGGTGCAAATCCTATGAAAGGAAACCCTTCACATATTTTGTTCTCAAAAGGAAATATACATGTATTACGGATGCAAAATAAACCATGTCAATCGTTTGACATCAAGAGTAAGTTCATTGTGTTATTTTCATTTATTATATAGAAATAAAAGCTCATCTACTTATTGCAGTTCTTAACGTAAATATGAAATACACAAGCAGCTTCAAAATATGATACATGTTGTTGTATTATGAGTATTAACTGGTTATGAGGTTAGGAATTCATTACTCAATCATCATACATTTATGATAATTCCATAACTGTAATTGGGAACTTGTTGTTAGCTCAATACATTCTTCCTAACCACAGGACAAAAGTTGCAATCTACAACATGCCTTGTATTAAAATAAATGACTATGCCTAACACCATAACAACAACCCATTTTTACAGTTAAATGCATGTATCAACTTGTTGTTATAAAGATGTATTCTAATTATTATTGAAGCAAAGGCTACGATATTTAAGTGACATGACATAAAACTCAACGTGGAGCTAAATGGCTTCATCATGGCATCATCATCCTTAACAGTATACTCAAACCATGAATAATGATAACTCAAACAAAATATTTCTCAGATAAGGGAATGAGTTCATGAATCCTTGTAGATAACAACCACTCAAGATGATTAGAAAAAATAATGAATAAAAGATTTTGATCAGTTTAGTTTTGAATTTGTGTTTTTGTAGCCTATTAGAGATGATACCATAGTTTGGAGACCCTAGTGACCAAGCTTCAGGTTTGTTAGGAAGAGCATTGATGAAAGAATGTTCTCTAGAAAAGATAGCTTAAACATTTTAAAACTTGGATATATACATGGTATTTATGTCAAGGGTATGGCTTCAAGTAAAGCCGATGAAACAACATAATACTACTACTTGGATTTGTAACTACTACTTGGATGAGTGACTATCTTACATGAAATGCAGATCCCAAAACTAATGTGAGATACAAGAATCTTGGTTAATTTTAGTTAAATACCTATCTAAGTTTAAACCCTTCAATCCTTTCTATATTGATCCTAATTTCATAGTAATTGGCAGAGAGAAGATAAGGTGAAACACACTAAGGTGTAATTAACAATACCTCTCCTAAAAATATAACATACATGGTGCCTTCACCGCTGCAAAGAGTTGTGGCTCTGAAAATTGCAAGGCCACCGTTTTAAGTACTATTAAAATCAGGCTTCTCAAGCAAATATGGATGGGTACCGATATGTCTATCGACCAAGCTTATGCTTGGAAGTAAATTTTAATTATGTAGAACTAACTTAATATGAAAATGCACGAGATGATTAGAATATGAGATGAAGTTAGATTCAAGGATTGGAAGTGTGTATGCTACAATCTATCAAATCCCTTAATCACCAAAATGAAATGTTCACTTCACTATACAAAGACTAAAAGATAAACCTCTTAAAATATCACAATTAAACCACAAGCTTACTTCAAATATTTTTAATACAATTAAAGAGAATAAAAGCTTCTTCACAATTTAATATCAATGACAATTGCATAGACGCTCAGTTTAGGAAACAAAAGATATGCAATTTATCACAATTCCATGACAGAGTACTTTAATAATTACTCAAAATATTCGGAAAATATTTAACATGCAAAAAATATTAAATAATTCAAGTAATTAGATCACGCTTAGAGATAATTCAACAACGAACAATATCAATAGATGTCAAGCATAAGAAAATGCTCAAAAGCTTACCAATTAAATTTCAAAAATTTAAATATCATGCAGAACCATGAAATTCAAATGCTAAGATATTTAAACATTTCGAGAGTAAAAATGATTTTTCTTAAGTGACGCAAATCCATAAAAATTTATCGCTTTACTATAGTCAATCTTTAGAGAAAAAATTATTTAAATGTGTTTGGCTATAGAGAAATTTAAAAATTTTAATACCACAAAATTTTCCCCTTTAAATTTTAAAGTCTCAAACCCCTAACAGAAAAAACCCCAAGAAGGAACTTTAGATTAAAAATTTAATTATTCCTTAGGCAAATTTAATGTTCTAACTTTGATGAAACAAATTCAATATGGAAAATGATTAATTAAGTTTTTTAATGTGCCAAAAGTAAAAAATCAAAAGGGTTAATAAATTAAATTTGTAATGGGCCAAAGGCCACATAAAAATTTAAACTTTTAATGCATAAAAATTCTCTTTTGATTTAATTTCTTTAGAAAAATAAAAGTCACATTAATAAAAAATGGAAATGAAGAATTTTTAAAATTTTTGTTTTTATCTCAAGCAAAGCCAAAAAGTAATTAAAAAAATTAAAATCTAATTTTCTTAAGTTTTCCTATTTTGAAAAGCAACTCCTAAAAAAAAATATGAATTATGCTTTATGAACACCCAAACTTAACCAAAAAATTAAAACATAAAAACAAACAAGGGAAATTGAATGGAAAAAGAAAAGAGAGAGAGTTTTTGCAGGGTTGGACGGACGGTGACAAGAAAGGAAGGAGAAGTTGCAGGCTTCGACGACAGAGAGAGATGAAGCAACTATCCTGGATACAAAGGAATGGCGAGGAGAATGGTAACACATGGGTTTGCAAGTTGAAGCAAAGGGAGGAATAACAGTGAAGGAGCTAGGAGGGTCGTAGATGAGCGAGTTTGTTTTGCATGTGGCAGAGGATGGATGTGCGTGTAGGCGGAGAGGGGATGAAGCTGCGGGGAATAGGAAAACAAGTAGCGTTGCAGGTCTGCCAGGAAGAAGAGGGGCGTTTGGCAGTGGAAAAAGAAGAAAGAAAAGGTCGAGGACGTAGCAATCGTGGAGAGGAATAGAAACCCATAACGTAGGCCAAAAAAAATTGAAAATTTTTCTAGAGAGGACAAAACATAGCAACAGTGGGACAAAACAAAAGAAAAAATTCAAATTTTTCTAGAGAGGAGAAAAACACAATAGAAAAGGGTAGCCCAAAAATGTTTAAATTTTTTTCCATAAATTTATATTTTTAAAATGATATATTCCTACCTCAAATCCTCTCAGAAAAACTCATGAAATGCCCAAATCTAAATTTTGAAAGCCTCGGATTGTAAAAAACTTTGAATAATGTCCTTGCGAAAATGGTATTGAGGCCAGATCTTACCCTCCACATTCTAGATCTGGCTTCAAATAAAACATTTCCTTCAGACCTGCACCTACAAAAACGAAATCCAAAACACCCAGAACCTAAATATACAAAAAGAAATAAAACCCCAGAAATCAAAGTTAGAAAAAAAAATCCAGATATAAAAAAAGTTTACAGATCTATGCACAAAGATTGTAGATCTATCATATCCGAGGAGGATGAGTCAAACTATGATCCCAAATCTGATAATCTAAGGCTCTCAATAGCCAGATCTATCAATTTTTCCACAAATATTTTTAAAAAAATTGAAATTTTAGAGAGGTACTAGCCGAGAAAACACCCTTAAGAAAAGAAGAAGAAGAAGAAGAAGAAGTAATCTTAAGATAAGTCTAAGAGTTTATATGAAGTAGGGTCTTCAGAAAATATACATTGAGAATTGGTTGTTCCAACCAAGAACTATCCCCAAACGCTCAACAAAAACCTGAAAGATCTCCTACAAACACTAGATCAACCATCAAACGAAGTAGAGAAATAGAACAACAATGAAATTTTGAAGAAATAAAGATACCTGCTACTTCGATCAAAATTAAGATTGTTACCCTAGATCCAACAAAATGAATAAGATACCTGCATTCAGATTATCCTAAAAGAGCTATTGAATGACAGTTTTCATATAACATTAAGAAAAAATTAAAACAATGTTACCATAAATTCATGAAAATGAACACCACAGCATGTTGAAACCGCAAAGACTTTTGCATTAATTCAAAAAGTATACAAGAGAACTTGAGAGATTAGTACATGATTTAAAGATCGGATGAAAAGAAAGATTGACATTGACCTCTAACTTATAGGCAAAATCTTCAACGACTAGTTGGCTTGATCCCTATAAAATTAATCTCAACCGTTCATAAAGATTTAATTAATCTTTAATCATCACTATTGAAATTATTTATTTTTTGAGGAAAAATTGAATTCATCATTTAATTTATTCTTAATTAACCCAAAATTAATTATTTTTAGCTAATTTCCTCAAAAATTTGACTTTGACTTAACCACCAACGCCCAAGGGTCCAAAATTTCTTGATTTCCTTAATATTCCCTTGGTCGGGGACCTCCAAAAACAAACTTCTTAAAACCCACGAATTTCACCAATGGAGAAATTAATTTCACATAAGACACAAAATTAATTAATTTTTTGGCTTAGGATTTACTTTAATTTTGCGAGAAAACTTAATTAGTTGACTGATGAGAGGATTAATAATTTTTCCAACCCTCTAATATTTAGTCATGGTGTCTAATTATGAGGGACCATGCACTAAATATTTTATATATGAAAAATTTATAATTCAATACATGAAGGGGGAACACCCGTTCATTATAGACCCTCAACATTTACCCATTTCTGTGACACAAAATATGATCTAGAGACCAAGTAATATGTAATAAAATAATCTAGTCAATTAGCCAGGATTATTCCCAAATTAATTTTACAAAGACTCGATAAAAAACACTAGGAATTAATATCTTGACAACAAAATACACCCTAGCTTTGGGGTGAGGTTGGAGGGAAAAACTTTGTCAATCATTTGTGTCTATTGACATAGATGAGTCAGTTAGACAAAAACCTCCTAAGGTATAAATCGTCATCAAAATACTATGCTTACTAGGTTGTTACATACATAATGGTCTTACTAAGATCATTTACATTATAACCATGCATAATGGGTTTACATCTTTAACAAAATTGTCAATTAATGATGCAATCTGAAAGGCGCAAACACTCGAACATGATAGATTGATTTTGTAAAAAAAGGGTTGTACTACTCTGGTGTCATCGACATAAAGTGGTCAACATCTGGCTCTACTTGGGGACACTTTGCTTCATCGAAGGAATTGGAGAATCCAAAATTTGCATCCATGTAACACACAAAATTACATAAGTAGTTTCCATCCAAATATCATCATATAACATTAAGCACATGAAATAAAATATCATCAATAATTTTATTAACATGAAAAGTAAATATAATCCTAAAAGAGAAATGAAATGCTAAAATGACAAGTTGTAGGGTTAGAAATACAATACAAAGGTTGCCCCATGGCATCAGATGTCATATTTGAAGAATATATTGAGCATTTGTCCATTTGCAAGTAATTCAAGTGGTTCATCATCCAATCTTCTCAAGTGGAATGAATTTGGCCCAACAATGTCTCGGATAATGTACGGTCCTAGCCACAAACAGTCAAACTTCTTATGTTTTCCTAGTTTTTCATTCTTTTGATCCCAAAGAAGTACCATATCTCCAACTTGCAAATATCTAGATTGAGATGATTTATCAAATCGTTTCTTAATGTTAGACTGACTTATACACATACTATCAAAAGCTTTCCTACGAGTTTTATCCAACTCCACAATCTCATCAATTCTATTTTGAACAACATCTTTATCAGTGAGAAAATGTTGAAGCAGTTGATAAGCTGGAAATTTAAGGCGCATAGATAAAGTTACATCCAAGCCATAAACTAATTCAAAGAGACTTTTACTAGTAGATTTATTTTTAGTAATCTTATCTGCCCATAAAGCATATTTGATTTTACTGTCCCAAGATCGCTTATTATCTCCTTCTATATTCTTGATAATTGTTATAAGATTTTTATTACTTGATTCAGCAAGGTCATTACCCCGAGGATAGTAATTAAATGAATGAGATAAGGCAATGCCATACTTGAAACAAAGAGATGAAAAATATGAAGAATTAAAAGCCTTGGCATTATCAGTAGTAATCTTGGTAGGGACACCAAATCTTGTAATGATATTATTTTCAATGAAGTCCATAATGACCTTTTCAGTGGCATTCTTAGTAGTTATGGATTCTACCAGTTTAGAGAAATAATCAGTAGCAGTCAAAATCCATGAGTATCCATTGCTAGAATTTTCATTAAATTCACAATGAAGTCCAGAACCAAATGCTGAAAAGGTGCCTCCACAACCACAGGTTGTAAGGGCAGGAGTTACACAGCATTTTGTCACTGTCCTTGTACTCCCCATTCCTTGATCCTGGAGGACCTCTACAATGAACCCTTCATGCTTTCCCATCATGAATAAACTCCCATTATGTCCCTCTTCATGACCAGAACAATTCCCCTTTGCATCATTTTCCCAAAATCTTCTATTTTTCCAAGTTTATAAGAACCACACTAATGACCCGTGTCCTCCTTGCACCGATATGCAGGGATTACAAATGTCCCTAGCGTCAATCAGATCGACTGAGCCTTTTCCCACTTGCGCCAATCCTCTTTCGGAATTTTTTTTAAATATGGAGCCGAAGCTTCCAGCTCTAGAAGCTTCGTAACGAAGTCTGGTAAATGGTTAGGCTGGATGGAGCCGAGGAGGTCAAATTGGGCTCCTTTTCCCTATTAGCATAGAACTACCTCAAGAGATAAGACCTTATCCCATGAGAAGAGGAACCATCTCCCATCCATTCAAGCTATATAAATGTCCACTTTTCCCAAGAACAAGCTAGTGCTAGTGTGTGCGCGCTAGTGCTAATTAAGTTTTTCTTGGAGTAATCAGCAAGTTATCCATACTTTGTAGCTATCTATTTTGTGTTTAAGGGAGAATTGTGAGTTGGTTTGGTGTGAAGCCTAAAGGGAAGAGCCTTGAGATTATCATTGTTGGGGCCATCCATGGAATGTTAGCAAAAGTGTGTCGGAACCGGATTTGTCAGAGGAGAACAACAATATCAAGACGTCAGTTGTAATCTCTTCTTGATTTAACAAATATGCAAATATCGATTGATTTCCTACATAAGATGTCATTTCACATGTTTATGGCTTAATGTTTGTTGACTTCTTAAGTAGTTCAAATACAGTTTGTATATTATCAGAGTTGTTGTTTGTTGTTGTCTACTTGTTTCAGGTGTTTGCAGGAAGAAGCAGAAGATAGCTGGAGCAAGGAAACCGGGTTGTCATCAAATGGATAACGTACTAAGAGGTAGGTCGTCTTAATTGGTTCTAACCTAAGGAAATTTTCCATAGAATGTCTTGTTTGTGGCTAGACCTGCTCTCGAGATATAAGAATTGTTTTTGTCTGCACTTAGAATTTTACCTACACCACAAATTGGCGACTCCACCAGGGAGCCTATCCTTATTTTTGATTGTTTTTAATTCCATGGTCTTGTGTGAACTTTTTTAGTATCACTGCTTCCCTTTAGTTCTATTTTCTCTTCCTTGTTTACTGCTCTGGGTTTGAAATTTACAGTATCAAGTCTAGTCTCAAGCTTTGAATTTTTTTTATTTTTTCCTTGTATCCTCAGCCAACGCGCTTATTTCACTGACAGTCGCGTCGAACGATGAGATATACTCAAGAACGGTCGTACCGACCCCCTTCTGGCGCTTGTTGTTAGTTAGGCAGTCACGCTGATGCCTGTAGGTGAAGATTAGGGCTTACCCCAGATCTCGACCAGTGTGTCTTGATCTCTTGATTTCTGCCTTGTAACTTGTTTAGATTGTTTTCTCCCTTATTGGAAAGCTACATTTTGACTTGGCTTATTTACTTGTTGATTTGCCTTCTCTTTACTTAATTTCTTGAGTTTGTGGATGGTTTGTAGCCCTAGGGAATCTAGTTTGTCATCCATTTAGTTGATTGTGAACTCAGTGAGTCAAGGTGTTGGTGAATTTACTCCGTGCATTTCGTTTATAGTCCTCGTACTGCTTTGGTCTCCATTACACAAGTTTGAAAAATTTTGTTTGCTTGTTTAAACATCTCGTTTTCAGCATAGCTCACATTACTTGTCTTGTTTTGGTAGAGTCATTGCTTCATTAGTTTGAAAGAGATTCTCTTTTGTGCCTTTTCATTTGCTTGGGGATTTATTGTCTCAAAAACTTTTTCATTAAAATATTTGATGAAAGTTTCGTTTTGTCGTTTCATGAAACGCATATAATTCTAGTTTGCTGCATAAATATGTTACATTAGTTAGCGTCATTGAAGACTAGGGTTGCATTTGCATTTGAAAAGAAAAAATAATTCTCTTTACTTTTGAAAGGATTGTTTGGAGTTCACTTGTTAGGAAACTAGGAATTCGAAAGATTTTTTTCATTAGTTTATTTTGAAAAAGTAAAGTAGTGAAAAGATCATTTTTGCTTTCAGTTTCTTGGTAGTTTTCATTTGATTGTGTTTTCTACACTCTCTACTGTAGATGATTCATCGAATTGAAAGAGCGTTGTCTCAATGAGCTGCATATGGGACTTTTCGAGTCACATCGCTAAGGCCTAAAAACTGAGACATAATTCAAGATAGACTTTAAAATGAACTCAATTAACCTAAGGCACACTTGAAATCTAACAATCACATCTAGAAGGTCTAGTTTAGTGGTGTGTTCCGACGTCTTTAGACCTAGCAGCTATCGTCAGCTTTGGCACTAGACAACGCTAGTACGGACTTGTGCTCCCCGTACCGTCGAGTATATAAAGGGAGACCCCACTAGGCTGCAATCCTTTATCCATAGGAAGTCGAATCTGCTACCTTGTAAACGTGATACACAAAACATAGCATTCGGGGAGATTGCATGCTTGTACTTCTCGATTCACCAGGAGGTATTTTGCAGTTCACGGTTACCTAGTAATCCTTTTTACTTGGATCATCTAGAGAAGACATTTGATCTTTTTGACTCATTAAACTTAAAAGATCATCTAAGCATTTATCCTTTCAAGCTCCTTTCCAATCGAAAGTAATAGAGTCATATTTTCTTCTTTATTGACTCTTAAAACATGAAAGAGCACTAGTTTATTGATGCGTCTTTAAAAATTGTTGCCCACGATCTTATAACATAATGTTAGTCTCTTCAAGACCAAATCATGAGTGTTCCTTAAAGTACATTTTAAAGCCTTGAACTTTACTCTCTTTTCCTAATACTTGAGATAAAGGCATTGTGGCTGAACCATCTAGTTCGCCTTGTTCCTCTTCCTCTCCTCCGTCTGAAAGATTGTCAGAGGAGCCATTTACTAAATTACCATAGTCACTTGAGGACCAAGTTGTTGATCTCGGAATTGTTCTGAGCATTCAGCCTTTGTCATCTCATCCTCCACCTCCTTCGGATACTGGGTCACTGTCTAATATTGGCCCGGAATCCCTGGACAATCTTATCTAAACTCCTGAGAATTTTCCGACTACTGAAAGTCAGCTTGGACTGGTTGTATATCCTCTGAATCCTTTGTTCGACCCTATTGAGAGATCACAGCAGAGTCCCTTCAGTCCGTACAATCAGCCAGGTATTCCTTTGGAGTTATCCCCTCGAACATCTTTGGTCATTCGTCGTTGCTTGTCTCTACCCATGGAGCCCAAAGGTGATGCTCCAGTCTCCTCTCAGGACCACTCGGAGGTTTCCACTCCACATACTGTCAAAGAGGAAGAACATCAATTTCCTCCTGAATTTTTCCCTTACACGGGAAGCATCCCTATCAATATTTATAGGGATTTACCGCCTAATTATGTGACTTTAGCACAATTGGTCTTGGCCACACCTAGTGCCTCCTCACTTTATCATAACCCTGTTTGGGCGTCTAGCGCTATGCCTACCACCAGCCCATTCATTCAAAACCCGACCTCCCAATAGATGATGATTTCTGCAGTTAACTCAGTCTCGGTGAAACCCACTGTTCTGAACCCTCTTGTCTCGTCCGTCCAAGTCAAACGTTTAGTTCAACAGATGGCCTCGAGTCATGTTGCTGTCAGTTCTTCAACCCCTCTAGTAAGTGGACAAGATATACCACTACCTAGGGGGCAGAATCTAAATGTTTCTATGGTGTCAGGCACAACCAATGTGAGTAGCTCATAACCTCACATGGTTGGGATGAACCAACCTTCTTCTGGTGCTCTTCAAAACCCTGCTGGTCTTGCTGGATCAAGCAATGTCCATTACCAACAGGTCCAAAATCCCACTAGTCCGTTTGGGTCAGGAAATTTCCAGTATCAACAGCCTTACAAAACTCAGGTTCAGTACCAAAATCCTTATGTTCCATATGGTTCCCAAATAATGGTCTATCTACCCTACGTCATGTAGCCTAGATAGTATGTTCATCCTGGTCTGTCCTCCTTTCCTGGTGGCTATGGCCAGATACAGTTTGGAAAATTTCAAGGTCTCAATCCGGGAATGATCACGTACCCTTACAGCAGCAAGGACAACCTTTGCAGCAACATGGGAAACCTTTATTTTAGCAAGGGCCATCCATGCAACAGTAGGGGAAGATGATTCTGCAGCAAGAACAACTACAACAACCTCAGGGGTAACCCTCGTAATAGTTGCAGCAAACCATGCAGCTGGAAATGCAATATGCTCAGCAAACTTCCCATCATATGTCTTCGCAAGGCCAGCCTCTGCAATCGCAGGGACAACCTTTACAGCCTTAAGGTCGTCCCTGTCAACAGCCGGGCCATCACGGGCAGCAGCAACCCTCATATAAATATCAACAGTGTCAACCCTTGCAAGGACAAGGTCAGGGTCAAGTCCTGCAGCAACATCCCAAAATCATAATGTCCAAGGGAAACAGGTTCAGAATCCTTTTGTCCAAGGGAAGCAAGTCCAAAATCCCTATGTCCAAGGGCAGAAAGTGCATAATCCTTATATCCAAGGGCATCAGGTCCAAAATCCTCTTGCTCAAGGGCAGCAGGTTCAAAACCCGTATGTCCAGGGACAACAGGTGCAACATCCATATGTCCAAGGTCAACATGCTCAACAGCCTCTTAGCCTGTATGTTGCTTATCAGCAACCTCTGGTTGAACAGTTTCTCAAGGCTTTCAAGGTCTAAATCCTCCCTACGGGCAAGGTAACCTACAGTGGGGGGAAAATCAAATGCCGTATGGACAGAACCCTCCACTATGGGGCCAAAATCCTTACCAGCAGGGATGGGCTCCTCCAGTTGGACCCGCTTATCGACCTTGAATGCCTTTCAATACTCAATTATCGTTCATGGCTATAGTAGAGTTTCCAGATGTGTCTCGGCTTACGAATGATCCAATTCTTCATTTTCCATACTGGCCTTCAGTTCTGTCCAAGATCCCGATTGATTGTCCAAAGTTCAATGGAAAAGAAAAAGAATATCCCCAAACCCATGTGATGACATATCACCTATGGTGCTCTTCGAATTCTTATGTTGATTATTCTATTCATCTTCGACTTTTCCAATGAAGTCTTATAAGCATTGCAACCAAGTGGTACATTGAGCTCCCTTGAAGTACTTATCATGACTTCAACTCTTTATCCATGGCTTTCCTCACGCATTTTTAGTTGTCGGTTCGCTATGAAACTGGCACCCATTTTCTCACATTGCTCAAGAAAAATACTGTGAGACACATATATGATCACATCCATGAATGGAGACATAGGTGTTGACTGATCAAGTTCGAGGTTGATGATGAGTTACTGACCGAATGGTTTACCAAGTCATTCGTCACTCCAATTGCTCGGGATATAGCTATGGGTGGGTGTGTTACAGAGGATCAAACCATTTCTCATGCCCAGTACCTGGATCTTATTTACTCTCAATCTCACACTTTGTATGAGTTATTACCCGATGCTCTAAGGCCATCATCTGATCCGACAACATCAAAGTCACAGGCTACACATCCTATCGATGGAGTCATTGGTTCAGTGTCTCAAGCCCCTGCAAAATCTTCTTCCAAACAGAAGTCAATCTCAAACACTGCTTCCAGTAGTCCCTCCCAAAATTCACCTCACCCTGGTAAAACCTCAGAGATCCACGTTGTTTTGTCTACCACAGCGGATAAATCCTTGAAACGTAAGAAGAAAGGAAAAGGAAAAGGTAAAGTCAATGCCCCAAAACAGCGTCCTCCTAAGGCGTCTGCTGGTGATGCTTCACAACGGAAACCTAAGTATCTATGCCCCATTTGTGAGGAGGATCACTATACTAAGGCTTGTCCCCGAAGATCCGATGTTAGTCGCTTTCTCAAAGGGACCCCACCTGTCCTAAAAGAGCCGTTTATGTCTCAGGAAACTCCAATGGTAGACCAACCTCAATCGTCTGCTTCCTCAGGTTCACAAGTGTTCATGATGACTACGCCAATTAATGTGGCTACTAGATCAAAAAATTATATAACTCCTTCTCTGACAACCGAGAAAGAGAAAGATACCACCCCTTCTTCTTCTGCGTCACCGAGTTCTGGTCCTCTCCATATCAAGTGACCTAACCCTGATTTTTCTATTCTTCCACCTTCTCGAGGTGTGCTAAGGAAGTCCTCGTATAATCCCAACACTCGAGCTGCTCAACCTTATGATATTGTTGAGGATTTGGCTCAGGCGCCATCAGCTATGGTTTCTCTCAAGGTACTTCAAAATTGTCCATCCCAACAGAAGTCATTACTGTCAGCTATTGGGGGTATTGATCCTACTGATTCTAATTTGATATGTTTTGATCTAGAGAACCACGTTCCACGTTTTCCTCATCAGATTGCCTTTCTCATTCAGGTAATCATTAATGAGAAAACCATTCATAGGACCGTCATCGATGAAGGTGCCTCTACCTACATCATGTCAGTCACTTGTTGGAAGGAAATTGGTTCTCCTACTCTGAAAAAATCCCCTAACACTTTTGACGGGTGTGATTCGTGACCATTCTGTGTCTTACCCAACCTTGTCATTACTTTGGAAGGTAAGACAATACATGTTGAGGTAGAGATTGTTGACGCTAATCTCAATTATAATCTGCTACTTGGATGAAGTTGGACCCATGCCATGCATGTTGTAGCCTCCTCCTTATTCCACATGATTCGTTTTCCCCATCAAGGGAAGATAGTCACAGTCGACCAACTGTCCTTCTTTGCCTCTTCCTCTTTAGATGGAAATGTTCCATATGTCAAGCACACCGGTGCTCCTTATGAGAGTGTGGGGGTAGGACTTTTTAAAGATTCTTCTTTGATGGGAATTTTTCTGCTCCCACCTCCTCATGTTGCCTCTGTCAACATGATCTCGATCAAATATGATCCTTGGTTCATACCTTCACTGGATCTTGTTGATACTTGGGGCGAGGTTATGCCACTTAGTCCTGCCAAAATCAATTATGTGGAAAACTTTTCAGCCTCAAGTTTTGTATCCTCTGTTTTTCCTATTTCGAGGACATCTCTTGATGCGTATTCTCAATCCCTGTGGCTTGGTGCTTTGAAATCTCCTGATCCCTTAGCCGAGACTTTTCTTTTTTATGAGAGTATCATGGAAGTAATGTCTCTGGAGGAACCCCCTTGGAATGATACTCATCATCATTCCTCGTTCCTGCCTAGCCCGGTGATCATGTCTATGTGTCTTGAGAAGTTCTCTTCTCCGCTGCCTATTGACATGTCAATTCCTCCTGACATTATCAAGATCTTTCAAATGAGGGAAACTTTATCGCTTTATGAATCCAAATTTTTTCTCCCTCCCCAAGTTTTTACTGATTTCCCATTATTTCAATGGGGTTGTCATCTAACTTGTAACCCTCCCTCGCCCAGGGGGCATGGCAGAAAACCCTTATATGAGTTCTACTCTATTATTTGGCCGAGTCAATGCTTACTCGTCATGTCAACAGCAAAACTCTGGTGTTCATCTGTGTTGATTGATTACTCAAGTCCGAGCATGGACTCTCTCACAAAGTACTATGCTTAGGTTATCTAGCATGGTCACTTATGTACATTAGTGTGTGATTCATTTTTTTGCAATGTAGTTTGGTGTGTTAGTTTTCAAGCAGTTTTCATGCTCAATATGTTTTTTCCTTCTTTGCAGATGTTTGTGACTCCTCACATTGGTTTCGCTGATGGTGCTTGCCGTAGTACCTAGAATTTATCCTCCACGACAAGGGCCATTTATGACCCCCATGGTGAGTTCATTGATCTCCAAGGTATTTGTTTAGGTCGAACAACCAATAACATTGCTTAGTACAACACAGTTGTCAAATTGTTGTCGGAAGCCATCGCTCTTGATATTCGGGAGTTGGTTGTCAACTTAGATTCACAGCTTGTCGTCCTTCAACTCAACAAGCAATATTCGGTCTGAAAACCTCAGATATTGAGAATGTATCTATGTATTCGTCTACTGGAGAGAAATTTTGATTATATTACATATCATCACATTCCTAGACATATGAATACATTGACAGATGCATTAGCTAATTATGTGTTGGATAAACATTTGCAAAACATGTGAAAAGAAAGAACAAATCATTTATACCATAGTAATTAAGAAAATATAGCATACATGTGTGTGTGTGTGTGTGTCTACAATGTTTGATACATCCGAAACCCCAAAAAATAATGTGTGTCCAAAGTACATCGGTGGCTCAGAGGCCTCAAAAATATGGAATGCTATGCAAGACCTATGCACAAAACAGCATGATGCTCATGATAGCATGTAACTGCTCGGACTACGGGAGTTAGTAGTCGGCAGATCCGATTTGACACCCCCACCATATGCCTCTGGTACTAGCGTGGGACATCACCCATCCGAGCGTACTCCGGGATCCCATGTGTCAAACCCTCGAGATTCCATGCAATCTCCTCCTCGTTGTCGCTCCCCTCCTGATAAGGAGCAACATCAAACTGCTGAGTGATGCGCCTGGCAATCGGGGACATCCTGGTAGGTTGTTCTGGTCCAACATCTACATTCATAAAATCGAAGTGTCATGAACACATATATTTTAAAAAATAGTAAAAACATCAAAAACTAAAAAGAAATGTTTGTTTTTACCTCCATCATCAAAACCCTTTTCTTCTGGGAGTGGCATATCCGGATCACCGCGGAAGTTGGTACCACTATAAGGCCAATCCTCCACTACATTCAGCTTTCGTCGTAGGCATGAGAAGAAGGTGGGCTTGTAAAACATCTGTTGGCCCCCAATAACCCTTGGCATCAAATCGCTCCAATGGACCAGCCGTGGGTCTCGTGGCATCGATGGATCCACCTCGGTCAGCTGGTATTGGAACAGAGAAACCCGCTCCAAGAAGAAGGTCACTAACACAAACACAAAGCAAAACAGCTTCAGGTTTCCCACCTTAGCTTTTGATAATTGGCACTTCATGTTGACTTTCGTAGATTCCACCCAATTAAAAATATTGGGCACTGTACACTCGATAGCATACAAGAACTTTGATTTGTCAGTGTCCAAGACCAAATCATGAGTATTCCTTAAAGTACATATCTCACACATGACTCTTCATTGAGAATATATGAAGGTTAATTACATTTAAACATGAAATGAACTCGAATCTACGCATTAACCACAATAAAGTTGTTTACTTTTAATTAATCATGTTAATGCTTAAAATACATGGATCAATACTTTAATTGCAAGGAGTAACACTAATTTTGTGCCACGACGCAGAGTCGCTTATGTTATAAAACGTAAGACCTTTACTTTTTTCGTCGATCCCTGAATTTAGTGCTCTATGATGAGATATTCTAGTAGTTGATTCATACAGATGATATAGACAAGATGTTGACATGTAACTTTTGTAACCGGAAAAGTAGTCGCATTAATGCTTCTGTTATATGACATAAAGATCCTTGTCCTGTGGGAATTCGCGTTGAGAAACTAATCACTAAGACTGACGTGGCTACTATTCTCCACTTGGCACTTCAGGTTTTATAGGGCCATGTGTCACTTATTTTTGCTAGATAAACATCCATAAATCACGTATTGCAACTACCATGTTTCCCTGTTTTGGATGACATGTCATCACTTTGCACGCTATGCTGGAATTATGTACCCTAAGTTTTTCAAATATAAACAAATCTTGTATGAATTATTATATATATATATATATATATATATATATATATTTTCAAATAAAATTTAACCGTATTATTATATATATAATTGAAACCATAAAAAAATATACTGAAATTTGTATAGTTAATTTAGAAGATATATGATAAACGAAATCTAAAATACATTCATTATAATATTTTTATATATGTTTTTCTACTATTTGCTTAACATAGTAAAATTATATATATATAGTTTCATTACGTGACAAAAATTTTGAGATTTATAAAATTGATAATTTTAACATTACTGCATTGTTTTATAATAATGCAATGATTTTAATATTTGTAAAATAGATATAATGAATATTAATATATTAATTTCAGTATTGTATATATATATATATGTATATGTTAATTGTTTTTAATGATTAATGTTTATGTAATTTTTGATAAAGCATTTCTGTTATAAGGATTTAATTATAATCTTTATTTTTTTACAATAATTTATGTTATCATGTTTTTTTATAATGAGGAAATAAATAGCATTAGATAACATAAATAACATTAGATAATATAGAGAGAAATTATAATAAATAATTGATGAATAAAAAGAAGATTGAAAAAAAAAATGAAATAATTAACCATAAATTGTAGGATCACAAATCTAATTATAACAAATGACAATAAACAAAAGACAAGAATATAAAAATTTAAACTCAAAAAAAAGAAGCATATAACAAATTAGTAAATGATGGTCAACAAGAACATATAAACAAAAACAAATCAATAAATAATGGTTAGCCAACAATAATAGAGAAAAAAAAGGTAATCAAAGACAACAAGCAATGAACATATCATATCCACAAATTCAATAGAAGAAAATGGCATAGAGAACATAAAAAAATGACAAAAGATACAAAAGGTGAAATTCTATTTACAATGGCTTTCGATATCACTAAAACATTTAATCCACCAAATATAGAACAACTATATGGACAAAAAAAACATATTAACAATGGAAATGAAATGGAAAGTTAGCTGACGTAATGCTAGTGATTAAACGTATCATTCATATGGATAAAGATACTCTCAGATAAACACAGTTACAATTTCAAATAGAAAACATTAAAAAATGATACTGAAACAAGACAATAATACAAAAGTTTTAAATAAACATAACCACAATTTCAAATAGAAAACATAAAAAAAATGATATTCAAACAAGACAATGATACAAAAGTTGAAATTATATTTACAACGACTTTCCATGTCCTTGAAAATTTATCCAACAAATATAACTTATTATAACTTAGTTGTCAAATCAACAGTGAGGACACCCATCTCTAGCTACTAACCATGAATGAATGCAGTCTGACTCATCACCCTTATTCAAGGAAAACCACCCCACGTGGATTTTACTCCTGTTATGCCAGTCTTGGGGGTTAACCTATTTCCTTATATCCAAAGAAGACTAGCTCTTAACCAAACATAAGCAATTTTAAAGCATACTCTAGACCAAAAATAAAATCACCTTCTTAACAATATTCTTTAAATTATCAATAATATTTAATATTTTTTTTAAAACAAAAATTATTTAAAATACACAAATACATATTAATGATTCTTTTAAATTTCAAATTAATAGAAACACAATATCATAAATTTATTTATAATAAAAATTCAATTTGTCTTTATAAAAATAAAATTTTAAGCCTAACATTATCATATACAAAACAATGACAGATTTATACGATAAAATACATGCAAATATTATTCCTCATATATAATGTCCAAAAGAGACAAAATGAGAGTAACAAAGTGTGTGCTTTGTGACATAATACAATTAAATTTCCAGCTCTCTGTTCCGAAGGCTATCTTTCCATCTTTTGCAATTCTATCACTTCGATAGATTAGTGTATGTGTTGCTTGGAGTTTATTCCTCAGCTCCACTTTCTTTCTTTTTTTATGCATTACCAATGTTACAATCTCCTCTTTTTGCACCTCCACCTATAATGTTCATACTTCCCACCTCACCGCCATTAATTCTCTGTAGGTGCAAGGCTTCAAGTTCTTCATGCACTCTTTGTTTCACTGGTATCAAAGTTGCACGCAACTTATAAGCTCTTGCACGTCCACCCATGATTGCCCATATAATGCACCTCACGGCCAATAATAATTATATGTCAATTCTATGTTGTTGCAAGGCTTCAAATTCTCCATTCATCGAGAAGAGTACACTTGCCACTATATGTTCTCTTTCTATGTACAGGGAAATCAAATCCGATGTACACAGATTTGACCATTCACTACAGGACCTTTTACAGATATAGATAACACGGCAAGTTTGTGGAAATATGAACAAGATTTATATTATTTATGGATGCAGATATTACAGAAGGAAAATCTCTTCCTCAGATGGACTGCTGCAACATTTAGTAGATATGAGTTAGCCGAAGCGTAACAAATCTACAGGCTACCTGGCATACAAGTAGACTGAGTCTCGAGATTACAACAGACTTATGAACTTCTTGGACAAACTATGAACCGGCCACTTTAGGTTCACACTGGCGTCAAGCACCAATGCGCAGGCTTCTCAATTCTCCTAATACTTGAGTTTTTCTCGTGGTGCAAGCAGTTCAGACTATAAGTCCGCAGATGCAGAGCAGGAGAAAAATTCGACTCAGACTTGACTCAGGACCTCTCAGTTCTCTCCAGACACGAATGAGTCTTACTTCGTAGCTACTTCTTATTTATAAGGCTGGAAGGGAACAAACACCCGTGAATGGACTGTGTATAGACTGATGACTCAAAAGTAAAATTTCTAGACAGATCTAGATAGATTGCCGAAAGCAAGATTCGGGCATGGGAGGACTGTCCCATGTTATCTCGTCCCTTCTCCTTTTACGGAGAGCCAGAGGCATGTGGGGACCAAATCTTGGTACAAATAGTAATTACACAGAGGAAATTCGTCAAAAGAGAACCCTCGAAAGACTGAAAAGACTAAAAGTTGAGATTCTGCAGATCTCAAGGTACAATATTACATAGTGGATATTCCAGGACAAGGGAACCCACGAAAGCTTGTCCAACGCCATCGTCGGTTGGAAAGACAACACTTAATCCATTGTATAATATTCTATTTGTGGATGTGTATAGTGCTGGTACCGGAATCGTTCAACAAGATAATTATTGAAGTACTGCACTCTTATCTCTTTCTCTGATTCCCAAGTCTGCGAACTGTTTCTGTCAGGCGGTTCTAAAAAGTTGATGTTCTGGAAAGGGTTTGATGAAATATCAACTTGGTTATGGAAGTCTTCATAATTTGTACTGGGAGATATCATCCTAGCCTTGTAGTGGTTTGTGACAAACCACCTGATATGGCCACAACGTCGAATTCCTTGCAAAAAAGAGAAATCATTTATGTCAGCAATATTTTCGACAGACTTATACACTATACCATTCATATGAGACCTTGGTTCACTGAAACCAGGAATCTTTAGCATGTGTAGTGTATACGGCTTTATGACCAGGGCTGAGAGTCCATATATTTTCCACCATTCTATGAACCAGTCTGGAGTGGGGTCTTCTCTTTCTAAGGCTTCTGCTGTCATTCCTTCGAATAGAAATGAGGACTGTACCGAATAAAATAGGTTGGCTGAACAGTTTTGGAGGTTCATTGCTGTGAAGAAAGATTCCTTTTGTCTGTCAGGATCATAATTATCCCGATGAAGATGGTTATCAAACCTCCAGAGTGTGATGTGGCAACTTGTCATTCTGTCATCGTCCTCATCATCTCTTTCAAGAGTATAGTGTATGCTGCCGATATGTTCCAGATATTCCAATGCCTCAATTGATTCTTGATTCATTTCATCTTGCATTGTTTCAGTCCATAAATAAGGAATATCTTCTCGATGTCTGATTTCTTTGATTGGATACCAGTCTACATCATGAATAAGCACTGGTATTTCAAGCTCATAGCTTACCCATCCATTGGGAGTTTCTATTTCAACAGTGTTTTCCCTTCTTCTTAGATAATTGCAATGTAGACTTAGTATTGAATGTTCAGACAGGAATTCCCTACTCAGCATATCTGCAAAACTATTCTTATCTCCTTTAACAAATTCAATGTCAAAATTATACTAGCTGAGCTGCATGATCCATCTAACCATAGCAGCATCTTCAAAGTCACATTTATGGATAGCAAATTTTAATGCTTGGCAATCTGTTCTAACAGTGAACTTGGTGTAGATGACAAAATCTCTGAACTTTGATATTCCCAAACAAACTGCTCTAAGCTCTTTCTTCAGACTGGACCAATTCAGTTGATTCTTGGCCCATAGTCCAGATGCGTACTGGCAGATTTCAGTCTCATTCTTGCTGTTGGGGTTCTTTTGGCACAAAACTGCTCCCCATCCTTCATGGCTAGCATCTGTCATTATGATCTTTTCCCATTCTTCTCTGATAGGGGAAAGTGGCTGGATGCTTCTGACCTTTTCTTTTATTGTCTTGACTGCCTGAGTGCAGTCATCATTCCATGGAATTGGATCCTTCTGAAGCCGTTTATTTAACAACTTTCTTTCTTGTGCACAATGCTTCAGAAACTTAGAGATATAATTCAAGCTTCCCAAAAACCTCTGCAATTGAGTTTTATCTTTGATTTCATTAGGGAAGTGATCAACAAAATTCAAACTTCTTTGGATTACAGTATAAGATCCATACTGTATATTGTAACCCAAGAAGTCTATCATTGGCCGAAATAACTTCATTTTGGATTCTGATAGTACTATGCCCATTTCTTTGACTCTGCGCAGAAAGATTTTCAAATGTTTGATATGGTCATTAATATTATCAGAATGAATCAGTAAATCATCAATGTACTTTTTCAGGAATTCCTCCATTCCTTCAAAAGTCTCATCCATTATTCTCTGAAAGGCTGAAGGAGCATTGATTAGGCCGAATGGCATGATGTTCCATTCATAATGTCCTTCAGGCACTGAGAATGTTGTTTTCCACTTATCTTCTTCCTTAATCCCAACTTGCCAAAAACCAGACTTTAAATCAAATTTGGAAAATATCTTTGATTTTGATATTTGTGCAAGTATGGAAGAGGGCTTAGGCAAAGGATAGGCATCATAATCCAAAATACTATTCAGAGGTTTGTAATTTACCACTAACCTTGGCTTACCTCTAGCGATCTTATCATGTTTATTAACATAGAATGCGAAACATGCTATTGGACTTTTACTCTTTCTGATGAGTCCTTTTTGCAGGAGATCTTTGATTTCTGCCTTGCACATTTTCATCTGGTCTTCATTCATTGCCACTGCTTTAGATCTCCTCAGTTTTCCGCTGAAATCTTTCTTGAGGGGGAGCTCTACTTCCTGCTTCTTGATATGCCAGAAGGCATTTGGGTCATCCGAACAACACTCTTTGAATTTAGCAGTGAGGTCTGCTATTTCAGAGGCATATTTTCCATTGTCCAAATGTTCTTCTGTCCTCAATATTTCTTTCTTTACCTCCATCTTTGCCAAAAGATTTTCCATTCTCTCAAGCCTTTTAATTCTAATGGGTGAATTAGAATTAATAAATGGAAAGAAGATTTCTTTATTCCCTAGGCTGATAAAATATCCATACCTTTGGCTTTTTGTGTCAAACTTAGCTCTGTGTTTATCAAAATTTTGGAAGAATGGGGTCCCAAGGTACATTGCACAATCAATTCCTGGGACAAAGGGACAAACCAAATGTACTCCAATTTTCTCTGTTAGCAGAACATCTATTTCTGCCTCATACTTGGTGGGGATGTCACCACTTGCTGTAATTACTCTTGGACATGTTGTTGGCCTTCGGTGGTGCATGCTGACCACAGTGTCACTTACTATGTTTAACGTGGAACCAATGTCCATAAGAACTTTCTAGTATTCATACTGGTTCCCAATTTTTATTTTCATTTTGATACAATACATGACGTCTCTGCTCATAGTATTGCATCCAAAATCTGTTCTGTCTTTCTCCTCTTCTTCTTCTGGACTGCTTTGCTGCTGAACATGTTCTGAATGATAAGTCCAGTTCTCTGTTTTTCCTGAAACTGGGCCTTGTGATGTCTGTGCATTCATTATTCTTAGGCTCAGCTCATTGTGTCTTTCTACGCACAATCTTCTATTCTCCTTTATTGTTTTTCTCAATTCCTTAATTGCCTGATGAACTGTGGGCAATGTTTGCGGCAGGTCTTCACCAAAATCTTCATTTTTAAACTGCCTGGTTAAGGCCTCTACTGAGAAAAGAGTAGCAGGAGGCACATATCCTTTGTTTGGGGAATTCTTCGAACTAGAAGGTGTCTGCTTCAAATGTTCTGTTAGCAGAGATTTGTACATATTTTTCATTTGTGGGTCAGTAGCAGCCATGATCTGTGCAAAGATATTTTTGCTGATTTCATCGTAATGAGTCTTCATCATCCTGACTGCATTACAAGTACAAACATCAGGGTCATCACAATCACAATATTTACATTCTTGATACAAACTTCAAGGTCTTCAATTTGTGGCTCGTCTATCTTATGAAGACTAGTATCAAAACCTTCTTCTTCATCTTTAGTGGATGAATCTGCGAACATGAAACTAGAAGATTCAGGCTTACTTGATTCCTCAGTTTCTTTGGATTGTTTTATGACAGGTTGTGGACTAAAGAAACTGGGATTAGCGAACAAAGAATATGGATGAGTGGAAGTTGGAGGTAGAAGGTTATGGAACTGGGAGTTCTTATGAGGCTTTCCACAGAAGGAGTGATAGAATATGGAACAAAAGTCTTGGGTTCTGAAAATAAGGTTGCAGACTTGTAGGCTTCCACCCGAGGCTTCTTTCTCAGGGATTCTATTCCTTGAGATACTTCCCAAACTTGTTTTTTGACAATGTCCAGAGAAGTATTGATCTTTACTATTTCTTTTCCATGAGCAGAGGCAGCCTCATGGGTCTTCTTTTCTATCTATACTGTTTGTAGAGATAATCTGTCAAGACTCTTAGCAAGAGCCTTATCATTTTCTGCTAGAGTAGTTACACCAAACTGTGTTATAATCTTGTTTCCGCAAAATACTTTCAAGCATATTTTTCATTTCAGAATTAGCAGTTTCAATACTCTCAAATTTAGAACTGACAAATTTCTCAAGGCTAGACAGAGCTAGATTTGTCCAGTTAGTAGCAGCAATAGAATCTCTTGCTACTAAAGTAGGATCATCAGCATGTGACAGAAGTAATTTGTACAATTTTCCATCTTGTCCTCTTATCACAAAATTCTTCCAAGGGGAAAATTCTGTATCTGTTTCCAAGAGATTACCATCAAGGAGTTCCCACTTGTATTTATTTGGAGTTCCACTCCGTATCATATTTACATGGAGCCGGGAACAAATCTTTCTTAGTAATTTCTCACCTTCTATTTGAACAGCCATCAGAGATCCATAGAAATTTGTGTAAGAAAAATTGAAAAAAAACCCGGTAGTAATTCCTCCACCTATGAAAGACCATGTTTTCCAACCAAAAATCCAGAGTATGATGAATAAGCCATCTGGAATCGTTCATCTGATTCCCTGTCACATTACAACGCACTCTTAAAAACGCGACCTGGGAAACGTTGCAGTCGGCCGTAAGCGAGAACCATTCATTCCCTGTCACATTACAACGCACTCTTAAAAACGCGACCTGGGAAACGTTGCAGTCGGCCGTAAGCGAAAACCATTCATCGGGTGATCAACTATCGACGCAGTCCACCGCGCTGCACTAGAGTTATCCCTCTTTTTACAATTTAAGACCACGAGATTCTTCCCCACTCCTCCCATTCCAGTTAAAGCGGCTACCACTCCAACGCCGCGCTGCCCTGCAATGTCCAGGCAAACGCGATAATGACATGAATGCCATCTTACCTGCACACAATCTGAGCACCAGGCGAGGAAAATCATTGAATTGAGTACATGAATACGAGCACCATTGAAGGTCGACGAGGAAGAGGAGGGGCGGCGAGAGAGCGTGGAAGGCAATCGATATTTAATAAAGTTTCTACCAGGTTTCCTTGCCTGCCTGTTGATCCTCCCCTTTGGGTCTCCTGACCTCTCTGGCTCTGCTGTTATTTACTGTCATGTTCTGCGCACAGAGGAGACTTTAGCCATTGTGATGCGAGCTGAAAGAAGACGAATAACTTTATCTTTAAATGGAATAACTTTATCTTTAGCTTTCGGTTGGTAGATAATGTATATATCAATTCAGCATCTAATGTTTGTAACACCTTTTTGAGAAAATAATTATATCATTGCATTGTTTAGTGCACTGTGCATATGAAGTACATAAAAACACTTTTACTATTATTCATTTAAAGTATTATTCTCTATTTTAATGAATTTTTTTTAATTGTAATATAATTTTATATAGATTTAAGATGAAAAGCATGATAAAAGTAAAATTGCAAGTAAATTTTGATGAGTGTTCAACCATGATTTAAATATATTAATTATGATTTTATTAACTGACATTAAATATGGCCAAAAGATCCAAATGCAAAATATAATTATGATTTTATTAACTGACATTAAATATGACAAAAGATCCAAATACAAAATATAACTAATAACATTTTAAAAACCACATAACATGAAACCAAAAAAAGATATAATAAAATATTTATTATACAAAAACCCATTGAGAAATTAAAGATTTCCTCCCCATCAATAAAAGATACATATTGAGCTTGGACATTACAAAAATGAGAATAGTCAGTAAGTTGTAACATCCATTCCCACATGGTTGAACAAAGATTTGAATTGCAGCCATGAACGATAATCAATCACGACTTGCTGGAGCATAAAACACCTTCTCTTAAGACGCAAAAATTTAAGTAGCTCTTAAGCTTCTAAGAGCTATTTTACTTGGATTTTTTAATCCAAGTAATTTTGTCTTACCATGATGATGTGGATATATTTTTTTACATAAAATAGTCAATATTATTCTGACTTCTCCACTTTCTCTTATTAAGGTGCAAAGATATAAGTAGCTCTTAACCTTTTAAGAGCTATTTTACTTGGATTTTTGAATTCAAGTAATTTTGCCTTACCATGATGATGTCGATATATTTCTTTACATGAAATACTCAATATTATTCAACTTCTCGTCCTTTTCACGTGAAACCTCCAAATTACATGTGGCCTCAAGACAAGAAAGGTTATATGACTTTCGGTGCTACTCCAAAATAATTGCATTTTGTTATAGTCTTGAGGAATTGGGCATTTCCTCTTCATCAAACCAATTATTTACATTCAATTACAGTTTGGATAAGGAATGAGTCTAACTAGTATGCTATTTCATGTTCTTCCTTGTGTGGATTTTCTGACTTTGGGTTAGCATGCTATTTCATGTTCTTCCTTATGTGGATTTTTTTGAATTTTCTGACTTTGGGTTAGTATGCTATTGCAGGTTACTCAAACTTTTTAGTGCTTGAATGGTATAACTTATGACTCCTATCATTATTTTGGTGTTCTCTATTTATTGTTTTTTTAATAGTTTTTTGTGATTATTTTGAATTAATTGTATTCTTATAATGAGCATGGAGTGACTTATTTTTGCATTTAAGGTCTAACCATGTAGACACTTTAGAACATGTAATTTTTTCATGAGAATTAGTTTGTTACATTTTTTTTATGGATTAAAAAGAATTTTAGGATAAAAAGATTCACAAAAATCAAAGCTTGACTACAATGTAAATATATACATGAACAGGAAATCCATTTTACCTCTCAATTATAATTTATTAGAAAAAAAAATGCGTAGTCTAAATGTTGGACCATTGTGTAACCAATCAAGTAGGATCTAGGATCTAGACTTAGTCAGTTGAATTAATAGATAAAGTTTTGAGTCACCATACCTTTTTCTAAATGTATATGTATTATAAAACGCTTAGTTTTTCATGTTAGTTTTGTAGAATCTACACTATTAAGATTTTCTGGAATTTTTGTATTTCGATATACAATGTATAGATATAAGTCGAAAGCCAATTCTATTTTAGCTTTTGTTTGAAAAATTTTAAGATACCATGATGTACTCTAATTGTGAGCTGAGTTGAAGCTTTTACTTAATATACAATATTTCAATTGTAATTTTAAAAAGGGAAAAAATGCATAATCTTTCTTATAGCTATAAGTTGAAAGCCAATTTTATTTTAGCTTTTGTTTTAAAAATTTTGAGATACCATGATGTAATCTAATTGTGAGTTGAGTTGAAGCTTTTACTTAATATACAATATTCCAATTGTTGTTTTAAAAAGAAAAAAAATACATAATCCTTCTTTCACTTAATGGTAAGGAAATGAATGTTTGATTATGATATGATTCAACAATTTTATTAGAGAAATAGGAATAGAAATCATACTTTTCTTATATATTATTTACTTAATTTAGTATTAATCCTCTATATTTATAATATGTTTTACATTAAAGAAACATCTAAGTAATTATCAAATTCGATGGCATCAAAGGTTCTGCAAATTATTATTATTATAAAGTTGTATGAAAAGGTCATTATAATTGATTTAAATTTGAATTTTATGATTTTTAATGTGATAATCTATGAAAACCCTTTTAGGGTGGGTGAATTATGGGTTACATTGTTACACGAGTGAATTTTAGGTGATCATACAAAATTATATTCGAGTGGTGTAGGAGCTACATGGATGATAGTACAATAATATTTTGATTCTAGCAAAGGGGTTCTTCATTTTTTTAATTCAATGATGTAGCACAAATGCATGAAATCATGTTAGAGGCTCTTAGATTTGTAAAAAAATACCTTAATGGTAACAACCCCAATGAAATAATGATGTTTTATCTAATAGATTTTCCTAGCTAACTTGATAAGTTTGGGTGGATTTCCACAACCACCCCATGTAAACCTAGGTAACATTAAAGAAAGTGGTATCACCATGGGAGGAAATTATATTCAACAAAACTAAGATCCTTTTTCTAATTTAGCATTATCATAATGTTTGCATTAGGTTAGCTTTTCCATAGACCTCAATAAATTCATTCCCATAACCAAAAGCACTATTAGTTGGTATAATACAAAAAATTTATAAACACGTTCTTCTAGTAATATAATATCTATGATTCCCCACTTATGACCCAAATTAAGCTAAGGATGGTCCCACCCACACATAATCCTCTTCCACCTAAAGTTTCCTAGATAAAAAATGTGGACAAAGGTGTCTAGAATGAATTTTATTGTAAAAACAATAGTGATGGTGCGATTGAGAATATTCCATCGAATATCCTAAATCCCAAGGTTCTGAACCACATGGCCATAGTTGAAATAAATCCTAGTTGGTCATTGGCTAAGATTATGAGTGAATCTCTTTATGGGGTCACATAGCAAGGAGGTGGGAACTAAAGAACATCATCTCCATCACTAATCCTACACTCACATGAGAATAAGTGGTTTATGACATCAATTACCAAATGAACTAAATGAACCTAGATACTATTGGTGACTTATGGTCAAATTAGACTCTTATAACTAATTTCATGCCCTTTGAAATCTCAAGGATAATGATGTAGAGATGGAATATTTTATATGTTTGTAATGAAATCATGGAATGTTAAGAGTATAAATGACCTTGTTAGAGAATCCATTGCCATCAACAATTGACTTATCTTAGTGGGACATACATTTTTTGTTTACAATATGTCAAAATTGTAGGGCTTACGCTTCACATCCCCCTACCAATAATTTTTTTAGAGGCTAATATTTATAGTCTTATCATTTATTGGGTAAAGTTGGTGTTGTTATATTATTCTTTCCATATTTTATTAGAATTGTTACTAATCAAGTTTATTTTCTACTGAAAATAATTTCTTGGATTATGCTCAAATTTGAATTGTTAATTGTTGGGCTTTTCCAACATCTACACTTCAAATTAATTAGATCAAAGTGTATCATTTTTCGTTCGAATTGGTTGCAAACTTGTTGAAACTCTTTGGAGTATCTATGGAGATCTCAGCATGGTTGAGTATCAGGAAGATACATAAAGCATGTTTATAGTCCACCTACCTATTAGGGAGAAAGAGCTTCCTAGGCATGAGATGTGATATATGACCCTAACTAGTGTTGGTGGAATGATTATGCCAAAAATTTTCTTACATTGATGAATTTCATGAAACAACTCTAGTGAATTTATGAGAGTGTTTATAGGGGTCTTCATTCATAACATATTTTTTATTGACTTGGAAACTATATACTATATAGTCCATGTAAATAGTAAAACCACTCCAATGGACCATCATCTACTTTCATTTATAATCCCATCAAGACATGATCACATGTGGATTCCTAGAACTAGATATGTCATGAATGTTTCCATCTCTAGAAAATAGGCTATCTAACCAATATCCTTAGCATGTGAAACTACATTACCTAGTTGTGTTAGTATAATAATTGGGTAGTATGTCAAGAAGAAAATATACATAGAATGATTTCCTTTCTACATATGAGTGCAAGGAAAATACTAAGGTGTACCATGACACAACAATGTAAGTCTCGATGGGATAAAGAACGTAACAAAAGTGTAACAATAAGAACATAATATTAGGAAAATAAAACTTTTTTAGCATCATTGTGTCATTTTATTTGGGTGGATTTCTCTAGTAGATGATACGTGCTCAATAACAAGAAAAACCACACTTGAACAATGTTTGGTTCTAACTTATGAAATACTTATTTAAATTCCTTTCGATGGAGGACACCACCAAGTATGTTTCTACAAAAAAATACCTCTCTAATCATATTTTAATTTGGAGGATTTTGAAAGAGAGCTTTTGGAGAATTGTAGAATGGTTTTCCAAACTCACAAGATTTACATGATAAAGTGGAATAAAGCTACCAAATTCCCTGATCTTATACCATCAAAAATTAGAAAGGAATAGAGTCGAGTGTGTAAACCCTTATTCCTGAATGAGATTCCTTCATCTCTACATGAGATGGTTGATGATAATACATGTTTCCTTGATGGCTTCCCCTAGTAATTTTACAAGGCGACGTAAGAATTTAGGGGTTTGAATATATCTCTTACTTATCATGAAGCACTTTGTAAGGATTCATTGGTTTAGATATTAATTTAGGGATTATTAAATTAATTCCTAATGCAAGGAGCCAATGCTTGTTACCAATTGGAGGCCCATCACTCTTCTTAACGCGTTATGAAATTATAGAAAAAATGATCCCTTCTACATAGTATGAACATTCTTCCCAAATTGTCTACCCTACACAAATTGATTTCTTTGAGGGAGGTATATACATGATAATGTGATAATAATTTAGGAAGGTGTGGAGTGGGACAAATCAACCAAAATTGATGTCTTATTCATGAATACTAATTTTGAGGAGGTTTACGATTGCATGTAATGACCCTTTATTACTGCAATGCTTCAGGCATTAGATTGGTCTATCCTTTATCCATGGTTTTGAAAATCTATTTATAAATTCTCCATCCTATAGTTTGTTTAAAACATGCTAATCAAGGAGAGTAGTGTATGTAGGTCCATTAGGTATAAATTCTCATACCCTCTTCAGTTTATGTTTTGGAATTGAATATCTTGGCTAACCTACCTAGTCTAAGGTGAATTTTTTGGTGGTTCAAAAGGACTCCTCTCCCAAAATTAGATATTGGGAAATTGATTAATTGTCACTTAATGGAAAATTCTTTATTAACAAGACTAGAGGTCTTGATTTCATAATAGTGAATTTTAGGCACCTTATATGTAGTCCCATGGTCAAGCATTCAATAGGATAAATGTATTGATGCAAACAAAGCCCATATTATATGCCTAATTGATCGACCTCATAGATTGGAAGTGGAATTAGTTAGATTATATATTAAAATTTATGGAAATACCCTTTTCCTTCTAGGCATATTCTATGTACCTTTGGGTGATGCTTTTACAATATATAGAGAAGAATATACAAAAATAGATTTCTAAGGCTTTATCCCTAGTAGCTAATATTGGATATGCACCAAAATCCAAACAATGGCATATGTTTACTATTTCTCGTTTTGGCTTGCCTCAAAAGAAATATATGCACAATTATAAAATGCCTTGAGAAAAGTTTATTCAAATAAAGATGACAAAGGGAAGAGGGTTGAGATAGCTAACTCAAATCTCTACAACACTCCACCAAATTTTGGTACCTTGGGTATTATTCAAACTAAGATTTAAGCACAAGTAATTTGTGTCAAATGTGAGGTTTAATATATGGCAATACAGTAACTTGGAAGGTTCTTCAAGGAATTATATTTTATAGGGTTCAACATTTGAAATGTGTGCATCGAAATGTATCTCTTTTCAAAACCTTTTTCCTTGTTCCCACCCAAGTTAATATCTCTACTAATATCATTTCTTAAAGCATTTGTAATACACGGCTGTTGTTAAACCCTTTCTCTCTTGGAAGGGGTCTTCTATCTAATAGGACCTATATTTCAATGAGGAAATATCTTGGTGGTTACTTATAAATATATTTAATGGGAATCCCTTGGTTGAGTCCTTTTGGTTCTTCAAGTTATGACTATTTGAGCATGTCATTCACTCTAGTAATGATCTTTTAGAAAGTTCCCTGTAAATTCTAGTTCCCTGACCCCATGATCAAGAATAATGTTTATCTATACATTTCTCATAAACTCATACAAAACAACATTGAAGGGATAATTCCATAACAAAGAGTGTTAGAAAATACCCCTTAGGTGCATTGGGGTTGATAGTGTGATTTGCGTTGGGATGAGGCCCTGAATTTATCCAAGTAGAAATAAACCAAGGGATATATGCCACTCGACCCGAAGCCCTTTCTTGAAGGTTATTTGAAAATTTTCTAGCCACTTAAATGAAAAACATAAATATGGATATCAATACTTCACAACTTCTATTATATAGTCTTGAAACCTAAAAGATATTCTTGTCTAACATCTGGTTATGGTACATCTATCATTGCATAAGGTTGACTTACTTAGGTATGTCAAACTTGAATTCTCCATAGTGTGGGAAAGCTAAAACCATTAATTTTTTTTCTTCTCTTATATTACCAAATCTAGATGGACCTATGTTGAGTTTTAGCCTGAGATTATAACCTCGATTCCCTTCCATGGCATGTTTCCTTATTAGTTGATTTTCATTCATATGATATTCAATTCTAGAATACATGGGTTCCTCTAAAAGTTTATATCCTTATATAGCTTTGGAATATGACAAATGATGTTTCTTCTCGAAGTGTAATTTCACGTAAATTTTGATGATATAATGGCATAATAATTTTTTTGGACATGTCAATGCATATTAGATTATAAAGGCATAAGTTGTAGGTTAATATGGAACCTTTACCATGGTTGTTGGCGAATTGGCATGGAGCCTCATGCCCTAGGTGCATAGTGTCACTCTACCATCTTTTCAAGCTATCCTAGTTCTTCCTCATGGCCAATTTGTCTTGTTGCAACAAAATCTAGCACATAGTATAAAGCGTCATAATATGCAACACACAACATAGTTAGTGACTATCAAATATAGCAATTACTCCCTTGTGTTTCGTGAAGGACCCACTCCAACACAAGGGAGACTTCCCTAGTAGGGCCTAGGGATCTTGTAATCTAAGGATATTAAGCTAAGTTACCCATAAGTATTGTACAATGTAAATCCACTTGATGAAGGCATACTAAATTATGGTTTGAAGTGGTTAATTGAGTAAATTATGTATTTGGGTTCAAGGGAGCTAATGATCAGCCTTAAGACTATGTGTGACCTAGAGAGTCTCAAATATGTTTTCTAAACACATTAAACTAAGATAATATTCAAGGATTCTATAAAATAGGTTTTTAGACGAGAAAATTGTACCAAAACAATAATTGATAATAGTGAAAAATTTTGCCATGAAAATAATGATTAACTTATGAGAAAAAACGACAAATTAGAAAGTAAACCAAGGAAATTTTTACAACATATTTTTATAGTTAATAAGGAATATAACAACAAATAAAAAATTTATATTAGCCTTATAAAATAGCTAAAAAAATGCTTGAAACTTCAAATTTTCTTCTTTAATTATGGTTTTTCAAACAATGTCTAACCCTAGGAAATGTAATAACAAGTCATTTGATGTTTAAAATATAAGTTGTTTCTTTGATTTAACCATAATTTGGCATAAAATAAACAAAAATATTATTTTAATATTTTAAAATAATTCCACAACTGAGATAAAATAGTGTATTCTCAATCTAAGGCATATGGAGTCTAGGATACATAAAATTATAGGGATTATTTGGAGTTATTCCAAATCCAAACAAATAGGAAAAATAAACCAAATTACCTTAGGGTTTGATATTTAGGTTCTTAATTCTATGAATGATTAAGGGAAATAAAAACCTACCTCTATTCCTCAAATACTTCGAGGAAGGGTCAAGGTAAAAAAAGAACAATGAGGTAAATACCAAATGAACTAACTTAGTACCAAAACAATAATCCCATAAAATATAATGCTAATATAAACAAAATAAAATCACATACTTCACTATGCAACATCCAAGATCCACCATAAGCATCCATGAAAAGAGATCACATCACATCACAAATCCACCAAAGAAATTTACTCCACTATATCTCCATAGTACTTAAGAAATTGAAATCACTAATCAAGAGGCGGATCCAAATGTTTCAATGATGCAACAAGTAAACCAATCCTCATTTTATATGAAATAATCTAGCTTGATTTATCCTCAAATTAGGCAAAAACCCCTAAAAATATTAAATCCATGATACAAGGTGTATATCTCATCATGTTGAACCCCCTAGGTAGCCCAAATAATGAAATAACATGAAAATAAACCTCAATTAACCCACATATGTGATTAATAGCCTACAAGCATGATGTAATCTCCCAAAATGCATGTATTTCCATGAAATGTAAGGGATGACCCAAGGGGTTTGAGTAATCCCATAAGTTATGTATCCCCGTCAGAAATGGTACATAATCATCAATGAAAACCATAAAGACCACTATCAACCTCTATATATTCCATGTCATCATCAAATGAATTATAAGGGTTATTCATCATTCTAGCGAATGATGTCATTAGGGTGGAAGGTGTGAACACCATTTGGAGGGATACCAAGTCATCATTATCATCAATCATCATGAAGAGAAGAGAAAAATTTATCAAGAAGGTACAATTCCAACCTGTGGGTGTCCTACCATCTCCTAGCCACACCTAAACTACATGCAATGTCCTAGAGTAGATAACCAATGTCCAAGGTCCTAGAGTTATTCAACTATTCCAGGTCATCATAAAGCTTAATATATCTCAAAAAGGTATTGACGTCCTCTATCAAGGTGCTATGTGTCATCATCAATTTGATTAGACATCATCTATGAATAATTTGAGAAGCATCATATCATCCCTCATGGGATCCTGATGCATGAGGATGGGAAACATCTAGTCATAAATGGGGAACAAGAGCCCACTGTAGAATGTGTGTTATCCATCTACTCAAATGAATATTACATGATAATCCAAACAATCCCTTGTGCTAAAAAAAAAATATATAACTTGCACAACTCTAACATTTTCTATTTTCTCTATTCTATAGATGAAACTATTAGTAGTAGGGTGACACCATCACCTTAGAATAGAAAATTTATGAAGTATATATATATATATATATATATATATATATATATATATATATATATATATATATATATATTTGTTTGACCTAAATCATTGAAAAATATGCAACAAAATTAGTATGATAAAAGAAAAGAAAGATACACAATCAATATTCATGAAATACAAGCTACTCTAATCTAGTCTAACATAAAAGAATCAATTAAGTATATTCATACAACCATTAAATTCAAGTTAACACCTTATCAAAACCAAGAACTCTACACTTATCCTTAATTATGAAACAAAACAAGGATATCTCTAGTATAAGGTGATCACAAGCTAAATTCATACCTCATGAGGAATAATGATTTCTTTAATAATATATCCTTCCCGGGCATGATATTTAGTATAACGGGTAGCCTCATCTCCCTTAGGATCATAGTCCTCATTATGACTGTCATCAATACTTTTGTGTTTGAATGGATCAACCAAGGTTTCTTTTTCTTGCTATTGGTAACTTTCCTTATCAATTTATTCTTCTTCAAGGATGTATTCACCATCCTTAAAAGAAACCTCTTCATATTCTATAAATGCTTCATTGTCTTGGGGAATATCTAGAAGAGCCTCATTTTTAAGAGATTTGGGTATTTCTTGAAGGGTATATTTGTACTTCTGAAATACTAGACCTAATTTTTAAGAAATACTTCAATAAGTCATGCAATTAAAGATATTATGTTTGGAATGTAGGAACATTTAATGTAATCCCAAAAAAAAATTGTCCAAAAAACTAATGAACAATATCATATGTGCATCTTCACGTACCATATTAATTTTTAAAATGTAATTTAGAAATATCTAAACATGATTAATAGCCAAAGAAGGATCACCATCAAATTTGGACAACTCATGTAGAAACTTGGATTATGGAAATTTAGGTATTGTGGAACATAAAGGACATCCAAAACAAGGTATAATACATGCAAGTTCTAAGAATCCATTTTCTATCCCATTAAGTTTCTTGAATAAAATATAAGAATCCATTTTCTATTCCAATAAATTTCTTGAATAAAATATCGTGGAGCCACTAGGGTGATTCTTAAATTCATTTTAAAGCATGCTTGTTTCACCCTGCATGCATATTATCTTTTAAATATGTATGAGGGAAAATGACTTTGTTTCTTCAATGAAGCGACTAGATAATCACAGTATAGAAATTTTTGATATCTAGGTGAAAGCATGAAGATGTGTTACACTTTTGGGCCAAATGTGGCAATGAAATTTCAAGGTTTTCCTGTTTTATCGAACTACATCCCTCAAAATTCAGATAAGAATTATGAATTTTGATTCGGAGTAAAAATAAAATATGTGAAGAATTATGTTGTTGTCCTAATGATATTTTTTGTAAAAAAAAATTAGTGTCATATAATCTCTCAATTTTCCATTAAATGCAATATATGTCCTTGCAAATTTTCACAAAACTTAAGAGGTATGTCTGTGTTCATGTAGCATAACTTGGTGTAAAATGTGTATATATATAAGCATGATCTACATGGAGAAAACTACGTTTTTCATATTAATTTTTTTTTGTTATGAAAATTATATTTTTTATTATTTTCTGAACTTGGGAAAGTAATATTTCAATTTCATTTTAGAGACACGTGTCTTCACGTAATATTTTTTCAACTCTTCAAATAAATTGTAAAAGTAAGAGGACTCGTAAACGAAGATAGTGGTATTTTTTGAATTTTTTTCATTGTGTATATTTTACTTATTTTTTTAATTTAACTCCTTTGAAATTTTCCAAACAAATTTAAAGTTTTATGTTTAAAATAAATTAGATGAAAAATATCATATGAATTCGAAAGTGTCAAATTAATATGTCATTGGACAGATGATTCTTTCATGAATCCAATGTGATCAACCTCACCACTTAAGGACAATTTCTACCCTAAATCCTATAGGGTATAAAATGGGGTTGCATAGAAATTTGCAGAAGAGGTGTTGAAACTGTAATTTTTAGGACATCAAGCATTCAATCGAATGCTTTAAATGCTTAATCAAGCACTTAAATTCAAAATTCAAATTCCTTGATCGAGCGTTAAATAAACCATCGATTGAGTGACATACGTGGTTAACTAGTGGCTCGATCGAGCCATTAAAAATCTAACCTGTCAGCACCCTTACAACGTTTCATTAATGTTATTAATGGTGAATGTTACAGCTCAAGGGCTTGATCGACCCATAAATCTCAATCAATCCATTAACTTTGGTTAGAAATTGGCTCAATCGAGTGTTTATTTAAACACTTAATCGAACAATTGTTAAGTGCCTCAACAATGTGATCGAGCGCTTAAAAAATGATCAATTGACCACTTAAAATTGCTCGATTGAGCGCTTAAAAAATGACTAATTGAGCACTTAACATTGATTGATTGACCATATGTTTTCAGCAAAACACAACCTCATTTCGCCAAAAAGTGTAACCCAGCTCCATGCTTTGACCCTGTATTAGTCAAGGGAGAACATTGAATCATATAATTTGGATGTCAAGAAAAAGGATTGAATTCATCATTAGTAATGGTGCCAAATATGTTACAACAAAATCTATCTCCTAGTGTAAAGCTTCATAGGGTAAGCTAGACAATGTGCAACACAAAAGAGTGCTACTACAATCACCTCAATGACCACACGCATCTCTTTTCTATAGGGAAAAATCCAACAAGAGGGAGGCTATCGTAGTAGGGATTACAGATCAATTAGCCCAAGCATCTTAAGCTAAATTCTCCCCAAAGGATTCTCTAATGTAAATCAACGAGATAAAGATATAACAAATTAGGGTTTGAGGTGGATGGAAGAGTAAGTTTTAGATTTGGGTTCAAGGGACTTGTGCATCGGTTTAAAGTCTATTTTTGACATAAAGTGTGACAAATAGGTTTCCCACGCACATCAAATCAACAAAATACTCAAGGCTACTATAAGCTAGGGTTTTAGACTAGTAAATTACAACCAAACAATAGTTTATAACAATAGAAAATTTAGCTTTGAAAATAGTGATTAACGTATGAGAAATAAATGCTAAATTAACGAGTAAATTAAAGACAAAGTTACAAAAAAGGTTTATAGTTAATAAGGTATATAACGACAAGTAAATCCTTGACATTAGCTCTATAAATTGGCTAATTAATACATGAAAATTTTCAAATTTCCTTCTTTAATGCACTATTAAACAATCTCCACCCATAGGGAATACATCAACAAGTCATTAAATGTTGAAAATATAAAAAATTTCTACATTTAACTCTAATTTACCATAAAATAAAAAGAATAATATTTTTTATATTTTAAAACATTTTCACAAGTGAGATATGCTAGTGCCTTTTCAATCTAGGGCATATGGAGTCTATGATACAAGAAATTAGGAATTCTTTCGAGTTATCCTAAATACAAACAAACTAGGGTAATTAAAATAACTTACACTAGAGATTGAGATTTAGGTTCTCAATTTTGTAGATGATTAACTGAAATAAAGACTTATATGTATTCCTCAAATATTTGGAGGCAAGGTTTAACTCAACAAGCCATAATGAAACAAACATCAAATAAACTAAATTAGCACAATAACACTAATATTGTGGAATACAATACTAATATAAAGAAAATATACTAATTTAATTCACCATGCAACATCTAATATCCACCATAAGCATCCATGGAGAGAAATGGCATCACATCACAAATACACCCAAGAAATTCATTCAACTAGGCTGGATATTATCTAAGAAAGAGAAATAAATAATTAGGATAATTTATAGTTCAAGTGTGATAACTATCCAAGAGGTAAATCTATCCTCTACTTATAGGATAACATCTAGGTCAATTTATCCTCAACCTAGCTTAAAATCTATAAAAAAATGCTAATTCTATGATACAAGTTTGATAGGTCATCAAGCCAACCCTAAAAGATAGCCAAAATAATGAAACGACATGGAAATAAGCTTCAATTAACCCACACGTGTAAGTGTAAAAGCCTCTAAGGGAGCTATCATCTCCTAAAATGCATGACTCACCATGAAAAGGTGTAAGGGATGACTCAATGGGTTTGTCTTATCCGATAAGTCATGTCTCGTAATCAACATGGTGGCTCATCATCATAGAACACCCTATCAAGACAAATTTCATCCTCTACAAAGTCTACATCATCATGAAGTGTATCATAAATTTGATTTCATCATGCGAAGACATTATGTTTGTAGGATGAAAGCTATTAAATCCCCTTTAGTAGGATACCAAGTCATCAGCATCATAATCATCGCCAATAGAATATCAACATCCATTTAGAAGGTAGAATCTCAACTTTGGTGTATCTACTCATTTCCCAAGCACAGCTAACCTCCAAACAATGTCCTATACTATATCACCAATGTCCAAGGTCCTCATGCTAAAGGAATGTCTCATCAATTTCACCAAATAGTCCTCAAGGTCAATGTCCCTCAAAATGTGCCCAATGTCCTCTATTAAGGTGATTATATGTATCATCATCAAACTGGTTTGATATCATCTATGAATAATTGGAGAAGTATCATATCTTCCCTCAAGGGATCCTTACTACACTTGTAAGAATGATCTAATCCATATTCAAATAATAAGGTGTGATCAACATCATGGGTAGAAGAACCGTAGGAGTATCAAGGTGGACCATATTTAATGTCAAAACCATTAATACATTTCACATAACTTTCATCTTCAAATGTCTAAGTAACTTACAATTGTGCACAAGTTATAATACTTGTGTATAGGAGTGTTATCACGTGATCCTATTAAGTGTTTCCTTCCCTTAATGGAAGGACAATTCCTAGGCCAACCCTTTCAAATAATAGGCGGATGTGATAAGTGTTACGACTTGTGGTTTACTTCATGAAATGTGTCATAATCTTTTACTTGGTTATGTAAAAAATGTTTCCATGAGTTCCTTTGTACAAGGATTTCTTACCTACTTGATTTACCTTCCCCTACCTTTGTTTTTCTAAGCCCCCATATTTACCTTTTTCTTTCCTGATATGTCTTGTTTAACATGCTTTATTGATTTATGGTGTAAAAATGATGACATAATCCCCTTTTAATGATGAAAAGTTTATCGCTTCATCAAGGTCAACATGTGCTTTAACAATTTTCTTTACTTTGATAAGCATGATATGTATTGATACTCTTGGGGACAAGTGGCTACATAAGAGAGGGAGAGATCATGTTATAAATGGATTTTGACTACTTTGCATCCCTTGGAAAAGATTTTTCTTTATGATTTCCTATTCTTATAGCTAGATCAACATTAGGTATTTCCAATCGTTTGTTCTCATATTACAAAGGCAATAAGGAACCAATATGAGTTACTGACAACAAACAATCAAAATGTGGGATAACAAAATGAAGGAAATGATGATAAATGTTAAGTGTGAAGAGCATCCAATGCTACCATCATCAAAGGAACCTACTTGTGCTCCCCATAGATAGTAAGGAAACACCTTAAGGAAGGTCACATTGGACTAAAGCCATAAGATAACCACCAAGGTGAAATAAGGGAACAAGTACACAAGTGATAATGATCCATAATCCAATCTCAACATGTAATCCACACTAGATAAATGCATCAAACATCAAACGAAAGCACTTGAATGCAAGAATGATTAACGTACCTCAAAATATATGGCCCGCATTTATTTGGTAAGTAGGTTGGAAAAAATATTGTAGTGACTTGAGAATGGGGGAAATAAATCTAAGTATATGTTGATCATGGTAGTGGTTGTTGGCTAGAAATCTACATCATAGGAGAAACATTTTCTCCTAAGGTTACCCATGCAAGTGGATGGGTAACATATCCAACTAGGAAGTTCATTCCCATGCTAATGAGCCCACCACACTGAGTGTGTTGATCAATATAAAAGTTCTGAGAGTGCAATGGTAGTCTACCATCATGCACATTATGTAATGACAAGAATTCCCCAACTCTAGTTCTCACAATTTTAAAGTGGGTGAAGAATTATAATTTGCGTATTCATAAATGACATGTCTAATGCAACATGTTTATGTCAATCCTCTAAGATTTTGTTCTAGTCTCACCTCATAGAATCATAACTAACTTCATGCCACAATTGATAGAGTTATTTCTTGTTATTTATGTGGCCAATTAAATGAATTGTGATACATTTTTAGATACTATGTTGTAGAATCTCTATTTATTCATAGATTGGATTTATTCTATGTTAAATTTTTTTATTAGTACAACTATATAAATTAAATAATTGGTAAGGGTAGACATGAATCAATGGATAATATGAATAAAAAAAATCACATACATCTAGAGTTGCTAAAAAATTAATCTAACTAAACAAAGAAATTGAAAGAGCATATATGGTGCACAAATTACTCACAAATCAATTTGTATTATTCATCTCAAAACCAAATTACAAGCCACATAAATAGTGCTCATGAGATCCAACAAATTTCAAACAAGGAGAATATTGTTGAGAAAATATCTCAACAAAATTCCAACAACCAACAACCCAATCCTACCTATATACTAATGTAAGCATTATTCCAATTCCCCCATTTAATGGGCACATCTAATCATTACAAATATTAATATAAAAATAACAAATTACAATTGACATGTCAATCTGTCTTACCTGTCTTCCTCGGAACTTATCCGAAGTCTATGGAGAATGCTCTTTTCACCACGACAATATTTAAGATTCCCATTCAACTCATTTAAGACATAATCGTCTCTAACCATCTTTGCTGAGATTTGTATAATTGACACTTCTTGATCTCCCAAAGGACAATCTCGATACTAGATTGTATCTAGCATTCAATTATGTAACTTACCTTTCTACACACATGGATCTTATAACATAACCTATAACTGAGACTCTTGAAGCCCCAATCACAACAAGATCCATCAACATGTAACAGAGTCATACACTCAGATTAGCAATAAGTTCTCTCGGTGCCTAAAAACGTTGAAAACCACTAATTTAAATTATATTCCTTTATTCATTAATTAGTTTTAACACAATACCATTGTTGAAACACAAATAAATTTATAATATTTAAATTCTAACTCAGGTTTAGATGAATGCCAGTTTATAAGCATCCAAATAAATATTCTACCATCACTATTACATTTTACCACCATTATTGCAAGGATGATACTTCAAAGCGCAGATTAAAGCCGCCGGCAGAAACGTTGAGAGAGGAAGTGGGCAGCACAAAGCACGATTTTTCCCTTGACAATCTCGAAACCTAACCATCCTAGCGAGCACAGTGCCAACGAAACATTTACTTGGGATCTTCAGAAACTACGTTCCTAGCATTGACGAGAGGCACAAGATCCATATTTCAAACATTGTCAGACATATCAGTGACTTATAAATATCGCAACAATCCCAGTTGGATCGATGCAGACGTCTCAAATTCAACTCTCGTTTATAGGTAAAACTGGAAGTCTTCAATTACATACGGCCTCCTCTTCAACTACGCGCTCTTCCAAATATTCTTCATTCGACAAAATAAGTCAAAATCGAAAAATCAAAGAATGGATAGGCCTTGGAGCTACCATGTAACATGTGCCTATTCTATGTGCACACAATCAATCTTCATATTTTTTTTTTCATCCCCTGGACTCTCCCTCACGGGAGTCAAGCACATATTGGCTGTGATACCAATAATAAATGGGAAGAGTAGATATGATGCACAAAATGGGAAGAGTAGATATGATGCACAAATTATTTATAAATCAATTTGTAGTATTTACGTGAAAATAAAATTACAAGCTATATAAATATAATGCTCATGAGATTTAATACATTCTAAACAAAAATATAGTGCTTATGAGATCCAACACATTCTAAACAAAAGAAAATATTATTGAGAAAATTTCTCAACAAAACTTTTAATCCTACCTATATACTAATGTAACCATTATTCCAAATAGTAAATCATAACTTTATTTTAAATTATTATTAATTGTAAGACTAATTAATATATAAGTGAAACATATGTACATTTTAAAAAGTATGAAAGAATATTTTGAACCATGGAGATTTACCTCCACTTTACCATGGAGATCCTTAATGTGTAAATATGATTTGTTACAATAGCCTGGCTTATCAATACCACATGCCAAAAAAAACCATAAGTCACTTTATACAACGACTTATCAATATCACATGGCCAAAAAAACATAAGCGAGTTCATTCCATGGTTTATCAATAGTGCATGGGCAAAAAACCATATAACTACTTTGAAGATAAATGGCAAACATTGATTTTTGTATACTAGAATATGATTAAATACCTACCATCCACCTAATAATTATTGATAAGTAAATTAAAATTATGGAAGCCTTATTTCAAAATAAATATCTAAAGTAGATGTTATCATAACGTAGTGGTCAAACCAGCAATGAACACAAACAACCATCACTGGGTGTTATCCACTCATCACTGTTATTCAAAAACCACTAGTTAAAAGACATATTTTCTCTCTTACCCAAACAAAAAAACAGTTCTGAAACATATTCAGACCTAAAACTTGCTCTCTATTGTTTTCATAATAATATTATTATTAATTTTAAGAAGGTAAAATTGCTCTCTATTGTTTTCATAATAATATTATTATGAATTTTAAGAAGGTAAAATAAATAATCCATATTGAATGGAGTTACACGGGCTAGTTACCGATATTAATTAGAATTATATGAAACAATTTTGCCATCGCTGCCGAGTATTGCCAACCGTAGAGAGATTATTCATATCACTGGAAAAGAGAGATTATTCATATCACTGGAAAATACATGTTTAGAATAAAAGTAAGATTGATTATCCTGTTTTATGTACTTATAAAGTTAGAAATCTCTTTTCACATGTTTACCCACATTATTTTGATTGTAATTTGAGAAGAGTAAAATCACTTTTCAATTTAAAAAATAAATAAATTAATAATCAATAATATAAAACCCTGCCAAAATCAAATTTCGATTTCAGAGTTTCAGAAATATTTCAGACTCTGGAATAAACATGCCATTGACCCAATTGTTTGGCATTTAAATAAAAAGGAAAGACTAAAGTTTAATCGTCGTAAGCGTAACAGCAGTTTGGTCTTGGTAAAGTGACGAAGGCTTAAAACATCATATATACAGACGAATCACAAAAACATTCTAGAAAAATCTCTCCCTCTGTAATATGTTCATTATATAATGTGCAAAAAAATAAAGGTAAAAGGCAGATGCAGAGTGACAAACTTTATTAAGCCTCCTTGCTTGGTTAAATTAAAGCTGCAACTTGCTTTCCAACTTTTCCATTCAGGAAGCCTTCCTCCAATCTTCTTCAGGGTACCACTTCTATATTCTAAGAGTATTGAGCTTCAATATACTTGAAGCTTTGAAGCTTTTTTCTATGTAGATGGAAATCAACCCCCAAGTAGGACGTTTGGATCATCCCAGAGCTTTTCATCGCAACAGCGGTCACACACTGACGCAGAGTCTTGAAAGCACGACCCGAGAAGCTGTAATGATGTAGACTTCCGTATTCTGGAAGGCACCCACAAATTTCTGCGACACTCTTAACCAAATGAGACGGTCTGAACATTCTTCAAGAGTTTCCATCGCGAGATTCTTCCCCACTCCTCCCGTTCCAACAATCGCGAGATTCTTTCCCACTCCTCCCTTTGTTGGTGTTGGCAAAAGGGTTAATTGTTTCATCGTGTTGTTATTTATTAGATTTTGGAATATGTTTTGAATCTGCAATTGAAGTGAGTATAGTTATACATTCTTGAAATCAACATTACCTTACAAAATAAAATATTTAACCAATCTTCTCAACAACAATAACAAAATATCAATTATTTGATCTTGTTGTTATCTATTATATTTTGGAATGTTTCTTAAATTTACAATTGAAATAAAAATCATTATTCATTCTTCAAATCAACATCATCCTACAAAATAAAATATTTAACCAATTACAACACTCAAAACCTTCTTTTTTCTGTCCATAGTCTTCTAAATATGCAGGAAATATTAGCTCAAGCAATCCTCATTGCTTTTATACCCCAAATTTCTCTAATCCTCGGGAAAAATTGAGGTTGCCCGCCATTATTGTGGGGAGTTTTATCGGCTACAAACTAGCTTGGGATTAAAAGACTGCAGGTATATGGTGATGCCAACAGCATAATTGATTAATTATTGGGTGAAGGAGCATATTTTGTTTCACTTACTTATTTTATCTAATTAGATTAATCACATAAAAGAATTGGTAAGGTTTTTCCAGTTCATCCAATTTAAACATGTGTACAGAGAACAGAATATAACCCCAGACCTTCTGTCCAAAAAAAATATAAAAATGATACTCGAGATTTCTTATGCAATTTTCGATAATCATATGAAAATAAAAAATGCCAGTATGATTTTTATATAAAGAAAATCTGCATTTTTCTTATGAAATCATACTAAACCAAGGATAGCAGTGTCACTTTTTTGTTACAAAACTCCGAGTTTTCTTTTTAGATAAAAAAGGGAGTTAATCTAAAAAAAGGGAGTTGAATTCTGTTGTTTTGAAGAATAGAGAAAAGCCCAAAAAGACAGTAATACAAGCCTTTTTTTAGAAGCGCATGGTTTAAGCGCATGGTTTTTATGAAATCATACTAAGCTATGTTAGCAGAAACGAGAAACGAGAAATGGTAAACGAAACGAGAAACGATAATGAGACGAGAAAAACAGAGTTTTGAGGTTTCGCATTCGAGAAACGAGGAGAGAGAGAAAACATTAAAATTTCTTTAAAAACTCATTTACTAAAATACCAAGTATTCCAAACCCATCTTTCTTCCTATCAATTTTATTATGTTAACAAAAATTCAACAATAAAGTATTGACTTTTAATACTCAACAAAACAAAACACCAACAACAAATTAACAATTTAGTGAAAGTAACTAAATACCTAGAAATGTCATCTTCCCTTTTAAGTATATGTTGAGTGGGGATTGCTCTCTGTTGGGAACCATAGATTTGTGTATATAGGTGGATAGATGGGGAAAAATCTGTGATCAGCTTGTACAGAGGATTGTTGGTTATAATAAGTAAAAATCTAGGTTATAGAATGACCATCTGATTCATTACAGAAAATTGTTGGGGTTAAATTCTTAATTTTCTTCCATTCAGAGACATACCTATTGGACCGTCAATGATTTTATTCCATAATTATCTAACATAATTAATAGGGCCCAACTAAGATTTTGTCCTTAGATAGACATCAGATTTGCAGGTGTCACGGATTTGCAAGTTTCAGAGTTTCAATTCATGATCTATACAGAGCCAAACTAAAGATATTAAACTTTTGACCTTACAAATAAAAACCATATTATTACTTCAATCATTGAAAAATTATTCATCCTAAATTGTTCCTCTAAACTGGGCAACTGGAAAATGAAACTAGTTGTCTTTCTGCAAGCCGTGCATTTTGCGCAATGCTTTTTTGGGACGAGAGTTAACCGGAGTTTCTAAGATGTAACCGAGGACAAACAGGTGATGACTAAACCTTTGGCATAAAACTGTTGTAAGAAAAATGATCCATTTCAGAACGACGTTGGGAACGGCTTTTTCCGTACCGTCTCGTTTCTAATGCGTTTTTCTGCAGAAACGGTGGTCGTCGTCGCGTTAGCAGTGTCACTTTTTTGTTACATAACTCTGAGTTTTCTTTTTAGATAAATAAAGCGAGTTCAATTCTGTTTTTGGAAGAATAGAGAAAAGCCAAAAAAGACAGTAATAGAAGCTGTTGCAGAAGCGCATGGAGATCAGGCAGACATGTCTGCATAAATGACGGACAATAGATAGGATATAAAAAGTCTGGATTAAATGGTTGCTTATATGTATTTCGGATGGGTAGATGATCTCTATGGAAAAATAGATCTATGATAATGTATTTCCTCTTTTATTTATATAATAATAAGGATAAGAAGTGGTTTTTTACTCCTGGAAAAAAAAAGTGTCCTAAATAGGCATAAATACTTGCACACGGACCTGGGAAGAAGACGGAGGCAAGATACCTGAGATTCCAAATCAACGTTGCAGGCTTATTCTCGATCCTTTAATCCTCAGCGACCAAGCATGAACCTAAGATATATTTTGCAAAAGCTTCTACCATGTAAGTTCCTCTTTCATGTGTTCCTGCGTTTCCTACTCTTCACTAGAATGTAATGCCTGCTGCTCAGACACTCAGAAGACTGTTATGCCGACAGATCATTGATCACTTTACCTGCTGCTGGGGCACTCACAAGCTTCTTACGCCCATAGATCATGAATCACTTTACCTTTCGCTTTAAATGGAATAACAGAACCTTTCAACTTTATTCTGTAGAGGCCTTATCCTTTGAACGTAAATTGGATTCCAATTTCTTTCACTTTGCTTTCCGAAAAATATTCGGAAGAAAAAGAAAAGAGAATATATTTTAAATGCATTAATTATAATTTTTATTTTTCAGCTCGGTTTTTTAATATTTATTAATATATATAATATTTATTTTTAAGGTGATGGCCAAGCTAAACATAAAATTGGTGTATGAGACTTCCTTGTTTGTGGCATAAGGGACTCATTTCCCCACAACGATTTTGACTGTTAAGTCTATAAAATCATACATAGTCTACCCCTCTGGTTTTAAAATTGTGAAAGAAATACATACTCTTAACCATTAACTCACTCAAGCTATAAATTTTACATTAAATTTTAGCATTTTCTAAAAAACTATTACATTATTTTTAAAATAAAACAAATACATTTTTCTGTCACTGTTGATATTTCTTATATTTCTTACCCACCTGATTAGCTACATATTTAATATATTAGTTTTTCAATATCAACTCTATATTTATTTGCACGTTTAAATTATGAGAGAACTCACCATGCTGTCTTACCAATAGCAGAAGAAGTTATTATAATACCACATCACAATTTAGAGCAGAAATGACACACAAGTCAACTCTGTATTCTATATTTTTGCACATTTAAATAATGAGGGAACTCACCATGCTATTTACCAATAGCTCAAGAAGTTATAATAATACGACATCACAATTTAGAGGGGAAATGACACACTAGTCTAGTGTGATAATCAAATTCAACTAAAAATATCCTAAATATTTATATACGTTAAAATGAATATAATTTCAAAGAAGAAACAACCATGGTTATACGATATTTTAGATCAACTACTTCAAACAATCATGTTGAAATACATTTTTATGTATTATGCAATATTATAAATCAACTTCAAATAATTTTAGATATCTTGTTAATATATAGAGTGTAATTTAATCACGAAGAAAAATCACACAATAATGATAAAATTTAACTTAAAATATTTTAAGTATTAATCATCAATTTTGACTAATTTTATGTAGATTAAAATCAATATAATTTCAAAGAAGAAAAATAAATAATTATATTCATTCATGATATTTTAGAGTAACTAATTATTCATGATATTTTAGGTTAGTTATTAAAGACTAGTTCAGTGAATGACTTTGTAATATATAAATATTATAATAAATTAATTTAACTTTATATTTATATATTTATATATATGATGATGGTGGTTAATGTCCACTGAAACCAAATTTTAATTTATCTGACTTAAAAAAATTTATAACAATTATCAAGTATATATATACTTATTGCTAGAAACTTTTTAAAAAGAAAATTCAAAATTCATATTATTTATAATAATAACAATTTTTTTATTATATATAGTTTTCTTAATAATAATTAAAGATTTCATTCAAAAATTTTGTTGTTTAAATTTCTTAATTGATAAATTCAAATTTATATTAATACAGATCTTATATAATTTATAATGTTATTTCATGTTATTTGTAGGATTTTAAAAATTGAAATTTAATATAAAATTGTATTTTATAAAATGATTGAATACAATATTTTTAAGCGATATAATTTTATATTATTATTTTATTAATAATAAATAATATTGTTTAACAACCAATAATTATTTAAATAACTTTTGTGTTTAAAATCAGGAATTCACGGGCTGGCTTCCTAACCACCTTCCCTTCATGAATCTATGGTTCTTAGGCACTAGCGCTCTTGTTCGGGACGAGCTGAATGAACCCGGCCAGCCAGAGCGGTTGGACATTGCTATTACATAAATAAAAAATATATATTTTATTTTAGTAGCGATTTTATAAGAAAAAAGAATTGTCTTAAGTGTTATAAATTTATTAAAGTTCAATTTATCATAGTATGTGAGGATCAAGTATTGGCGTAAATTTTCTTAATATATATTTTATTTAAATTTAAATTTATTTTGCTATATTCATTGTAAATTCAAAGTGTTTTTTTGTTCTTTCTAAAATATTAATTTAATTGGAATGTTTTAATGAGATTTATTTTAATTTTCGATTTATCATGTGTTCAAGTGAGATCATATATTTTCGTTGTAAATTTCAATGCTTTGTATTAATTAAGGAATCTGAAATACATAGATAGGCTAATGCTAGTAGAGAGAGTTCCAACTGAGGACCTTGACCCCTGCTAGATATATCAACTTGAAACTAAGGGAATGAATAATGAAATTAATAAAATAATTCCCACTTAGGTTTACATACTTTCGGATTAAGTATCATTGATAACCAAACAAAGGCTCCACATATAAGAAAATTATGCATGTGGCGTTTGTATTCATATTTAGTTAAAAACCACAGGAAAACAACCTCCAAGGTGAAACTAGAAGACTCCATGTTTTGTGAAGAGCACTCTGATGTCAACTCGCCAAAATCAAATATCATCCCCAAATTCCTATGCTGCAAGAGTCCAGGGAACGCACAAGACCCACCAAAATGATAATCACAACGAACGGGAAGAAACCACAACCACAACAAAATCCAGGACCACGACTGTATATGTCATAGTAATCCCAAAGGAGAATTCCCACACAGGGCTAGATTGGAACATGATATCAGAGATTAAGGGAGTAGACCAAACCGTCTCCCCCTCCACCCACCTTCACTAGCAACCATCAGATGAAGATACATTTGTCGGAGCATGTCGACTTGAGCTAGGTGGTTAACCAAGGTCTCCTTCTTCTGATTCACAAGGAATATAGCTCTCTACATGCCTTATGCGGGCATCAATCCCATCAATGCAAAAGCTTAGATTCGTCAACATCCTTTTGACATCTTCAAAAGATTCAAATATGTTGTACTTTTCAATTTGTTTGTCTTTGAGAACTAAGCCCACCAATGTCTTCATTTTCCAATGAGGAGCTACTAAGTTTAGGTGTTGTTTCTTTCTTCCTCCTAAGTGTCAAGGATTTAGAACCCACCCATCTAGGTCTTCAAGAAATTCCAAATTAGAGAACGACTTCCTCTCTTCTCCCACTTTTGTTTCTAACTCCCTTATCTCCGGATGCACTTCTGGTGGAACTGCGTTTAAATAAGGAACCACCACTTGTGAGCAAACAACCTCACTCCCATCTAACAAATCTGAGAAGCACACCCTCAACCTCTTCTTCTTCTTTACCTCTACCTCAGTGGCATCTTGGAATCATTGGGGGGTTGATTTAATTCTCTTTTGGGATTACCTATTACTAAAAAAGCAATACCCTTTCCCTCTCGACCAAATCAAGGCATCAACACACTAGTTCATCACAATAACCCTAGATAAAATGACTAAATTTAGATAGCAAGCCAACTCAGCAAGCAAGGGCCAACACAAATTCAACAATTGGTTTAAATTCCTCCACCATTTGACCAAAAAAAAAACCACCCCATGACACCTAAACAACTACAACCCAACAACTAGACACTCAAGACGCGATAGCAAAGCCTGATGCAACAGGTTGAGAGCATAAACCACAACAAGACTCGCCTACGAAAACCCAAGACACAACTAAAACAACACAAACCCAAACACTCTAAGACCAAAGACAGAAGAAAAGGAAGACTCACACTCCAGAATCACTTGACAATCTAGGGCTAAAAAATACATGGAATTAGAAGCAAAAGCCTAGAGAATTCTAGAAAAATAACTAACCCAACCTGAGAAAGAATCAAAAAACAAAGGGAGAGAACTTACATGCCCAATTCTTTAACCCACAAAGATAAGAAAAACAATATGTCAACTGGCAGAAAACATGAACCTAGAACGCCACACTTACATGCCAAGAAGAGGCCAACCCCAAAGTACTACTTCTCCTTAAGTAAATCACTAGAAAATTCCGCACCAAGAAAGCTCCCTTACTCCTACGATTAAACAATATGCTCCACTAAACCTCAGCTCTCATATTCACCTCACAAGCTAAATCACCAACTCTACACGCCATGGCCCAAGACCCACTCCAATGTTTTAACTGCGTGCTCATGAAAGCGAGTCTAATGTGTGTATTACCCCATGGTAATGGGAACTACAATCCATATCCCGTCTTTTATACATTAACACGCCCATGGAGGGAAGTGAGATCATATCTTTTAATATAAAAAAGTATTTCCTCAAATTTTATCAAAACAATATCCTCACTAATAAAAGTACTCCCATCTCTTTACATATTGAAATGTTTTAACATATAATAACCAAAATTGAAACTTTTTCTTTTATTAATATATTTTTTTAATATCATATTTTTAGTTATGTGTAAATTTGTTTTAGGAATATTGCAATATTTTCTTTCAGTGAATATAGAATTTTTTACATAATTTCAGCATTTCTAAATTTATACTAATATGGAAGAAATTGCACATCCTCTTATATTAAAATGTAGAAAATATACCTAATAGTTAAAAAATACTAATTACAAATATTAAATCGTTATGAAAATGTAAATTTAAAAAATCTATCCATAATCAAAATTATTAATCTTGTTCTATTAAATATATTGATTATATCTTCTATATGATTAATTTCAAATTCTTATATATAGGGTCATTTCTTTTGAAGGGCTTCTAAGTCTACTTATAAGGTTTGCACTACTATATGATAAAATTTGAAATGATATTAACGGTAATAGAGATGGATATTGTAATATTTTATTTTGGTTAATATTTTATATGTTCTTAAATTTTATATTTTAATTTAGTTTTGAATACAGAAAGAATTATACGATGTTATATTAATATCATTTGTTCAAAAAACTATAATTTATTTTGATATGATATTTTTTTAAAATTAATCAATTTAATTGAAAAATAAAAAAACATACGATAAATCTTAATCTTTAATAAAAATTAAATCTCTACCATCATCTTAACCTTTAATGAAAATTAAATCTCTACCATCATCTTAACCTTTAATGAAAATGAAATCTTTACCGTAAATGATTAAATTAAAATCTTAAATATTTAATTCCAAAATAAATATAAATAAACCTATAAACATAATTATATATTTAATTAATATAAACCTTATTTATTTTTTACTTCCTTCAATTTTATTATATATTTTCAATATAATGAAAATAAAACTTATTCACATTCGCATTGTCACTCTCCTCACACCATGTCAACGAAACTCTGCTCTTATAACAAAAAGTCAGATTACATTTAATGAAACTTTCTCTTATAAAAAAATTTAGGTATTCACATCTAAAAGAGCTAGAATTCAGGGGAAAACATCAATTGAATATTTACATCTCTTCTCATTACAATGTTCTTCACTTGTTAATGGTATCCCCAAATATATAACTCACATTCTTTTTATTCCATAGGACGTCATTAAGGAGGTGACAATTGAAGTTTGTAAAGAATCTTTGGATGATAATATTTATTTTTGGCCAAAGAGATGTTGTACGTAGAGTTTTCGGTTTTTCACATTTTGGGTTGTTCATCCCTTCGTTATTTGCTATCCCTTGCTTCCATTCCCCAGTTCTTTCCGGTTGAAGTTTATTTTTAGAATTTGCATGATAATAAATTTTGAAAATTCTTAAATAACAATTTATTAATCAATTTTGATTTAAAAATAATTGATAAAAACAAATTTAACCATGCAATATGTGAATTTTAAAACTGTGCTAAAATAATAATTTGAAATTTAATAAATAGAAAAACCACAACCATCGCATGTAAATAATAATTTATGAAATCTAAAAAAATTATTAAAATAATAATTTAAAATTTCATAAATATAAAAACCAAACTAATAATTTAGAAATCATTATGGGTATGGAGTATGCCCTAACACTGTTTTTGTTTGGCTAAGAGCTTGTTTTCCTTGGATGTAAGGAAAAGGTTAATTGCCCAAGACTCGCCCAACACCGAGAGGCATCTGGCAAGGGTGAAAGCCTGCTCCCTTATAGACCACCAGCGGGAAAGTCGCCCAAGACCGAGAGGCATCAGGCATAAGTGAAAGCCTGCCCACTTATAGACCACCAACGGGTTATTCCAGGTGGCATGGTTTTCCTTGATTAACAAGAGTGAAAGCGTGCCCCCTTATAGACCACCAGCGAGAAAGTCGCCCAAGACTAAGAGGCATCTGGCAGAAGTGAAAGTCTGCCCCCTTATAGTCCACCAACGGGTTATTCCAGGTGGCATGGTTTTCCTTGATTAACAGTGATGAGTCAGTTTGCATTCTCAATTAATAGTCAAAAATGGTTGTCTTCAATGCTAGTTTGACAACTAAATTATGATAGATTTTCCCACGTGTAAAAAATTAAAAATTGTCACATCCAAATAGTATATATGAAAAATTATATTAAGAAAAAGCCATCACATTGATATACACTAAAAATATACAAGTACTACTATTATTCTAAATTTCATTCAAAATTAATAGTTCTCTTACCTAACGTAAAATTTTGTGCTTAACGTTAATAATTAGCACATCCCAACCATCCTGCAAGTTCATTGCTTAAAAATCCGTAACTTTGGTTGATGTTACGGAAAATCCAAAAAGTAATAGATGATGCTTCGGATGCCATGGCATCAAATAGCATATCTTTTCAGCAGCGATGCCGCATAAATGAGTTACAAAGAAAGAAAACCAAGATATTAGAACAAGAAGAATTATCTTGGAGGCTGAAGAGTAGGGTCATGTGGTTGAGAGAAGGAGACAAAAACACAAAGTTTTTTCATAGATTTGCGAATGCAAGAAGGGAGCGAAATTCTATTTGGAAAATCAGTGATGGAAAGGGGGGTTTCTTGTATTCTCAAGAGGAAATCTCAAGGGAGGCTATGAGGTTTTTTGAAAATCAATATAAGAGAACAGAAGACAGGTCTTTTCGGGATATCCTGTGGGGAATTGAGTTGTATCCTAGGATGTTCAACGACGACATTAATGATCAAATCTTTCAACCTGTTTCTGAGGAGGAATTGCTGAGGACTTTAAAGATCTTTAAAAAGGACAAATGTCCTGGACTGGATGGGTGGTCAATAGAATTCTTTTGTCATTTTTTTGACATTATCAAATCTGACTTGCTTAAAATGGTGGAAGAATCCAGAATGTCGGGCTGCATTAATCAGAAGACAACATCCACCTATATTTCCCTCATTCCTAAAAAAGAAAATGCCTCCTCATTCTCAGATTTCCATCCTATTTCTCTATGCAACATATCATATAAAATTATATCTAAAATTATAGCTGACAGGATCAAAGGAACACTGTCTCTTCACTTATCAAAGAATCAACATGCTTTCTTGCAAGGGAGGAACATCTTAGATGCGGTTGCTACAACTCAAGAAGGTCTTTTTGCCATTCGGGAGAAAAAATGTGATGTTGTCATCCTGAAAATCGATCTCTGCAAAGCCTACGACTGCATGGATTGGGCTTTTATTAGATGTTTATTAGCAAAGGTGGGTTTAAGAGCAAACATGATCAACTGGATCATGGCTTGTGTTGAACAGGTAAATTATGTTGTCATTGTCAATGGAATGCCTACGGCCTTCTTCCTTGCATCTCGTGGCCTCCGACAGGGATGTCCTCTGTCTCCTCTTTTATTCATATTGGCCATGAATTCTCTCAGTCTGCACATAAACAAGGCGGTTGAGGAAAACAGGTGCTCCCCGTTGAAATTATGCCGGAACATCTCTATCTCCCACAATCTGTTTGTCGATGATGTTATTTTGTTCGGCATTTTTTGCAGACTCACTTGGTTGTGCTACTATGATATACTCCACAATTTTCAAAAGGCATCGGGATTACAGGTAAATAGTTCAAAGTCCGTAATATATCACAGTGATATTAATCAGGAAGACCTGGCATGGTTGTCGGTTTTGTTTGGTTATGAAGTGCAATCCATTAGCTTGGGTATCAAATACCTGGGTTTCATGTTAAAGACTCATTGTTACTCTAGATCTGATTGGCTGTGGATTCCCGAGCGATATTTCAAGAAGATTTCGTCGTGGGAATTCAGATGTCTTTCATTGGCTGGGCGAGTTGTTTTGGCACAATCGGTCCTAAATCAATTGGCTGTGTACTGGGCTCACCTCTTTTACCTTCCTTTGAGTATCATCCAATCTATGAACAGACTCACTGCCAATTTCATTTGGGGTGGTCAGACTGGGCGAAGGAAGTATCATCTCTCGAAGCTCTCTTTTATATCTGCTCCAAAAAGCATTGGTGGTTGGGGTCTATTAGACATGAGGTCTTTTGGAAAGGCCCTGCTCTGCAAGTCATTATGGAGGGGCATATATGATCATGGTATATGGAGTTCTATTATTCAGGAAAAATATCTGGGAAGAAAAGATCTTTCCTTTTGGATCAGAAAAGGATGCATTGGCCCTGCTCATGGATCGTCGATTTGGTTGAGTCTGCGCAAAGTTGAGAAATTGTTCCTGAAGAACCTGATATGGCGGTTTCAATCAGGGGATAGGATTCTGGTTGGAAGAGACTCCTTTCTGTGTGGTAAAGAGGAGATTTTCATACCAGACTTTTTGTTGGATTTTTTGCACAGGAAGGGCATTTTTTTTGGGATGGTCTGATTAGCAGTTGGCAAGGCCCTTTTCCTATCTGGTGTGAGGCTGAATGTCTGAATATGCCAGTGGATATTGCTTTATCATGGGATCATATTAAATCAAAGCTCAGAAATGGTGGGATTTTTCGAACAACTAAACATTACTACCTCATATGGTGGAACCCTGATGGGTTGGAATCCATCAATGTTCGGGATATATATCATCTTTTGATTTCTGATAGTCGGCAACAAAGTATCTCTTCTTTCCCAAGCATTTTCTGGAAAACGGGATGCCAGTCTAAAATGGTTTTCTTTTCCTGGCTGACAGTTCACAATAAAATTCTTACACGGGAGAATTTAAAAAAGCGTGGTTAGCTGGGTCCAGGTTTATGTCCCTTATGCAGTTCTGCGAAGGAGGACAACTCTCACCTTTTTTTACTCTGTAAGGAATCTCAGATTATTTGGTTGCTCTTGGAAAAGTTTTATGGGTTTCAGTTCGATCCTCCCTCGTCGATCATGGATGCTCTTATATGTTGTAGTAAGAAAATTGTTTCTTGGAGATCCATTTTTATCATTACACTTTGGTGTATCTGGAGGTGGCGGAATGATTTTATCTTCAAAAATAAAAGATCTCCGTTGCTGGATATTTTCTTCAACATATGTGTGCTTTATGAGGATATTCCGTTACCCTCCCCTATGATAAAGGAGTCTCAGGATATAAAATCTCAAAAGATGCCTTCCTCTCTGCCCAGGGCTTTTTTTGATGGGGCCGAACAGAACGGCATTTGTGGCTGTGGTTTTCATATAGTGACTGATGAAGACAGTTCTTTCTCCATTCATTGGAATGGGGGAAGAGGTACAAACATGATGGCCGAAGCGATGGCTCTCACTGGACTCTTGAGTTTTTGTCTCTTTTTAGATCTCCATGATGTCTCAATATATGGTGACTCTCAAGTCTTGGTCAATTTCGTTGCCGGAAAAAACACTATCTCCAAGGCACATCTCGCTGGCTGGCTCGATTGGATCAGGTTTTATGGACCTCCTTAATCGATGGCTCTATAAAATACATTCACAAGGAGCTAAACCAAGAATTTGACCGTCTCTCAAAAAAATGCCTTCACGATGATCCGAGTTTGTGGCACTTACAGGTTTCCTCAGATGGCAAATATTTTTTCATACAAGACTTTTTCCCTCCCTACTTCTAGTTTTCAATGCTCATACTTTCTATCTGTTTTTTTCTGTTGCGCTATCTGTTTTCAATTGCAAGGGACTATGATCTATTACGTTATGTGTTTTTGGTTATTGAACAGGTATTTCCACATCACTATGATCTATTTTGGGTATGGCAGTCAGTAGTTTTTCTCTTTATCCTATCGGATGGAGATCTTTTTCACTGATCTAGTTTTTGTATTTTGGTCATTATCCGATATATGCCGATTTTTTTCTATATGCTCAAAATGCTCTATCGGCCATGGCATAATCTGATATATCGGAGATATGTTTTGTTTCTCTCATTGATGAACAGTTGCTATGTCACAACAACATATGTATCCTGGCTGAATGTACCATGCAGACTCTTTTATATCTCTTATATAAATAATATTATGCTTTTTCTGCCCTGAAAAAATAATAATTAAACATATGGTGGATTTTAGCTTCTTTTTTTCCTAACCGTTGGATTTGGTGAAGTGCATTCATCTTTATTTTCATGAACCATGGATGTTAATGATAAAGGAGAGTTTTTGTTTCATTTTGTGGACTCTTCATCCTTTCAAAGAACCATTAAAATATCAAGTTTCCGGGTAGTCCATTAACATTACACATAGAAAAGAGATGGTTAATAATGATAGAGTTGTGTAATTCAAATGGGTGAAGTTTTCTTAAAAATCATTGGATCCAACCCATAGAAAGCCACCTAATCGATATACAAGAAGCGAGTTGCACGGTTCTATAAGTCTAAACATTCTAAAATCAAAATTAAAGTATTAGTGCATCTAAAATTGGATAGAAGAGATGAATTCCAAAAAAAGAGTTATTGAGAAGTTATCAATAGATCATAGAGTAAATGATGTGGAGAGACAACATTATCTGGATTGCATAAATATAGTATTTTTCAACCATATGGATGTTTTTCGAGTGGAAAAAGTGGAGGAATCAACTGATAGGACCATCTATATTTGAGGGTCCCACTTTGGGAAATCAAGGTCTAAAACCTTCGAGAAGTAATTTGAGGCATCAAAAGGAAAATTTTGGGGGTAATACTTTTCCACTTAAGAAAAACACCCCTAACACTATTCTACATAGATATATTTCCAAATGTGGAAGGATTGCTTCAAATTTTGAAGTCTATATGCAAAAGTTATGCCACTCGAAAGTTGAACTTCCTGTTTTGACCCCCATGATTTGAGAGGTTGTCAAGTTAGGCCCCATTATTCATGGAAAAAGGGCTAGTAACATGATCATGATGAATAAGACTCTATAAGGGTTGAAATTGTATCTCTAGTTAAGAGTTGATGGAATCAAACTTAAACCCTAACAGGCTATCGAACTTTGTTATAACCAAAACACTATGAGGAAAAAGGGGTTCCATTCTGTTCAACCGCATTTTGTTGCATATATGATAAAAGTAGTTGCGAGTGGATAGGGAGAGAGAGAAAATATAGGGTTTGGCACTATAGCAGTGCATAGCCCACATGCCTCACTTCTTTATACTTGCATCATTTCCATTCAAAGAAAGTGAGAGTAGAGAAACCTCACCTTCCAATTTGGTTTTCTCCTAAATGAGTTTACCAGGTCATACCTTGTGTTAGTATGGTTGTGAGTGATTATAATTTTGTTTTCTCTCCTATTTTTTGTATTTTCTAAATACATGCATAAAAAAGTATTTTAATAAATCCAAAATTGTAAGGAAAATAACTCTCATAATATAGGTTTCATATTTTCAATATAAATTTATCAAATCTATTGTGACTAATTGTTTAGTGGAATATCCACAAGAGTTTATGGATCATATTGAAATCATAGGAGGTTTCCTTGGATATATTGTGGGAAGTTTCAAGCTCGGATCCAGATAAGCTAAGCTAAAAGTCATAAAACCCCATCAATGGTCGACAAATTTGTTAATAATCCACAAGATCCCACAAAGCAAAGCTGTTCATCAATAAAAGCATAGGTTGCAAATATAAATCGTAATTGGAGCCTCCTTATGGAGGCCATGACCAAAAACTTATATTGTTTGAAGAAGATGGAGGTTTTAATGTGGAGGTCAAATGATAGGGGAAATCGAAAAATGAAGAAGAACTCTACAGATAAACTAAGAAAGAACCCAAAAAGGAAAAACCTAGTTCTATTACCATGAATCATTCACAATCCCTATTCAAAATAAAAGCAAAGGTTGGCATCAAGACATATTAAGGTGAGATCATATTACTAATGCTAAATCATTGGTTGGAACAATTTGAAGTTTATTTTAGTAGTTATCATATAGAGGAAGCATTAGGGGAATTTTAGGTCTAAATGGGCCTCCTAAGGAAATTATGAAATAATAGTGGAAATTATAAAATAATAGTGGAAATAATAAAATAATATTAGATTACATCATCAAATTTTAGAGGGAAAAAAAGAAAAACTACTTTTTTCAACTCGTATTTTCAACTTTTCTCCCTATGGGTTTACTCAAATTTTGAGTGGAAACATTTGTTGGATGAAAACTTTGATTCCTCATCCAAGGAGTACCCATGTTGCATACTTTTGATGGACCCTACTACATGACAAATGATAAATACATGAAAAACATTATTGCAATCACGTTTTTTCATGTATTTCTCATTTTTTGTGTAGCAGGGTCCATCGAAAGTATGCAACATATGTACTCCTCAAATGAGGACTTAAAGTTTGCATCCAATGAGTACTCCCACTCAAAATTTGAGTAAAGCCTTAATGTGATAAGTTGAAAATACGAGTTGAAAAAATATTTTTTTTATTCTTTATTTTTTTATCTTTTTAATTTTTTCCTCCAAAAATGGTGAATCACCCCCTATGATAGACATCACCATATTAAATCCTATTGGTTCTTATAAAGTTTATTTTTGCTGCACATTTTTCTTAAGAGGGCCATTTTAGACCTCACATTCCCTTGATGAATATGATATTTCATTTGCTTAGTTGAAATTAAAGGGCCATGATTTGACTTAGTGGAAAAGCCACATGAAGAACCTAAGGTTAGAGGGAGATCCTCCAATGACTAGGTGGAGGATTTCAAAATTCTCATAAAGTCACAATTTTACCTTATTGGGTATGAGGAGGACCAATAGATCCAATGGCATCACTTCAAGGAGAAGAATATGTAGAGTGTATCGGGGTACACCATGAAATTTAAAAATATTACCATAATGTTGGGTATTTCCCCAAAGAACCGAGAAATACTCCACAAATGTTTGGGGGGTCTACATAGCCATCTCCAAAATCAAGTGATGTTGTTCAAACCTATATATGTTGATGAGGTTTTCGTACCAGAACAATACCTAGATAACATAAGCCAGAAGAAATGGAAATACAGCCTATTGAAGTAGAAGGAGCACTTGGATGCTTCTAAGGGGGGGAAGAAGAAGCAGAAAGGGGGAAAAGATAAAAAGGAAATAACCACAACACACTTGTGAAAAGATCCCAACAACCACTACAACCATTATAATATTCATGGTCGTACATAGGATAAGTGTTGCAAGTTGCATCTACAACTCAACTCAAAGAATAGAAAGAAATATGATAAGAAGAAAAATCTCAAGGCCATTGATTTGAGTAACCAAGTGGAAAGAATTTCATATGTGGATGACAAGATTGTTTGCACATCAGTGCAGAAGGGGGTGAATCTAAAAAGCCTTCAACAATAGGAAGAGAACAAAATGACTAGACTCTTTCATATGAAGATATATGTCAAGAAGATAAAAATTGATGCTCTATTTGACTCTGGATCACAAGTGAATCTCAATGTAGCATTGCTGGTCAAAAAATTATGATTGGATGTTCATAATCATTTAGACCCATATCCACTAATATGGGTAAATAAGGATGCAAAAATAATGGTAACCAAATAATGCAAAATCATATTTACTATCAATGTTGATTTTATTAACAAAGTAGAACTAGTTGTAGTTCTCCTTAATATATGTGGAGTGGTTTTTGGAAGTCCCTGTATGTACATGAAGGATGCAATTGTCATGCAAAGATCCAACCAATACTTCCTCATCGAAGTCAAAAAATCCTTCACCATAAACATGCACAAGGGAGAGTCCAAAGTTTTCTTGTAAGTTCCAACCAAGCCAAGAAATGGATTAGTTATAACAAGAAGTATGTTTTACTATCTTTAAGAGAAACTGAGTCTGTAGAAGTGAGAGAAAATTCATCCCTGGAGGGGTGTGCTAAGGAAAAAAAAAATAATTTAAAGAGTTGTTGCAGGTATATAGGGCTATGTTTTAGGATCCTAAAGGGATATCACCTAAGATGGAAGTAGAACATAAGATCTAACTATTTCTAGACTATTTGTTTCCAAACATTGGGTTGTACAGGAAGTCTATCACTAAAACAAGTGAGATGAAGGAACAATGGAAACAAGTATGAGAACAAGGTGTTATTCAAGCAAGTACCTCATCATGTGGATCACCCATCGTCATTGTGCCAAATAAGGATAATAACTCGTAGATGTGCATTTATTATAGGGCGTTAAAAAAATTATGCTCAAGAACATGTACCCTCTACCTAGGATAGTTGATCTACTTAATTAGTTGCAAGAAGTGAATTACTTCACCAATCTAGAATTTAATTCAGGATATCACTTGGTTCGGGAAAGAAAATAAGATACCTAGAAGACCACCTTCAAAATCAGGCAAACTTTATATATGGGTGGTTAGTCATGCCATTTATCCTATGCAATGCACCTACTAAATTTATGAGGTTAATGAATGATATATTCTTCCCTTTTATAAACTCATTCGTTATTATCTATTTAGATCACATAAAGGTATATAATGCTACCTAGGAGGAGCACATATCACATTTTATGTAAGTTCTAGATACATTAAAGGAGCACCAATTTCTAGAAAATATCAATAAGTGTGAGACTACATAGCAATGTTTGGTGTATCTGGTATATTTGATAGGCTAGGGATAGTTGAAGACAAATATTACTAAGATGTAGGTTTTATATGGAATTTTCATCTACGGATAAACACATTTTCCCTAGGTGGGTGACTACACCTAGAACAACAGAAAGAAAGCAGTTTAACCTTTTCTTATAGAAGATAGATGAGATGGAGGAACTTACTTGTAGTCTTTCACTTCCTAGATCTCTTTTGAATCGCTCCCATCACTCCCACTTGATCTAAATCCACTCAAAAGGTACCTGTATCAAGAGAAGCAGAAACAAGAAACGACATACATGATCTATCTACTATAAAACAATGGAATCGAAGACATTGAAACACATAATCATCACAGATATGAACAATCATATGAGAAAAGGAATAATCTTTTTATTAATGTAGAAGGGAGAGTATCACCCAATACAGTTCGATCCTATGCCACTCCTCCATCTTCATTCCAACCCTCACCACATCAAAAGCACACTACTCCAACAGCATAACATTGCTCAACATGAACCAATTCTCAAACCAATAGAATTTCCTTACAAACTTCAAATTCTAACCACTTGATCACTATTATGAGTGCTCAATTTATAGGAAATGGAGGTGGGTTTTTCATAAATGAGGGTATTGAATGGCCTTCCAAACTTGGAGTTAGTTTCCATGGAGAAAGGGATGAGAGGATAGGAGGTTAATGGATCCTTAGCCTATCTGATTTCGAGCTCATAGAAGGAGATAAGAGATTGGATCCTTCTAGAATCATCTAGAATCAAGGAATTTGCATCTACGGATAAACACATTTTCCCTAGGTGGGTGACTACACCTAGAACAAAAGAAAGAAAGTAGTTTAACCTTTTCTTATAGAAGATAGATGAGATGAAGGAACTTACTTGTAGTCTTTCGCTTCCTAGATCTCTTTTGAATCGCTCCCATCACTCCCACTTCAATGAAATCCGCTCAAAAGGTACCTGTATCAAGAGAAACATAAACAAGAAATGACATAGATGATCTATCTACTATAAAACAATGGAATCGAAGACATTGAAACACATAATCATCACATATATGAACAATCATATGAGAAAAGGAATAAGCTTTTTATTAATGTAGAAGGGAGAGTATCACCCGATACAGTTCGATCCTGTGCCACTCCTCCATCTTCATTCCAACCCTCACCATATCAAAAGCACACTACTCCAGCAGCATGACATTGCTCAACATGAATTCAATTCTCAAACCAATAGAATTTCCTTACAAACTTCAGATTCTAACCACTTGATCACTATTATGAGTGCTCAATTTATAGGAAATGGAGGTGGTTTTGTCATAAATGAGGGTATTGAATGGCCTTCCAAACTTGGAGTTAGTTTCCATGGAGAAAGGGATGAGAGGATAGGAGGTTAATGGATCCTTAGCCTATCTGATTTCGAGCTCATAGGAGGAGATAAGAGAAGGGATCCTTCTAGAATCATCTAGAAGCAAGGAATATTCCCAGAACCCTATGCAAATTTCACTCTAACTTGCCCAACAGAGGTCAAAGAGGGCCTAGGTGCACTGCAGTGCAAGCCAAAGTGGGCCTGCCTGCTCTGCAACACACTCTCTCAAGGCTTAGGCTGCGTTGCTGTCCCAAGGAGGCATTTCAAAAAGGCTTCAGGCTAGGAAACTTTCATAGAAGGAAGAATCCAATGAGTTGACTTGTCTAGGGCATGTAATAATTGAATTAGGGTTTGATGAGCCCTAAAAGTGCTGATCTAAATGTCGGGACCGATGTACCCAAATAGACCTGTAACAGTTTCCCCATAAATCATGAAGTTGAAAATGATAATGTCGAGTGATATGCTTTACAATGTGACGGAGAGGAGCTGAAGCGGATGGTTACCTACATCTATTACAATACATTACATCATGCTATTTTGGATTTTTTCTTCAATTGCTAAGGGAAGGCATAGCCAGACTCAGCATATAAACTTTCATTACATGTACATAGATAGTCGTCTACAGATATAAACCCATGATGGGTTGACCATCAACGTAAAGCCATCGTACAGATGATTTAGTATTCTGTTGAAATCGTAGCCTGGATGGATGAAACTAGATCCAAGGTCTTCTATCTTGTCCAATCGTTTGCCCAAGTACGAGTCTAACCATGTGAATAGCTGATCTGGAGTCGAACATGGGAAGACACCGTCCGATTACCAGCCATTGATGTAAGTCGTTAACATATGTGAGAGAGATCACTGATAATGATAATGATTCTCAAGGTATTGTAGTACATCCTATGGTGTGAATAAATGTTTTGATGTCGAACACCATACAAAATATTTCGGTCGAAGGCCAGTGATGTCAACCTATTGTCGGAAGCGAGAAACTTACCATTGATGTATGCAAGCCTCAAGGTACTAGAAGGGTGTTTCTAAGTCAACTTCTTAGATAATGTGTTGATGTCAACAAGAAGTGACTCATCGCAGGAGGGCCTTGATGTATCCCCCATCAACGACACGAAACTAATGTAATGATTTTTGAGATGGAATGTGTGTGACAACACAAGGTTCAGGAATGGCGGTCATGAAAATGAAGGTTTATGATTGCAAAGGATGAGATTTACTGAGTGACTTCTCTTGAACATGTCAGCGACACTGAATGAATTGGAAGTATTGACCCAAAGCCAAAGTGATGGATGGTGTGATAAACCATATGTATGATAACTATAAAGCAGATAACCCAACCCAAACAGTCACAGAGATGAAGTGAAAGTGTCATGTTCAAGAGCGACTTGCTACCATAAAGTGATTTACCCCTTTTCCCATTTTCCCCAGTCATTGCTAACCAGTACCTCTTTATTTTTTAACAAGCTTGAAGAGGATAAGATATTCTTCTAGTATAATTCTACCCTTCGGGTGAATCCATCACTATGTGATGTTTTAACGAGCCTAGCGAAGGTGAAACTCGGTCTTGTCATGATGGACGAGTTTGTCGCTATTTGATGTGAAATGCGAAACTAGAGATTCTGGGTTCGATCCCCTGTAGAGTCGCCAGTTTTTTATATGGAATTTGCTTCTACGGATAAACACATTTTCCCTAGGAGGGTGACTACACCTAGAACAACAAAAAGAAAGTAGTTTAACCTTTTCTTATAGAATATAGATGAGATGGAGGAACTTACTTGTAGTCTTTCGCTTCCTAGATCTCTTTTGAATCGCTCCCATCGCTCCCACTTGAACTAAATATGCTCAAAAGGTACCTGTATCAAGAGAAATAGAAACAAGAAACGGTCAAAGCATACATGATCTATCTACTATAAAACAATGGAATCGAAGACATTGAAACACATAATCATCACAGATATAAACAATCATATGATAAAAGGAATAATCTCTTTATTAATGTAGAAGGAAGAGTATCACCCAATACTATTCGATCCTCTGCTACTCCTCCAACTTCAGTCCAACCTTATCACATCAAAAGCACACTACTCCAGTAGCATAACATTTCTCAACATGAACTCAATTCTCAAACCAACAGAATTTCCTTACAAAATTTATATTCTAGCCCCTTGATCACTATGATGAGTGCTCAATTTATAGGAAATGGAGGTTGTTTTGTCATAAATGAGGGTATTGAATGGCCTTCCAAACTTGGAGTCAGTTTCCATGGAGTAATGGATGAGAGGATATGAGGTTAATGGATCCTTAGCCTATCTAATTTTGAGCTCATGGGAGGAGATACGAGATGGGATCCTTCTAGAATCATCTAGAATCATGGAATATTCCCAAAACCCTATGAAATTTTCACTCAATCTCACCTAACATAGGTCAAAGAGGGCCTAGGTACACTGTTGTGAAGGCCAAAGTGGGCCTGCCTACTCTGTAGGCACTATCTCAAGGCTTAGGCTGTGCTAGTGTCCCAAGGAGGCATTTCAAAAAGGCTTCAGGCCAGGAAAATTTCATAGAAGGAAGCATTCAATGAATTAACTTGTCTAGGGCATGTAACAACTGAATTAGGGTTTGATGAGCCCTAAAAGTACTGATCTGAATGTTGGGAGTGATGTGCCCAAATAGACCTATAACAAGAGGCCATCATGAAATAGTAGGTGCCTACTAACATTTCTGAGGTTACAAATTTCATTGGGGCCACATAGTACCTGAAGAAATTAGCCTTCTTTTCAATAGTAGCAACACCACTCAATGCCATAACAAGTGGAAAGAGTTTCCAGTGGGAAAAGGGTCAGCAAAAGGTGTTTAAGGAGTTAAAGAAGAATATCAATAAAAAATCAGTTCTTGTCATTACTAAACTTGCAACAACCATTCAAAGTGGATGCATATGCAAGTGGATATGTTATGGCGAGCAGTATTGACGTATGGATGAAGACTTGTATGCTAACATAATGAAGTATTTAATGAGTAGTTCTCAAGTACCCTACATACAACAAGGATCTTTATGCCCTGGTGCAAGCTATAAAAAAGTGCAAACATTATCTAATGGGAAATGAGATAATAATCCACAAAGATCACCAACCACTACAGTAGCTACATGTCCAAAGTAAGATATGACACACCAACAATTAAAAGTGAATGAGTTTTCTATGACATTTCCATTTAGTGATCAAGTACAAGAAAAATAACATAAAAAAATTGGCTCGCATGATTTCAAGACCACCCACATCAGAGATCACATATTTGGAAACTCTTTTACACATAAAACCTTTCACCCATAATACTAAATAATTTTTATTTCTATAAAAACATTTTAAACTCATATAAGACTTTTTTCACATTTTTGAGGAAAAAAAATCATCTATTCCATTACTAAGGTAAAAACTACTTTTCTATGTTCCCAGTAGTAACAAGCTAAGGGCAGTAGAAAAAACATTATATTTCATTTCTATCTGGTAATATAAAGCTATAAAACACCTACCTAAAATGAATATTAACCCATCAAAACGGAGTTAGAAAATAGTATATCTGAATATCCGTTCTTCAGTTACAAAGATTGTATTATACTATTTATTTAAAAACAAATGTTATACACATGTATACACTTTAACACGTGTTAGACTGTTAACAAATAATTGAATATCAAAACAGTGCCACAACAATTGTCGCACCAACTTCTAATGAAACTCGTAGTATTCTTTGTTTACATTACCATGTCACCAATAACACGTACAACACATTCAATATTCCAACACCAACACCAACACTAGATCCATTTCATAACAGCACTACCATGATCAATCGAGAATTCACTATGCCACCTCAACGCAAAATTTAATCTTCAAGAAATTGAACTTTACATATGAACTAAAGATTATTGTTTATCCAAAATTACATGAGTATAATAATGATCTTAAAAATTAATTTTGAACATAGGAAGATTCAATCTTTATCGTTAAAAATTCAATAAAAATACAAAGCATTATCAGTTTTTTACGAGAGAAAATGAACCCTAATGAAATTGACTTTTGATGGAAAAAGAAAAAAAATTTAATTCCAAAATAATTATTAAAAACTAATTTTAATGTATAAATGTAACGAGTAACGAGTACATGCGGACTAGTTTTAGTTAAATTAAAGTAAAATATTATGAAATTATGATAAAATAAGAACTTATATAAATACATGCGAGAACTAGAAGAAAAAATAATTAACTTACAATGAAATGTTAATACAATATAAAACAAAATACCATAAATATAAAAAATCTTAAATAAAATAACATTAAACTAAATAATTTAATAATGCAATATAAAACTTAATATTATATACATAATAAATATTAAATAATGTAACATGAAGTTTGATATTTTAATTGTCTTAGAAGCTTGTTCACCAATCATATTATATTGACATCACATATATAATTGTATTACTTTTGTTATCACATGGTGTAATTGTTAAAATTGGAGAAATTTTTTTCCCCTAATTTGTGTCATCCTAATTTATTTTAGCTGTTGCACTTGTCAAAATTGGAGAAAATATTTTCTGCTAATTTGTGTCATCCTAACTTATTTTATTTATTGCAGTGTAAATATTCAATCATAAATAGTAAAGTCCATGTGGATGGTCAATTATAACTAGTAAAGTCATTTATACTTTTTAATAATGTCAACTTTTTGTATATATAAGATTTTGTTTTATTAAACCACTTTGTCTTGTCATGAAAGTATAGTTGCCTCGAAGAATAAATTTCTAAATGGGTAGTTGTTTATGGAATGTGTTTATATGTTACTAGATGGTTGAGATTTATGTTTCGGGCGACGATGATGGTGGGTTGATTATAAAATTGTGCTGAGAATATATTCATGATGCATTTGATGACATGATGGTACCATCCCTGCAACTTTATGAATGTTATTTGTAAACATTTTTATTATCAAATAAAAATAACACATTAAGATTTATTTCAAATAGAATGTAGTTTTTATTATTTTATTATGGGTAGTACACTTTATAATTTCATAGTGTATTGAGTGTTGTATTTTATATTTTAGTGAATTTACATAACAATAATAGTAAAAAATAAATAATATTTTATAAATTTAGGTAAAATGTAAATTTAAAAACATTTTTAAAAAAATCAATTTTTTGCTTCACAATGAATGTGAATTTGGAATTGGAATTTGAATTTAGAGACGTGCTTGGGATGTGAATTTGAAATTCAAGTCGTGCTTGGTTTGTGAATTTGAAATTCCACAAGTGTTTGAGGTGCTTTTGCTGGAAAATTATCATATTAATATTGATATTAATTTGATATTTGTATGTCACAGTTAGAGTGATTTAGAAATTCGAGGGCTAGTTCACTTGGAAAATTATGTTTCAAATAATGACACTTACAGAAAAATTGTGGAAATTTGCAAAGTGGAAAAGACAGAATGTATCATGTGTGAATGGAGTGCAAGAAAGATGCATGCATATTCGTAGATTTAACACGAGCTCCATTGGAGATCTTGAATTCATATATTTCTTGTTTCCATCAAGTCATACACTGCAAATTCTATGTATGTAACCACACACTTTTCATTTGATTGGTTTTGAGATGTAACCACACAATTTTCATTTGGCTGATTTTGAGATAATAGTTTCCGTGACAGATTCATCGCAGATGAAGTGATTCAATTAAAAATTAGATTACAACACTGCATCATATTTTATTTTCTCTCTGTCGCAGGTGTCGTCACTTCAAAATGCGGGGGTCGACGAATTGGAGGACATGATTTTTTAAACCATGACCGATGATTGCAGTGCCTAAATTCATTTTGACATTAGTGCTGGTGAAATTTTTTTGATGCTTTTACTGTGGTCACACTATTAGTGGTACTTAAAGTTAAGTGGGGAGATATTTTTATAATGTTAATATCATTAAAGGGATCTTGACTAATTTCTATTAAGAGATTTTAGTGTCTTTGAAATAATAAATTATTTGTCTTGTAAATAAATTAAAAACACAAATTCTAAAAATTTTGATAGATGTGAAAGTTACTCTACTACTACTACTGCTAATAATAATAATAATAAGAAGAAGAAGAATAATAATAATAATAATAATAATAATTTAAACAACAAACATCACTTTCAGAAATAGTAGTTAGCTATGTTTATACACACTACCATGTCCTAAAATACCATCATCACAAATAATTAACCACTAAATTATGTGAAAATAAAAAAATATATATAATCGACCGATTTTTCTATAACTAGTTTTTTTTTAAATAGTAATGTTATTGTAACCCAAAAATATAAATAAAAACTAATTTTAATGATAAATATAAATATATTCTCGAAATTTATGAAAAATCCAAAGTGTTTGAATTAGAGGGTAAATACACAGAACTTTAACGCAAAGCTAGGTGACAGGGGTGTTGGGATTGAGTGTTGCAGTCAAAATATTCTTCCATCGAAATTCACGTGATACGGTAACATGTGATAAGGATGACTTGTCATGTGGATAAATATTTCGCAAATGGGCATTTGAAATATGCATGTAATCTATTCGACTATCACGATGTTGTCAAAAAGCCACATCATCATTGAACCAAATTTTACAGTGAAGATAAATTAGTGGAGGTTATAGATTAGGTTGTACCATATAACTTTTTTGGTAAAAAAAGGGTTGTATAGTAAAAATTGATGATGGGAGTACATCTTCCATAATTACAAAATAAGAGGTGAACCAATAGTGTTTTAGATAAATCAATTTAAATATTATTTAAAAATAATAATTTTTAGTTGATAATGTTTAACTTTGGATAAGTTTCAATTTTTTTTGGTCAAAATGAAAATAATATATTGTCAATACAAAACTGAACACAATATATCATGCCTACGACAGGCATAATAATCTAGTATAGCAAGTTTTTCCTGCCACCTAGTTTAATTATTGAACATTGAATGGTATGAATTAAGTCTGAGAATTTGAACAAGCTCAACATTATAGATGGAATAAAGTCTCGGTTTAATTAATACGGAAGAAAATGGTACATGTCAAAGCATGTTAAATCATTCATAAATGCATGATTTCATTTTAAAATTTACAAAGCATAATAGAAATTTGCATTTCAAGTGCTTGAAGGAGAGCATAATTTAACAAATTAAATAATTTGACTAAACAAAAGCAAGAATCTAATTTCTTTTCATAAATTTCAAAGTATAGTAAAAATTTGCATTGGAGGTGTTTGAAAGAAAACTAGATAACATATGCAAATAAGCAGGAATGTAATATGTTGTAAAGACAATGAGAAACATAATTTAACAAATGAGAATACTTTGACAAAACATAATTTAGCATTATCTATTTAATGGATTTGATAGGTGACATTTCTTGTGAATGAGTAGAGCAATTAATTTTCCAGATTACAAAAAGTGAAACTGAAGCATAAGAGGAAATAAGTAAAACAACACAATATTAAAATATTTCCTTTTGATAAGGAGGAAATTTAATATGAAAAGATACTTCAAACACACATTATATTTGACAAGAAAATTGCACACGATGTTATAAGACATTTATACAATTTAAATAATAAAAATACGATTGCAATAATATCACTATTATCAAAAAGAAGGGCACTTGTTATCTAACTAGTACACGTAAACATGAAGCACAACCAGAGGAGAACAACGATGGTTGTTGGTTCTATCCCAAACTTCTTTGAGGATAAAAATTAGTTCTAAGACATGCATTAAGTCACAAAAATCACTGAGAAGATTTAATTAGTGAGTCGACACTGCTAATGATTAAATAGGTTCTAGTTAGAGTTGGCATAGTCGGAAGTGTTAAGAGTCAAGAGTGTATAGAGAAACCATCAAGAGGGAAGTCTAACCAGCATCTATTCAACATCTATAGGAGTAGGGTGTGAGAAAATAAGGCTAAGAGGACCAAGGCCCAAGCCTGACCTCAAATGAGGCCCGACCTCCCGATTTCCCATTGTAATATGCAATTTAGAAATTTACCACAACATGGAAATTTATTTAATATAAAATATTAAAATGCATCAATAAATAGCAATTTATGATATCACTACGCAACACACACACACAAACACAGACACACACACACACACACACACACACACACACACACACATATATATATATTAGTTGTTGGTTAATCCAAATGTGGTTGTTGTAACAATCATCCCTCAAATATTTATTTTGCAATAATTGATTTGTAGGTAGAGCCAAGTGATGAACAACAACTTGTATTGCCAAAACACACTATTGTTTAGACTATTTTCATGTGAATGCAGTTATTCTTATTTAGAATGAACTAACTAATATCATCCAATGTAATACATTGTTCGACATCCCATTATGATGTGAAATTGTAAATCTAAATTCATTCCCGCTTTCTTGTTTCCTGTACATTTCTCATTATGGGTGACACAAAATTTCATAGTTAGTTTAAAACCTTGAATTTGTTAATCTAAGTGATAAAAATACCCATTTTTACAAATGAGTTGATCCAAAAACTCAACATGACCTTATTATTTCCCTTAAGGAATGGAACTAGACTTGTCATGGTGGAAACAGTAGGGATGACAAGTCTTAGTTGTTTAAATGCTTCAGGGCATTAATACAGTCCAACTAGACTTTCTCTAACTAGACATTATAAAGCACCTACTGTTCTTTAGTTTTCTTTATAATATTACTTAATAACATACTGCAATTGATTATGAAAAAACATGTCATTTTGCTAGCTATCAGAATTTATTATTCATGAGATCATATAAATATTCATTAAACAAATATGTGATAAGGACTCATAAATGAATTGATTAAAGAGACCCTTCTAGAAAGTTCAACTAGGACTTCATAAGAAATATACCTCCAAAAATCTATATCAGAAAGGTTCAAAGAGGAGGAGTTTATTTCACATGTTGAATCAAATAAGCGAAGGACTATTTCCTCAACTATTTAGTAACTAGGGTTGGCAGGTTGATGCACATATTTCATTGAATTCCCACCATTTGTTTCATTAGTTCATACACTCAACCTACAAATGGACTGACAACTGTTTGACACACTCAGTCCTCAAAGATACTTAACAAAGACTTTTTGTTGATTTTGATTTTTACATGCTTGTTAAAAGGTGCAAATCCTATGAAAGGAAATCCTTCACCTATTTTGTTCTCAAAAGGAAATATACATGTATTACGATGCGAAATAAACGATGCTAATCATCCGACATCATGAGTAAGTTCATTGTGTTATGTCCATTTATTTTATAGCAATAAAAGCTCATCTACTTATTGTAGTTCTTAACGTAAATATGAAATACATAAGAAACTTCAAAATATGATACGTGTTGTTGTATTATGAGTATTAACTGGTTATGAGGATAGGCATTCATTACTCAATCATCATACATTTATGATAATTCCATAATTGTAATTGGGAACTTGTTGTTAACTCAATACATTCTTCCTAACCATAGGACATAGGTTGCAATCTACAACATGCCTTGTATTAAACTAAATGACTACACCTAACACCATAACAACAACCCTTTTTACAGTTAAATGCATGTATCAACTTGTTGTTATGAAGATGTATTCTACTTATTATTGAAGCAAAGGCTATGAGATTTAAGTGACATGACATAAAACTCAACATGGAGCTAAATGGCTTCATCATGGCATCATCATCCTTAGCAGTATACTCAATCCATGAATAATGATAACTCAAACAAAAGATTTCTCAGATAATGGAATGAGTTCACGAATCCTTGTAGATAACAACCACTGAAGATGATTAGAAAAAATAATGAATAAAATATTTTGATCAGTTTAGTTTTGAATTTGTGTTTTTGTAGCCTATTAGAGATGATACCATAGTTTGGAGACCCTAGTGACCAAGCTTCAGGTTTGTTAGGAAGAGCACTGATGAAATAATGTTCTATAGAAAAGATAGCTTAAACATTTTAAAACTTGGATATATATGTGGTATTTATGTCAAGTGTATGGCTTCAAATAAAGCCGATGAAACAACATAATACTACTACTTGGATTTGTAACTACTACTTGGATGAGTGACTATCTTACATGAAATTCAGATCCCAAAACTAATGTGAGATGCAAGAATCTTGGTTAATTTTAGTTAAATATCTATCTAAGTTTAAACCCTTCAATCCTTTCTATATTGATCATAATTTCGTAGTAATTGGTAGAGAGAAGATAAAGTGAAACACACTAAGGTGTAATTAACGATACCTCTCCTAAAAATATAACATACCTCGTGCCTCCGGCGCTGTAATGAGTTGTGACTCTGACGACTGCAAGGCCATCATTTTAAGTACTATTAAAATTAGGCTTCTCAACCAAATATGGATGGGTACCTATCTCTCTATCGACCAAGCTTATGCTTGGAAGTAAATTTTAATTATTCAAAACTAACTTAATATGGAAATGGACAAGATGATTAGAAGATGAGATGAAGTTAGATTCAAGGATTGAAAGAGCTTATGCTACAATCTATCAAATGCCTTAATCACCAAAATGAAATGTTCACTTCACTAGACAAAGACTGAAAGATAAACCTCTTAAAATATCACAATTAAACCACAAGCTTAATTCAAATATTTTTAATAAAATTAAAGAGAATAAAAGCTTCTTCACAATTTAATATCAATGAAAATTGTATAGACACTCGGTTTAGGAAACAAAAGATATGCAATTTCTCGCAATTCCATGACAAAGTACTTTAATAATTACTCGAAATATTCGCAAAATATTTAACATGCAAAAAAATTAAATAATTCAAGTAATTAGATCACGCTTAAAGATAATTCAACAATGAACAATCTCAAGAGATGTCAAGCATGAGAAAATGCTCAAAATCTTAGCAACTAAATTTTGAAAATTTAAAAATCATGCAGAACTAGGAAATTCAAATGCTAAGAAATTTAAACAATTCCAGAGTAAAATTGATTTTTCTTAAGTGACCCAAATCCATAAAAATTTATCACTTTACTATAGTCAATATTTAGAGAAAAAATTATTTAAACGTTTTTTACTGTAGAGAAATTTAAAAAATTTAATGCCACAAAACTTTCCCCTTTAAATTTTAAAGTTTCAAACCCCTAACATAAAAAACCCCAAGAAGGAACTTTAGATTAAAAATTTAATTATTCCTTAGGCAAATTTAATGTGCTAACTTTGATGAGAAAAATTCAATATGGAAAATGATTAATTAAGTTTTTTAATGTGCCAAAAGTAAAAAATCAAAAGGGTTAATAAACTAAATTTTTAATGAGCCAAAGGCCACATAAAAATTTAAACTTTTAATACATAAAAAATATCTTTTGATTTAATTTCTCTAGAAAAATAAAAGTCACATTAATTAAAAATGGAAATGAAGAATTTTTTAAATTTTTGTTTTTATCTCAAGCAAAGCCAAAAGGTCATTAAAAAAAATTAAAATCTATTTTTTTTTTTTTTAAGTTTTCCTATTTTGAAAAGAAACTCCTAAGAAAAAAATATGAATTATTCTTTATGAACACCCAAACATAACCAAAAAATTAAAACATAAAAACAAACAAGGGAAATTGAATGGAAAAAGAAAAGAGAAAGAGTTTTTGCAGGTTGGAATGGATGATGAAGGGAAAGGAAGGAGAAGACACATGCTTCAACGATAGATGGAGATGAAGCAACTATCTTGGATACAAAGGAATGGTGAGGAGAATGGTAACTTGCGATTTTGTAGGTCGAATCAGTGGGAGGAATATTAGTGAAGGAGCTAGGAGGTTCACAGATGAGCGAGTTTGTTTTGCAAGAAGCAGAGGATGGAAGTGCGTGTAGGCAGAGAGGGGATGGAGCTGTGGCGAATAAGAAAACAAGCAGCATTGTAGGTCTGCAAGGAAGAAGAGGGGCGTTTGGAGTGGAAAAAGAAGAAAGCAAAGGTCGAGGACATAACAATTGTGGAGAGCAATATAAACCCATAACGCAGGCCGAAAAAAAATCGAAAATTTTTCTAGATAGGAGAAAAATGCAGTAGAAAAGTGTAACCCAAAAACATTTAAATTTTTTTCCAAAAATTTATATTTTTAAACTGATATATTCCTACCTAAAATCCTCTCAAGAAAACTCATGAAATCCCCAGATCTAAAATTTGAAACCCTTGGATTATAAAAAACATTGAATAATGTCCCTGCAAAAATGGTATTGAGGCCAAATCTTACCCTCCACTTTCTAGATTTGGCTTCAAATAAAAAAATTCCTTCAGACCTGCACCTACAAAAACCAAAACCAAAACACCCAGAACCCAGATATATAAAAATAAATAAAACCCCATAAATCTAAGTTTGAAAAAAAAATAAAAAATAAAATCTAGATATAAAAAAAAGTTTACAGATCTATGCACAAAGATTGTAGATCTATCATATCCGAGGAGCATGAGTCCAACTCCGCTCCGAGATCAGATAATCTAAGGTTCTCAATAACCAAATTTATAAATATTTCCACAAATATTTTTTAAAAAATTGAAATTTCAGAGAGGTAATAGCCGAGAAAACACCCTGCAGAAAATAATAATAATAATAATAATCTTAAGATAAGTCTCGGAGTTTATATGAAGTAGGCTCTTCAGAAAATATATGTTGAGAATTGGTTGTTCCAACCAAGAACTATCCCCAAATGCTCAACAAAAACCTAAAATATCTCCTACAAACACTAGATCAACCATCAAACGAAGTAGAGAAATAGAACAACAATGAAATTATGAAGAAATAAAGATACCTGCTACTTCGATCAAAATTAAGATTTTTACCCTAGATCCAACAAACTGAATAAGATACTTGCATTCAGATTATCCTAAAAGAGCTATTGAATGATAGTTTTCATATAACATTAATCATAAATTAAAACAATGTTACCATAAATTCATGAAGATGAACACCACAACATGTTGAAACCGCAAAGACTTTTGCATTAATTCAAAAAGTATACAAGAGAGCTTGAGAGATTAGTACATGATTTAAAGATCAGATGAAAAGAAAGATTGACATTGACCTCTAATTTATAAGAAAAATCTCCAACAGCTAGTTGGCTTGATCCCTGTAAAATTAATCTCAACCATTCATAAAGATTTAATTAATTTTTAATCATCATTGTTGAAATTATTTAATTTAGAGGAAAAAATGAATTTATCATTTAATTGATTCTTAATTAACTCAAAATTAATTATTTTGAGCTAATTTCCTCAAAAAATTGACTTTGACTAAACCACCAAGGCCCAAGGGTCCAAAATTTCTTGATTTCCTTAATATTCCCTTGGTCGGGGACCTCCTAAAACAAACTTCTGTAAAACCCACGAATTTCATCAATGGAGAAATTAATTTTACATAGGACACAAAATTAATTAATTTTTTGGCTTAGGATTTAATTTAATTTTTCTAGAAAACTTAATTAATTGACTGATTAGAGGATTAATAATTTTTCCAACCCTCTAATATTTAGCCATGGTGTCAAATTATGAGAGGCCATGCACCAAATATTTTATATATGAAAATTTTACAATTCAATACATGAAGGGGGAACACCCGTTCATTATAGACCCTCAACATTTACCCATTTATGTGACACAAAATAAAATCTAGTAGAGCAAGTAATATGTAATAAAATAATCTAACCAATTAGCTAGGATTATTCCCAAACTACTTTTACAAAGACTCAATAAAAAACACTAGGACTTAATTAATATCTTGAAGACAAAATACACCCTAGCTTTGGGGTGAAGTTGGAGGGAAAAATTTTGTCAATCATTTGTGTCTATTGACACAGATGAGTCAGTGAGACAAAAAACATCCTAATGTAGAAATCGTCATCAAAATACTATGCTTACCTAGGTTGTTACATACATAATGGTCTTACTAAGATCATTTACATTAGAACAATGCATAATGGGTTTACATCTTTAGATGATGAAATATGAAAGGCGCAAACATTTGAACATAATAGATCCATTTTGTGAAAAAAGCATTGTACTGCTATCGGGTCATTGACATAAAGTGGTCAACATCCGACTCTACATGGGGACACTTTGCTTCATTGAAGGAATGTGAGAATCCAAATTTTGCATCCATGTAACACAAAAAATTACATAAGTATTTTCCATCCAAATATCATCATATAACATTAAGCACAGGAAATAAAAGCTCATCAATAATTTTATTAACATGAAAATTAAATCTAATCATAAAAGAGAAATGAAATGTTGAAATGACAAGTTGTAGGGTTAGAAATAAAATACAAAGGATGCCCCATGGCATCAGATGTCGTCTTTGAAAAATAGATTTAGCTTTTGTCAATTTGCAGGTAATTCAAATGGTTCACCATCCAATCTTCTCAAGTGGAATGAATTTGGCCCAACAATGTCTCGAATAATGTACGGTCCTAGCCACAAATGGTCAAACTTCTTATGTTTTCCTAGTTTTTCATTCTTGCGATCCCAAAGAAGTACCATATCTCCAACTTGAAAATATCTAGATCGAGATGATTTATCAAATCTTTTCTTAATGTTAGACTGACTTATACACATACTATCAAAAGCTCTCCTATGAGTTTTATCCAACTCCACAATCTGATCAATTCTATTTTGAACAACATCTTTATCAATGGGAAAATGTTGAAGGAGTTGATAAGCTGGAAATTTAAAGCACATAGATAAAGTTACATCTAAGCCATAAACTAATTCAAAGAAACTTTTACCAGTAGCTTTACTTTTAGTAATCTTATCTACCCATAAAGGCTACTTGATTTTACTGTCCCAAGATCGATTATTATCTCCTTCTATATTCTTGGTAATGGTTATAAGATTTTTATTACTTGATTTAGCAAGGCCATTACCCTGAGGATAGTAATTAGATGAATGAGATAAGAAAGTGCCATACTTGAAACAAAGAGATGAAAAATATGAAGAATTAAAAGCCTTCGAATTACCAGTAGTGGTCTTGGTAGGGACACCAAATCTTGTCAAGATATTATTTTAAATGAAATCCATAATGACCTTTTCAGTGGCATTCTTAGCAGTGATGGATTCTACCCATTTAGTTAAATAATCAATAGCATTCAAAATCCATGAGTAGCCATTTCTAGAAATTTCATGAAGTTCAAAATGAAGTCCATAACCAAATGCTGAAATGGTGCCTCCACAACCACAGGTTGTAAGGGCAGGTGTTACACAACATATTGTCACTGTCCCTGTACTCCCCATTCCTTGATCCTCGAGGGCCTCTACATTGAACCCTTCATGCTTTCCCATCATGAAGAAACTCCCATTGTGTCCCTCTTCATGAGTAGAACAATTCCCCTTTGCATCATTTTCCCAAAATCTTCTATTTTTCCCAGTTTACAAGACCGGTGCTAATGACCCGTGTCCTCGTGCTGACGTGCCCAGATTAAAACTACCCCTAGCATCTATCAGATTGACTGAGCCTTTTCCCAATTGCGTCGATCCTCTTTTGGAATTCTTTTTAAATATGGAGCTGAGGAGGTGAGATTGGGCTCCTTTCCCATATTATGATGGAACTACCTCAAGAGATAAGACCTTCTCACACGAGAAGAGGAACCATCTCCCATCCATTCAAGCTATATAAACCTCCACTTTTCCCAAGAACAAGCTAGTGTTAGTGTGTGTGTGCTAGTGCTAATTAAGTTTTGCTTGGAGTAATCAACAAGTTATCCATACTTTGTAGCTCTCTAGTTTGTGTTTAAGGGAGAATTGTGATTTGGTTTGGTGTGAAGCCTAAAGGGAAGAGCCTTGAGATTATCATTGTTGGGGCCATCCATAAAATGTTAGTGGAAGTGTGTGGGAACCTGGATTTGTCATAGGAGAAAAACAACGTCAAGACATTGGTTGCAATCTCTTCTTGATTTAATAAAGATGCAACTATTGATTGATTTCCTACATAAGATGACATTTCACATGTTTATGGCTTAATGTTTGTTGACTTGTTAAGTAGGTTGAATAAAGTTTTTATATTATCACGATTTTTGTATGTTGTTGTCAACTTCTTTTAGGTGTTCGCAAGAAGAAACAAAAGATAGCTAGAGCAAGGAAATAGTGTCATGATCAAACAGATAACGTACTAAGAGGTAGGCCCTCTTAACTGGTTCTCACATAAGGAAATATTCCATAGAATGTCTTATTTGTGGCTGGACCCTCTCTCAGGCTAGAGGAATTGTTTTTGTCTACAATTATAATTTTACCTACACCACAAATTGGCAGCTCCTCTAGGGAGCCAATCCTTCTTTTTGCTTGTTTGTAATTCCATGCTTTTGTGTTAACTTTTCTAGTATCATTGTTTCCCTTTAGTTCTATTTTCTCTTCCTTGTTTACTGCTTTGGGTTTGAAATTTACAGTAGCAAGTATGGTCTCAGCCTTTTAAATTTTTTTATTTTTTCCTTGTATCCTCAGCCAACGTGCTTATTCCGCTGAGAGTCAAGCAGAACAATGCGATATGCTCAGGAACGGTCGTGTCGACCCCCTTCTGGCACTTGTTTTCAATTAGGCAGTCGTATCGATGCTTGTAGGTGAAGATTAGGGCTTACCCTAGATCTCGACCAGTGTGTCTTAATCTCTTGATTTCTGCCTTGTAGCTTGTTTAGATTGTTTTCTCCCTAACTGTAAAGCTGCATTTTGTCTTGGTTTATTTGCTTGTTGATTTGCCTTCTTTTTACTTGATTTCTTGATTTTGTGGATGGTTTATAGCCCTAGGGCATATAGGTTATCATCCATTCAGTTGATTGTGAACTCAGTGAGTCAAGCTATTGGTGAATTTACTCCTTTCATTTCGTTTATAATGTTCTTACTTCTTTTGGTCTCCATCACATAAGTTTGAAAAGTTTTGTTTGCCTGTTTAAACATCTCTATTCCGACACAACTCACATTGCTTGTCTTGTTTTGGTAGAGTCATTGCTTCATTATTTTGAAAGAGATTCTCTATTGTGCCTTTTAATTTGCTTGAGGATTGATTATCTTGAAAACTTTTTCATTGAAATATTTGATGAAAGTTTCGTTTTGTCATTTCCTGAAAAGCATATAATTCTAGTTTGTTACATCAATATGTTACATTAGTTAGCATCCTTGAATACTACGGTTGCACTTGCATTTGAAAAGGAAAAAGAATTCTCTTTACTTTTGAAAGGACTGTTTGGAGTGCACTTGTTAGGAAACTAGGAATTGGAAAGAGTTTTTTCATTAGTATATTTTCAAAAAGTAAAGTAGTGAAAATATCATTTTTGCTTTCAATTGCTTGGTTGCTTTCATTTGATTTTGTTTTCTACCCTCTAGTATAGACAATTCATCGAATTGAAAGAGTGTTGTATCATTTAGCTACATATAGGACTTTTCAAGTCACACCGCTAAGGCCTGAAAACTGAGACATAATTCAAGATAAACTTTAAAATGAACTCAATTAATCTAAGGTGAATTTGAAACCTAACAATCAAATCTAGAAGGTCTAGGCTAGAGACATGTTTCAGCGTCTTTAGACCTAGCAGATGTTGTTAGCTTCAGCACTAGACAATGCTAATACGAACTTGTGCTCCTAGTACCATTGAATATATAAAGGGAGACCCCACTAGGCTGCAATCCTTTATCCATATGAAACTGAGCATGCTACCTTGTAAACATGATACACGGAACATAGCATTAGGGGAGATTGCATGCCTGTACTTCTCAATTCGCCAGGAGGTATTCTATAGTTCATGGTTACCTGGTAATCCTTTTTACCTGGATCATATGGAGTAGTCATTTGATCTTTTTGACTCATTAAATTTAAAAGATCATCCGAGCGTTTATCCTTTCAAGCTTGTTTCCAATTGAATGTAATAGAGTCATCTTTTCTTCTTTCTCGACTCTTAAAACATGAAAGAGCACCAGTTTATTGATGCATCTTTAAAAATTGTTGCCCACGATCTTATAACATCATGTTAGTCTCTTCAAGACCAAATTGTGAGTATTCCTTAAAGTACATTTTAAAGCCTTGAACTTTACTCTCTTTTCCTAATACTTGAGACAAAGGCATTGTGGCTGAACCATCTAGATCACCTAGTTCCTCTTCATCTCCTTCATTTGAAAGATTGTTAGAGGAACCATTTCCTGAATTACCGTAGTCACTTGAGGACAAAGGTGTTGAACTCGGAATTGTTCTAAGCATTCAACCATTGTCATCTCGTCCTCCACATCCTTCGAATACTGGGTCACTGTCTGATATTGTCCTGGAATCCCCAGAAAATCTTGTCCAAACTCTTAAGAATTCATCAACTACTGAAAGTCAGCTTGGACTGGTTGTATATCCTCTAAATCCTTTGTTCAACCCTGTTGAGATATCACAATAGCGTCCCTACAATCCGTACGATCAGCTAGGTATTCCTTTGGAGTTATCCCCTCGAACATCTTCGGTCATTCGTCGTCGCTTGTTTCCACCCATGGAGCCCGAAGGCGACACTCCAGTCTCCTGTCAGGACCACTCGAGGGTTTCCACTGCACACATTGTCGGAGAGGAAGAAAATCAGTTTCCTCCTGAAGCTTTCCCTTACACGGGAATCATTCCTATCAGCATTTATGGGGATTTAGCCCCTAATTATGTGACTTTAGTACAATTGGTCTCAGGCACACCTAGTGCCTCATCACTTTATCATAACCCTGTTTGGGCATCTAGCGCTATGCCTACCGTTAGTCCATTAATTCAGAACATGACCTCCTAAAAAATGATGATTTCTGCAGTTACCTTAGTCCCGGTGCAACCCACCGTTCTGAACCCTCTTCTCTCATCCGTCCAGTTCAACACGCAATCTTGAGTCATGTTGCTATCAATTCTTCGACCCCTCCAGTAAGTGGACAAGCTATACCACCACCTGGGGGGTAGAATCTAAATGTTTCTATGGTTTCAAGAACAACCAATGTGAGTAGCTCACAACCTCACATGGTTGGGATGAATCAACCTTCTTCTGGCCCTCTTCAAAACCTTGTTGGTCTTGCTGGATCAAGTAATGTCCAGTACCAATAGGTCCAAAATCACGCTGGTCTATCTGGGTCAGGCAATTTCCAGTATCAGCAGCCTTACAAAACTCAGGTTCAATACCAAACTCCTTATGTTCCATATGGTTTCCAAGGAATGGTTAATCTACCCTATGTCCTATAACCTGGATAGTATGTTCATCCTAGTCTGTCCTCCTTTCTTGGTGGCTTTGGCTAGATACAATTCGGAAATTTTCAAGGTCTCAATCCGAGAACGATTCACGTACCATTGCAGTAGCAAGGGCAACCTTTGCAACAACAAGGGCAACCTTTGTTTCAGGAAGGGCCATCCGTGCAATAGCAGGGGTAGATGATGTCGCAGCAAGGACAACTGCAACAACCGCAAGGGCAACCGTCTCAATAGTTGTAGCAAACCATGCATCCACAAATGCAGTATGCTCAGCAAACTTCCTAGGCTATGTCTTCGCAAGGCCAACCTCTGCAATCCTTGGAGCCTTCCTTCCTCCTAGGGTTTATCCTTCTTGCTCTGGGTTTTTTAATGGTCTTTCTTCCGGTCCTTCTCCTTCTTTTTATTTTATGTTGCTCTTTTCTTTTTTTCTTTTTTCTTTTTTTACCTAATTGATATTAATAAATATAATCTTAGCTAATATATATATATATATATATATATATATATATCTTAAAGGTATACTTACTTATTTATTTATTTATTTTATCTTATTTTTTTCCTCTAGACATACTTATTTATTTATCTATTTATTTGTTTATTTTTATTTTTATTTATTTATTTCATTTTTATTGATTTATTTTTTATTTTTTTTATTTTTTTCGGACTTATTTATCTTTTTATTTTATTTATTTATTTATTATTTTTTAATTTTATTTTTTTATCTATTTATTTATTTATTTTTTTTACTAACTTCAACCTTTTCCAGCTACGTTCTTTATTAAATTTATTTATTTATTTATTTTTAGTTAATTTTAACTTATCACTAATTTCTCGTTCTAATATATAGTTATTCTAACTAACTATTACCTTATATATATTAAAAGTAAGGTCTTCCATATAACTAAATCCCATTTAAATTAAAATAACTTATAATTTTTAATTATTAAATGATTCCTTTTTAACTATTAACTTAAATACCAATTAAAATTATTTTATTTATATTATCTATATATATATATATATATATATATATATATATATATATATATAGATATATATTTTAAGGTATGGTCACCGAATATAACTAACTTCCTTAAATTATCAAAATGACTTTTTGACTCTGGTCCCTAAGTCAAAATTAGTCGTTGGTCAAGATAGCCGTTGGAGGCTTTGCTCAGACTATATAACATGCAATTGCTGGATCTGTTTCTTCAACTTGTCTTGACGATGAACCACACTGGTTGGTTCGAAATGCGTCGACAAAGGTCTTTCTATATGTGATTTACGCCGAAGTTCTACTTATAACTATTGAGAATGTATCTACGTATTCGTCTATTGGAGAGAATTTTTTATTATATTACATATCATCATATTCCTAGACATATGAATACATTGACAAATGCATTAGCTAATTATGTGTTGGATAGACATTTGCGAAACATGTGAAAAGCAAGAAAAAATCATTTGTACCATAGTAACCAAGAAAATACAGCATATATATATATATATATATATATATATATATATATATATATATATATATATATATATATATATATATATATATATATATATATATATTGTTTCATACATCCAAAACCCCAAAAAATAATATGTGTGTCCAAAATACATCGGTGGCTCGCAGGCCTTATACATCCATGGCTCGTAGACCTCAAAAATATGGAATGTTATGCTAGATCTATGCACTAAACAACATTGTGCTTGTGATATCATGTAACTGTTTGGACTACCGAGTCAGCAGTTGGCGGATCTAATCTGACACCCCCACTGTATGCCTCTTGTACTGGTGTGGGACATCACCCATCTGAGCATACTCCGGGATCCCATGGGTCAAACCCTTGATATTCCGCACAATCTCCTCCTCGTTGTCTCTCCCCTCCTGATAAGGAGTGACATCAAACTGCTGAGCGATGTGCCTGGAAATCAGGGACATCCCAGTAAGGCGTTCTAGTCCAACATTTGCATTCATAAAATCGAAGTGTCATGAACACATATATTTCAGAAAATAGTACAAACATCAAAAACTAAAAAAATATTGTTTGTTTTTACCTCCATCATCAAAACCCTCTCCTTCTAGGAGTGGCATATTCGGATCACTGCGGAATTCAATACCACTATAAGGCCAATCCTCCATTACATTTAGTTGCTATCATAGCCATGAGAAGAGGATGGGCTTGTAGGACATTTTTTCGCCACCTGTAACCCTGGGCATCAACTCGCTCCAACGGACCATCTGTGGGTCTCGTGGCATCGGAATCCACCTGAGTCAGCTGGTATTAGAATAGAGGAACCTGCTCCAAGAAGAAGGTCACTAGCACAGACCCAAAGAAAAACTGCTTCAAGTTTCTGACCTTAGCTTTTGATAGTTGGCGCTTCATGTTGACTTTCATAGATTCCGCCCAGTTAAAAATAGTGGGCATTGTGTACTCGATAGCATACAGGAAATTTGATTTTTTAGTCTCATGTGGCGCTTGGGACCCAACCACTTTGTTGATGGTCAATAGTAACACTCTCAAAACAAGATCTCGAACAGTCGCGGTCTCGATCTTGCCACTCTTGGATTTGAGGGCTTCTAGGCACTGTTCAACAAGAAACATGGAAACGCTTGCCCCAATTGGCCTCGACCCATATAGGTTGACTGGTTCCCCTCTCTGGGATAATCGTGTGATGAAATAAATATCTGAAGTCTCCAACTCTAGCTCCTGGTCACCAATGATAAAACTTTCCCGATTTATGTCCCAGAGACTAATGAGGTATCGTAATAGCTCAGGTTGAGCCTGCATCCCTAGTGTGAGAAAGAACTTTAGGATCCCATAGTTCCTCAAGGCCTCCAAGCAACTTGGGTCAGCGATGGCTTGGGTATCGATATCCTCATGCTCTCTTTCTTTCCAATCTGCCATTTTCAATGCTTTTCTTCCTGCAACAACCATTCAATCAAGTCAATGATCATTTTTTGACAGAGAAATTTGGATTTAAATGGTGAATTAAAGAGAAAACACCAGTTTTTCTTTGTTCAAAGTGTTGGCGTACCTGTTTTTAAAACAATGGCACCAACAACGCAGTTGGTAGTTTTAGCAACCCTCGATCGACGCAATTCCGTGCCTGGAAGTTGCGTCGATCGAGGGCAATTTTTTTTTTTGCTAAAACCTTCCTCACAAATCCAAAAAATGGATAAAAATAAGAAAAAGTAGTATGAAAATGAAGCTTAAAGTCTTTCCTCTTACCTGCAACTAACGACTCGGTGAATGACCTCTCGGATCTCCCGCAATTTGCTCCAAAACAATTAGGGAAAAAGTGGGTTAAAAACCCTTCACACAAAGGTAAAATGGTAAATGGTAAAAAATAATTACTTTTCCCTCCTTTTATTCATTTTTTCATGAACTATTAGGGTTTCTAAGTATTTTTTACCTATTTTGCCTCAGGAATTGGATAATGACTTTATCTTTTGTGCAACGACAGGTCAGATATTTTCGATGATGGTACTGAGCCACATTTCAGGTCTTTTCTCGACTCATAAAACTCAAATGAAAAGATTGCCAACTCGTATAAGAGAATATAATGGGGGTCTGCTTTCAAGCTCTGTTTCGACCCTTTAAACACGAAAATATTGTCGAGCTCTTGTCGTTTTGAACTCGTTAAAGGATGCGAAATGACGTGCACCCAGAATACGTTTACCCCTTTTTCGGGCTTAGATGCACTATTTACGAGAAAGGTACTCCTTGACTAAAATGTTCAAGCGGTTCTCTCAAGTATCATTTTCTACCTTTTTGGGTTCGAGAGACACAAATGTATGAAAAGGGATCATCTGGAGTTTTCTTTTCCGTGTCTTTTTCAAACTCTCTAAACATGAAAAAGATACCGAGTTACACCTTTGTTGGACTCGTTAAAATATTAAATGACATTAGATTCGTCACCGTGACGAACATGAGATTTTCCTTGCTAGGGCTCAACAATCTTACTAGGTCAGATTCGTCTAAAGGATGAAATTATAGTGTAAGCATATGCTATCCCCTTCAAGCCTGTGATAAAAAATAATTGGGGTACCTGCCAGAAATGGTGGGGAAAAAATTGGAAATTCGATCAGTCGTGTCGGCAACTCACTCTTGAACATGACACTTTCTATTTCGTGTCAGTTTGGGATATCATCCTTTTCATCGTTGACCTTCCTGGGTGGGGCCATTTATTTTTGCCTTCCATTTTATCTCTGCCACGTCATCATGACCACTGATCCTATGGGTCCAAAAGCTGCCAAACTCCAGAATCGTGTCGCCGATATGTTCAAGAGTTAGTCCCTCTACAGTTACACTTACTCTTGATTCTCTGTATCATCCAAAATCATTTCCATCCCTTTGTCTCATGTCGATGATGTGGGATACATCATGGCCCTCCTTCGTATCGACTTCAACTCATTATCTAGGAAGTTGGTTGAGAGACTCCCTTCTAGTACCTTGGAGCTTGCATGCACTAACAGCAAGTTCTTCTCACTCGAAGATAAGTTCACATTATTGGCTTTCGATTAGGTGTTCGACTTCAGTTCCTTTATTCACATTCCGTGAATTGTGCTACTAGTACTTTGAGAACCATTGTCATTATTGGTGGTTTCTCTCGCGCTTGTTAACATTTTACATCATTGACTGGTAATCAAGCAATTTTATATCATGTTCAACGTCAACACATCTATTTGTATGTTATAATTTGTACTTTGATCGGGTTGTGTTGGAGTGCAAGACCCTGGGCTTAGATTACAAAAGTCTAGGTTGCAAGGTGATGTGACATGATCATGTTGATATACATGTCTCTTTTAAATGGATGGTTGTGACTATACCATGAGTTTTCATATGTGATCCTTCTCATTATTGGATGTTTGCGACCATCCCTTGGTTTCATTATGATGCTTTCCACTGGATGGATGGGTCTATACCTTGGATCCATTTACATGTTCATTCTCTCGATGGCTGCATCCATACCACAATTCATGTGTTGTTTGATGGAGTTTTCAGTAATGTATATGTATATGTACTTACTTGCAGGTTTTCCTACAACAAACTCTGGTTCCCCGCACTGAGTTATAAAGCATTTCACCCCTCACTCTAGTTCAGCCTTCATGCTTTAGGGGGCATATGTGACACATCATTTTGTCACTGTCCCTGTACTCCCTGTTCCTTGATCCTGGAGGACCTCTACAGTGAACCCTTCATGCTTTCCCATCATGAAGAAACTCCCATTGTGTCCCTCTTCATGAGCAGAACAATTCCCCTTTGCATCATTTTCCTAAAATCTTCTATTTTTCCCAATTTACAAGACTAGTGCTAATTAATTGTGTCCTCCTCACTCCGATATGCAGGAATTACAACTATCCCTAGAGATGATCGGATCGACTAAGCCTTTTCCCAGTCACGTCGATCCTCTTTTGGAAAGTTTTTGAAATATGGAGCCAAAGCTTCCAGCACTAGAAGCTTCATAATGGAATTTTGGTAAATGGTTAGGCCGGATGGAGCCGAGGAGGTTAGATTGGGCTCCTTTCCCCTATTAGGATGGAACTACCTCAAGAGATAAGACCTTCTCCCATGAGAAGAGGAACCATCTCCCATCCATTCAAGCTATATAAACCTCCACTTTTCCCAAGCACAAGCTAGTGTTAGTGTGTGTGCTAGTGCTAATAAAGATTTTCTTGGAGTAATCAGCAAGTTATACATACTTTGTATCTCTCTAGTTTGGGTTTAAGGGAGAATTGTGAGTTGGTTTGGTGTGAAGCCTAAATGGAAGAGCCTTGAGATTATCATTGTTGGGGCCATCCATGGAATGTTAGCAGAAGTGTGTGGGAATCCAGATTTTTCAGAGGATAACAACAACGTCAAGATGCCTGTTGTAATCTCTTCTTGATTTAATAAAGATGAAACAATCAATTGATTTCCTACATAAGATGTCATTTCACATGTTTATGGCTTAATGTTTCTTGACTTGTTAAGTAGGTTGAATACAATTTATATATTATCACGGTTGTTGTCTGTTGTTGCTACTTGTTTCACGGGTTAGCAAGAAGAAATGGAAGATAGCTAGAGCAAGGAAATATGGTCATCATCAAATGGATAGCGTACTAAGAGGTAGGCCCTCTTAATTGGTTCTAACGTAAGGAAATCTTCCATAGAATGTCTTCTTTGTGGCTAGACCCACTCTCAGGCTAGAGGAATTGTTTCGTTCGCACTTAGAATTTTACCTACACCACAACATGGCAGCAAGTTTCAGTTTCCCAGTGAAAAGTTGGTAGGCTTGACAACTTCTAACAAACTTGTGCACATCAGAAAAAATCAAAGGCCAATAATAACCATCTATCATAATTTTTTGGGTGGTAGTTTTAACAGCATAATGACCACCACAAAATCTTGAATGAAACTCAAAAATTAACTTCTTGGACTCAATTTCATCAACACACTTAAGTGCTATGCCCTCATGATTTCTCCATCCAAGGCCATCCTTCATGAGGCAATACATAGTGGCTTTTAATCTAAGAGCCCTTCTCTTATGAGCAAATAAATAGTTAGGACATGTAAGCTTTAACAAGTAATAGATAATATCCTTGTACAATTCATGCTCTCTTAATATTTGTAGCTCAAGCAAAGATGAATCATTAAGACAAATCAAACCAAAAGCTTTCTCATTACCTTCGGTCACAATTTCAGCCAAGCCTTGACCTTTGACTAACTTGGTGGGTTTAATATCTAAGTCGTATTCTTGGATTTTAGTAACCCACCTGGCACGAGTCTCTAAGCAATCAATTTGAGTTAATATATCTTTAACCGCAGAATGTGGGACAAAAGCAATGATTTTGGAATAACCCACATAAGTTGTAAAATTCTTAAGATATTTAACTGAGGCATAGGCTTGCTTTTCCATGGTAGTGTAATTTAATTTATAATTTTGAAGCACTCTACTCATGAAATTAATAGGCTGCTAATGACCATCCTTATTTTTCTGTAATAAGACACCAACAATGGTATCTTTAGAAGCAAAAGAGAAAATAATGAAATCCTTCGAATAATCTGGACTAAATAAAACAAGAGGTTTGGTAATAGCACCCTTTATTTCTTGAAAATCCTTTTCGCCATCTTCTTTCCATAAACAATTTACATCCATCTTCAGAAGATTTTGAATAGGCATAGCTACTTTTGTGTAATTTAGAACAAATCTTCTAAGAAAATTTATTTTTCCTAGAAAATACTAAAGGGATTTCAGATTATGAGGGAGAGGAATCTTTTGGATTGCCTCAACTATTTTAGGATCAATCTTGATTCCATATTTAGAAATGATGTGACTAAGTAATTTCCCTTCAATTACTCAAGAAATAGACTTAGTCAGATTTAAGGAAATCACATACCCTCTACATTTATCAAAAACTTGCCTAAGATAGCATATATGACTAATACCATCCTTAGAAAAAATAGTAAGATCATCTTGATAAATTTCGATAATTTTCCAAATTAAACCCTTAAATGCATAATCCATAGCACATTGAAAAGTAGCCCCAACATTGGTTAATCCAAAAGACACTATAATATATTTGAAAGTACCCCATGGTGTGGTGCTTGTAGTTTTGTGACAATCATCTTTCTTAACCCATACCTGATTATATCAGGAAAATCCATCTAGCAATGACATCATTCCAGAACCAGTTAATCTTTGCAACATAGTCTCCATGTTTGGCAAAGGTTAATTATCCTTCTTATATGCTAGATTAAAGTTTCTGAAATCAACACGAAGTATAATTGTACCATTCTTTTTCCTAACAATCACCTGGTTGGAACACCATGTTGAATGCCTAGTTTGAGCAATAATTCCTGCTGCAAGCATCTTTGAAAACTCTTTTTGAACTAAAGGGGCTAACTTAGGATTTAATTGCCTAAGATTTTGATGAAAGGGTTTATCATTTTCATCTTTCAAATAGATAGTGTGCTCCATGACATCTTCCCTATAACCTTTTAATTCATCATAAGAAAATAATAAAACGTCATGATATTCGCAAAGTAAATTGGTTAATTTTTTCCTTTCTTCATCATTAATACCCTTACCAATTTTGACAATCTTGGGATCACTAGAGGTACCAATGTTTAATTCAATGAATTCACCTGGATCCATTTTATTTTCCTCTTTCATCTTTGCGGCATCATGCCGATCAAAGTGTTTCTATAAAGCAAAAACATTCCTAGGAGTAGGATTTATAATATCTTCATGATCATCAGATCCATCCTCCTTAGAATCTATCAGAAAATTTTCAAACTCATCCAAATTATCAAGAAAACAAATCACTTGTTTCTCATCATCAAAAACTTGCCAATGCTCTGAATCATTTGGAATAGAAGGTCTAAAAAGAACTTCAATTTTATCTTATCCTTGATCAAATCATCAGATAACTACAAAGTAGAAACAGCTACAACAAGCTTATCCGCCAAACTATTATTCTCTCTTGGAAAAACATCAAGGTCAAGGGCATCGAAGTATTCCATAGTATCCCATACAACATTTCAATAATTCCTTAACCTTTTATTTTTACATGTAAATTTATTTTTAATCTGCATGATAACTACATCGGAATATCCCTTGATACTAAGCAACTTATCTCTTAAATCCTTTTCCAACTCAAGACCCAACAATAAAGCTTTATATTCAACAATGTTGTTGGTTGCTTCAAATTCCAATCCATAGGAAAATTTGAAAACATGACCAAGGGGAGACTTTAATACTATTCCAACACCTTTACCATGCCTAGATGATGCACTGCCAAAATACATGTACCACACACTTTATCCTTTAGATCCCCAATCTTTTCATCAACCTTATCATTGAGAAGAACTATGGAATTAGACGGAATAGCATAATTCTCAATGTCATATTTTTATTTAATTATCTCATAATGGGGTCTCTTAGGATCTTCAACATGGAATCTTGTTTTGGGCTCTCTGTTAAGTCTCACAAACCTGTCACATGTAGGAGAAGGAATCGTAGCATATGACCAACTCATCTGAATACTTCCTCCTAGATCAGAGGCCCATTTTCTAGATAATAGCATACCTCAAGCATCAGGCACATGAACAACAAAATGTCCATAACAATCATAATGTGAGGGTAAATCGATAAATGAACTTGTAAATCCTTTATTAACCCATGAACTGAAATCTTCTTAGACTCCATGGCACATATATTGTAGTAAGGACTAGAAACTCATAAATTAAGTTGTTCCATGACCCTCTTGGTCATGACACAAGCTGATGCACTAGAATGTAGCATAAAATTATTTAATTTATATCCATTAACCATCAAAGTAATGAAGAATGGTTGATGATCCTTGTTATTTGAATCCAAACTTTACAAATATATAGGCGCATCCTGATAGACAGTCTCAGGCCCCTTCTGCTGAGAAACATTCACCTGAGGAGCTTCAATAACTTTTAATAACTTAGCTCTTTGGGAACGAATCTTCAAAATCTCAGTGATAGGAACCGAGATTTTTGCATTATTAAACCAACTTCCCAAATCAACATCCAATCCAGAGTTTGAACCAGGGTTAAAACTTTGAGGGGGAATTTGATTTCCACTTTGATCCTTATCCCTTCCTTGATAACTTAAACCCTTATCTTTAGCAATTTCTAAGACTTTATTTGGAGAAGGATTTTCACCAAATAATTTAATCATCATGCCCTTTTCATGATCAAAATTATTTATACTAAAGGATGATGTGGAAGGGCTAACATCTTGATTTTTTTCCTTAATCTCCATCCAATCTTCCATAGACAAAGACACTTCTTTAACAACAACATTTATTTGATTATTTGACCCCAACATTCCACCATCCATAATCATTTTAATTGTGGGGCAAGTAGCCTCCTCATGAAGAGCATCACAAGCCCTGTAATAAGGCAGAGCTTCATCAACCAGATTAGTAGATTCAAGTGGATTAGGCGGTCTCTGCTCACTAGATTGGCCTTTTTTCTGCCAAGTATTATTACTTTGTTTATTATTATTATTCCTAGGCTATAAATTTAGTGTTTGAGCCATTTCCATTTTGAACCAACCTAGATTGCAAAGTACTTATTTCCTTGGCATAGTTAGAGATTATTTTTTTTTCTTAAGCTCCATGCTTTCAATTTTTTGTAGTAATATTTTAATAGGGTTGTCATCAAATTCTTTAACCTCTTTTCCTTTAGGTTCTTTCAATTTTGTTGAAGCTCTATCAAAACTTGGGATTTAGACTTCCTAGATGCCTTCTTATCTTTTTCAAGCTCCACTCTAAAGTATAGAAACTTTATAATCATGATTCTTAGCTTGTCTCAATTCATAAGGTGTATCAGTCTTAAAAGCATCGATGTAAAAATCTAAAAGATATTTATCAAGAGGTTTATAATCTTGAGGTAATTCCTTAATAATATCATTAAATATCTTATTAAATTCTTCTACAGTGTCATTTTCTCTCCTTTTTATAAGACTGGTAGCTTTTATGAGAAGCCTCTCTTCTCTCTTATCTCCATACTTTTTCCTTAAAGGCATTAATAATCGATTGCAAGGAATCAAATGTGTTATCAAGCTTTTTTGTAAACTAGTCCAGAGCATCTCCCTCCAAGGTAAGAACAAAAAGGAAAATTTTTACATCTTCATGATTATAATCAACAACCCTGGCATGCTTACCTAGCTAAGAACCCAAATCTTTCAGATGAGCATTAACATCAATTGCATTATTTCCTTGAAAAGAAGGCAATTTATCCATCCCATTGTCTAGAAGATCATTGGGATAACCTTGAATGTTAGAAAATTTACAAGGGGCAGACATGTCCATGATGTCATGCTCAACCGGGTTAGGAAAAATAAAATGGAGATCAAAGAGAATTTCTTGTCTGGGATTAACAAGAAGGGTATGAGAAGAGAGCTTGTGTAATCTTACTATGAGAGCCCTTTCGGAATCAAGAGTAGGATTAACCAAGCTACTTGGATGTCCTCTAATACACACTCTTTTAGAATATGGAAGTGGATTTGCCACTCAGACAAAAATCTAACTCCAAATAACCCAAATGCAAAGAAGAAATTCAATAAAAGGAACCAAGAACAAGAAAAACATAGTTACCGATCAAACAAGAAAGTGAATTGGTACCCATTTTTTTGAGGTAGCAAAAAATCACCCAATTTGAAAAGTGGTGATGCAAGAGTACACTTCTTCTTTTTTAGCATATTTTTGGCACTTTAAATTTTCTTATGTATCATGTATGAACATTTTTTTTTTATGTTAGTGATTTTCATGCTGATTTTGAAAAGTGTTGATGTAGCATCAACACATTTTTTTAGAGAGCTTATTTTTTACACTTCAATTTTTTTTATGTATCAAGTGTGAACATTTGTTTTTTTTGTCAGTGATTTTCATCTTGATTTTGAAAAGTGTTGATGAGCATCAACACTTTTTGATTAGAGGGCTTAATTTTTACACTTTAAATTTTTTAATGAATTAAGCATGGATGATTTTTTTTAAATGGTGGTGATTTTCACACAACAAAATCCTTGTGTGAATTTAAACAAGGATAACCTCTTTATCATGAGTATTAATTATAAAATATTAATATTGTAATAATTTTAATAATAAAATTTAATTTAATTTAATTTTTAAAATAGTTCATTTATTTAAAAATTATTATGAACACCTCACTTTAATTTGTCCCAAATGACCTTAACCATATGAATGTAACGTGATGCATTTGACGACATAAATACCATGCAGACGACTCCCGTTAATTTGAACCCATAAAATTATCCCCTAAAGAATTTGATAGAGAATACAAGTGATGAATTAAGAAAACATATTTGTTATATTATTTCCAAAGCCCATCCCTCTCCCCTCCCCTCCCTGCTCGGGCACCCAACCAATGGCCAAGAGGCCGCAGATTGGGGGCCCAGGTGAGGAGGGGAGGGGAGTAAGGGGGAGAGGGGAGGGTCGAGGGGGGTGAGGGAACGAGATACGGTCGAGGCCATGTGGGGGAGGGGAGAGGAGGAAGGGGGAGGGCCAATGGTGGGGAGTGGAGGGCGGTGAGGGACGGAGAGGAGAGGAGGGCGGGGTTGTGGAATTTTATAATTGTTTTTTTTATTGTTTATTTATTTGCTTTTTTTAATTTTTTTTTAATTGTTTTATATAAAAAAAATTATTGTTTATTTTTTATTTTTTATTTTTAATTTTAATTTAAGTTTTTTATGTTTGTTCGATTAATTTTTTTTTTGTTTAAATTTACATATTTTTTATTTTAAGTTTTAAATTGAAATATTTTTTATTTTATTTTTTATTTTTTAAATTATTTTTTTTCTAATTTTAAAGATTTTAATTTTATTTTTTTTTTAAATTTAAATTTAGTTTTTTAATTGTTTTGAAGTTTTTCATTTTTATTTTTTATTTTTTAAGCTTAAAAATGGTTTATATATATATATATATATATATATATATATATATGTTTTTTTTTATATTTATTTATTTTTTGTTTTATTTATTTATTTAAATTTTTCATTTTTACAAGTTACTTTTATTTTCTTTTACATTTTTATGGTTTGTTTATTATAGATTTGAGGCTTCTACAATCTTCATTTTGTGTGGTTTTTTATTGTTTTATATATATATATATATATATATATATTATGAAATTTAAATTTAAATTTTTCATGAATCATACCATTGCCACCCTTGGCCAGTTGGGCCTCGAGGTTGCCAGGGAATTTTTTTATTTTTATAAGTTTTTAATTTTTTTTAATGTTGTATTTTATTTTTGTAATTTTTTTTTATTTTTTAAATTTTTATTTTTATTTATTTTTATTTAGTTTTTATTCTATTTTACTCTTTTTTTTATTACATGGCATGGTTAATTTTTTTATTTATTTTTTTTTATTATGTCATTACTATATATTTTATATATTTGATTTTTTTGTCATGTTTTTTTATGTTTTATTACTTTTATTTTTTAATTTTTTTTCAATATTTGAATTTATGTATTCTTATATATATATATATATATATATATATATATATATATATAGATATATATTGCAGGGTATGTGTCGATGCTTGTCTAGTAACCTGATCCCATTATGTGCAATATGATTGTTGATATTTAATTTTTTTCACAATGTATCAAGTTGTCTTATGCTAATATTTCAAAATGGCTATACATTTAGCATTTTAAAAAAAATTACTATTGTTATAATAACTCTTTCATTCAAGTATTCATTTTTAAATTTTTTTTAGTCATAAATTTTTTCCATAATGTCATGTTTAAAATATTTTGAAAATTTAATATTGTTTTGTAGTCATAATCTTTGGTTTTAATTCCATGGTTGAAAAATTGTCAAGATTTTTAATGTTTTTCTAAGTCGTGTTATTTTATCTTTAATGTTATGACTGAAAAAAATTATAAATATTTTTTCTTAGCATCATGCTTGAAAATTGTTGAAATTTTAAGGTTTTTCAAAGAAGTGATATTTTAAATTTAATGTCATGCTTAAAAATTGTTGGAATTTTTAGGGTTTTCAAAAACGTGATATTTTATCGTTAATGTCATGCTTGAAAATAATTTAAAATTTAAATTTTTTCAGAGTCACGATATTTTGTTTTTAATGTCACTACTGAAAAGTGTTGAAAATTTACCCTGCAAAAAAAAAAAATATTTTTAAAAAAAACCGTTATTCCAGTATCAACACTTTTCGATTTCAAGGTGTTTTTTGCACCAAACAAAATGGATTTTATTGTTTTACTATTATTTTTAAAAAATCTTGAAAATTTACTCTGAAACAAAAACAAAAACAAAAACAAAAAACAAAAAAAAATTATTTCGGCATCAACACTTTTTGATTTCAATGTGTTTTTTCATGCTTTTTTGGGATTTTTGGGTTCGAATACCCATTTTGAGGTAATAGTTCTCGTTTGATCGGTAACTATGTTACAAGATATCATAGTGAGAGATGCAAGGATAAGAAAACTTAATGAGGTGAATTTCAAATGTCGTAAAGCCAAATTCCAATAAATTGGCCCTCGACAACAGTGCCAAAAAATTTTGTCGCACAAAATGTCTAGGCACCGCGACAACAGATCAGATCGGGAGTATTCACCTTGATCCCCAATCTCTGTTTAAGTTGTCTCCCTATAGCAAGCTAAGGGGGGTATACCCTATAGAAATGGAATGAAGGAGAACCAGTTGGGAACCAACCAATTTGGGGGAGGTAGTGAAGCGACCAACTACATGATTAAGATTTAGCAAGACCTATAATATTTGATTAGATTCAAACGACTGATACCAGTGCCTTATGGAGTCAACAATCTTGCTAGGAAATTTAGGACCAAGTAATTGATTTGCAACTGTTGCTTGGATGAGTGATTATATTATATGAAATGTAGATCCTAAAACTAATGTGAGATGCAGGACTCTTGGTTAATTTTAGTTAAATGCCTATGTAAGTTTAAACCCTTCAATCCTTTCTATATTGACCATGATTTCATAGGAATTGGCACAGAAAAGATAAGGTGAATCACACTAAGGTGTGATTAACGATACCTCTCCTGAAAATATAACATACCCAGTGCCTCCAGCGCTGTAGAGAGTTATGGCTCTGATAAATGCAAGGTCACCATTTTAAGTACTATTAAAATCAGGCTTCTCAAGCAAATATGGATGGGTATTGATCTCTCTATTGACCAAGTTTATGCTTGGAAATAAATTTTAATTATGAATAATTAACTTAATATGCAAATGCATGATATGATTAGAATATGATACAATCTATCAAAGCCCTTAATCAACAAAATGAAATGTTCAATTCACTAGACAAAAACTGAAAGATAAACTTCTTAAAATATCACAATTAAACCACAATCTTACTTCAAAAAATTTTAATACAATTAAAGAGAACAAAATGTTCTTCACAATTTAATATCAATGCCAATTGTATAGATGCTCACTTTAGGAAACAAAAGATATGCAATTTATCACAATTCCATAACAAAGTACTTTAATAATTACTCGAAATATTCAAAAAAAATTTAACATGCAAAAAACATTAAAAATTCAAGTAATTAGATAATGCTTACAACTAATTCAACAACAAACAATCTCAATAGATATCAAGCATAATAAAATTCTCAAAACCTTATCATGCCAAATACTCTAGCAATTAAATTTCGAAAATTTAAATATCATAAAGAACCATGAAATTCAAATGCTAAGCAATTTAAACAATTCTAGAGGAAAATTGTTTTTTCTTAAGTGACCGAAATCCAGAAAAAAATTATCGCTTTACTATAGTCAATCTTTAGAGAAAAAAAATATTTAAACGTATTTGACCATAGAGAAATAAAAAAAGTTTAATACCACAAACTTTTCCCCTTTAAATTTTTAAAGTCTCAAACCCTAGCACAAAATAACCCAAGAATGAACTTTAGATTAAAATTTTAATTATTCCTTAAGCAAATTTAATATGCTAAGTTTGATGAAACAAATTCAGTATGAAAAATGCTTAATTAAGTTTTTTAATGTGAGAAAAGTAAAAAATCAAAAGGGTTAATAAATTAAATTTTTAATTGGTGAAAGGCCACATAAAAATTTAAACTTTCAGTACACAACAAATCTCTTTTGATTTAATTTCCTTGGAAAAATCAAAGTCACATTAATAAAAAATGAAAATGAAGAATTTTTTAAAATTTTGTTTTTATCTCAAGCAAAATCAAAAGGTCATTAAAAAAAAAAATTAAAATCAATTTTCTTTTTAAGTTTTCAATTTTTGAAAAGAAACTCCTAAATAAATAAAAAGTTGAATTATGCTTTATGAGAAGCCAAGCCTAACCAAAAAATTAAAACATAAAAAGAAACAAGAGAAATCGAATGGAAAAGAAAAGAGAGAGTTTTTGTAGGTTTGGACAGATGGTGGCAATGAAGGAAGGAGAAGATGCAGGCTTCAATGACTGAGGGAGATGAAGTAGCTAGCTTGCACCCAAAGGAAGGGAGAGGAGAATGGCAATGTGCAGGTTTGCAGGATGAGGTAGAGGGAGGAATAATTAAGAAGGAGATAGGAGGGTCACGATTGAGAGAGTTTTTTTGCAAGTGGTGGAGGATGGAAGTGCGTGTAGGTAGAGAGGCGATGGAGCTGCAGGGAATAGGAAAACGAGAACCACTGCAGGTCTGCGAGGAAGAAGAGGGGCATTTGGAAATGGAAAAAAACAAAGAAAAAGTCTAGGAGGTGGCAATCGCAGAGAGGAATAAAAACCCAAAACGCAAGAAAAAATTCAAAATTTTTTCCAGAAGAGAAAATGCAACAACGAAAGGAGGAAAGAAAAAAATGATTTTTTCTAGAAAGGAGAAAAACACAACAAAAAATGGTAGCCCAAAAACCTTTAAATTTTTTTCCAGAAATTTATATTTTTAAAATGAAATATCCTTACCTCAAATCTTCTAAAGAAAACTCATGAAATCCCCAAATCTAAATTTTGAAACCCTCTCGGACTATAAAAAAACTTTGAGTAATGTCCGTGAAAAATGGTATTGAGGTCATATATTACCCTTCAGCGTCTATATCTGACTTCAAATAAATAAAAAAATCTTTAGATCTGTACCTGCAAAAACCAAAATCAAAACACCCAGAACCCAGATATATGAAAATAAATAAAACCCCAGAAACCCAAGTTAGAAAAAGAAAAAAATCCAGATCTATAAAAAATTTGCACATCTATACACAAATATTGTAGATCTATCAGATTTGAGGAATATGATTCCAAATCCTCTCCTAGATCAGATAATCAAAGGCTCTCAATAGCCAGATCTATCAAATTTTCCACAAATATTTAAAATAATATATTTGAAATTTTAGAGAGGTATTTGCCCAAAAAACACACTGCAGAAATAAATTTAGTCACAGAGTTTATATGAAGTTGGTTCTTCAAATATAAGCTAAGTGTTTGTTGGTTCACCTGGCAACTATCCCTGAATGTTCAACAAAATCCTGAAAGATTTCCTACAAACACTAGATCAACCATCGAAACAAATAGAGAAATAGAACTACAATGAAATTCTAAATAAATAGAAATACATGCTACTTCGATCAAAATTGATAAGGTTACCCTAGATCCAACAAACTAAATAAGATATCTATATTCAAATTATTCTAAAAGAGTTATTGATTGATAGTTTTCATATAACTTTAAGTAGAAATTAAAACAATGTTACCATAAATTCATGAAGAGGAACACCACAGCATGTTGAAACCCCAAAGACTTTTGTATTAATTTAAAAAGTATACAAGAGAGCTTGGGAGCTTAGTACACGATTCAATGATCGGATGAAAAGACAAACTGACACTGACCTCTAGTTTATAGGCAAAATCTCAACAGCTAGTTGACTTGATCCCTGTCAAATTAATATCAACCATTCATAAATATTTGATGAATCGTTAACCATCACCGTCAAAATTATTTAATTTTTTTAGGAAAAATCGAATTTATCATTTAATTGATTTTTAATTAACTCAAATTTAGTTATTTTGTTAATTTCCTCAAAAATTTGACTTTGATTTAACCATTAAGGCCCAAGGGTCCAAAATTTTCTTGATTTTCTCATATTCCCTTAGCGAGGTACCTCCAAAAATTAACTTCTTTAAAACCCACGAGTTTCACCATTAGCGAAATTAATTTTACATAGGACACAAAATTAATTAAATTTATAGCTTAAGATTTAATTTAATTTTGCGAGAAAATTTAATTAATTTACTGATGAGAGAATTAATAATTTTTCCAACCCTCTAATATTTAGCCATGGTGTCTAATTATGAAGGACCATGCACTAAATATTTTTTACATGAAGATTTTACAATTACATGAAGGGGGGATACTCATTTGTTATAGACCCTCAACATTTGCCCATTTTTGTGACACAAAATATGATTTAGTAGACAAAGTAATATGTAATAAAATAATCTAGCCAATTAGCTAATATTATTCCCAAATTATTTTTACAAAGACTTGATAAAAAACACTAGGACTTACTTAATATCTTGATGACAAAATCCACCCTATCTTTGGGGTGAGGTTGGAGGAAAAAAAAATTCCAATCATTTGTGTCTAAAGACACAGATGAGTTAGTGATACAAAAAACCTCCTAAGATAGAAATCATCATCAAAATTCTATGCTTACCTACGTTGTTACATACATAATGGTCTTACTAAGATCATTTACATTATAACGATGTAGAATTGGTTTACATCTTTAACAAAACTGTTAGCTGGTGATGAAATTTGAAAGGCACGAGCACTCGAACATGGTAGATCTTTTTTTGCAAAAAATGGGTATACTGTTATGGGGTTATTGAAACAAAGTGGTCAACAATACCTAAAGTACACAATGTCATTACATACTTGTTACCTATTATTCAACCCTTAATGTTTTTCTTAATGCCTCTAGACCTTATACAACTACTCAATGAACTGTTGGTGATTAATTAGAAGGATGTGTGGTTAGGTTCAAAGGACTGAGGGGTAGTTGGCATAGCCAAGTTCGATAGAAGTCAGTCTTTGAAATAGGAAGTTTCGAAGTGGACCAAGGCCCGACCTAAAACTTCATAGTCGGGTCCGATGTTCGATTAGTTTTAGTGGGTCCTAAATGGTATTATATAAAGCAGAGAGGTAAGGCTTATAAATGAATTCAAAAATCTTAGTACTTGAAATACTTTGAAATGTTGGATCATTAAATACATGGAGAATGTAAAATTCAAGCGAGATAGTGAAACATTGCAAACACTTATCAATTACAAGTATTTATATTTATCATTGGATCATGCGTAACTATCATTATGAATCAGAAAATATTCATGACCTTAAATTTAATGTCATATTCACACACTATCAACCTTTTTTTTTTCCATACTTCCCCATAAAATATAAAGTCATAAATTATAGTGTCCTTCATGCATTGACCTTATAATGTTTCTATGCCATTCTTTCCTAATGGAAATGAAATTGAAATGGATCACTTTATTCATGATTACATAGGAATGTGTTGTTGATATTAGAATCATTGTGCAATCAATTGCGAAGATTGCCCACAAAACTTGTACATTTTTAGTGATTGAAATGGAATCAATAGAATGTGATTCTATGTAACCAGACATTACTCATTAATATCAACTATACAACCATCTATGCATTTACAGTGACAACATTGTACACTGCTTATAAATTCTGGTTTACATGTTTGTACTACAGAACATCATTTCCCGTGGTAGGAAGGATGGTACACTGACCTTATAACACTTCATTTTTTCTCGTGCCATGTTGCTTTAATTAAGAAATTTAGGTGGAAATCATTAGAAATGGGTAACGTAAACACTGGTGGGTAAAAAATGGGTTTACAAAATCAAAGCTTAGAAAGAATGATGTGTTGAAAATTCCAAGATTAGAATGGTACTAAGAGGTTTTGCGCAATAATTTAGAGTTGATTGTGGTGAGAACTATGTAGAAGTTGCAAGAGTATGATAAGTTTATCGTGTAATTTAAGAAATTCACGATTTGAAAATCCTCGAAACCGATGTGCGATGATTTGAGAAAGAATAAATATTATATGCAAACAATGCCCATATGTTGAAGAAAACCACAACAATGGCAAACACTAGGAATGAGAAGATAAGTGTTGTTACAAATATGTGCTATTTAGTAGCTCCTATATGGTTATGAATAATCCATGTCATCTTTTTATTATATTATATATTACATTTTTCCATGAAATAGACTGTAAATGCAACATCTTACTGTTTTGATTCAATTTGAGGAACAAATTTGTAAATGGCTTTCAATCTCAAGTAATCCATCACTTTAGGATATTAAACTTGTTGGAATATTTAATTCCTAACTATGTTCCTAGTTTGGTGTGTGGTTGAGATATTCTCTCAACCAACAGATTGTATGTTCAAAATAATTTTCCTATCTTGAGACAATACTACTATATATATGTAATATGATATTTCATTAATATATGTGAATATAGTTTGTGCTATCATTTTTTATCATGGTATGAGAGCCCTGTGGACCTGGCCTCTCGTGGGCTTGGTCCATCCTAGGTTGAGGGAAATGTGCAGAGGAAAATAAAGAGTGTGAATATATCTTGTTTTAGTTTTTTTTTATGTTTTTCCATCCTCCATTTTTTGAAGACGTTGTAGCAATGGTCAACAGAGTGGAAAAATTATAGGATCTAGTCAGTAGGGCATGGAGAGCAGCTGTGATTTGTTGACAATGGTGGTGTTGGAGAAATCTGCGGTTTCTTTTAAGGGATCTGCATTTTTTTTAGGCAAGAGCTGTGTGAGATTCTGATCCCCAAATTACATCTGATCTCGGGTACAGATCTATGTATCCAGTCGTGGAGACTGTTGTGTGAGTTTCACCTCAGTGGAGAGCCGAGACAATGAATCTTGGTGTGGCTCAGGGAAAATTTTAAGAACCCCCCCTAAATTTATATGTATAATAAATGGGCGAATCTCCATGGTATATAGGAAAAATGGAAGGCGATTTTATCAATAATATAATATGTATATATAATTTTTTGGCGAATCTATCACCAGGCATGGCGAATATTTTACTCAATTATAAAATCTTGTAAGATCTTGGTATTACCATGGGTCAATACCATGGGTTATCATAAACCTAGAGCGTAAAAATTACTATTAGTAATTTATAAAAATTAATAAAATTAATAGTTGATTTTTATTTTAACCAAGCTAAAATGTTTAAAATACATTAAATTACAACATCCATTTTTACTCTTGATCCACCCCCGAGAGGGATCAAATAATTTTTCACTCTATGCTAGTTTGCATATCACGATATTTGATACCTCTCCGGGGTTAGTAGATCCAGCGTAAAGATGGATCTCTGCTGGTTTAATTCCCCCATTTAAATAGGCTACATTCTAGGTGAATACCATGGGTCAATACCATGTGCCATTTTTATGAATGGAGTAAATATAAAAAAATGTTTTATTTGTTTACCATATCTCTAGTTTATTTATATTTTTATTAATTTACCATACCTCTTTTACAAATATGGTATTTGGCCCATAGGATTCACTTAAATAAAACCTCTTTCTTGAGCCTTCATAAATAGAATGAGGGTTATGGACTAAATATAAAAAGAGGTTTTATTTATTTACCATATGTCTAACTTATTTATATTTTTATTTATTTACCATACCTTTTGAGTAAGTATAAAAATACGTTTTATTTATTTACCATATCTCCACTTTACTTATATTTTTATTTGTTTACACCCTTACATGTATATAAGGTGACTTATGGAGAAAATATAATTTTTTTTATTTATTTACCATACCTCTCATTTATTTATATTTTTATTAATTTACCATATCTCTTTTATAAATATGGTATTTGGCCCATAGGATTCACTTAAATAAAACCTATTCTTGAAAATGGGCGAATGGATTCACTTAAATAAAATCTATTCTTGAAAATGGGCGAATGGAAGGTTGTAACTCCTAATTTCAAGGGCTAAATTTACCTTTTCTACCCTCTCCCTTAAAATAAGGTGCTCTATTGAGGTGATTTGTAAAAATGTACTATGATACAAAATATTCTCCCACTAAAAATTTAAAACCCTTTAATTTTGCCAAACGGCGAACATTCGACCCTAAAATTTTCTATGGTGTAGCTGCCGATTTGAGAGTCTGTGACGGATTTTTTGAATTAAATCAGTTGATGGTGGAGAGCTAATTGTGGCATGCTGAGTATTGCTTGTATGTTGGAGAACGGCCTGCATGGTGCTGGTTGTGCATGCCGAGCAGTCAGTGGTGAGATCGAAGGATACGGGGTTGTTGTCGAGCAGCAGTTGGTGGCAACATTCAGTGGATAGGGCAAATCTGTTGGAGCGCAGATCTGCTGCATTGACCGCTTATGTGCATATGTGTGGAGACCGCAGATATAGATCCGATGTGGACGAGTTTTGAAGGCTAATTTTAAACTGACAGGAGATCGAAGGCTCCTGCACATCGTTGTTTTTATTAAGGATCCGTTGCTAATTTTCTAGTCAATTTTTCTGGAGGAAGATGCATTAGATTTAGAAGATTCCTAGTCAAAAGTGGGAGTCTAGGAGGAGCTTGTCATTCTTGGGAGAATTTGTTGGTGTTGGGCATGCTCTATTGGTGCACATGAGATAAAGGCTGCAGTCATAGATACTTCTGCTGTCAAGTTCTGAAACCTGTTGTGAGAGGTTGCTATCAGCGTGGAGGTGAAGAGAGATTTTCTAAAAGCGTTGCTATAAGGCGTTCTGCCTGGGCCATTGCTCTGTTCAGTTCTCCTTTCTTTATGTCTAGCTTTTGTCAGCTCTCAGGCCATTATTATTGCACTTTGGTCTTTTATTCTCTCCCCGTCATCACTTCGCTTACCTCCAGGGGCAACGTTGCAAAATATCACACATTTTCTGTTGTTTTTGTATTAGGGAGAGTGATATTCTTTCTCGACTCTCTTTTCTCTCTGGAAAGTGGAGAGAAGAGGGAGAGGAGAAAATCTGGGGCATTTAATCAACAAAATACGCATTTTGTAACTAACCTACCGCAACAGTGTAGAAAACGGTTGTTTCAAAGGCCTCGGGGAAGCTTCTTCGACGTTGTCATTAAAAGACGAGAAGATGATCGAGCAGTTTATCAATTTTGTCATTTGCCCACCCCGGTGACTGAGAAGTGGTTTGGTGTGGTCGTTCCGTAGTCCGAGGACGGACCATCGGAGTGTGAGTTGCATTGGTTGCGAGCTGGGGCCTGGTGTGGTTGCTGGGATCAAAATCTGACTAAATTTACTGGTGCCTTTCCATTTCGAGGATCTAAAGCAAGTGGTAAGCTTTGTAACAATTTTGGTTTTGGGTGTAATGTTTTTTTCGATGAGCTTGGTGTGGATGTTGGTTGTTGTGTTATGTGAGTGGAGTCTTTTAGCCTAGTGTGCTCACTACTTTGGTTAGTGTAAGTGGAGCAGGTAAAACAACACTTATGGATGTGCTTGCTGGTAGGAAAATAAGTGGATATATAGAGGGGCAGATCAGAATCATATAGTGTTGAACTTTGTTGGCTGGTCCTTGCCTAAATGAATAGAATATCTTTGATTACATTTTTCTCCAATCATTAATAAAGATTTAATAAGGATTAGCGCTGGATAAAACTAATAGTGTTGAAGTTTGTTGGCTGGTCCTTGCCTAAAGGAATAGAATATGTTTGCTTATATTTTGCTCCAATCATTAATAAAGCCAAAAATAAATATCATTTTCGTTTGGGAAAGCTCAACTTCCCAACCAGTAAGAAACCCGACCCTGACTAGTTGGAGTGGAGAGAGACCCGACCTCTGACCTAGAGTGGGACTCGCAGAGTCTCGACACTCGTTGGTAGTAAGTGTTGGGGCATTCGGAAATAATTTTGTTAATTATATATTTAAAACTTTCTTCAATTTAAAACTGAATTAAAATTTAAAAAAATTAGCACCTTAGTCGGGATTCATTTTTAATAGTGTAAATTGCTATGGAGGAGATTTTCTAAAGCATGGTGCACGGGTAGGATGCTGTGAGACATCACTTAAATCCTTTTTGTGAATTGAAAATATGCATAGTTACTAGTGAAAAAATATATAAATCAGTATGATTCAAACGATCAAACAATAAGTGTCATACCTGCAATTTGCAAGATTGCAATGATGGAAAAATGAGGCCCAATCGATTTCAGTCAATGAAATCAACACAAATTAAAATTAAAACAATTTCGAATTTTTTTATTTATTTTTTTATAATGTAAACATTGCAGAATGCATTTTAATTTTTAGTCAAACACCAAATTAATCCATTATTATCCCAATAACAATAATAACGTCAAAATAAATATTTTCTTAATTAGATTTTTATAATTTATTAAATAATGATAATATATAGCAAATTTTATTTAAATTAAAACATTTATTTTGTAAAATAATTGTATATTATAATTTGTATTTATTCTTCATAAAAATAATTTCAACCTATTAAAAAATAATGAATTTAGATATCTTAATTCCAACTTCTAATGAGTTTAAATATCTAATTTTATTCCATTTAATCTTGATGAATAAAAAATTAAATTATTAAATAAATTAAATTATTAAATAAATTAAATATCTAAATTAATTCCATATTAAAATTATCAACTATAACTCATTGTAATGCTCTCCAACCCACTGTCGGGGATGAGTGTAAAGATTTAAATATTGGTTCTATCAATAATAAAAAGTTAAAGGTAATAAAATTGTTAAAAGTAATAAATAAAAAATTAAAAGTAACATAAACCGCATGTGCAATGAGTGTAAACATTTAAATGTTAGCTCAATTAATAATAAAAATTTAAAGTAATAAAAATAATAAAATTCAATTTGTCATATTTTGATTTTGTTAATAACTCATGAATCTACTTTGTTACAATATCATGGGCTAATACCATGGCTTCTCAACACTACATACCCAAAAACCATAACTTATTTCATAATCAAAATATTTAATAACAATATGACAAGATTCTTAACCATGGATATTCACCTCCACTTTACCATGGATATTATTAACTTGTAAATTGACCTTGTTACAATACCATGGCTTATCAATAGCACATGCCAAAAAAACAAATTTATTTCATGATCAAAATATAGTATAACAATAAAACAAGATTCTTAACCGTGGATATTCATCCCCACTTTACCATGGATATTATGAACTTGTAAATTGGATTTGTTACAATACCACGGGCCAATGCCATGGATTCCCTTTCACTATCTCACCCTCCAAATATACACTATGGGAGAAATTTTCATATACTCTATGTTGTAGATGATGAGCTTCCCAAAATTGCCAAATCTGATGCAAGTAAAGTGGGATGAGGAGAATGGTAAGAAGAGAAAAGAAGAAATCATTGAATTTCCCTCGGGAACATGGAAAGAAGGAGAAAATAATTATTTAAAAATATACAAAGAGATTAAAGATACTGTCAATGCAGGTAATCAATTTGAAATATTTTTAGTAAACAAAAAAATTGGGATAAGAATAAATGCTTCAGCCATTAACAAGGTATTAAACAAAGAAATTAAAAAGGCAAGTGAGCGAAATTCACTAGGTGTTAGACTCTCTTTGCAAATTTAGACTTTCACATTGAACATATAAAAGGGATTCAAAATTGTATCCCATACATTCTCAACCAAAAAAATCTATAGAAAAGGCAATCAAGCGAGCGTGGAAACAATCCAGGCAAGGAAGTCTACAAGTGGTAGAAAATTTGACAAAAGGAAGGTTGGAAAGCCCTTGTGAATCCATGTGATCGGAAGTTCTATTCCCCAAACATGTCCTAAGGAAAAAAAAAAATCAAGCAAGCGAGAAAATATTTTAAAATTAGGTGAGTGAGGGAAAATTTAAAAAGTAAGTGAACAAGGGAAAATTTCATGCGAGCATGATCATATATCAAGTAAGCGAGAAATTAAGGACCAATGCATGGAAATAATCACAGAATGGAGCAATGGAAAGGAACATGTCCAATAGATTGCTAACAAAATTTCTTGGTAAAGATACAAAGAAGAGTGGAAACTGACATGGGAGCTTAGAAGCACCCAAGTTCTAGATGTGAATCTTCATCCCAATATTGCATTAGCCCAACTAGTACCAGAAGTATGAGCAAAACCAACCTCAACTGTGATTCTACCTAACACGGTCTACGAACGAGCATTAAGAAAAGTAATACAAGAAGAAAATGATTTAACATATAAAATTATGTGACATCGATCTCCTCTAGCAACAAGTCAATAATAGAGAAGGGATAGTGCACCAATAATATAGCCAAAATCAACACAAAAATCTCAATGAATGGCCCAACCAAAATCTCATCCTTAGATTTGCTAGTATTGATTATGATTATAATTAGTGTAAAAACTTATGGTTTAACTTATTATGAAAATATAACCTAGGAAAAAAGCTACACTACTATCTTCAAACTTGGCTCAGTAAATACAACATAATCTGGATAATGACCTGAATTGTTGTTGGATTGGTGTAAAACATTTGGGATTAAACGAAGCATAGTGGACCCATGGATTATTGAAGCAAAATATAAAATTTTTGAGATCCCACTCTTTAAGATAGAAGATCTCTAGTATGCTAAAATTATGAATGAAGAATACATGATGAATGTTCTCTTCAATTCATATCACCAATGGTTCATAAGGATGAAAAATAATTGTGCAAAACCTGCAAGGGAGACCCATTATCTTAGATATCATTATTGCGATTCAACTACGTTAAGTAAGTCATTCATGGATGACCATTTCCATGAGAAGTAGACTAATTTCTCATGATTTGAATAGCTCACTTAGCACTCATTGCATTGGGTGATGCTCACAGGGGTGAAGAAGTGGGATTGAAACTAGTGAAAATAAATCACATAACGTCAATCATCACTTCCAGAGCTTGCACCTGGTAACCAGGACTTCCAGGGAGGTCACCCATCCCAAATCGCCTCTGGCTCAAACACGCTTAACTGTGGAGTTTTCCCCACAATCAAGCCCACTTAGCTTGCTACCCCATTTGCAAAACCTTAGCAAGTATTGTGCCTCATGAACCATTCAAGTAGAGATCCATTCACTCTTTTTGAATTTAAGTATAGGGGGTTTACGCAGTGCATTATATTAGATATCATTTTTGGGATTCAACTGCGTTAAGTAAGTCATTCACAAATGACCATTTCCATGAGAGATAGTCGTAAGTGACTAATTTCTCGTGATTTGAATAGTTCACTTAGCATGAGAAATTAGTCACTTACGACTACCTCTCATGGAAATGGTCATCCGTGAATGACTTAGTTAACGCAGTTGAATCCCAAAAATGATATCTAATATAATGCACTGCGTAAACCCCCTATACTTAAATTCAAAAAGAGTGAAGGGATCTCTACTTGAATGGTTCATGAGGCATAATACTTGATAAGGTTTTGCAAATGGGGTAGCAAGCTAAGTGGGCTTGATTGTGTGGAAAACTCCACAGTTAAGCGCGCTTGAGCCAGAGGCGATTTGGGATGGGTGACCTCCCGGGAAGCCCTGGTTACCAGGTGCAAGCCCCGGAAGTGATGATTGACGCTATGTGATTTATTTTCACCAGTTTCAATCCCAATTCTTCACCCCTATGAGCATCACCTGATGCAATGAGTGCTAAGTGAACTATTCAAATCATGAGAAATTAGTCACTTACGACTACCTCTCATGGAAATGGTCATCCGTGAATGACTTACTTAATGCAGTTGAATCCCAAAAATGATATCTAATATAATGCACTGCATAAACCCCCTATACTTAAACCCATTATCATCTGGAAAATATTCTCTAAGTGGAGCATGTTTAATTATAGGGAAACATACCCTAGTTCTAACTTGCAGTTTTTACTAGAGGAGGGGTCTACTCTTATCAATCAAAACAGTTTGTCTATACTAGATTACTTTTCATGTGATTCCTCTAGGTTTCAAAGGAATTCTCTAACTAAAGGTGAGGATTGACACACATCCTAGAGAATCCATGGAAAAGTAATCTAAAGAGTCTGTCTAGTATGTCTAAATCCTTACCTTTTGGGTGATTCCTATGTGAATTGTCAAGGATGTCATAATCCAAAATGATGCCCCATGCTCCTTCGGAGATCTATAAATAATTAGGATGAATTGATTCTCCTAACTTGGAGTCAATAAGTTTTGAGCTTGTATATGCTCTGCAACTGCACCTCGAGTGATCTCTTTGAATCAAAAGGAATCTCACATTGATATATTGGTAGAGTTCGATAATCTTATGCAGTTGCATGAGAGTGCATCTAAGAACCTAAAGTGGCGGGACTCTTAAGATATTTAGAGTTTGTTTGTTAGAGTTTGTAATGTGTGCTTTCATATGTACTATTAATCCATTCAACTCTGTTAATAAGAATAAAACTTCTATGTTATTGTGTTTGGTATATTATTTTGTGCCTCTTCTACATAAAATTTGTTTTGAATTTACTCGAGATTCTCTTAAAGCCTTGGAACACTAATTAAGCTAAGTCCCGCATAGGCAAGAACTCAAGTAAATTAAAATTACTACAACGTGTTAGAAGGAATTGCATAAAATATCATATAAAGGTTTTCAAAGTTTATGAAATACAAAAAAAAACTCTAAAATCAAACTTTTTACTTCTTCAAAAGATTCTCCGAAATAATTGTTATCCAAGTCCCCCAAATAGTGTGTAGAGTTATTGTATAAATAATATGAACCGAAAAATAAACTCAAGCAATCAATATGATTGTCTTCAAACTAATACCGTTATCCAAGTCCCCCAAATAGTGTGTAGAGCTATGGATAAATAATATGAACCGAAAAATAAACTCAAGCAATCAATATGATCGTCTTCAAACTAATATCGGCCAAAAATTAATCACTAACGCAACCTTAAATCTCATCATGATTACTTATCAAAATATTTTAAAACTTCCTAGTATTAGAGTAAAAATTACCCAAATTCATGAACAACAAATAGCTGCCATCAAATAATTTAAAAGTTTAAATGGGATAACTCAAATGAACCCGCATCAAATAGCTCTCATCAAATAACTTAAAAGTTTAGATGGGATTCTCTTATTTATTTAATTTAAAAGTTTGAATGGGATAAATGGAATAACTCAATGCACCCGCATCAAATAACTTAAAAGTTTAGATGGAATTTTCGTTTTTTCAGATTTAAATTCAAATTTCATAATCTCATTATGAGGAAAGGTTGGAAACGGTTTAAAAATGGAAACATAAAAATAAAGTTTAACTTAAGGTTGTATTTGATATAATCCTTGAAGTTTGACACCAAATTACTATGGTTTAATACAATCCTTTAACATAATCACCTGGGTTTGAAAGAAATGCCAATGACATCATGTTCGTGTATATATTTTTTCCCATTAAATTAAATGACTTTTCAATTCAAACATTAAAATTAAACCTGTTCTAGAAATTGTTCGTGTATATATTTTTTCCCATTAAATTAAATGACTTTTCAATTCAAACATTAAAATTGAACCTGTTCTAGAAATTGAAAATTCCATAAACATATATTTTAGATAAATTCCAAAACATAGAAAAATTCCCAACCAAAAGATTTATGGAATTCCAAAAAAGCTTCTTAAAAAAGCATTAATCTCATAAATTCAAAAACATGTCTTTTAGACAAATTTCAATGAATACTTGGGTTAATGTTGTGCTTTGGGTAACTCATGGTTGATGTGATATATAGAAGCCCAAATAATTGCAACTGAATCGTGAAAATAAAAAAAATAATGAAACCGTGGGTGATTGTGAAGATATGTTTTAAACACTACTGGGCTACTAAGGTTTTCTTAGAAGAGTTTCAATATTAAGAAGACCAAGATGTAAGAGTTTTTCTTGCTCTCTTATTAAAGAATCACAAAAGGCATCAAAAGAAGGGGACTTGTAGTCTTGTCCTTGAGAAATTAAGGGTTCTCTAGTAGAATGGAAGGTAGAAACAAACACAGAGTAGGTTGGTCCTAACTTAGTAAGAATGTAATAGATAAGTCTATCATCTTCTTTCTTAACCTTAACACTTTCCAAGAGAAGTCTAAGGGTCTTGAACTTGGACACAAGATATTCAATGAAAGAAAAAATATTGGGGTCCAACATAAGCAACTTATTTTTGAGTTGATGGGCTCTAATTCAATTTTAACTCCAAAAAAATTATTGAGTTATTTCATTGCTTCATCGAGGGTATCAATTTATGCAATGTGGAATATGAAGTCTAAAGAAATAGACATCCCTATCAACCCATGTGCTTGATCTTGTTTATTTTCCCATTTGGCTTGCTTATTTTCATCTTGAGGTTTAAACTCTTGGCTTGCGGCTATCATATAAATACCTTTACTTTTAAGTAAATCCATAATGTAGGATAACCATTGGAATTAGTTAGTGTTGTCAATAAACTAAAATAAACTAAAGTTTTATATGCTAAAAATAATTGTTCCAATGGAAAGATCTTGAAAAATAAGGTCGATTAAAAAAAAGGGCTCTGAAAAGGTCTTCCGGATGAAGAATTTATGGCTTTTTGAAGAAAAATTGTTAAAGATAAAAACGAACCACGTGAATGTTGGTAAGTTGATGATAATGTTATATTTTAAGAAAAATTCCCCCCCTTTCCAAACTTAATCTAATTAGCTCACTTCCTAAAAACAATATTATTTTACGTGACCCACTTTTATAAATGAGTGAAAGTCACTTTTACAATGGTTCTTTATGAACTATCCACTAAATTGTAACTTAAATAAAAATAAAGTGACTTTAGAATTATAAGTGACTAACTTTTTATAGTGGGTGAGAACACTTTTACATAAAGTAACTATAAAACATAACTTACATGTGTTTTTTGAAAAAGTCACTCAACAAAAAGAAAGACTTGCACCCAAGACCTCTATTCTCATAAAATAAGTTTAGATCAAGTGAGCTAGTTTAAAAGGATATTAATTTTTGGAAAATAGGAAGGTTTTTTTTTTTTTACTCACTAAAGATTTGGGGTGCGTGCTTTCTTGGAAACCCCCTTTTCGCCTGCAAAACAAAAAAAACAACTACACAAACCAAACAAACAAACAAAAGTATCCAAGCCTTATGAATTAAAGTTAGATTTGGCCAGAAACTAAATATTTTCCTCAATGTTTTTGATTTTGGGAGATCAAAATAAGACGTAGTGGAAAAGAGCATACGGATGAGAAACAATCATTTTTTTTTGTGTCTGGTTTTCCCATATCGCACAGGGTCATGGGGCAAAGAGCATACGCCGAAATGAAAGATATAGATCTGCTAATAGAAAAAAATTATAGAGGACTATAAACTGAAATAAACAGAGAGATAAATAACTATAGCTGCAAATAAAGATTGTATACCTTCATATCTTAAAAATGACATAGTTAGGGCTACTGGAAACCTTTTTCCATGACACTAGTGGGGTTCATGACACTAGTGGGGTTCCTCACTGGACCAAATGCTCCTAAAACAATAGAGCAGTCCTCTCAGCTTCAAAGCTATCAGAAACAGTAGATCTAGGAAATGACACTTGCATACAGTTGTAGCAGCTTTGGATTTGGATCACCAATGGATCTGGCCCTCAAATAGCTCCCATACCATGTACAAATTTACAATGTAAGTTCCTTAGATAGAACACCAAAGGAAACCACTCAAAAATAGATCACAGATCAGTACACCAGTATTCTTGATGTGGTTAAAACCCTCAAAGAGGGAAACGGTCCATGACTTGAGCCAATACGGCCACTTTAGGAAATTTATTAATGTAAAAGAAATAAAATTTACATAAGATTCTCTCATGAACAATCACCTAATAAATGACCCTCAATGCTCTTTAAATAGAGATCATGGACCAATCGGGTGTTAAGCCACGAACCAAGTGTCGGTAATGCTGATGAGAGAATGAACCATCTGATCACTTCATGTCTAGAACATATCGTGACCATACGATTGTAAGTTACAAAAATTACATACTAAATAAGCACAATTTACCTAACTATACACTATACCAAGTTATACATAATTATTTCCGATGTGTCGGAATATCCTAACACCTTTAGTTTTTCACAGCAATTAGAAGTCAGTAAGATGTGAGAGAGCATATATTATTCAAAATTTAATGAGGCTACTAGTAGTGAAAAACATTTAGCAATCAAATATGATTAAAATTAAAATTTTAAGGAACTTTAATTAGATTTCATAGCTTATAGCCTTCAAAAAATATACAAATGGATTAATTCTTCAATCCCTCTATAAGCCTTTAATGCCAACTGAGAAAGATGGGCTTAATGCTCATGGCAAAAGGAAATTAGGCCTCCCATTGAAACCCTTTTGGCCCTCTCAAGGAAACAAGAGTTAGAGAAAATAATTTATGCCAAGTTAACTTTGAAAAGCCTCTCGACTCCAAGGAAGAACGCCTACAGGATAGTCAAATAAATCTCAGAAAATTCATATCTACTGCCTAAACAGAAAGAGGTCACAATCAGCCTCTAAACTGAATATGGTTAGATTCAGAGATTAAGGGAACCTGATTAACGCTTGAAGCCTTGAAGACAAAGAAAACATAAGTGATCAGGATGCATACCCTTAAAACTTCTTACGCAAACTGAAAGAGACAGGCTATTATACTTATGGTAATGAGAGTAAAAGGTATATAATAAAAAAGGTTTTCTATCCCTAAAAAAATGATTTCGAAGCAAAAGGAAAGCTTAAAAAATCTTGAGGCCTGCTAGAAAAAAAAAAAATAATAAAATAAAATAAAATTCCAGGGAGAGAAGGGATTCACTATAAGCTCTTGGTCATCAAAAAAATGATTCCAAATATCTACTAAACCATAAAAATAAACCTTTCAGCTTTGCAGCCTTGAAGATAAAGGATTTACAAAAATAAAAAATATTTGAGAGTCTCCAAAAGATATGACGTTATCCTTCAAACCCTAGCTGCAAGAATTGGTGAAGGCTAGGCATTTAATGAAAAATTTCAAGAGGTAATGCATGATGTGTAGAAAACCTACGTTGATTGGTTAACTATGTATATAGATAATACTCTTGTATTTTCAAATTCTATTTAACAACATTTCAAACATTCAAAGAAAATTCTGCAAGTCATAGAAATGCAACACTGGTGGTCTCAAAGAAATGGATGGATCTATTCAAAATTATGATCAAGTTTTTGGGACATAAATTATCTAATGGCAATATAGGCTTACAACAACATGTGATTGAGTTTGTTGATAAATTTCCTAACAAGATCACAAGTAATACCCAATTACAAAGGTTCCTTGGAAGACTAAATTATGTAAGTCACTTTTACAAATACTGTGCCAAGGACAAGAAGATATTGAATGAAAGGCTATCAAAGAATCCATCGGTATGGTCTGAATCTCATACTAAGTTTGTAAATAACATTAAAGAAAAGGTAAGAAATTTTCCTATACTCTATGTTGTAGATGTTGAGATTCCCAAAATTTCCAAATCTGATGCAAGTGAAGCGGGATGAGGAGTAGTTCTAAAGAAAGTAATATATAATGGTAAGAAGATCAGAGAAGAAATCATTCAATTTCCTTCAGGAACATGGAAAGAAGGAGAAAATAATTATGCAAATATAAACAAAGAGATTAAAGATACTCTCAATGCAGGTAATAAATTTGAAATCTTTTTGGTAAACAAAAAATTTGTGATAATAATAAATGCTTCAGCCATGAACAAGGTCTTAAACAAAGAAATTAAAAAGGAAAGTGAAGCGAAACTCACTAGGTGTGAGAGTCTCTTTGAAAATTTCGACTTTCACATTAAACATACAAAAGGGAGTAAAAATTGTATCCCATACTTTCTCAACCCAGAATATTTACAGAAAAAGCATTCAAGCGAGCATGGAAACAATCCGGGCAATCAAGTCTACAAGTGGTAGCACAATTGACAAAAAGCATGTTGGAAAGCACTTGCAAATCCATGTTATCGGAAGTTCAATCCACCAAAAATGTCTCACCAACAAAACCAATAGATAAAAAATAAAAAAAAATAAAGAAAATAAAAAAAAATAGGTGAGGCAAAAAAGAAATCGAGCAAGCGAGAAAAGATTTCAAAATTAGGTGAGCAAGGGAAAATTTAAAAAGAAAGTGAGCAAGGGAAAATTTCAAGTGAGCGTGATCATATCTCAAGTGAGCAAGAAATCAAGGACCAACACATGGCTGTAATCATAGAATGGAGTAATGGCGAGGAACATGTTCAACAATTTCCTTACAAAAGGTCTTGGTAAATATACAGAGAAGAGTGGAAACTGACATGGGAGCTTAAAAGCACCCAAGTTCTAGATATGAATCTTCATCCCAATACTGCATTAACCCAACTAATACCAGAAGTACAAGCAAGAACGACCTCAATTGTGATTGTACCTAACATGGTTTATGAATGAGCACTAAGAATAGTAATGAAAGAATAAAATGATTTAACATATCAAATTATGTGACATCAATCTCCTTTGGCAACAAGTCGATAATAGAGAAGGGATAGTGCACCAACATTGTAGCCTAAATTGGACCCAAAACTCTCAATGAATGGCCCAACAAAAATCTCGTCCTTTGATTTGCTAGTATTGATTATGATTATAATCAACGTAAAAACTTGTGGTTCAACTTATTATGCAAAGATAACATAGGAAAAAACCTACACTACTCTCTTCAAGGCTTAGTACATACAACATTATCTAAATAGGGACCTGAATGGTTGTTAGATTGGTGCAAAACATTTGGGATTAATTGGAGCGTAGTGGATCCATGGATTATTGAAGAAAAATATAAAAGTTTTGAGATTCCACTCTCTAAGGTAGAAGATCTCCAGTATGCTGAAATTGTGAATGAAGAATACATGATGAATGTTTTCTTCAACTCACGTCATCAATGGTTCATAAAGATTAAAATAATTGTACAAAACCTGCAAGGGAGACCCATTATTATTTGGAAAGTATTCTCCAAGTGGAGCATGTTTAATTATGGGGAAAACATACCCTGGTTCTAACATGCGTTTTTTACTAGAAGAGGGGTCTATTCTTATCAAACAAACCCATTTGTCTATACTAGATTACTTTACATTTGATTCCTCTAGGTTTCGAAGGACTTCTCTAACTAAAGGTGAGGATTGACACACATCCTAGAGAATCCTTGGAAATGTAATCTAAAGAGTTTGTCCAGTATGTCTAAATCCTTACTTTTGGGGTGATTCCTATGTGAATTTTCAAGGATGTCATAATCCAAAATGATGCCCCACTCTCCTCCAAAGATCTATAAATAATGTGGATGAATTCGTTCTCCTCACTTGGACCTAGTGAGTCTTGAGCTTGTATATGCTCTGCAATTGCACCTTGTGTGATCTCCTTGCATCTAAAGGAATCTCACATTGGTCCTTAGGTAGAGTTCGATAATCCTATACAGTTGCATGGGAGTGCATCTAAGAACCTAAAGTGGCAGGACTCTTAGGATATTTAGAGTTTGTTTGTTAGAGTTTGTAAAGTGTGCTTCGATATGTAGTATTAATCCATTCAACGTTGTTAATAAGAATAAAACTTTTATGTAATTGTGTTTGGTATATTATTTTATGCCTCTTCTGCATAAAATTTGTTTTGAATTTGCTCGAGATTCACTTAAAACCATGAAACACTAATTAAGCTAAATCCCATAGAGGCAAGAGGTCAAGTAAATTGAAATTACTACAACATGTTGGAATGCAGGTTGTAATTGCATGAAAGATTATATAAAGGTTTTCAAAGTTTATGAAGTACAAAAAAACCTCTAAAATCAAACTCTGAACCTCTTCGAGAGATCCTCTAAAAAATTGTTATCCATGTCCCCCAAATAGTGTGTAGAGCTATTGTATTTTAAAAGTTTCTAGTATTAAAGAATAAAAATAACCCAAATTCATGACGCTGCCATCAAATAATTTAAAAGTTTAAATGGGATAACTCAAATGCAACCCGCATCAAATAGCTGTCATCAAATAACTTAAAAGTTTAAATGGGATTCTCGTATTTATTTTAAAAGTTTAAATGGGATAACTCAGATGCACCCGCATCAAATAGCTGTCATCAAATAACTTAAAAGTTTAGATGGGATTCTCTTATTTAATTTAAAAGTTTAGATGGGATTCTCTTATTTAATTTAAAATTTTAAATGGGATAACTCAAATTCACCCGCATCAAATAGCTGTCATCAAATAACTTAAAAATTTAGATGGGATTCTCTTATTTTTTAGATTTTAGGTTCAGATTTCCTAATGTTAAAATGATTTCAAAGTTTAGATGGAATTTGCTTTTTCTCTTTAAATGGGATTTTCACGGTGTTCAAATCATTCAAAAGTTCAAATGGGAATTTTTTTTGAAGATTTAAATTCGAATTTCATAATCTCATTATGAGGCAAGGTTGGAAACTATTTAAAAATGGAAACATAAAAAATAAAGTTAACATAAGGTTGTATTTAAATAAAGATAAATTCCAATGAATGCTTCGATAAATTCCAATGAATACAGACAGGGGATCGATCCAAGCATCGAACGAACAAAGTCCCCTAACCCTAACCCTGAGATTTAAACGGTCACCAAATTTTGAAATAATATTAATTAAATAAAACGAAATTGACTCACCACTTTCCTTGTTTTCCATTCCTATCTCAAATCTCCTAATCTTGGAATCATCCAAGGCCGATGATAATTATATGATGTGTGTGCATATATGGCTTGCTACACAAACTCATTTTGTATTTTTTTGGATTTATATTTTTTTATATTTTTAAATTATCAAATAAATAAATATTATTATAATGTTTGATTTTAGATTTTTGTGATTTATATTGATTTTGATAATATTTTTCGAATTAATTATATTATAAATCATTTAATATAGTTCATTTTAGAACAAATCACATTAAATGATTTATACATTGACTAATAACTTATGATATGATTAACCCCAAAACCTATAACATAATTAATACGAAAAACATTATCAAATTATCATAATATATTTTTGAACCTTATAAAAACCACCAAAATATTACAAATGATCATAAAAAGAATTATAAAACCACAAGAGATAATAAGGAAATTGTTTCCCTATATCCCTTTTTAAATTGTCCCCTTTCGGATGATCTTTGAAAGATTGTCAACCTTTTATGTTTACCATTATCCTTCGGAATCCCATGTTCCAACGTTGGAGCCTTTAATAGAATTTTGTCTTTTAAACTCTTTGTTTTTCCATTTTGATACCTAATAATTATCAATTACGTATTTAACGTATGTAATGTTTTCGGTTACACAAAGTGGTAAATCAAGTATTTTATTAAAAAATTTGAAAAAATAGAGTGGTAAAATTTATTATAATTCAAACCAACAATGAAGATAACTATTTTTTATTGCTATTTATTAATGAGGTTGATTCATCATTGTTATTCAAGGAAAATCACCCCACCTAGAATAACCCGCTGGTGGTCCGTAAGAGGGTAGACTTTCACTCCTCCTAGATGCCTCTGGGTCGTGGGTCGTTAACCTGTTTCCTTACGTCCGAGGAAGACAAACTCTCAGCCAAACAAAACATTTTTAAAATATACTCCAGGCCCAATCAAAACGAATGTTACTAACTAGTCAAAAATTATAAATGAAAAGATAATATTTTTTAAATGTTACTAAAAATATTGATAATCTTTTTTAAAAAGATAAAGCATATCAAAGTAGCCTTCACTCCTCTAAATACATTAAGAAATGCATTCTACAAAGGAAATGATTTTTTAACTTTAAAAATATAAAGAAATGATTTTATAACTTTAATAAAATAAGAAAATATTTATGTTAGTTGTGGTAAAACTTATATGGAATGAATTTAGAGTTTTGTGGAGTTAAAATTGAAAAATAATGATATAACTATTTCAAATAATATATTAAAAATATGAGTTATTCAATCAACATATAAAATCTAAATATTATATCAATTTAAAAAACACTAAGGTCATCGCATGAATGCACCGATGGAACCAAGAAACAGTAATATTAAAAATGGTTTAAAACACTCAAATGTTACGATGAATTATATAAATATCCATTTTTAAAATAATTTTACTTAATAAACACTAATTTAAATATTTATACAAACAATTATTTTAAATTGTAATTTAATTTTTTAACAAATATTTCTAAAATATATATATAAATAAGTTGACTTTATAAAATTTAAAATTAATAATAATAAATAAGTATAAAGAATCCCTGATCGGGTGGTAGCCGAAGGAATTTATTCCCAAGAGGTGGAATTTAATTCAATTACCATGTAACATTTATGAAGACGCGGCATTTTTAGAACACTTCATTTTGGTGCTTGCCTCGTGAAAGTTCTAGAGTACCTTTGTCTTTTACTTGGCATTGGTTTGGTCATGGCGTTCGATTATGGGTTTTAGGCTGTTTTTGCCCAAAGTGTATACCATGGGACACAACGCTCAAGGCAAGGGTTGTCACTCTGATCTTTTCCCACTATGTTCTAGTTATATCCTAGGCAAGCTAATGGGGGAAATCTCTAAAGGGTGAAAGGGTGGATGATGAAGGGAAACATGTTCGGAACCAACAAGTTGTAGGAGATGCAACTACTCATCAATATAACTTGATTCCTGAGAAATGTGAGATATATCTTGTTATATTATTTATGAGACACTTAGATGATGAAAGAAAATATAGTCAAATGCCTTAATGCTTAAATTGCAAATTAGAAACACCTACAAGTGAAATGTCAAGTCACAAGATAGGTAATTTCTTCCAGAAGAATGTTAGCACCAAAAAACAATGAGCAGTGAATTATTAGAGAACAATGACAATAATGCAAATATAAATCACTCACAATCCCATTTGTTAATGATCACAATGCAATATCTAATGGGAAATGAAAATCTTAGCTAATCAACTAATTTAACAAGCTACTTTTTAATGAAAACAAATCTAACCTCAAAGTGTCAATGGTAACCCTAGTTGAATCAACAGGGATCTTTACATGCAAGATGCTTATGAGAAATAAAGAGAGCAACCTTTGGACTAGGAACAAAATTCAATAATGTGTTTGATATGAAACCAAGTTTGCCTCTGAATGAAATAGTTCCAAGGCCTAGATGCCAATGATACTCTTTTGTTTTCTTAGACAGTTAGGAACAACATTTAAACGAGATAGCTTACAAGGAGAAAAAACCCTTTTAAACTAGTAAAAAATTTTAAACTAATGTTTTAAAGGAAACCAAGTATTATTATGAGTAAAGAACTAATTTTCAATGGTTTTTTGTCAAGATTTTAACACCACAGATTACAAGGTCTTTTCTTAGAGATAGGAAAATGAGATTTAATTTGTTTAAGAACTAAATCCATTCAAAGAAATGCTTCCAAATTTTCTTATGATTATCATGTAGTGCTCTTAGTGTTTTAAGGTCTATTTTTTAGGATTAAGGTCTGCAAATGAGGCTTTCAGTTACGACTTACTTCAGCGATTTCCTTCAATGGTTGGTGTGCCAATGCAAGCACTAGATCCATTGTTTTTAGGCCACCAATGAGTTCTAGAAAATACCAAATATGTTGCCTTTACAGAGACTCAAATTGTAGAGCTTCTAAAGAGGATTGATCACTGTAGGTTGAAATTTTTTGGAAAAACCAAAGATTAATCCTTTAAAGGACTCCTCCTTGAGTTCAAGTTTCCAAATAGAATAAATAAATATTTTTATCACCAGAATTAGAATGAGAGGAACTCCTTTGATTGAAGAAAAAGTTTTCGAACTCAAGAATCTTGATGAATATGCCTTCAATTTATTGTTTGCAACCAAAATTTTAATGTGAACAATGTTGAATGTCTTGCAATCCAATTTGTTAAATAAAACTAGCAATGTAAAATTATCGAATCTCTTCTAGTGATATATCAATGAGTCATCACAATAATATGTACCTTTTGTAGGAATTACAGGGTAGGTTCCTTAGATAGAACACCAAAGGACACCACTAACAAACAGATCATAGATTATTACACTTGTATTCTTGACGTGGTTAAAAACCTCAAAGAGGGAAACAATCCACGTCCTGAGCCAACGTGGCCACTTTAGACAATTTATTAATGTAAAATAAAGATAATTTACATAAGCTTCTCTCATGAACGACCACTTAAAAAATGACCCTCCATGCTCTTTAAATAGAGATCATGGACCAATCAGGTATTAAGCCACGGATCAAGTGTTAGTAATGCCAAGGAGATAATGAACCGTCAGGTCACTTCATGTCTAGAGCATATCGTGACTGTCGGATTTTAAGTTACAAAAAGTACATACTAAAGAAACACACTTCACCTAACTATACACTAGACCAAGTTATACTTAATTATTTCCTATGTGTCAGAATATCCTAACATCCCCCCTTAAGAACAACCTGGGATATGATTGAAGAATGTACAAATATGACACAATAAGAGAAGGAATGAGGCATTAGAGCCTATCCCCCCTTAGTGAAAACTTCTTGAAATCCAACCATAAATCGAAGTTTAGTAAACTTCGCCTCTGTGAGATCCTTTATAAAGACATTTGCAACTATATCATCGGTTGAACAATACTATACTTCAAGAAGATGGTCATGAATGAGCTTTCTGATGAAGTGCATGTGTAGTTCAATGTGTTTGTTACACTGATGTTGGACTGGATATTTGCATAGTTGAATGGAAATTTGATTATCACACCAAATTGTAGTCATATGTTGCTCTTGAAAACCAAACTCTGACAGGATCTGACGAAGCCACAAGGATTCCTTACTAGCCCCAATAATGCCATCATACTCTGCTTTTGATGAAGAAAGAGAAATGGAACTTTGTTTCTTGCAACCCATGCAATAGGTACAGAACTAAGAGTGAAGACATAACCTGCAGTAGACTTTCGATGATCAGGGTCACCAACCCAAGCAGAATCAATGAAACCAAACAATAGAGGTGATGCTTCTGCACTGTAATGAATCCCAAACTGAATTGTACCTCAAACATAACGAAGTATTCTTTTAGCTACTTTCCAATGACTTTCATGTGGGTTTTGCATAAACCAAGCAACAAGGCCAACAACAAAGGAAAGGTCAGGACGAGTATGGGTCAGATACAAAAGTTTTCCAACAAGCTGATGGTATAAGGTAGCATCAAATTCAGGGGAAGTACAAGTGAATGAAATTTTAGCTCCAAACTAAAAGGGAGAAGGGGTTGGATTACAGTCTTCCATGTGAAAGCGGCGTAGAAGATCACAGGCATACTTGGACTAGGAAAGGGAAATACATTCTTTGGATTGCAAGACTTGAAGACCGACAAAATAATGCAAGTGTCCTAAGTGTGTAATTTCAAACTGCTTTTTAAGGTTCTACTTCATATGGTTTATGAGGTCCGGATCACTACTAGTAAGGATAAGATCATCAACATAAATAAAAAAGAATGATAAAAGAGTTACCCACTTTCTTGGTGTAGACAGTATTGACATAATGACACCTAGAAAAGATAGTATCTAAAAGAAACCTATCCATTTTGGCATACCAAGCCTAAGGGGATTGCTTGAGACCATAAATGGATTTCTTAAGCTGACATACAAGGCTGGAGTCTTTTTGTATAAATTCAGGAGGTTGTTCCATATAGATTTCTTCATGAAAGTCCCCATGTATGAAGGCAATTTAACATCCATTTGATGGACTTCCCATTTGAAAGAGGAAGCGGGGGAAAGAACAATGTGAATAGAGTTCATTTTGGCAACAAGGGAGAAGGTTTCAGTATATTCAATGCATTCAACTTGTGAAAAACCCTTAGCAATAAGATGAGCTTTATGTTTATCAACTTTTCCATCTAGTCCAAACTTGGTTCTGTAAACCCATTTGCATCTTCTTAAAGAATTTGGATTCTAAGTGGCCATCACAATTAGAAAATTTGCAATGTCTGTTAGTCTTATTCTCTTTTTTTTTAGTTGTGTTATCATTTTGTTGAGTTGATTTTTCATTGAGACTGAAATTTCTTAGGACCCTTGTTTGGTTTTGGACCATTCCTTTTAGGATTCTACTTCTTAGGATTCTTTGAACATGGTTGTTGCTGGGCTGCTAAGGCTTTCCTAGAAGAGTTTCCAGTATTTAGAAGACCAAGATGTAAGAGCTTTTCCTGCTCTCTTATCAAAGAATCACAAAAGGCATCAAAAAAGGGGGACTTGTAGTCTTTTCCTTAAGAAATAAAGGCATCTCTAGTAGAATGGAAGGTGGAAACAAACACAAAGGAGGTTGGTCCTAACATAGTAAGAATGGAATAGATAAGTCCGTCGTCTTCTTGCTTAACCTTAATACCTTATAAGAGAAGTCTAAGGGTCTTGAACTTGGACAAAAAATATTCAATGAAATACAAAATTTTGGGGTCCAACATAAGCAACTCATTTTTGAATTGATGGGCTCTAATTTCAATTTTAATTCCAAAAAATTTATTGAGTTATTTCATTGCTTCATCAGGGATATCAGTTTCTATGATATGGAATCTAATGTCTGGAGAAATAGACATCCCTATCAACCCACATGCTTGATTTTGTTTATTTTCCCATTTGGCTTTCTTATCTTCATCTTGAGGTTTAGACTCTTGGCCTGAGGCAATTCTATAAAGACATTTACTTCTAAGTAAATCCACAATGTAGGATAGCCATTGGAAGTAGTTGGTGTTGTCAATAATAACTAGGCATGGAATTTCCATTTTAAAAGAAACTAAAATTGCATATGCTAAAACTAAGTATTCCAATGGAAATATCTCGAAAAGTTAGGCCGATTAAAAAAAACGGCTTCCAGATGAAGAAAAGTTGTTGAAGATGCCAACAAACCACATGAATGTTGGGAAGTTGATGATAATGTTATATTTAAATAAAAATCCCCCCCTCTCCAAACTTAATTTAATTAGCTCACTTTTAAAAAATATTAGTTTATGTGACCTACTTTTATAAATAAGTGAAAGTCACTTTTACAATGGTATTTTATGAACTATCCACTAAATTGTAACTTAAATAAAAGATGAAGTTTCTTTAGAATTATAAGTGACTCACTTTTTATAATGGCTGAGAACACTTTTACATAAAGTAACTTTGAAATATAAGTTACATGTGCTTTTCGAAAAAGTAACTCAATAAAGAGAAAGACTTGAACTCAAGACCTCTATTCTCATAAAATAACTTTAGACCAAGTGAGCTCGTTTAAAATGATAGTAATTTTTGGAAAAGAGGAAGGGTGTTTTTTTTTTGCTCACTGATGCTCTGGGGTGCGTGTTTTCTTGGAAAACCCTTTTTTGCCTACAAAATAAAAAAAAAACAACCACACAAACCAAACGAACAAACAAAAGTATTCGAGTCTTATTGCTTAAAGTTAGTTTTCGCCAGAAACTAAATATTTTCCTCAATGTTTCTGATTTTCCGATATCACACTAAGGCGCGGTGGAAAAGAGCATACACATGAGGAAAAATCCTTTCTTTCTATTTCTGGTTTTCCAGATCACACAAAGTCATGGGGAAAAGAACATATGTAGAAATGAAAGGTATATATCTGATAATAGAAAAAAAATTATAGTGGACTGTAAACTGAAATAAATAGAGAGATAAATAACTATAATTGCAAATAAAGATTGTATACCTCCATATCTTAAAAATGACATAGCTAGGGCTACTAGAAACGTTTTTTCATGAAACCAATGGGGTTATTCACTGGAACAAATTCTCCTAACACAATAGAGCAGTCATCTTGGCCCGAAAGCGGTAAAAAATAATAGATCTAAGAAACAACAGTTGGATGCAGTTGTATCAACTTCGGATTTGGATCGCTAATGGATGAAGCCATCGAATAGCTTTGATACCATGTAGGAATTTATAGGGTAGGTTCCTTGGATAGAACACCAAAGGACATGTTGTAGCGGCTACAACCACCCTCCAAAATTTTGCCTTAACTTCGTTTTGGAGCCTCCCTACAAACTTTTCACAACACCTTATCTTGCTTCATTAAGTACACAAACTTCAATGTTTTTCTTGCACAAAGGAAGCCTATCGATCACAGCTTGATTCATCCCCTCACAGTCTGTTCCTCTGGACTTGGTCCAGATACAAGATGAGCAACTCCCCCAAGAAATTGTGCATTTCTGGAGGGCAACGATCCTTCCATCCAAAAATTGTGCAATCCTATCTGGCAGCCTATTGGGCTCCCAAATTGTGCAATTCTGCCAGTCAACTCTCATAGTTAAAATTGCACAAATTTCCCCAGCAGGGCTACTCAGCCTAGAATTTGTGAAAATTTGGGTAGCAGTCAGCTGCTCTGCAAAGAAATTGGGCAAATCTCCTGGGCAACCAGCCCAGCTCCCAACCAGAAATGCACATTTCCTTCAAGCAATTGGGCAGCTTCATGCATGAGCAGTTGGGTTGACCAGTTCCACCGAGGACCAAGGAAACTTGACTTGCATGCATGGCTTGCTTTTTCCCATAATATCAAAAGGCCACATGCAAAATGAATCCCATGATTCAAGGAGCTATTTTTAGCACTTGGAGGTTACATGCAAAGTTGTTTTAGAAACTTTCCTCCAAGTGTCGCTTTTTCGTAGATTTGTGGCATGCGCGTCATGAGCTCAAAAATTATTTATTTGACGCATCAGAGCTCATTCTTTCACATCAATCTTGAAGCTCTGACATCCCGTAGCACATCCAGGACTCTTCGACACATCCAGCGCAACTATTCAAGGGTAAGTGGCCTCAACTTGTCTTTTTCAACATTTATGTCGCTTTTTGTGTATTCGCTTGTGTGAGTGTTTTTTGCTTGATTTCTTTGAGTGCTTGTTGTCATTTAAATGTATACTAGCTTGTCCTGGCACTGTTTCATTTTTTATTTCTATCTCACTATTGTCGTATGCATGAAACTGTTTTTCAGAAGGAGTCACATGCACTGTCAATCACTTCTGCTTTCACTTAGTGTCACCATGCAGTCACTATCTTATTTTCCTTTAGTTTCCCATTGGCGAATCAAGCCAACCTTGGCCTAGACTCTGCCTTCATTGAGAGAACATTGTGCAATCTAGGGAAGGAAGGCTCTCTCTTCCTCTCTAGAAATGCACATTTCTGCCCAACGCTATCCTCTATGACTGTTTTGTGCATATCCGAGGGACAGTGACTGTTGGCCCAGAAAATTGTGTAGTGTAGTCCATGAGCCTGCATTCACTCTCGGATGGAATTGTGCATTGCACAATCCCAACAGCTAGTAGCCAGACTAAATTGCACATTGCGCAAATCTAGCAGCCAGTCTTACCTCCCAGACAACCCAAACTTCCTTTTTCATAGTTCTGGTAGCTAGTTACCTAGCCTCCCAAAATAAATTACACAGTTCTGGTAGCCAGTTACCCAGCCTCCAAGAAGAAATTGCACAATCTTTCCTATCATTTCCCCAGGTATGTGCTATGTCATTCCCCGAATTTATTCTGGTGCTCGATGACAGATTTCTTGCCATTCATGTTTCTTGTCTCCATATCTTTAAGGTTTTCATGCGCCTCTTAGCAGTATAGGATCAACGAATTCCAAGAGAGTGGGATCACAAGACACTGACAGAAATGCAAAGGGAGCAGCAGTTGAGCGAGTGTCCTCTATTGTACCAATCTATAAAGATACAAATTTGTTTCTAGATAGGGACATCAAACTCAAGTGGAAAGAGGTCATTGAAGCATTTGCAAGAAATTTTGAGGAAGACCTTGAAGACTGTCAGGTGTATGTGAACATTCAAAAGTCCATCTTGTACCAGATTGGATGCAGATTCCCTACGTTCCCATGCATGTACGTGATACACTGGATCGTCTCTCACACTGATCCTGAGAGGATGACCTTGAGCAGTGTCAGTGGTACGAAGCTTGCAACCTTTTGGGCACAAGACTATGATGAGATGGATTAGATGTCAAAGCCCGTTACTATCATGAAGATTCCCTTTAGCTTACCCAACAACAGTGCTAACTCCAGAGATATTCTGAAGAACTAGGTAAAGGAGCCAGCTCGATTCAGGTTGACACCCAACCAGATTTACAAGATGAAGATACTACAGAAGGCGTATCAATACTTGGTCATATTTGCATGTCGATTGTATTTCCAAGAAAGCATAGAAACCTTCTCACAAAGTTAGGTTATCGCGCTGGACCAATTGGCTAGAGAGGGAAAACGATGCAACTTGTCCGACATGCTAGCTCATCAACTCAAGGAACAAGTCAGAAAGGCTCGACAATCACCCGAAGGTATGCATGCTGAGATTTACATGTCCATCTACATATTTTTAGTGCCCGACAGGAGTTCCCGCGCTTGGAGTGGGCATGGTCACCGATGAATACTACTGTGAACACATATTTCAATTTTTCCGAATGTAGCTCTTAGCTCTACTACATGTTGCTGATTTTACAGGAGGAGGAACAAGTTTGGTCTTTGGTTGCTAGCTTAGAGATGGTTTATAGTGGTTATCAATATCTCTCCTTTTTTCCCTCTACCTCCATTTCATCCTTCTCTCCCTTTTTCCCTTTTCTCCTTATAGCTCCCACAACTTTGTTTCCTCCTTTCCCATAAATCCCCCTTATTTCCTTTTTTTTTAAAACCCTTTGATCCCTGTTTTTGTCTCAAAACCCCTCATAAACCCTGTTTAACTAGCCCCCGGGTCATATTTGGTTTTAACGTTATTTAACCGTATAAACCCCGATAACCTTTTAAATACATATTAACCTATTGTTTTGGTTTTACCTCGGCGCTAAGAGTCCTAACCTATTATAACTGTGCGCCTTTCCAATTTACACAACTCGGCGGGCCCATACCTGTCATATCAACCTTGAGCACGTGATGCAATTCATGACCGTCTGATCGCGCCCACCTTATCATCCAACAGTATACGCTTTCCCCACTCCCGCTAATCGCTAGACCGTTAACCCGTGGGAAAGTGATTTCCCTCGCCATCCCATCTGCCACGCGACGTTTTGTTATTGCATCGCTTGCCCTCATACGAATACCACCTTTGCCCAAAGAGCAGTGCAGGGAGACCACTTACCGCCCTTCCGGTACGGTCCCCCACTCATTAACCTGTGCGTAGCTCCCGCTCCCGATAGTTGTCCGATCCTTGATCAAATCATCAGATAACTACAAAGTAGAAACAGCTACAACAAGCTTATCTGCCAAACTATTATTCTCTCTTGGAAAAACATCAAGGTCAAGGGCATCGAAGTATTCCATAGTATCCCATACAACATTTCAATAATTCCTTAACCTTTTATTTTTACATGTAAATTTATTTTTAATCTGCATGATAACTACATCGGAATATCCCTTGATACTAAGCAACTTATCTCTTAAATCCTTTTCCAACTCAAGACCCAACAATAAAGCTTTATATTCAACAATGTTGTTGGTTGCTTCAAATTCCAATCCATAGGAAAATTTGAAAACATGACCAAGGGGAGACTTTAATACTATTCCAACACCTTTACCATGCCTAGATGATGCACTGCCAAAATACATGTACCACACACTTTATCCTTTAGATCCCCAATCTTTTCATCAACCTTATCATTGAGAAGAACTATGGAATTAGACGGAATAGCATAATTCTCAATGTCATATTTTTATTTAATTATCTCATAATGGGGTCTCTTAGGATCTTCAACATGGAATCTTGTTTTGGGCTCTCTGTTAAGTCTCACAAACCTGTCACATGTAGGAGAAGGAATCGTAGCATATGACCAACTCATCTGAATACTTCCTCCTAGATCAGAGGCCCATTTTCTAGATAATAGCATACCTCAAGCATCAGGCACATGAACAACAAAATGTCCATAACAATCATAATGTGAGGGTAAATCGATAAATGAACTTGTAAATCCTTTATTAACCCATGAACTGCAATCTTCTTAGACTCCATGGCACATATATTGTAGTAAGGACTAGAAACTCATAAATTAAGTTGTTCCATGACCCTCTTGGTCATGACACAAGCTGATGCACTAGAATGTAGCATAAAATTATTTAATTTATATCCATTAACCATCAAAGTAATGAAGAATGGTTGATGATCCTTGTTATTTGAATCCAAACTTTACAAATATATAGGCGCATCCTGATAGACAGTCTCAGGCCCCTTCTGCTGAGAAACATTCACCTGAGGAGCTTCAATAACTTTTAATAACTTATCTCTTTGGGAACGGATCTTCAAAATCTCAGTGATAGGAACCAAGATTTTTGCATTATTAAACCAACTTCCCAAATCAACATCCAATCCAGAGTTTGAACCAGGGTTAAAACTTTGAGGGGGAATTTGATTTCCAATTTGATCCTTATCCCTTCCTTGATAACTTAAACCCTTATCTTTAGCAATTTCTAAGACTTTATATGGAGAAGGATTTTCACCAAATAATTTAATCATCATGCCCTTTTCATGATCAAAATTATTTATACTAAAGGATGATGTGGAAGGGCTAACATCTTGATTGTTTTCCTTAATCTCCATCCAATCTTCCATAGACAAAGACACTTCTTTAACAACAACATTTATTTGATTATTTGACCCCAACATTCCACCATCCATAATCATTTTAATTGTGGGGCAAGTAGCCTCCTCATGAAGAGCATCACAAGCCCTGTAATAAGGCAGAGCTTCATCAACCAGATTAGTAGATTCAAGTGGATTAGGCGGTCTCTGCTCACTAGATTGGCCTTTTTTCTGCCAAGTATTATTACTTTGTTTATTATTATTATTCCTAGGCTATAAATTTAGTGTTTGAGCCATTTCCATTTTGAACCAACCTAGATTGCAAAGTACTTATTTCCTTGGCATAGTTAGAGATTATTTTTTTTTCTTAAGCTCCATGCTTTCAATTTTTTGTAGTAATATTTTAATAGGGTTGTCATCAAATTCTTTAACCTCTTTTCCTTTAGGTTCTTTCAATTTTGTTGAAGCTCTATCAAAACTTGGGATTTAGACTTCCTAGATGCCTTCTTATCTTTTTCAAGCTCCACTCTAAAGTATAGAAACTTTATAATCATGATTCTTAGCTTGTCTCAATTCATAAGGTGTATCAGTCTTAAAAGCATCGATGTAAAAATCTAAAAGATATTTATCAAGAGGTTTATAATCTTGAGGTAATTCCTTAATAATATCATTAAATATCTTATTAAATTCTTCTACAGTGTCATTTTCTCTCCTTTTTATAAGACTGGTAGCTTTTATGAGAAGCCTCTCTTCTCTCTTATCTCCATACTTTTTCCTTAAAGGCATTAATAATCGATTGCAAGGAATCAAATGTGTTATCAAGCTTTTTTGTAAACTAGTCCAGAGCATCTCCCTCCAAGGTAAGAACAAAAAGGAAAATTTTTACATCTTCATGATTATAATCAACAACCCTGGCATGCTTACCTAGCTAAGAACCCAAATCTTTCAGATGAGCATTAACATCAATTGCATTATTTCCTTGAAAAGAAGGCAATTTATCCATCCCATTGTCTAGAAGATCATTGGGATAACCTTGAATGTTAGAAAATTTACAAGGGGCGGACATGTCCATGATGTCATGCTCAACCGGGTTAGGAAAAATAAAATGGAGATCAAAGAGAATTTCTTGTCTGGGATTAACAAGAAGGGTATGAGAAGAGAGCTTGTGTAATCTTACTATGAGAGCCCTTTCGGAATCAAGAGTAGGATTAACCAAGCTACTTGGATGTCCTCTAATACACACTCTTTTAGAATATGGAAGTGGATTTGCCACTCAGACAAAAATCTAACTCCAAATAACCCAAATGCAAAGAAGAAATTCAATAAAAGGAACCAAGAACAAGAAAAACATAGTTACCGATCAAACAAGAAAGTGAATTGGTACCCATTTTTTTGAGGTAGCAAAAAATCACCCAATTTGAAAAGTGGTGATGCAAGAGTACACTTCTTCTTTTTTAGCATATTTTTGGCACTTTAAATTTTCTTATGTATCATGTATGAACATTTTTTTTTTATGTTAGTGATTTTCATGCTGATTTTGAAAAGTGTTGATGTAGCATCAACACATTTTTTTAGAGAGCTTATTTTTTACACTTCAATTTTTTTTATGTATCAAGTGTGAACATTTGTTTTTTTTGTCAGTGATTTTCATCTTGATTTTGAAAAGTGTTGATGAGCATCAACACTTTTTGATTAGAGGGCTTAATTTTTACACTTTAAATTTTTTAATGAATTAAGCATGGATGATTTTTTTTAAATGGTGGTGATTTTCACACAACAAAATCCTTGTGTGAATTTAAACAAGGATAACCTCTTTATCATGAGTATTAATTATAAAATATTAATATTGTAATAATTTTAATAATAAAATTTAATTTAATTTAATTTTTAAAATAGTTCATTTATTTAAAAATTATTATGAACACCTCACTTTAATTTGTCCCAAATGACCTTAACCATATGAATGTAACGTGATGCATTTGACGACATAAATACCATGCAGACGACTCCCGTTAATTTGAACCCATAAAATTATCCCCTAAAGAATTTGATAGAGAATACAAGTGATGAATTAAGAAAACATATTTGTTATATTATTTCCAAAGCCCATCCCTCTCCCCTCCCCTCCCTGCTCGGGCACCCAACCAATGGCCAAGAGGCCGCAGATTGGGGGCCCAGGTGAGGAGGGGAGGGGAGTAAGGGGGAGAGGGGAGGGTCGAGGGGGGTGAGGGAACGAGATACGGTCGAGGCCATGTGGGGGAGGGGAGAGGAGGAAGGGGGAGGGCCAATGGTGGGGAGTGGAGGGCGGTGAGGGACGGAGAGGAGAGGAGGGCGGGGTTGTGGAATTTTATAATTGTTTTTTTTATTGTTTATTTATTTGCTTTTTTTAATTTTTTTTTAATTGTTTTATATAAAAAAAATTATTGTTTATTTTTTATTTTTTATTTTTAATTTTAATTTAAGTTTTTTATGTTTGTTCGATTAATTTTTTTTTTGTTTAAATTTACATATTTTTTATTTTAAGTTTTAAATTGAAATATTTTTTATTTTATTTTTTATTTTTTAAATTATTTTTTTTCTAATTTTAAAGATTTTAATTTTATTTTTTTTTTAAATTTAAATTTAGTTTTTTAATTGTTTTGAAGTTTTTCATTTTTATTTTTTATTTTTTAAGCTTAAAAATTGTTTATATATATATATATATATATATATATATATATTTTTTTTTTTATATTTATTTATTTTTTGTTTTATTTATTTATTTAAATTTTTCATTTTTACAAGTTACTTTTATTTTCTTTTACATTTTTATGGTTTGTTTATTATAGATTTGAGGCTTCTACAATCTTCATTTTGTGTGGTTTTTTATTGTTTTATATATATATATATATATATATATATATGAAATTTAAATTTAAATTTTTCATGAATCATACCATTGCCACCCTTGGCCAGTTGGGCCTCGAGGTTGCCAGGGAATTTTTTTATTTTTATAAGTTTTTAATTTTTTTTAATGTTGTATTTTATTTTTGTAATTTTTTTTTATTTTTTAAATTTTTATTTTTATTTATTTTTATTTAGTTTTTATTCTATTTTACTCTTTTTTTTATTACATGGCATGGTTAATTTTTTTATTTATTTTTTTTTATTATGTCATTACTATATATTTTATATATTTGATTTTTTTGTCATGTTTTTTTATGTTTTATTACTTTTATTTTTTAATTTTTTTTCAATATTTGAATTTATGTATTCTTATATATATATATATATATATATATATATATATATATAGATATATATTGCAGGGTATGTGTCGATGCTTGTCTAGTAACCTGATCCCATTATGTGCAATATGATTGTTGATATTTAATTTTTTTCACAATGTATCAAGTTGTCTTATGCTAATATTTCAAAATGGCTATACATTTAGCATTTTAAAAAAAATTACTATTGTTATAATAACTCTTTCATTCAAGTATTCATTTTTAAATTTTTTTTAGTCATAAATTTTTTCCATAATGTCATGTTTAAAATATTTTGAAAATTTAATATTGTTTTGTAGTCATAATCTTTGGTTTTAATTCCATGGTTGAAAAATTGTCAAGATTTTTAATGTTTTTCTAAGTCGTGTTATTTTATCTTTAATGTTATGACTGAAAAAAATTATAAATATTTTTTCTTAGCATCATGCTTGAAAATTGTTGAAATTTTAAGGTTTTTCAAAGAAGTGATATTTTAAATTTAATGTCATGCTTAAAAATTGTTGGAATTTTTAGGGTTTTCAAAAACGTGATATTTTATCGTTAATGTCATGCTTGAAAATAATTTAAAATTTAAATTTTTTCAGAGTCACGATATTTTGTTTTTAATGTCACTACTGAAAAGTGTTGAAAATTTACCCTGCAAAAAAAAAAAAATATTTTTAAAAAAAACCGTTATTCCAGTATCAACACTTTTCGATTTCAAGGTGTTTTTTGCACCAAACAAAATGGATTTTATTGTTTTACTATTATTTTTAAAAAATCTTGAAAATTTACTCTGAAACAAAAACAAAAACAAAAACAAAAAACAAAAAAAAATTATTTCGGCATCAACACTTTTTGATTTCAATGTGTTTTTTCATGCTTTTTTGGGATTTTTGGGTTCGAATACCCATTTTGAGGTAATAGTTCTCGTTTGATCGGTAACTATGTTACAAGATATCATAGTGAGAGATGCAAGGATAAGAAAACTTAATGAGGTGAATTTCAAATGTCGTAAAGCCAAATTCCAATAAATTGGCCCTCGACAACAGTGCCAAAAAATTTTGTCGCACAAAATGTCTAGGCACCGCGACAACAGATCAGATCGGGAGTATTCACCTTGATCCCCAATCTCTGTTTAAGTTGTCTCCCTATAGCAAGCTAAGGGGGGTATACCCTATAGAAATGGAATGAAGGAGAACCAGTTGGGAACCAACCAATTTGGGGGAGGTAGTGAAGCGACCAACTACATGATTAAGATTTAGCAAGACCTATAATATTTGATTAGATTCAAACGACTGATACCAGTGCCTTATGGAGTCAACAATCTTGCTAGGAAATTTAGGACCAAGTAATTGATTTGCAACTGTTGCTTGGATGAGTGATTATATTATATGAAATGTAGATCCTAAAACTAATGTGAGATGCAGGACTCTTGGTTAATTTTAGTTAAATGCCTATGTAAGTTTAAACCCTTCAATCCTTTCTATATTGACCATGATTTCATAGGAATTGGCACAGAAAAGATAAGGTGAATCACACTAAGGTGTGATTAACGATACCTCTCCTGAAAATATAACATACCCAGTGCCTCCAGCGCTGTAGAGAGTTATGGCTCTGATAAATGCAAGGTCACCATTTTAAGTACTATTAAAATCAGGCTTCTCAAGCAAATATGGATGGGTATTGATCTCTCTATTGACCAAGTTTATGCTTGGAAATAAATTTTAATTATGAATAATTAACTTAATATGCAAATGCATGATATGATTAGAATATGATACAATCTATCAAAGCCCTTAATCAACAAAATGAAATGTTCAATTCACTAGACAAAAACTGAAAGATAAACTTCTTAAAATATCACAATTAAACCACAATCTTACTTCAAAAAATTTTAATACAATTAAAGAGAACAAAATGTTCTTCACAATTTAATATCAATGCCAATTGTATAGATGCTCACTTTAGGAAACAAAAGATATGCAATTTATCACAATTCCATAACAAAGTACTTTAATAATTACTCGAAATATTCAAAAAAAATTTAACATGCAAAAAACATTAAAAATTCAAGTAATTAGATAATGCTTACAACTAATTCAACAACAAACAATCTCAATAGATATCAAGCATAATAAAATTCTCAAAACCTTATCATGCCAAATACTCTAGCAATTAAATTTCGAAAATTTAAATATCATAAAGAACCATGAAATTCAAATGCTAAGCAATTTAAACAATTCTAGAGGAAAATTGTTTTTTCTTAAGTGACCGAAATCCAGAAAAAAATTATCGCTTTACTATAGTCAATCTTTAGAGAAAAAAAATATTTAAACGTATTTGACCATAGAGAAATAAAAAAAGTTTAATACCACAAACTTTTCCCCTTTAAATTTTTAAAGTCTCAAACCCTAGCACAAAATAACCCAAGAATGAACTTTAGATTAAAATTTTAATTATTCCTTAAGCAAATTTAATATGCTAAGTTTGATGAAACAAATTCAGTATGAAAAATGCTTAATTAAGTTTTTTAATGTGAGAAAAGTAAAAAATCAAAAGGGTTAATAAATTAAATTTTTAATTGGTGAAAGGCCACATAAAAATTTAAACTTTCAGTACACAACAAATCTCTTTTGATTTAATTTCCTTGGAAAAATCAAAGTCACATTAATAAAAAATGAAAATGAAGAATTTTTTAAAATTTTGTTTTTATCTCAAGCAAAATCAAAAGGTCATTAAAAAAAAAAATTAAAATCAATTTTCTTTTTAAGTTTTCAATTTTTGAAAAGAAACTCCTAAATAAATAAAAAGTTGAATTATGCTTTATGAGAAGCCAAGCCTAACCAAAAAATTAAAACATAAAAAGAAACAAGAGAAATCGAATGGAAAAGAAAAGAGAGAGTTTTTGTAGGTTTGGACAGATGGTGGCAATGAAGGAAGGAGAAGATGCAGGCTTCAATGACTGAGGGAGATGAAGTAGCTAGCTTGCACCCAAAGGAAGGGAGAGGAGAATGGCAATGTGCAGGTTTGCAGGATGAGGTAGAGGGAGGAATAATTAAGAAGGAGATAGGAGGGTCACGATTGAGAGAGTTTTTTTGCAAGTGGTGGAGGATGGAAGTGCGTGTAGGTAGAGAGGCGATGGAGCTGCAGGGAATAGGAAAACGAGAACCACTGCAGGTCTGCGAGGAAGAAGAGGGGCATTTGGAAATGGAAAAAAACAAAGAAAAAGTCTAGGAGGTGGCAATCGCAGAGAGGAATAAAAACCCAAAACGCAAGAAAAAATTCAAAATTTTTTCCAGAAGAGAAAATGCAACAACGAAAGGAGGAAAGAAAAAAATGATTTTTTCTAGAAAGGAGAAAAACACAACAAAAAATGGTAGCCCAAAAACCTTTAAATTTTTTTCCAGAAATTTATATTTTTAAAATGAAATATCCTTACCTCAAATCTTCTAAAGAAAACTCATGAAATCCCCAAATCTAAATTTTGAAACCCTCTCGGACTATAAAAAAACTTTGAGTAATGTCCGTGAAAAATGGTATTGAGGTCATATATTACCCTTCAGCGTCTATATCTGACTTCAAATAAATAAAAAAATCTTTAGATCTGTACCTGCAAAAACCAAAATCAAAACACCCAGAACCCAGATATATGAAAATAAATAAAACCCCAGAAACCCAAGTTAGAAAAAGAAAAAAATCCAGATCTATAAAAAATTTGCACATCTATACACAAATATTGTAGATCTATCAGATTTGAGGAATATGATTCCAAATCCTCTCCTAGATCAGATAATCAAAGGCTCTCAATAGCCAGATCTATCAAATTTTCCACAAATATTTAAAATAATATATTTGAAATTTTAGAGAGGTATTTGCCCAAAAAACACACTGCAGAAATAAATTTAGTCACAGAGTTTATATGAAGTTGGTTCTTCAAATATAAGCTAAGTGTTTGTTGGTTCACCTGGCAACTATCCCTGAATGTTCAACAAAATCCTGAAAGATTTCCTACAAACACTAGATCAACCATCGAAACAAATAGAGAAATAGAACTACAATGAAATTCTAAATAAATAGAAATACATGCTACTTCGATCAAAATTGATAAGGTTACCCTAGATCCAACAAACTAAATAAGATATCTATATTCAAATTATTCTAAAAGAGTTATTGATTGATAGTTTTCATATAACTTTAAGTAGAAATTAAAACAATGTTACCATAAATTCATGAAGAGGAACACCACAGCATGTTGAAACCCCAAAGACTTTTGTATTAATTTAAAAAGTATACAAGAGAGCTTGGGAGCTTAGTACACGATTCAATGATCGGATGAAAAGACAAACTGACACTGACCTCTAGTTTATAGGCAAAATCTCAACAGCTAGTTGACTTGATCCCTGTCAAATTAATATCAACCATTCATAAATATTTGATGAATCGTTAACCATCACCGTCAAAATTATTTAATTTTTTTAGGAAAAATCGAATTTATCATTTAATTGATTTTTAATTAACTCAAATTTAGTTATTTTGTTAATTTCCTCAAAAATTTGACTTTGATTTAACCATTAAGGCCCAAGGGTCCAAAATTTTCTTGATTTTCTCATATTCCCTTAGCGAGGTACCTCCAAAAATTAACTTCTTTAAAACCCACGAGTTTCACCATTAGCGAAATTAATTTTACATAGGACACAAAATTAATTAAATTTATAGCTTAAGATTTAATTTAATTTTGCGAGAAAATTTAATTAATTTACTGATGAGAGAATTAATAATTTTTCCAACCCTCTAATATTTAGCCATGGTGTCTAATTATGAAGGACCATGCACTAAATATTTTTTACATGAAGATTTTACAATTACATGAAGGGGGGATACTCATTTGTTATAGACCCTCAACATTTGCCCATTTTTGTGACACAAAATATGATTTAGTAGACAAAGTAATATGTAATAAAATAATCTAGCCAATTAGCTAATATTATTCCCAAATTATTTTTACAAAGACTTGATAAAAAACACTAGGACTTACTTAATATCTTGATGACAAAATCCACCCTATCTTTGGGGTGAGGTTGGAGGAAAAAAAAATTCCAATCATTTGTGTCTAAAGACACAGATGAGTTAGTGATACAAAAAACCTCCTAAGATAGAAATCATCATCAAAATTCTATGCTTACCTACGTTGTTACATACATAATGGTCTTACTAAGATCATTTACATTATAACGATGTAGAATTGGTTTACATCTTTAACAAAACTGTTAGCTGGTGATGAAATTTGAAAGGCACGAGCACTCGAACATGGTAGATCTTTTTTTGCAAAAAATGGGTATACTGTTATGGGGTTATTGAAACAAAGTGGTCAACAATACCTAAAGTACACAATGTCATTACATACTTGTTACCTATTATTCAACCCTTAATGTTTTTCTTAATGCCTCTAGACCTTATACAACTACTCAATGAACTGTTGGTGATTAATTAGAAGGATGTGTGGTTAGGTTCAAAGGACTGAGGGGTAGTTGGCATAGCCAAGTTCGATAGAAGTCAGTCTTTGAAATAGGAAGTTTCGAAGTGGACCAAGGCCCGACCTAAAACTTCATAGTCGGGTCCGATGTTCGATTAGTTTTAGTGGGTCCTAAATGGTATTATATAAAGCAGAGAGGTAAGGCTTATAAATGAATTCAAAAATCTTAGTACTTGAAATACTTTGAAATGTTGGATCATTAAATACATGGAGAATGTAAAATTCAAGCGAGATAGTGAAACATTGCAAACACTTATCAATTACAAGTATTTATATTTATCATTGGATCATGCGTAACTATCATTATGAATCAGAAAATATTCATGACCTTAAATTTAATGTCATATTCACACACTATCAACCTTTTTTTTTTCCATACTTCCCCATAAAATATAAAGTCATAAATTATAGTGTCCTTCATGCATTGACCTTATAATGTTTCTATGCCATTCTTTCCTAATGGAAATGAAATTGAAATGGATCACTTTATTCATGATTACATAGGAATGTGTTGTTGATATTAGAATCATTGTGCAATCAATTGCGAAGATTGCCCACAAAACTTGTACATTTTTAGTGATTGAAATGGAATCAATAGAATGTGATTCTATGTAACCAGACATTACTCATTAATATCAACTATACAACCATCTATGCATTTACAGTGACAACATTGTACACTGCTTATAAATTCTGGTTTACATGTTTGTACTACAGAACATCATTTCCCGTGGTAGGAAGGATGGTACACTGACCTTATAACACTTCATTTTTTCTCGTGCCATGTTGCTTTAATTAAGAAATTTAGGTGGAAATCATTAGAAATGGGTAACGTAAACACTGGTGGGTAAAAAATGGGTTTACAAAATCAAAGCTTAGAAAGAATGATGTGTTGAAAATTCCAAGATTAGAATGGTACTAAGAGGTTTTGCGCAATAATTTAGAGTTGATTGTGGTGAGAACTATGTAGAAGTTGCAAGAGTATGATAAGTTTATCGTGTAATTTAAGAAATTCACGATTTGAAAATCCTCGAAACCGATGTGCGATGATTTGAGAAAGAATAAATATTATATGCAAACAATGCCCATATGTTGAAGAAAACCACAACAATGGCAAACACTAGGAATGAGAAGATAAGTGTTGTTACAAATATGTGCTATTTAGTAGCTCCTATATGGTTATGAATAATCCATGTCATCTTTTTATTATATTATATATTACATTTTTCCATGAAATAGACTGTAAATGCAACATCTTACTGTTTTGATTCAATTTGAGGAACAAATTTGTAAATGGCTTTCAATCTCAAGTAATCCATCACTTTAGGATATTAAACTTGTTGGAATATTTAATTCCTAACTATGTTCCTAGTTTGGTGTGTGGTTGAGATATTCTCTCAACCAACAGATTGTATGTTCAAAATAATTTTCCTATCTTGAGACAATACTACTATATATATGTAATATGATATTTCATTAATATATGTGAATATAGTTTGTGCTATCATTTTTTATCATGGTATGAGAGCCCTGTGGACCTGGCCTCTCGTGGGCTTGGTCCATCCTAGGTTGAGGGAAATGTGCAGAGGAAAATAAAGAGTGTGAATATATCTTGTTTTAGTTTTTTTTTATGTTTTTCCATCCTCCATTTTTTGAAGACGTTGTAGCAATGGTCAACAGAGTGGAAAAATTATAGGATCTAGTCAGTAGGGCATGGAGAGCAGCTGTGATTTGTTGACAATGGTGGTGTTGGAGAAATCTGCGGTTTCTTTTAAGGGATCTGCATTTTTTTTAGGCAAGAGCTGTGTGAGATTCTGATCCCCAAATTACATCTGATCTCGGGTACAGATCTATGTATCCAGTCGTGGAGACTGTTGTGTGAGTTTCACCTCAGTGGAGAGCCGAGACAATGAATCTTGGTGTGGCTCAGGGAAAATTTTAAGAACCCCCCCTAAATTTATATGTATAATAAATGGGCGAATCTCCATGGTATATAGGAAAAATGGAAGGCGATTTTATCAATAATATAATATGTATATATAATTTTTTGGCGAATCTATCACCAGGCATGGCGAATATTTTACTCAATTATAAAATCTTGTAAGATCTTGGTATTACCATGGGTCAATACCATGGGTTATCATAAACCTAGAGCGTAAAAATTACTATTAGTAATTTATAAAAATTAATAAAATTAATAGTTGATTTTTATTTTAACCAAGCTAAAATGTTTAAAATACATTAAATTACAACATCCATTTTTACTCTTGATCCACCCCCGAGAGGGATCAAATAATTTTTCACTCTATGCTAGTTTGCATATCACGATATTTGATACCTCTCCGGGGTTAGTAGATCCAGCGTAAAGATGGATCTCTGCTGGTTTAATTCCCCCATTTAAATAGGCTACATTCTAGGTGAATACCATGGGTCAATACCATGTGCCATTTTTATGAATGGAGTAAATATAAAAAAATGTTTTATTTGTTTACCATATCTCTAGTTTATTTATATTTTTATTAATTTACCATACCTCTTTTACAAATATGGTATTTGGCCCATAGGATTCACTTAAATAAAACCTCTTTCTTGAGCCTTCATAAATAGAATGAGGGTTATGGACTAAATATAAAAAGAGGTTTTATTTATTTACCATATGTCTAACTTATTTATATTTTTATTTATTTACCATACCTTTTGAGTAAGTATAAAAATACGTTTTATTTATTTACCATATCTCCACTTTACTTATATTTTTATTTGTTTACACCCTTACATGTATATAAGGTGACTTATGGAGAAAATATAATTTTTTTTATTTATTTACCATACCTCTCATTTATTTATATTTTTATTAATTTACCATATCTCTTTTATAAATATGGTATTTGGCCCATAGGATTCACTTAAATAAAACCTATTCTTGAAAATGGGCGAATGGATTCACTTAAATAAAATCTATTCTTGAAAATGGGCGAATGGAAGGTTGTAACTCCTAATTTCAAGGGCTAAATTTACCTTTTCTACCCTCTCCCTTAAAATAAGGTGCTCTATTGAGGTGATTTGTAAAAATGTACTATGATACAAAATATTCTCCCACTAAAAATTTAAAACCCTTTAATTTTGCCAAACGGCGAACATTCGACCCTAAAATTTTCTATGGTGTAGCTGCCGATTTGAGAGTCTGTGACGGATTTTTTGAATTAAATCAGTTGATGGTGGAGAGCTAATTGTGGCATGCTGAGTATTGCTTGTATGTTGGAGAACGGCCTGCATGGTGCTGGTTGTGCATGCCGAGCAGTCAGTGGTGAGATCGAAGGATACGGGGTTGTTGTCGAGCAGCAGTTGGTGGCAACATTCAGTGGATAGGGCAAATCTGTTGGAGCGCAGATCTGCTGCATTGACCGCTTATGTGCATATGTGTGGAGACCGCAGATATAGATCCGATGTGGACGAGTTTTGAAGGCTAATTTTAAACTGACAGGAGATCGAAGGCTCCTGCACATCGTTGTTTTTATTAAGGATCCGTTGCTAATTTTCTAGTCAATTTTTCTGGAGGAAGATGCATTAGATTTAGAAGATTCCTAGTCAAAAGTGGGAGTCTAGGAGGAGCTTGTCATTCTTGGGAGAATTTGTTGGTGTTGGGCATGCTCTATTGGTGCACATGAGATAAAGGCTGCAGTCATAGATACTTCTGCTGTCAAGTTCTGAAACCTGTTGTGAGAGGTTGCTATCAGCGTGGAGGTGAAGAGAGATTTTCTAAAAGCGTTGCTATAAGGCGTTCTGCCTGGGCCATTGCTCTGTTCAGTTCTCCTTTCTTTATGTCTAGCTTTTGTCAGCTCTCAGGCCATTATTATTGCACTTTGGTCTTTTATTCTCTCCCCGTCATCACTTCGCTTACCTCCAGGGGCAACGTTGCAAAATATCACACATTTTCTGTTGTTTTTGTATTAGGGAGAGTGATATTCTTTCTCGACTCTCTTTTCTCTCTGGAAAGTGGAGAGAAGAGGGAGATGAGAAAATCTGGGGCATTTAATCAACAAAATACGCATTTTGTAACTAACCTACCGCAACAGTGTAGAAAACGGTTGTTTCAAAGGCCTCGGGGAAGCTTCTTCGACGTTGTCATTAAAAGACGAGAAGATGATCGAGCAGTTTATCAATTTTGTCATTTGCCCACCCCGGTGACTGAGAAGTGGTTTGGTGTGGTCGTTCCGTAGTCCGAGGACGGACCATCGGAGTGTGAGTTGCATTGGTTGCGAGCTGGGGCCTGGTGTGGTTGCTGGGATCAAAATCTGACTAAATTTACTGGTGCCTTTCCATTTCGAGGATCTAAAGCAAGTGGTAAGCTTTGTAACAATTTTGGTTTTGGGTGTAATGTTTTTTTCGATGAGCTTGGTGTGGATGTTGGTTGTTGTGTTATGTGAGTGGAGTCTTTTAGCCTAGTGTGCTCACTACTTTGGTTAGTGTAAGTGGAGCAGGTAAAACAACACTTATGGATGTGCTTGCTGGTAGGAAAATAAGTGGATATATAGAGGGGCAGATCAGAATCATATAGTGTTGAACTTTGTTGGCTGGTCCTTGCCTAAATGAATAGAATATCTTTGATTACATTTTTCTCCAATCATTAATAAAGATTTAATAAGGATTAGCGCTGGATAAAACTAATAGTGTTGAAGTTTGTTGGCTGGTCCTTGCCTAAAGGAATAGAATATGTTTGCTTATATTTTGCTCCAATCATTAATAAAGCCAAAAATAAATATCATTTTCGTTTGGGAAAGCTCAACTTCCCAACCAGTAAGAAACCCGACCCTGACTAGTTGGAGTGGAGAGAGACCCGACCTCTGACCTAGAGTGGGACTCGCAGAGTCTCGACACTCGTTGGTAGTAAGTGTTGGGGCATTCGGAAATAATTTTGTTAATTATATATTTAAAACTTTCTTCAATTTAAAACTGAATTAAAATTTAAAAAAATTAGCACCTTAGTCGGGATTCATTTTTAATAGTGTAAATTGCTATGGAGGAGATTTTCTAAAGCATGGTGCACGGGTAGGATGCTGTGAGACATCACTTAAATCCTTTTTGTGAATTGAAAATATGCATAGTTACTAGTGAAAAAATATATAAATCAGTATGATTCAAACGATCAAACAATAAATGTCATACCTGCAATTTGCAAGCTAGCTAGGATTGCAATGATGGAAGAATGAGGCCCAATCGATTTCAGTCAATGAAATCAACACAAATTAAAATTAAAAAAATTTCAAATTTTTTTATTTATTTTTTTATAATGTAAACATTGCAGAATGCATTTTAATTTTGAGTCAAACACCAAATTAATCCATTATTATCCCAATAACAATAATAACGTCAAAATAAATATTTTCTTAATTAGATTTTTATAATTTATTAAATAATGATAATATATAGCAAATTTTATTTAAATTAAAACATTTATTTTGTAAAATAATTGTATATTATAATTTGTATTTATTCTTCATAAAAATAATTTCAACCTATTAAAAAATAATGAATTTAGATATCTTAATTCCAACTTCTAATGAGTTTAAATATCTAATTTTATTCCATTTAATCTTGATGAATAAAAAATTAAATTATTAAATAAATTAAATTATTAAATAAATTAAATATCTAAATTAATTCCATATTAAAATTATCAACTATAACTCATTGTAATGCTCTCCAACCCACTGTCGGGGATGAGTGTAAAGATTTAAATATTGGTTCTATCAATAATAAAAAGTTAAAGGTAATAAAATTGTTAAAAGTAATAAATAAAAAATTAAAAGTAACATAAACCGCATGTGCAATGAGTGTAAACATTTAAATGTTAGCTCAATTAATAATAAAAATTTAAAGTAATAAAAATAATAAAATTCAATTTGTCATATTTTGATTTTGTTAATAACTCATGAATCTACTTTGTTACAATATCATGGGCTAATACCATGGCTTCTCAACACTACATACCCAAAAACCATAACTTATTTCATAATCAAAATATTTAATAACAATATGACAAGATTCTTAACCATGGATATTCACCTCCACTTTACCATGGATATTATTAACTTGTAAATTGACCTTGTTACAATACCATGGCTTATCAATAGCACATGCCAAAAAAACAAATTTATTTCATGATCAAAATATAGTATAACAATAAAACAAGATTCTTAACCGTGGATATTCATCCCCACTTTACCATGGATATTATGAACTTGTAAATTGGATTTGTTACAATACCACGGGCCAATGCCATGGATTCCCTTTCACTATCTCACCCTCCAAATATACACTATGGGAGAAATTTTCATATACTCTATGTTGTAGATGATGAGCTTCCCAAAATTGCCAAATCTGATGCAAGTAAAGTGGGATGAGGAGAATGGTAAGAAGAGAAAAGAAGAAATCATTGAATTTCCCTCGGGAACATGGAAAGAAGGAGAAAATAATTATTTAAAAATATACAAAGAGATTAAAGATACTGTCAATGCAGGTAATCAATTTGAAATATTTTTAGTAAACAAAAAAATTGGGATAAGAATAAATGCTTCAGCCATTAACAAGGTATTAAACAAAGAAATTAAAAAGGCAAGTGAGCGAAATTCACTAGGTGTTAGACTCTCTTTGCAAATTTAGACTTTCACATTGAACATATAAAAGGGATTCAAAATTGTATCCCATACATTCTCAACCAAAAAAATCTATAGAAAAGGCAATCAAGCGAGCGTGGAAACAATCCAGGCAAGGAAGTCTACAAGTGGTAGAAAATTTGACAAAAGGAAGGTTGGAAAGCCCTTGTGAATCCATGTGATCGGAAGTTCTATTCCCCAAACATGTCCTAAGGAAAAAAAAAAATCAAGCAAGCGAGAAAATATTTTAAAATTAGGTGAGTGAGGGAAAATTTAAAAAGTAAGTGAACAAGGGAAAATTTCATGCGAGCATGATCATATATCAAGTAAGCGAGAAATTAAGGACCAATGCATGGAAATAATCACAGAATGGAGCAATGGAAAGGAACATGTCCAATAGATTGCTAACAAAATTTCTTGGTAAAGATACAAAGAAGAGTGGAAACTGACATGGGAGCTTAGAAGCACCCAAGTTCTAGATGTGAATCTTCATCCCAATATTGCATTAGCCCAACTAGTACCAGAAGTATGAGCAAAACCAACCTCAACTGTGATTCTACCTAACACGGTCTACGAACGAGCATTAAGAAAAGTAATACAAGAAGAAAATGATTTAACATATAAAATTATGTGACATCGATCTCCTCTAGCAACAAGTCAATAATAGAGAAGGGATAGTGCACCAATAATATAGCCAAAATCAACACAAAAATCTCAATGAATGGCCCAACCAAAATCTCATCCTTAGATTTGCTAGTATTGATTATGATTATAATTAGTGTAAAAACTTATGGTTTAACTTATTATGAAAATATAACCTAGGAAAAAAGCTACACTACTATCTTCAAACTTGGCTCAGTAAATACAACATAATCTGGATAATGACCTGAATTGTTGTTGGATTGGTGTAAAACATTTGGGATTAAACGAAGCATAGTGGACCCATGGATTATTGAAGCAAAATATAAAATTTTTGAGATCCCACTCTTTAAGATAGAAGATCTCTAGTATGCTAAAATTATGAATGAAGAATACATGATGAATGTTCTCTTCAATTCATATCACCAATGGTTCATAAGGATGAAAAATAATTGTGCAAAACCTGCAAGGGAGACCCATTATCTTAGATATCATTATTGCGATTCAACTACGTTAAGTAAGTCATTCATGGATGACCATTTCCATGAGAAGTAGACTAATTTCTCATGATTTGAATAGCTCACTTAGCACTCATTGCATTGGGTGATGCTCACAGGGGTGAAGAAGTGGGATTGAAACTAGTGAAAATAAATCACATAACGTCAATCATCACTTCCAGAGCTTGCACCTGGTAACCAGGACTTCCAGGGAGGTCACCCATCCCAAATCGCCTCTGGCTCAAACACGCTTAACTGTGGAGTTTTCCCCACAATCAAGCCCACTTAGCTTGCTACCCCATTTGCAAAACCTTAGCAAGTATTGTGCCTCATGAACCATTCAAGTAGAGATCCATTCACTCTTTTTGAATTTAAGTATAGGGGGTTTACGCAGTGCATTATATTAGATATCATTTTTGGGATTCAACTGCGTTAAGTAAGTCATTCACAAATGACCATTTCCATGAGAGATAGTCGTAAGTGACTAATTTCTCGTGATTTGAATAGTTCACTTAGCATGAGAAATTAGTCACTTACGACTACCTCTCATGGAAATGGTCATCCGTGAATGACTTAGTTAACGCAGTTGAATCCCAAAAATGATATCTAATATAATGCACTGCGTAAACCCCCTATACTTAAATTCAAAAAGAGTGAAGGGATCTCTACTTGAATGGTTCATGAGGCATAATACTTGATAAGGTTTTGCAAATGGGGTAGCAAGCTAAGTGGGCTTGATTGTGTGGAAAACTCCACAGTTAAGCGCGCTTGAGCCAGAGGCGATTTGGGATGGGTGACCTCCCGGGAAGCCCTGGTTACCAGGTGCAAGCCCCGGAAGTGATGATTGACGCTATGTGATTTATTTTCACCAGTTTCAATCCCAATTCTTCACCCCTATGAGCATCACCTGATGCAATGAGTGCTAAGTGAACTATTCAAATCATGAGAAATTAGTCACTTACGACTACCTCTCATGGAAATGGTCATCCGTGAATGACTTACTTAATGCAGTTGAATCCCAAAAATGATATCTAATATAATGCACTGCATAAACCCCCTATACTTAAACCCATTATCATCTGGAAAATATTCTCTAAGTGGAGCATGTTTAATTATAGGGAAACATACCCTAGTTCTAACTTGCAGTTTTTACTAGAGGAGGGGTCTACTCTTATCAATCAAAACAGTTTGTCTATACTAGATTACTTTTCATGTGATTCCTCTAGGTTTCAAAGGAATTCTCTAACTAAAGGTGAGGATTGACACACATCCTAGAGAATCCATGGAAAAGTAATCTAAAGAGTCTGTCTAGTATGTCTAAATCCTTACCTTTTGGGTGATTCCTATGTGAATTGTCAAGGATGTCATAATCCAAAATGATGCCCCATGCTCCTTCGGAGATCTATAAATAATTAGGATGAATTGATTCTCCTAACTTGGAGTCAATAAGTTTTGAGCTTGTATATGCTCTGCAACTGCACCTCGAGTGATCTCTTTGAATCAAAAGGAATCTCACATTGATATATTGGTAGAGTTCGATAATCTTATGCAGTTGCATGAGAGTGCATCTAAGAACCTAAAGTGGCGGGACTCTTAAGATATTTAGAGTTTGTTTGTTAGAGTTTGTAATGTGTGCTTTCATATGTACTATTAATCCATTCAACTCTGTTAATAAGAATAAAACTTCTATGTTATTGTGTTTGGTATATTATTTTGTGCCTCTTCTACATAAAATTTGTTTTGAATTTACTCGAGATTCTCTTAAAGCCTTGGAACACTAATTAAGCTAAGTCCCGCATAGGCAAGAACTCAAGTAAATTAAAATTACTACAACGTGTTAGAAGGAATTGCATAAAATATCATATAAAGGTTTTCAAAGTTTATGAAATACAAAAAAAAACTCTAAAATCAAACTTTTTACTTCTTCAAAAGATTCTCCGAAATAATTGTTATCCAAGTCCCCCAAATAGTGTGTAGAGTTATTGTATAAATAATATGAACCGAAAAATAAACTCAAGCAATCAATATGATTGTCTTCAAACTAATACCGTTATCCAAGTCCCCCAAATAGTGTGTAGAGCTATGGATAAATAATATGAACCGAAAAATAAACTCAAGCAATCAATATGATCGTCTTCAAACTAATATCGGCCAAAAATTAATCACTAACGCAACCTTAAATCTCATCATGATTACTTATCAAAATATTTTAAAACTTCCTAGTATTAGAGTAAAAATTACCCAAATTCATGAACAACAAATAGCTGCCATCAAATAATTTAAAAGTTTAAATGGGATAACTCAAATGAACCCGCATCAAATAGCTCTCATCAAATAACTTAAAAGTTTAGATGGGATTCTCTTATTTATTTAATTTAAAAGTTTGAATGGGATAAATGGAATAACTCAATGCACCCGCATCAAATAACTTAAAAGTTTAGATGGAATTTTCGTTTTTTCAGATTTAAATTCAAATTTCATAATCTCATTATGAGGAAAGGTTGGAAACGGTTTAAAAATGGAAACATAAAAATAAAGTTTAACTTAAGGTTGTATTTGATATAATCCTTGAAGTTTGACACCAAATTACTATGGTTTAATACAATCCTTTAACATAATCACCTGGGTTTGAAAGAAATGCCAATGACATCATGTTCGTGTATATATTTTTTCCCATTAAATTAAATGACTTTTCAATTCAAACATTAAAATTAAACCTGTTCTAGAAATTGTTCGTGTATATATTTTTTCCCATTAAATTAAATGACTTTTCAATTCAAACATTAAAATTGAACCTGTTCTAGAAATTGAAAATTCCATAAACATATATTTTAGATAAATTCCAAAACATAGAAAAATTCCCAACCAAAAGATTTATGGAATTCCAAAAAAGCTTCTTAAAAAAGCATTAATCTCATAAATTCAAAAACATGTCTTTTAGACAAATTTCAATGAATACTTGGGTTAATGTTGTGCTTTGGGTAACTCATGGTTGATGTGATATATAGAAGCCCAAATAATTGCAACTGAATCGTGAAAATAAAAAAAATAATGAAACCGTGGGTGATTGTGAAGATATGTTTTAAACACTACTGGGCTACTAAGGTTTTCTTAGAAGAGTTTCAATATTAAGAAGACCAAGATGTAAGAGTTTTTCTTGCTCTCTTATTAAAGAATCACAAAAGGCATCAAAAGAAGGGGACTTGTAGTCTTGTCCTTGAGAAATTAAGGGTTCTCTAGTAGAATGGAAGGTAGAAACAAACACAGAGTAGGTTGGTCCTAACTTAGTAAGAATGTAATAGATAAGTCTATCATCTTCTTTCTTAACCTTAACACTTTCCAAGAGAAGTCTAAGGGTCTTGAACTTGGACACAAGATATTCAATGAAAGAAAAAATATTGGGGTCCAACATAAGCAACTTATTTTTGAGTTGATGGGCTCTAATTCAATTTTAACTCCAAAAAAATTATTGAGTTATTTCATTGCTTCATCGAGGGTATCAATTTATGCAATGTGGAATATGAAGTCTAAAGAAATAGACATCCCTATCAACCCATGTGCTTGATCTTGTTTATTTTCCCATTTGGCTTGCTTATTTTCATCTTGAGGTTTAAACTCTTGGCTTGCGGCTATCATATAAATACCTTTACTTTTAAGTAAATCCATAATGTAGGATAACCATTGGAATTAGTTAGTGTTGTCAATAAACTAAAATAAACTAAAGTTTTATATGCTAAAAATAATTGTTCCAATGGAAAGATCTTGAAAAATAAGGTCGATTAAAAAAAAGGGCTCTGAAAAGGTCTTCCGGATGAAGAATTTATGGCTTTTTGAAGAAAAATTGTTAAAGATAAAAACGAACCACGTGAATGTTGGTAAGTTGATGATAATGTTATATTTTAAGAAAAATTCCCCCCCTTTCCAAACTTAATCTAATTAGCTCACTTCCTAAAAACAATATTATTTTACGTGACCCACTTTTATAAATGAGTGAAAGTCACTTTTACAATGGTTCTTTATGAACTATCCACTAAATTGTAACTTAAATAAAAATAAAGTGACTTTAGAATTATAAGTGACTAACTTTTTATAGTGGGTGAGAACACTTTTACATAAAGTAACTATAAAACATAACTTACATGTGTTTTTTGAAAAAGTCACTCAACAAAAAGAAAGACTTGCACCCAAGACCTCTATTCTCATAAAATAAGTTTAGATCAAGTGAGCTAGTTTAAAAGGATATTAATTTTTGGAAAATAGGAAGGTTTTTTTTTTTTTACTCACTAAAGATTTGGGGTGCGTGCTTTCTTGGAAACCCCCTTTTCGCCTGCAAAACAAAAAAAACAACTACACAAACCAAACAAACAAACAAAAGTATCCAAGCCTTATGAATTAAAGTTAGATTTGGCCAGAAACTAAATATTTTCCTCAATGTTTTTGATTTTGGGAGATCAAAATAAGACGTAGTGGAAAAGAGCATACGGATGAGAAACAATCATTTTTTTTTGTGTCTGGTTTTCCCATATCGCACAGGGTCATGGGGCAAAGAGCATACGCCGAAATGAAAGATATAGATCTGCTAATAGAAAAAAATTATAGAGGACTATAAACTGAAATAAACAGAGAGATAAATAACTATAGCTGCAAATAAAGATTGTATACCTTCATATCTTAAAAATGACATAGTTAGGGCTACTGGAAACCTTTTTCCATGACACTAGTGGGGTTCATGACACTAGTGGGGTTCCTCACTGGACCAAATGCTCCTAAAACAATAGAGCAGTCCTCTCAGCTTCAAAGCTATCAGAAACAGTAGATCTAGGAAATGACACTTGCATACAGTTGTAGCAGCTTTGGATTTGGATCACCAATGGATCTGGCCCTCAAATAGCTCCCATACCATGTACAAATTTACAATGTAAGTTCCTTAGATAGAACACCAAAGGAAACCACTCAAAAATAGATCACAGATCAGTACACCAGTATTCTTGATGTGGTTAAAACCCTCAAAGAGGGAAACGGTCCATGACTTGAGCCAATACGGCCACTTTAGGAAATTTATTAATGTAAAAGAAATAAAATTTACATAAGATTCTCTCATGAACAATCACCTAATAAATGACCCTCAATGCTCTTTAAATAGAGATCATGGACCAATCGGGTGTTAAGCCACGAACCAAGTGTCGGTAATGCTGATGAGAGAATGAACCATCTGATCACTTCATGTCTAGAACATATCGTGACCATACGATTGTAAGTTACAAAAATTACATACTAAATAAGCACAATTTACCTAACTATACACTATACCAAGTTATACATAATTATTTCCGATGTGTCGGAATATCCTAACACCTTTAGTTTTTCACAGCAATTAGAAGTCAGTAAGATGTGAGAGAGCATATATTATTCAAAATTTAATGAGGCTACTAGTAGTGAAAAACATTTAGCAATCAAATATGATTAAAATTAAAATTTTAAGGAACTTTAATTAGATTTCATAGCTTATAGCCTTCAAAAAATATACAAATGGATTAATTCTTCAATCCCTCTATAAGCCTTTAATGCCAACTGAGAAAGATGGGCTTAATGCTCATGGCAAAAGGAAATTAGGCCTCCCATTGAAACCCTTTTGGCCCTCTCAAGGAAACAAGAGTTAGAGAAAATAATTTATGCCAAGTTAACTTTGAAAAGCCTCTCGACTCCAAGGAAGAACGCCTACAGGATAGTCAAATAAATCTCAGAAAATTCATATCTACTGCCTAAACAGAAAGAGGTCACAATCAGCCTCTAAACTGAATATGGTTAGATTCAGAGATTAAGGGAACCTGATTAACGCTTGAAGCCTTGAAGACAAAGAAAACATAAGTGATCAGGATGCATACCCTTAAAACTTCTTACGCAAACTGAAAGAGACAGGCTATTATACTTATGGTAATGAGAGTAAAAGGTATATAATAAAAAAGGTTTTCTATCCCTAAAAAAATGATTTCGAAGCAAAAGGAAAGCTTAAAAAATCTTGAGGCCTGCTAGAAAAAAAAAAAATAATAAAATAAAATAAAATTCCAGGGAGAGAAGGGATTCACTATAAGCTCTTGGTCATCAAAAAAATGATTCCAAATATCTACTAAACCATAAAAATAAACCTTTCAGCTTTGCAGCCTTGAAGATAAAGGATTTACAAAAATAAAAAATATTTGAGAGTCTCCAAAAGATATGACGTTATCCTTCAAACCCTAGCTGCAAGAATTGGTGAAGGCTAGGCATTTAATGAAAAATTTCAAGAGGTAATGCATGATGTGTAGAAAACCTACGTTGATTGGTTAACTATGTATATAGATAATACTCTTGTATTTTCAAATTCTATTTAACAACATTTCAAACATTCAAAGAAAATTCTGCAAGTCATAGAAATGCAACACTGGTGGTCTCAAAGAAATGGATGGATCTATTCAAAATTATGATCAAGTTTTTGGGACATAAATTATCTAATGGCAATATAGGCTTACAACAACATGTGATTGAGTTTGTTGATAAATTTCCTAACAAGATCACAAGTAATACCCAATTACAAAGGTTCCTTGGAAGACTAAATTATGTAAGTCACTTTTACAAATACTGTGCCAAGGACAAGAAGATATTGAATGAAAGGCTATCAAAGAATCCATCGGTATGGTCTGAATCTCATACTAAGTTTGTAAATAACATTAAAGAAAAGGTAAGAAATTTTCCTATACTCTATGTTGTAGATGTTGAGATTCCCAAAATTTCCAAATCTGATGCAAGTGAAGCGGGATGAGGAGTAGTTCTAAAGAAAGTAATATATAATGGTAAGAAGATCAGAGAAGAAATCATTCAATTTCCTTCAGGAACATGGAAAGAAGGAGAAAATAATTATGCAAATATAAACAAAGAGATTAAAGATACTCTCAATGCAGGTAATAAATTTGAAATCTTTTTGGTAAACAAAAAATTTGTGATAATAATAAATGCTTCAGCCATGAACAAGGTCTTAAACAAAGAAATTAAAAAGGAAAGTGAAGCGAAACTCACTAGGTGTGAGAGTCTCTTTGAAAATTTCGACTTTCACATTAAACATACAAAAGGGAGTAAAAATTGTATCCCATACTTTCTCAACCCAGAATATTTACAGAAAAAGCATTCAAGCGAGCATGGAAACAATCCGGGCAATCAAGTCTACAAGTGGTAGCACAATTGACAAAAAGCATGTTGGAAAGCACTTGCAAATCCATGTTATCGGAAGTTCAATCCACCAAAAATGTCTCACCAACAAAACCAATAGATAAAAAATAAAAAAAAATAAAGAAAATAAAAAAAAATAGGTGAGGCAAAAAAGAAATCGAGCAAGCGAGAAAAGATTTCAAAATTAGGTGAGCAAGGGAAAATTTAAAAAGAAAGTGAGCAAGGGAAAATTTCAAGTGAGCGTGATCATATCTCAAGTGAGCAAGAAATCAAGGACCAACACATGGCTGTAATCATAGAATGGAGTAATGGCGAGGAACATGTTCAACAATTTCCTTACAAAAGGTCTTGGTAAATATACAGAGAAGAGTGGAAACTGACATGGGAGCTTAAAAGCACCCAAGTTCTAGATATGAATCTTCATCCCAATACTGCATTAACCCAACTAATACCAGAAGTACAAGCAAGAACGACCTCAATTGTGATTGTACCTAACATGGTTTATGAATGAGCACTAAGAATAGTAATGAAAGAATAAAATGATTTAACATATCAAATTATGTGACATCAATCTCCTTTGGCAACAAGTCGATAATAGAGAAGGGATAGTGCACCAACATTGTAGCCTAAATTGGACCCAAAACTCTCAATGAATGGCCCAACAAAAATCTCGTCCTTTGATTTGCTAGTATTGATTATGATTATAATCAACGTAAAAACTTGTGGTTCAACTTATTATGCAAAGATAACATAGGAAAAAACCTACACTACTCTCTTCAAGGCTTAGTACATACAACATTATCTAAATAGGGACCTGAATGGTTGTTAGATTGGTGCAAAACATTTGGGATTAATTGGAGCGTAGTGGATCCATGGATTATTGAAGAAAAATATAAAAGTTTTGAGATTCCACTCTCTAAGGTAGAAGATCTCCAGTATGCTGAAATTGTGAATGAAGAATACATGATGAATGTTTTCTTCAACTCACGTCATCAATGGTTCATAAAGATTAAAATAATTGTACAAAACCTGCAAGGGAGACCCATTATTATTTGGAAAGTATTCTCCAAGTGGAGCATGTTTAATTATGGGGAAAACATACCCTGGTTCTAACATGCGTTTTTTACTAGAAGAGGGGTCTATTCTTATCAAACAAACCCATTTGTCTATACTAGATTACTTTACATTTGATTCCTCTAGGTTTCGAAGGACTTCTCTAACTAAAGGTGAGGATTGACACACATCCTAGAGAATCCTTGGAAATGTAATCTAAAGAGTTTGTCCAGTATGTCTAAATCCTTACTTTTGGGGTGATTCCTATGTGAATTTTCAAGGATGTCATAATCCAAAATGATGCCCCACTCTCCTCCAAAGATCTATAAATAATGTGGATGAATTCGTTCTCCTCACTTGGACCTAGTGAGTCTTGAGCTTGTATATGCTCTGCAATTGCACCTTGTGTGATCTCCTTGCATCTAAAGGAATCTCACATTGGTCCTTAGGTAGAGTTCGATAATCCTATACAGTTGCATGGGAGTGCATCTAAGAACCTAAAGTGGCAGGACTCTTAGGATATTTAGAGTTTGTTTGTTAGAGTTTGTAAAGTGTGCTTCGATATGTAGTATTAATCCATTCAACGTTGTTAATAAGAATAAAACTTTTATGTAATTGTGTTTGGTATATTATTTTATGCCTCTTCTGCATAAAATTTGTTTTGAATTTGCTCGAGATTCACTTAAAACCATGAAACACTAATTAAGCTAAATCCCATAGAGGCAAGAGGTCAAGTAAATTGAAATTACTACAACATGTTGGAATGCAGGTTGTAATTGCATGAAAGATTATATAAAGGTTTTCAAAGTTTATGAAGTACAAAAAAACCTCTAAAATCAAACTCTGAACCTCTTCGAGAGATCCTCTAAAAAATTGTTATCCATGTCCCCCAAATAGTGTGTAGAGCTATTGTATTTTAAAAGTTTCTAGTATTAAAGAATAAAAATAACCCAAATTCATGACGCTGCCATCAAATAATTTAAAAGTTTAAATGGGATAACTCAAATGCAACCCGCATCAAATAGCTGTCATCAAATAACTTAAAAGTTTAAATGGGATTCTCGTATTTATTTTAAAAGTTTAAATGGGATAACTCAGATGCACCCGCATCAAATAGCTGTCATCAAATAACTTAAAAGTTTAGATGGGATTCTCTTATTTAATTTAAAAGTTTAGATGGGATTCTCTTATTTAATTTAAAATTTTAAATGGGATAACTCAAATTCACCCGCATCAAATAGCTGTCATCAAATAACTTAAAAATTTAGATGGGATTCTCTTATTTTTTAGATTTTAGGTTCAGATTTCCTAATGTTAAAATGATTTCAAAGTTTAGATGGAATTTGCTTTTTCTCTTTAAATGGGATTTTCACGGTGTTCAAATCATTCAAAAGTTCAAATGGGAATTTTTTTTGAAGATTTAAATTCGAATTTCATAATCTCATTATGAGGCAAGGTTGGAAACTATTTAAAAATGGAAACATAAAAAATAAAGTTAACATAAGGTTGTATTTAAATAAAGATAAATTCCAATGAATGCTTCGATAAATTCCAATGAATACAGACAGGGGATCGATCCAAGCATCGAACGAACAAAGTCCCCTAACCCTAACCCTGAGATTTAAACGGTCACCAAATTTTGAAATAATATTAATTAAATAAAACGAAATTGACTCACCACTTTCCTTGTTTTCCATTCCTATCTCAAATCTCCTAATCTTGGAATCATCCAAGGCCGATGATAATTATATGATGTGTGTGCATATATGGCTTGCTACACAAACTCATTTTGTATTTTTTTGGATTTATATTTTTTTATATTTTTAAATTATCAAATAAATAAATATTATTATAATGTTTGATTTTAGATTTTTGTGATTTATATTGATTTTGATAATATTTTTCGAATTAATTATATTATAAATCATTTAATATAGTTCATTTTAGAACAAATCACATTAAATGATTTATACATTGACTAATAACTTATGATATGATTAACCCCAAAACCTATAACATAATTAATACGAAAAACATTATCAAATTATCATAATATATTTTTGAACCTTATAAAAACCACCAAAATATTACAAATGATCATAAAAAGAATTATAAAACCACAAGAGATAATAAGGAAATTGTTTCCCTATATCCCTTTTTAAATTGTCCCCTTTCGGATGATCTTTGAAAGATTGTCAACCTTTTATGTTTACCATTATCCTTCGGAATCCCATGTTCCAACGTTGGAGCCTTTAATAGAATTTTGTCTTTTAAACTCTTTGTTTTTCCATTTTGATACCTAATAATTATCAATTACGTATTTAACGTATGTAATGTTTTCGGTTACACAAAGTGGTAAATCAAGTATTTTATTAAAAAATTTGAAAAAATAGAGTGGTAAAATTTATTATAATTCAAACCAACAATGAAGATAACTATTTTTTATTGCTATTTATTAATGAGGTTGATTCATCATTGTTATTCAAGGAAAATCACCCCACCTAGAATAACCCGCTGGTGGTCCGTAAGAGGGTAGACTTTCACTCCTCCTAGATGCCTCTGGGTCGTGGGTCGTTAACCTGTTTCCTTACGTCCGAGGAAGACAAACTCTCAGCCAAACAAAACATTTTTAAAATATACTCCAGGCCCAATCAAAACGAATGTTACTAACTAGTCAAAAATTATAAATGAAAAGATAATATTTTTTAAATGTTACTAAAAATATTGATAATCTTTTTTAAAAAGATAAAGCATATCAAAGTAGCCTTCACTCCTCTAAATACATTAAGAAATGCATTCTACAAAGGAAATGATTTTTTAACTTTAAAAATATAAAGAAATGATTTTATAACTTTAATAAAATAAGAAAATATTTATGTTAGTTGTGGTAAAACTTATATGGAATGAATTTAGAGTTTTGTGGAGTTAAAATTGAAAAATAATGATATAACTATTTCAAATAATATATTAAAAATATGAGTTATTCAATCAACATATAAAATCTAAATATTATATCAATTTAAAAAACACTAAGGTCATCGCATGAATGCACCGATGGAACCAAGAAACAGTAATATTAAAAATGGTTTAAAACACTCAAATGTTACGATGAATTATATAAATATCCATTTTTAAAATAATTTTACTTAATAAACACTAATTTAAATATTTATACAAACAATTATTTTAAATTGTAATTTAATTTTTTAACAAATATTTCTAAAATATATATATAAATAAGTTGACTTTATAAAATTTAAAATTAATAATAATAAATAAGTATAAAGAATCCCTGATCGGGTGGTAGCCGAAGGAATTTATTCCCAAGAGGTGGAATTTAATTCAATTACCATGTAACATTTATGAAGACGCGGCATTTTTAGAACACTTCATTTTGGTGCTTGCCTCGTGAAAGTTCTAGAGTACCTTTGTCTTTTACTTGGCATTGGTTTGGTCATGGCGTTCGATTATGGGTTTTAGGCTGTTTTTGCCCAAAGTGTATACCATGGGACACAACGCTCAAGGCAAGGGTTGTCACTCTGATCTTTTCCCACTATGTTCTAGTTATATCCTAGGCAAGCTAATGGGGGAAATCTCTAAAGGGTGAAAGGGTGGATGATGAAGGGAAACATGTTCGGAACCAACAAGTTGTAGGAGATGCAACTACTCATCAATATAACTTGATTCCTGAGAAATGTGAGATATATCTTGTTATATTATTTATGAGACACTTAGATGATGAAAGAAAATATAGTCAAATGCCTTAATGCTTAAATTGCAAATTAGAAACACCTACAAGTGAAATGTCAAGTCACAAGATAGGTAATTTCTTCCAGAAGAATGTTAGCACCAAAAAACAATGAGCAGTGAATTATTAGAGAACAATGACAATAATGCAAATATAAATCACTCACAATCCCATTTGTTAATGATCACAATGCAATATCTAATGGGAAATGAAAATCTTAGCTAATCAACTAATTTAACAAGCTACTTTTTAATGAAAACAAATCTAACCTCAAAGTGTCAATGGTAACCCTAGTTGAATCAACAGGGATCTTTACATGCAAGATGCTTATGAGAAATAAAGAGAGCAACCTTTGGACTAGGAACAAAATTCAATAATGTGTTTGATATGAAACCAAGTTTGCCTCTGAATGAAATAGTTCCAAGGCCTAGATGCCAATGATACTCTTTTGTTTTCTTAGACAGTTAGGAACAACATTTAAACGAGATAGCTTACAAGGAGAAAAAACCCTTTTAAACTAGTAAAAAATTTTAAACTAATGTTTTAAAGGAAACCAAGTATTATTATGAGTAAAGAACTAATTTTCAATGGTTTTTTGTCAAGATTTTAACACCACAGATTACAAGGTCTTTTCTTAGAGATAGGAAAATGAGATTTAATTTGTTTAAGAACTAAATCCATTCAAAGAAATGCTTCCAAATTTTCTTATGATTATCATGTAGTGCTCTTAGTGTTTTAAGGTCTATTTTTTAGGATTAAGGTCTGCAAATGAGGCTTTCAGTTACGACTTACTTCAGCGATTTCCTTCAATGGTTGGTGTGCCAATGCAAGCACTAGATCCATTGTTTTTAGGCCACCAATGAGTTCTAGAAAATACCAAATATGTTGCCTTTACAGAGACTCAAATTGTAGAGCTTCTAAAGAGGATTGATCACTGTAGGTTGAAATTTTTTGGAAAAACCAAAGATTAATCCTTTAAAGGACTCCTCCTTGAGTTCAAGTTTCCAAATAGAATAAATAAATATTTTTATCACCAGAATTAGAATGAGAGGAACTCCTTTGATTGAAGAAAAAGTTTTCGAACTCAAGAATCTTGATGAATATGCCTTCAATTTATTGTTTGCAACCAAAATTTTAATGTGAACAATGTTGAATGTCTTGCAATCCAATTTGTTAAATAAAACTAGCAATGTAAAATTATCGAATCTCTTCTAGTGATATATCAATGAGTCATCACAATAATATGTACCTTTTGTAGGAATTACAGGGTAGGTTCCTTAGATAGAACACCAAAGGACACCACTAACAAACAGATCATAGATTATTACACTTGTATTCTTGACGTGGTTAAAAACCTCAAAGAGGGAAACAATCCACGTCCTGAGCCAACGTGGCCACTTTAGACAATTTATTAATGTAAAATAAAGATAATTTACATAAGCTTCTCTCATGAACGACCACTTAAAAAATGACCCTCCATGCTCTTTAAATAGAGATCATGGACCAATCAGGTATTAAGCCACGGATCAAGTGTTAGTAATGCCAAGGAGATAATGAACCGTCAGGTCACTTCATGTCTAGAGCATATCGTGACTGTCGGATTTTAAGTTACAAAAAGTACATACTAAAGAAACACACTTCACCTAACTATACACTAGACCAAGTTATACTTAATTATTTCCTATGTGTCAGAATATCCTAACATCCCCCCTTAAGAACAACCTGGGATATGATTGAAGAATGTACAAATATGACACAATAAGAGAAGGAATGAGGCATTAGAGCCTATCCCCCCTTAGTGAAAACTTCTTGAAATCCAACCATAAATCGAAGTTTAGTAAACTTCGCCTCTGTGAGATCCTTTATAAAGACATTTGCAACTATATCATCGGTTGAACAATACTATACTTCAAGAAGATGGTCATGAATGAGCTTTCTGATGAAGTGCATGTGTAGTTCAATGTGTTTGTTACACTGATGTTGGACTGGATATTTGCATAGTTGAATGGAAATTTGATTATCACACCAAATTGTAGTCATATGTTGCTCTTGAAAACCAAACTCTGACAGGATCTGACGAAGCCACAAGGATTCCTTACTAGCCCCAATAATGCCATCATACTCTGCTTTTGATGAAGAAAGAGAAATGGAACTTTGTTTCTTGCAACCCATGCAATAGGTACAGAACTAAGAGTGAAGACATAACCTGCAGTAGACTTTCGATGATCAGGGTCACCAACCCAAGCAGAATCAATGAAACCAAACAATAGAGGTGATGCTTCTGCACTGTAATGAATCCCAAACTGAATTGTACCTCAAACATAACGAAGTATTCTTTTAGCTACTTTCCAATGACTTTCATGTGGGTTTTGCATAAACCAAGCAACAAGGCCAACAACAAAGGAAAGGTCAGGACGAGTATGGGTCAGATACAAAAGTTTTCCAACAAGCTGATGGTATAAGGTAGCATCAAATTCAGGGGAAGTACAAGTGAATGAAATTTTAGCTCCAAACTAAAAGGGAGAAGGGGTTGGATTACAGTCTTCCATGTGAAAGCGGCGTAGAAGATCACAGGCATACTTGGACTAGGAAAGGGAAATACATTCTTTGGATTGCAAGACTTGAAGACCGACAAAATAATGCAAGTGTCCTAAGTGTGTAATTTCAAACTGCTTTTTAAGGTTCTACTTCATATGGTTTATGAGGTCCGGATCACTACTAGTAAGGATAAGATCATCAACATAAATAAAAAAGAATGATAAAAGAGTTACCCACTTTCTTGGTGTAGACAGTATTGACATAATGACACCTAGAAAAGATAGTATCTAAAAGAAACCTATCCATTTTGGCATACCAAGCCTAAGGGGATTGCTTGAGACCATAAATGGATTTCTTAAGCTGACATACAAGGCTGGAGTCTTTTTGTATAAATTCAGGAGGTTGTTCCATATAGATTTCTTCATGAAAGTCCCCATGTATGAAGGCAATTTAACATCCATTTGATGGACTTCCCATTTGAAAGAGGAAGCGGGGGAAAGAACAATGTGAATAGAGTTCATTTTGGCAACAAGGGAGAAGGTTTCAGTATATTCAATGCATTCAACTTGTGAAAAACCCTTAGCAATAAGATGAGCTTTATGTTTATCAACTTTTCCATCTAGTCCAAACTTGGTTCTGTAAACCCATTTGCATCTTCTTAAAGAATTTGGATTCTAAGTGGCCATCACAATTAGAAAATTTGCAATGTCTGTTAGTCTTATTCTCTTTTTTTTTAGTTGTGTTATCATTTTGTTGAGTTGATTTTTCATTGAGACTGAAATTTCTTAGGACCCTTGTTTGGTTTTGGACCATTCCTTTTAGGATTCTACTTCTTAGGATTCTTTGAACATGGTTGTTGCTGGGCTGCTAAGGCTTTCCTAGAAGAGTTTCCAGTATTTAGAAGACCAAGATGTAAGAGCTTTTCCTGCTCTCTTATCAAAGAATCACAAAAGGCATCAAAAAAGGGGGACTTGTAGTCTTTTCCTTAAGAAATAAAGGCATCTCTAGTAGAATGGAAGGTGGAAACAAACACAAAGGAGGTTGGTCCTAACATAGTAAGAATGGAATAGATAAGTCCGTCGTCTTCTTGCTTAACCTTAATACCTTATAAGAGAAGTCTAAGGGTCTTGAACTTGGACAAAAAATATTCAATGAAATACAAAATTTTGGGGTCCAACATAAGCAACTCATTTTTGAATTGATGGGCTCTAATTTCAATTTTAATTCCAAAAAATTTATTGAGTTATTTCATTGCTTCATCAGGGATATCAGTTTCTATGATATGGAATCTAATGTCTGGAGAAATAGACATCCCTATCAACCCACATGCTTGATTTTGTTTATTTTCCCATTTGGCTTTCTTATCTTCATCTTGAGGTTTAGACTCTTGGCCTGAGGCAATTCTATAAAGACATTTACTTCTAAGTAAATCCACAATGTAGGATAGCCATTGGAAGTAGTTGGTGTTGTCAATAATAACTAGGCATGGAATTTCCATTTTAAAAGAAACTAAAATTGCATATGCTAAAACTAAGTATTCCAATGGAAATATCTCGAAAAGTTAGGCCGATTAAAAAAAACGGCTTCCAGATGAAGAAAAGTTGTTGAAGATGCCAACAAACCACATGAATGTTGGGAAGTTGATGATAATGTTATATTTAAATAAAAATCCCCCCCTCTCCAAACTTAATTTAATTAGCTCACTTTTAAAAAATATTAGTTTATGTGACCTACTTTTATAAATAAGTGAAAGTCACTTTTACAATGGTATTTTATGAACTATCCACTAAATTGTAACTTAAATAAAAGATGAAGTTTCTTTAGAATTATAAGTGACTCACTTTTTATAATGGCTGAGAACACTTTTACATAAAGTAACTTTGAAATATAAGTTACATGTGCTTTTCGAAAAAGTAACTCAATAAAGAGAAAGACTTGAACTCAAGACCTCTATTCTCATAAAATAACTTTAGACCAAGTGAGCTCGTTTAAAATGATAGTAATTTTTGGAAAAGAGGAAGGGTGTTTTTTTTTTGCTCACTGATGCTCTGGGGTGCGTGTTTTCTTGGAAAACCCTTTTTTGCCTACAAAATAAAAAAAAAACAACCACACAAACCAAACGAACAAACAAAAGTATTCGAGTCTTATTGCTTAAAGTTAGTTTTCGCCAGAAACTAAATATTTTCCTCAATGTTTCTGATTTTCCGATATCACACTAAGGCGCGGTGGAAAAGAGCATACACATGAGGAAAAATCCTTTCTTTCTATTTCTGGTTTTCCAGATCACACAAAGTCATGGGGAAAAGAACATATGTAGAAATGAAAGGTATATATCTGATAATAGAAAAAAAATTATAGTGGACTGTAAACTGAAATAAATAGAGAGATAAATAACTATAATTGCAAATAAAGATTGTATACCTCCATATCTTAAAAATGACATAGCTAGGGCTACTAGAAACGTTTTTTCATGAAACCAATGGGGTTATTCACTGGAACAAATTCTCCTAACACAATAGAGCAGTCATCTTGGCCCGAAAGCGGTAAAAAATAATAGATCTAAGAAACAACAGTTGGATGCAGTTGTATCAACTTCGGATTTGGATCGCTAATGGATGAAGCCATCGAATAGGTTTGATACCATGTAGGAATTTATAGGGTAGGTTCCTTGGATAGAACACCAAAGGACATGTTGTAGCGGCTACAACCACCCTCCAAAATTTTGCCTTAACTTCGTTTTGGAGCCTCCCTACAAACTTTTCACAACACCTTATCTTGCTTCATTAAGTACACAAACTTCAATGTTTTTCTTGCACAAAGGAAGCCTATCGATCACAGCTTGATTCATCCCCTCACAGTCTGTTCCTCTGGACTTGGTCCAGATACAAGATGAGCAACTCCCCCAAGAAATTGTGCATTTCTGGAGGGCAACGATCCTTCCATCCAAAAATTGTGCAATCCTATCTGGCAGCCTATTGGGCTCCCAAATTGTGCAATTCTGCCAGTCAACTCTCATAGTTAAAATTGCACAAATTTCCCCAGCAGGGCTACTCAGCCTAGAATTTGTGAAAATTTGGGTAGCAGTCAGCTGCTCTGCAAAGAAATTGGGCAAATCTCCTGGGCAACCAGCCCAGCTCCCAACCAGAAATGCACATTTCCTTCAAGCAGTTGGGCAGCTTCATGCATGAGCAGTTGGGTTGACCAGTTCCACCCAGGACCAAGGAAACTTGACTTGCATGCATGGCTTGCTTTTTCCTAGAATAGCAAAAGGCAACATGCAAAAGGAATCCCATGATTCAAGGAGCTATTTTTAGCAGTTGGAGGTTACATGCAAAGTTGTTTTAGAAACTTTCCTCCAAGTGTCGCTTTTTCCTAGATTTGTGGCATGCGCGTCATGAGCTCAAAAATTATTTATTTGACGCATCAGAGCTCATTCTTTCACATCAATCTTGGAGCTCTGACATCCCATAGCACATCCAGGACTCTTCGACACATCCAGCTCAACTATTCACGGGTAAGTGGCCTCAACTTGTCTTTTTCAACATTTATGTCGCTTTTTGTGTATTCGCTTGTGTGAGTGTTGTTTGCTTGATTTCTTTGAGTGCTTGTTGTCATTTACATGTATACTAGCTTGTCCTAGCACTGTTTCATTTTTTATTTCTATCTCACTATTGTCGTATGCATGAAACTGTTTTTCAGAAGGAGTCACATGCACTGTCAATCACTTCTGCTTTCACTTAGTGTCACCATGCAGTCACTATCTTATTTTCCTTTAGTTTCCCATTGGCGAATCAAGCCAACCTTGGCCTAGACTCTGCCTTCATTGAGAGAACATTGTGCAATCTAGGGAAGGAAGGCTCTCTCTTCCTCTCTAGAAATGCACATTTCTGCCCAACGCTATCCTCTATGACTGTTTTGTGCATATCCGAGGGACAGTGACTGTTGGCCCAGAAAATTGTGTAGTGTAGTCCATGAGCCTGCATTCACTCTCGGATGGAATTGTGCATTGCACAATCCCAACAGCTAGTAGCCAGACTAAATTGCACATTGCGCAAATCTAGCAGCCAGTCTTACCTCCCAGACAACCCAAACTTCCTTTTTCATAGTTCTGGTAGCTAGTTACCTAGCCTCCCAAAATAAATTACACAGTTCTGGTAGCCAGTTACCCAGCCTCCAAGAAGAAATTGCACAATCTTTCCTATCATTTCCCCAGGTATGTGCTATGTCATTCCCCGAATTTATTCTGGTGCTCGATGACAGATTTCTTGCCATTCATGTTTCTTGTCTCCATATCTTTAAGGTTTTCATGCGCCTCTTAGCAGTATAGGATCAACGAATTCCAAGAGAGTGGGATCACAAGACACTGACAGAAATGCAAAGGGAGCAGCAGTTGAGCGAGTGTCCTCTATTGTACCAATCTATGAAGATACAAATTTGTTTCTAGATAGGGACATCAAACTCAAGTGGAAAGAGGTCAATGAAGCATTTGCAAGAAATTTTGAGGAAGACCTTGAAGACTGTCAGGTGTATGTGAACATTCAAAAGTCCATCTTGTACCAGATTGGATGCAGATTCCCTACGTTCCCATGCATGTACGTGATACACTGGATCGTCTCTCACACTGATCCTGAGAGGATGACCTTGAGCAGTGTCAGTGGTACGAAGCTTGCAACCTTTTGGGCACAAGACTATGATGAGATGTATTAGATGTCAAAGCCCGTGACTATCATGAAGACTCCCTTTAGCTTACCCAACAACAGTGCTAACTCCAGAGACATTCTGAAGAACTAGGTAAAGGAGCCAGCTCGATTCAGGTTGACACCCAACCAGATTTACAAGATGAAGATACTACAGAAGGCGTATCAATACTTGGTCATATTTGCATGTCGATTGTATTTCCAAGAAAGCATAGAAACCTTCTCACAAAGTTAGGTTATCGCGCTGGACCAATTGGCTAGAGAGGGAAAACGATGCAACTTGTCCGACATGCTAGCTCATCAACTCAAGGAACAAGTCAGAAAGGCTCGACAATCACCCGAAGGTATGCATGCTGAGATTTACATGTCCATCTACATATTTTTAGTGCCCGACAGGAGTTCCCGCGCTTGGAGTGGGCATGGTCACCGATGAATACTACTGTGAACACATATTTCAATTTTTCCGAATGTAGCTCTTAGCTCTACTACATGTTGCTGATTTTACAGGAGGAGGAACAAGTTTGGTCTTTGGTTGCTAGCTTAGAGATGGTTTATAGTGGTTATCAATATCTCTCCTTTTTTCCCTCTACCTCCATTTCATCCTTCTCTCCCTTTTTCCCTTTTCTCCTTATAGCTCCCACAACTTTGTTTCCTCCTTTCCCATAAATCCCCCTTATTTCCTTTTTTTTTAAAACCCTTTGATCCCTGTTTTTGTCTCAAAACCCCTCATAAACCCTGTTTAACTAGCCCCCGGGTCATATTTGGTTTTAACGTTATTTAACCGTATAAACCCCGATAACCTTTTAAATACATATTAACCTATTGTTTTGGTTTTACCTCGGCGCTAAGAGTCCTAACCTATTATAACTGTGCGCCTTTCCAATTTACACAACTCGGCGGGCCCATACCTGTCATATCAACCTTGAGCACGTGATGCAATTCATGACCGTCTGATCGCGCCCACCTTATCATCCAACAGTATACGCTTTCCCCACTCCCGCTAATCGCTAGACCGTTAACCCGTGGGAAAGTGATTTCCCTCGCCATCCCATCTGCCACGCGACGTTTTGTTATTGCATCGCTTGCCCTCATACGAATACCACCTTTGCCCAAAGAGCAGTGCAGGGAGACCACTTACCGCCCTTCCGGTACGGTCCCCCACTCATTAACCTGTGCGTAGCTCCCGCTCCCGATAGTTGTCCGATCTTTCTCGCTGCGATCTAACGGCTCAGAGTTATCCCGCCCGTCTTCCCCGATAGCGCCCTCCAACACAATCTGCATCGTTCGTTTATGCGATCCGACGGCTGCTATTGATCCCTGTGCCTCTGTGTCTTCCATCGCCTCCCGCCATCAGATCTAGGCCGTCCATTTTCCCCATCCAATGGCCAGTGTTAGTTCTCAGCTCCTCGTTCATTGTTCGTGCATTTTACGTGTTTTGGGCCTGTCATGTGCACCCGAAGGAGAAAGGAGACCGCAATCCAGTACTCTGTGCATTAAAACCCTCAGCCACTGCATTCAACACAGTGTACCTCCAAAGGACAAGAAGGACCACCTTGAGCAGATAAATTACTGCAGCAGTTATTGAAATGCATGCAAATCATACTTCATCCATTCAGGAAGGACAACAAAGTACCATTAACTGTCATTCTGTCCATTAAAACATTCAGATTTGTAGCAGAGGACCCATATCTAACTGTAAATGCGGTTGGTATTCAATTAAGACACCTCCACGCATAGCCTAGCAGAGCAATTTTGTAAACAAATTCTAGATATATTGAAAAACAAGATGGAATGAGGTTGATGAGTGTTATTCTGTTGTAAGCTTCAACTTCTAGAGACTGTAACTACTGTGTAACCTGCAGCTTCTGGTCTGCATTTCTAGCTAATACAAGCTTCTTTTGTTGTTAATTGCTTACTTTCCACTTCTTCTTATTCCAGGCTGTGCCTATTTTTCATTTGTTCATGTGCTATTAATGTTTAGCATTAGAGGGGCTGTCATCCCACCTCTGTGTTAGGATTTAGTATGTATCATTGAATTTGTTTGTAGGTTTCTGTTATTTTAATACCAGAGAGCTGTCATCCTATTTTGGTATTAGAAAGAAGATTTACAGACCTTTTAACTGGTTGCAGCCAGCCATCACAAGGTCCTATGCATCTGCTGGTGTGGTCAGTCTTCTCCATCATCACATTTTATTTAAACTGTGAGTAATTGATGGTTAAAATCCTTGTAGTCTGGGGGTGTTCACCCATGTCTGGGGTCAAGCATAGTAGGAGTGGTTATCTGGCTTGAATATGCAGCATTTCTTTTATTCATCCACCATTTTCCAACATTTTTGTTGAGTTTGTAATGTTCCCGAGCATCTCTGAGATACAACCTAGGAGAGTTTCTTGGGGTGATAACATTAATTGCACTGGCTCCTTCTAGGGATGAGATCCTCCTTGTGAGGTCTCAAGAACCTGCAGACCAATGCCTTTCCAGCTGAAAACCAATTAATCAAAATTACTAGTGTTCCATTGGGCATGGAGTCTATTTTGCCTCCGCAAAACTAATAAAAACAAAATATTTACAGCCTTTAAGGCCAAAATACCTTAAACAACATAAACTTTCAAAAACTGCCCATTAACTAGGCCATCAAAAATTGTCTCTCCTCCCATACTTTTCAGTATGAAGGTGTCGTTCCCTTGAACCTGTGAAATGATGAAAGGCCCTGTCCAGAAAGCATCAAATTTCCCATGGTTTCCTTTCTTCTCCTTTAGTGCATCCCATTTCAAGACCAAGTCACCAATCTGAAAATTATCTGTTTTTGCCTTTTTGTCAAAGTCTTCCTTGACCTTTCTCTGATGTGTTGCAGCCTTTTCAACCAACTGTTCTCTAATCTGATGTATTTCTGCTAGATCAGTGATCCTCTTCGCCATGCATTCTTCCTCATCCTGCTCTTCTTAAAGGAATTTAGCCACATGGAGAGTTAAATGAATTGGGAATACAGCCTCAGTGCCATATACCAGCTTGAATGGAGAATTGCCTATGGATTTTTTAATGGTCACTTTGTCAGCCCACACTGCATACTTGAGCTTTGAATCCCGATTCATTTTATTGTCCTCTAACAGCTTTTTAATTATCTTGATCAGAATTTTATTAGAGGATTTTGCCAGACCATTTCCTTGTAAATAATATGAGGTGGAATGAACAATTTTGATACCCATTGAAGCACACATTTCCACCAGCTCTTTTTCCCTGAAGGATGTTGCATTATCTGTAATCAATTTATGTGGACAACCAAATCTGCCGAAGATATTTTCTGTCAAAAACTTCATGACCACACTATGATCAACCTTCCTGGTAGGAATTGCTTTAATCCACTTAGTGAAATAATTAGTGGCTACTAATATCCATCTATGCTGGCCACTGGAATGTGGATTGATTTCTCCAATAAAATCCAAACCCCATTGTTGAAAAGGTCCTTTTACAATTATTGGTTTTAAGGGCAAGGACTTCAACCACTGTTTTCCTCCAAATCTTTGGCACCTGTCACAAGATTTAACAAAAGAAAATACATCAGAGAATAAAGTGGGCCAATAGTACCCAGCTCTGAGAATTTTATGGGCTGTAGCTTTCCAATAATGATGCCCTCCACACATGTTGTTATGAAACTGCTGCATAACTTCTCTTGACTATTCTTTGTCCAGACACCTTAAAAATATTCCAGATGGATCCCTCCAGTAGAGCAGATTTTCCATAATGCAATACTTTGCTGCCCTAAGTTTCAAAGTTCTGGCTTGACTTTGAGTAAATCCTGAAGGGATCTCTAGCTTCATTAAAAAATTAATTATTTCAGCATACCAGTTACAAGAAGCTAGATTCTCGGCCACTGACTGATTTCTCTCTGTTCCAACTGTTTTTTCCTCTTCATCTGTTTGACCATTTTCTGCAATAGCGCACAGGAAATTAATATCTAAAGACCTGCAATTTTCTTCAGCTAATAATTTGGCAAGACCCTGACCTCTGACCAGCTTGGTGGGCTTCAGCTCTATATTAAATTCTATCATTTTTGCAATCCATTTCGCCCTTCTTCCATCAGCATCAAGTTGTGTTAAGACATCTTTTATTGCAGCAGAGGGTACATATGAAATTATTTTGGAATGAAAGATATAAACTCTAAAAGATTTCAAGGATTTGATAAGAGCATATGCCTGTTTTTCCATAATATCATACCTTAGTTTAGCATCCCTCAAGTTCTTACTGAGAAATGCTACTGGATGTTCTGAACCTTCTTCATCTTGCTGCAATAAAACAGTTGTAATAGTGTCTTCAGAGGAAAATGATAAAATATGGAACTCCTTGCTGTAATTTGGGCTGCTTAGTGTGGGAGCTTCCATAATGGCTTTCTTAATGGACTCAAAAGATTGTCTTGCTGTATCAGTCCATTTGATTTCTACCCCTTTCTTCAACATGGAGGTAACATGCTTTACCAGTTCTGCAAAGTTTGGAATAAACCTCCTGACAAAATTAATTTTTCCCAGAAAGGATTGAATATCCTTCTTTGATCTAGGGACAGACAAAGTCTGAATTTCTTTAACTCTTTTGGGTCAATTTGAACACCTGCAGCAGACACAACATGTCCCAACAACTTGCCTTCATTTAAAGCAAATTGAGATTTCTTGGGATTGACTGATATTCCAAACCTCCTGCACTTCAAAAATACCATTTTCAAATGTTGTAAATGATTTTGATGGCTACTGGAGTAAACTGTTATATCATCAAGGTAGATGAGGACAAATTTATCCTTCTCTCCCACAAATGCTATATCCATAGCTCTTTGAAAGGTGGCTCTAGCATTCATCAATCCAAATGGCATTTTGGCATACATAAAAGTGCCCCAAGGTGTGGTAAATGCAGTCTTTTTTTGATCATTTGGGTGAATAGAAATCTGATTAAAGCCTAAAAAACCATCCAAGAAAGACATTACTTTGGCTCTTGAGACTTTCTGTGGCAAATGCTCCATATTTGGTAAGGGATAATTATCTTTCTTTGAGCATTTTTTTAGATTTCTGAAATCAACACACAGTCTGATTTCTCCACTCTTCTTCCTCACCACCAATAGGTTGGCCACCCATTTTGAATATCTAAGAGGAACAATGATTTTGGCAGCCAACAACTTTTTCATTTCTTTTTCAATCAGTGGAAGAAGCAATGGATTTATTGGTCTCAGCTTTTGTTTGAAAGGAACAGTATCTTTTTCTAGAGGGATTTTGTGCTCAATTATGCTCTTATCATATGTCTTCAGGTCACTATACTCCTAGGAAAACACATCAGCAAATTTCCTCATTAAATTGCAGTATTCAACACTTTGATCAACAGACAAATGAGTGGACAAATTCACATACCTAGGCTGACCCAGACTTCCTATATCATGCTTACAGACTGCAAATTGGTCTTTTTTTTGGGTAGCCTTGTAAGGCACATCATTCTAGTCAAACAGTCTTTCAAGAGGAATTAGACCCTTTAGAATATGGTTACTAGGAAGCTGGACTATGTTGTTTTTACCAATTTTATTTCTAAGCTGAGACTAGGGCTTTTCTAACAAGACATCATTTTCTTGGTCAATTTTCATTTCAGAAAATTCATCAATGACTTGGAGGAACCTATTTAACTCATCATCATCATTAAAAACTTTCCAATGGTGGACATTATCAGGCAAGGACGGTTTGTACTTCATTTGGACTTCATAAACTAGTCTGGGAGGCATAGGAGGTATAAATAGACTAGCAGAAATAGCAAGGGAATCAGCAAGCTGATTTTGGGCTTTAGGAATGTATGAAATAAAGAAAAAATCAAAAGAATCTCTGTTTCTCCATACCTCATCTCTGTATGCCTTCAAGCTTGGATGCTTTGTTTGAAATGTTTTATTTACTTGTTGAATGATCAGATCAGCATCTCCAAATACCTTCAAATTCTTGATTCCTTTATCTTTTGCTACATTAAGGCCCAACAGCGAAGCTTCATATTCTGCTATGTTGTTTGTCACTTGAAAAACTAGCTTAAAAGACAGTTGAATTCTTTCTTGTTGTGGAGATACTAGCACCACCCCTGCTCTTGCAGTTTCCCCGGAACATGCTCCATCAAAAAACATTCCCAAACCTAACTTCCTTGCTTTTCCTTGGCCTGAACTGTTGGTTTCCTGATCTGCAATGAGGCCTTCTGAGACTCTTCTATTTGGAGAATACATGCTCCAAAATCAGTGTCCACTACATATATTGGATGATTTGTAGGATTCTTCTCATCACTGATGATATATGCCAACTGTGCTTCTCTATATAACCTCCTACTCTCTCCTCCAAAAACTGGGACAGTGGCATAAGATAGATCATTTTGTAATGTCCCACCTAGTCTCTTAATCCACCCTCTGGACAGCAGCATGCCAAACTTAGGAGGGACATCTGCTACCACAATATCCATCATCATACTCTTCATGGGCAGCTGAGTTAAGGTAATGGCCAGATCTTTAATCAATCCAAGACATTTCACCTTCCTTGAATTAAAAGAAAATAAATCATGATAGGGTCTAGTGATATCAAGGCCTAACTCTTTCATGACAACTTTAGACATTAAATTGTGACTGGCCCCTTGTGTCTAGCAAGCAATTGTGAAGAATTTTGTGATGAATGGTCAAGGAGACATAAAAATATGGAGAATTATTATCAGCAGGTTCAATCATAGGGTTACACACAATGGCAGGCTTGTCATCTTGTAAATTAACAGAGTCAACGGAGGTTTGTTTGATTTCTAGCTCAAGGGCTTCAAGGATAGGCTTTCTAAATACTTTACTCTTCACCAACTCAACCAGAGGCACAAATATTTTCAATTTTTTAACTTCTAACTCAAAGCTGAAAGAAGAAGATGACTTATCAGAACTTTTTACCTCTTGAACTGGAGCTTTGAGGATGACTGGATCAGCTGATGGTCTTCTCTGCTTAATATTCTGTGGTTCTGTTTGGGCAGCAACTCTTTGTGCATGATTTCTTTGACATTCTTTGCATTGGATCTTAGATTGTATCTCTTCTAGTCACCAGTTTGTAGAACAGCTCCTCGGTCCCACTCTTGACTGTCTTGCTCCTGTAGCAAAGATTGTTCATACTCAGCCAATTTCAAAAATGTAGCGCTGCCTTTATCTTCCATGCAGTGAATTTCATCCTCATCTTCTTCAAATTGTACCTCCTCCATAACTACATTTTGGAAGGGAGATTTGACCTTCTTATCTTCCTTTGTTTCTTCACCCCTCTGCATTATTTTTAATTGCTCATTTGCGCTTCCAAATGGAATAGGATTTCTTTGAGAAAATGTGTTCTGCTGCCTTATTTTCCCTGAATTCTGCTCAACCTTTAGCTTAGAAATTTCAGCAGCCAATGACTCTATCATCTTGGTCATTTTGTCCAATTTAGGCTCTGAAGATGATGTAGAAGAAGTAGAAGCCTGATTTCTCTGCCTCCTTCTATCAGCTTGGCTTTTGAGCTTTTCTGCTGCCATAATATTGGACTCTACTTCTAGTGCTGCATCCTGCATGTCTGCTAGAGTAGCACACCTCCTTTCTCTCAATAACAGGCAGAAATCAGAGTCAAAAGCATTGGCATAAGTGAGTTTGGCAGAGGTAGGAGTAGGCTTTACCTCAGCTGGTATCTTACTATACATTCGATTGAATCTTTTATTAAAATCAGGCAAAGATTCACCATTTTCCCTCTTCAGATTACCAAACTCAGTATGGTAATACAGAAAGTCCTTTTTATCTCTCCACTGCTTCAAAAATGCATCATCTAATGCTTCAATATTTGTTATTGATCTCTGGGGTAATTCTCTAAAACACTTCCTAGCCTCTCCATCAAGGCTCTGGACAAAAACTCTCATCCACACATCATTCTCACTTATATCTAAATTATCCGCATAACTGTAAAAAGATTCAAGGTGTTCTTCTGCTGTCACTCCCTCTGTACCAGTGAATTTAGGCATATATTTTTGATATTCTCCTATAGGAATAGGATTTAAAGGGACAGGCAAGACTAAAGGTCCATATCTAGCAGCAACAATTCTCTCAATCCTCGTAGGTGCTTGTTGTCCTGCCATGATTGGAATATTTGTGAGAATACTAGCAGCTTGAATGGTAGGGAGAAATGTCATGGATGGCTGAGATAAAGGGATGTTTTGGACTGAATTGGAAACTTTCTTTGGACTAAGATTCAAAGGAGAACTAACTGATAAAGGGGCTGAACTAATCTCTGAAAGTTTTTCCTTGTTAACAGTGTTGGGTTCTAAATCTTCAAATTGTAAATCTTCACCAATACTTTGTCTTTCAGAGATGAATTAGATTTCTTAGGCTTACCTGATCCTGATGCCCCTTTTTGTGAAGATTTATTCGATTTGACAGTCCTCTCAGCTTCAGGCACTGATTCAGCAGGAGATTTCTGAGGATTTCTTCGAGTGTGTCTCACAAACTGAGCCAGAACTTCAATGTGGAGTCGCCAAAGGATGGTCTTCCTCCAATGGAGTCGCCAGACAGATGATTACAACCAGAAACTGTGTTCAAACCTTGTCTGTCATCAAAGCTTGAAGTTGTGTCGTTCTCCCAGGGAAGTTGAGCTTCAATTCTCCTCTCCCTGGCAACGACACCAATTAATGTTATCACCCCAAGAAACTCTCCTAGGCGTTATCTCAGGGATGCTCGGGAACATTACAAACTCAACAAAAATGTTGGAAAATGGTGGATGAATGAAAGAAATGCTACATATTCAAGCCAGATAACCACTCCTACTATTCTTGACCCCAGATATGGGTGAACACCCCCAGACTACAAGGCTTTTAACCATCAATTACTCATAGTTTAAATAAAATGTGATGATGGAGAAGATTGACCACACCAACAAATGCACATGACCCTATGATGGCTGGCTGCAACCAGTTAAAAGGTCTGTAAATATGTTTTCTAATACCCAGACCGGATGACAACTCTCTGGTATTAAAATAACAGAAACCTGCAAACAAATTCAATGATTCATGCTAAATCCTAACACAGAGGTGGGATGACAGCCCCTCTAATGCTAAACATTAACAGCACATGAACAAATGCAAAACAGGCACAGCCTGGAATAAGAAGAAGTGGAAAGTGAGCAATTAACAACAAAAGAAGCTTGTATTAGCTGGAAATGCAGACCAGAAGCTGGAGGTTACACAGTAGTTACAGTCTCCAGAAGTTGAAGCTTACAACAGAGTAAAACTCATCAACCTCATTCCATCCTGTTTTTCAGTATATCTAGAATTTGTTTACAAAATTTCTTTGCTAGGCTATGCGTGGAGGTGTCTTAATTGACTACCAACCTCATTTACACTTAGATATGGGTCCTCTGCTACAAATCTGAATGTTTTAATGGACAGAATGACAGTTACTGGTACTTTGTTGTCCTTCCTGAACAGATGAAGTATGATTTTCATGCATTTCAATAACTTATGTAGTCATTTATCTGCTCAAGGTGGTCCTTCTTATCCTTCGGAGGTACACTGTGTTGAATGCAGTGGCTGAGGGTTTTAACATACAGACTGCTGGATTGCGGTCTTCTTTCTCCTTCGGGCACACAGGACAGTCCCAAAACACATAAAATGCACGAACAATGAACCAGGAGCTAAGAACGAACACTGGCCGTTGGATGGGGAAAATGGACGGCCTAGATCTGATGGAGGGAGTCGATGGAAGACACAGAGGCATAGGGATCAATAGCAGCTGTTGGATTGCATAAACGAACGGTGCAGATTGGGTCAGAGGGCGCTATCGGGGAAGACGGGCGGAGATAGATCTGGGCCGTTAGATCGCAACGGGAAAGATCAGACGGCTATCGAGAGCAGGAGCTGTGCATAGGTTAACGAGCGGGGGACCATACCGGAAGGGCGGTAAGTGGTCTCCTCGCACCGCTCTTTGGGAAAAGGTGGTATCCGTATGAGGGCAAGCGATGCAATAACAAAATTCTGCATGGGAGATGGGACGGTGAGGGAAACCACTTTCTTGCGGGCTAACGGTCGAGCGATTAACGAGAGCGGGGAAAGCGTATACTGTCGGATGATAAGGCGGGCACGATCAAACGGTCATGAATTACATCACGTGCTCAGGGTTGATATGACAGGTACGGGCCCGCCGGGTTGTGTAAATTGCAAAGGCACACATTTATAATAGGTTAAGACTTTTAGCGCCAAGGTAAAACCAAAACAATAGGTTAATATGTATTTAAAAGGTTATTAGGGTTTATACGGTTAAATAATGTTAAAACCAAACATGACCTGGGGGCTAGTTAAACAGGGTTTATGAGGGGTTTTGAGACAAAAAGAGGGATCAAAGGATTTAAAAAAAAAGGAAATAAGGGGGATTTGTGGGAAATGAGGAAACAGAGGTGTGGGAGTTATAAGGAGAAAAGGGAAAAAGGGAGAGAAGGATGAAATGGAGGTAGAGGGAAAAAATGAGAGACAATGATAACCGCTATAAACCATCCCTGAGCTAGCAACCAAGGACCAAACTTATTCCTCCTCCTGCAAAATCAGCAGCTTGTAGCAGAGCTAACAGCAGCTTCAGAGGGGTAATCACACGGTTTTTCGATCATTTTGTCACCCCAGTGTACAAGATGATATTCAAACAAGTTCCACCCTACATGTCGAAGGAAGAAATGGAGGAACTCATAGGCATTTATGATTAGTATGCCTCACCGTTCGGCACCTTCATCCGAATGTTCAACACGGAGAAGCCTCCGCATGTTCTACCGAAGTTTTTCATGGACGTACTTGTCATGTAGGAAGTAGCATATCACATCTCGGTAGGATTGACAACTGTACTACACCGGAAGAATAAGGTGCCTTGGCCCGCTCTTCCATTGCGAATTGGGTTATATGAGATTCAGAGTATCAAGCAAGTGGATGTCGAAGTAGAACTCATGAAGAAGTACCCATTCGACCTCTGAAGCTACAATCCGTATGACCCACATTGCATTGTGAAAGATCACTACACGAGAGTTTAGTTCAACTGGATCCATGGGGCATGTCATTGGGCTGAGGAGGACCCATGGACATATTTCTACAGTTTCTCCAAACCCAATGAATAGGTCGGCTTTTTTGTGGAGTTGTTAGCGAAGCAACATGAAGCAACATCGTAGAGAGCACCAACAACAGTAGTAGTAGGAGTGGCAGTGGAGGCAAACATACCAGTTCCTGACAAAGGTAAGAAGAATATTATCGATCGCATCGAGGAGGAGCAAATTTGCAAGTTCTGAGAAGATCCGTTGGTAGAGAAAGAAGCTATGGCTATAGAGTCAAAGATGCACTAGTGCGACATGCGAATCACACAAAGGCAGAGTGATAAGAGAAGAATGGACGAAGCAGAGAAGGAGTTTCATGAGTTGAGGGAGCAACTCTGAAAGGAGAAATATTTGCACAAATAGGAGGGTGAAGTGCAGCAACAATAGATATAGTAGGGGGCGCAACATGTGAAAATAGATGAAACAACACTCGTACAGGTAGTGGAATTATAGATCAGCTGGCATCAAGCCAATAGGGTGAACCATCGCAGGAGCAATACTTCGCTCATGAGATAGAACAAGCACTTCAACAGTTGGATGTAGACATGGAGCAACAAGAGTTGGAACAGGACACCGAGCTCATGCCTCATCACTAAGAGGTCGACTTACCCGCTTCACCGCATCCAGATGATGAGAAAGTCTCGAGTGACCAAGGGGGCATTGTGATCCTTGGTGATCAACCGGAAGGAGAGATGCACAACATCTCATTCGATGAATATCAACATAGAGTTATGCAGTATCGTAGAGTATCAACTCTGGAGGATCATACATCTCCTCCACAAGTTAAAGAACGATTAATTGTGACTAATGTGTACAAAAATCCAATAGCCTTGGCTAATGCAACCAGAGTGTATGCCAAAGCCACTAGCTCAAGTTTTCTCTTTTTGATAGCTGGGAATGAGCGAATGGCGAAGGAATTATAGACAACCAAATAATGAGGAGACTCGGTGATAGCTTTTTCCTGAGCTAAACTGAATAAGGAAATACTATATGAAGTATTGTCCCTTGACACAGTGATGCAAGCATTGTACTCCAAGTTTGGTACCGTGCATAAGGCGGTCGTCCATCTTAACAGATGGTAGTGACGATGTTCTAGAAGAGAACGTATCTTGACGAACTTGCATGTTGAGTTGATGACATGCAAACATGGATGATGAAATACAAGGGATCCCTGCTTCACTTGCCTAAGATGATGAGGGCCAATGCAGTCGAGCTGAAGGCACATATCCAGAGTCAAATCTAGAACTATGAAGAGCTCTTACAGCTTATCACTAGCATACATGCTTCCCATGCATGAGTATTCAAGAGTATGGATGTTGTGGTGTGCACACATGTGATCCCATCTGTTGGGACTCTCACCCAGGCGAAGACAAAGAAACAGTGATGACTAGAGCTTGACTCATACTTTGATGAGTTGATGTGCATTGCCACCAATCCAGACTTGCCCATCAGTGCAGACATAATGCACAATTACGTTGTTGGTCCAACCACATTGAAGACAATGATGAGCATGCTTTCACACGAGTTGGACAGAGGAGACAAGAAGTGTACCCAGATGCTATGTAGGAAAGAGTCAGGTTTCTGATAGATGTCACCGAGGAGCACATGGATACCATCAAGGACTACCGATCTTAGCATCAGTATGTTACTATCGATCAACATGAGGATGTTGAGGAGTTGGACTTCCATGGTTGTCTAAGTAAGAGTGATCTCTAGCTTGGCTTGCTCAAGGCATTTTGTTTCACATCGGTACATGTGCATTGTAATGTAAAGTCATGTCAACTGTAATTCAAGTTGTGATAGTTGGATGTAACAGTCATAGAGTAGGTGAAGAGTCATGAGGGTAGTTGAACTGTCACAAAGGGGAATGTCAAGGGTCACCCCACCCTTTGCTATAAATAGTCCCTCATAACTCATTGTAGAGGCTTTTGGTCAGCCAAGCTTCCAATAAGACTATCTTGGAGAGAGCTTGGATAGTATTCTAACGAGCCTTGGCTTCTCAACTGCACGGAGCTAGTACATCTCTTTGGAGGAGCAGGCAGATGTGGAGGTAACGTTCCATTATTGGGGCTAGTGATTGGAAATGGATGTATTGTATGACTAGAACTTACACTTCTGTACATAGTAAGAGCCATCACATTTCATGCATATGTTGCATTTTATTCTATGCTATTTGGTTTATTCTAAATGATATATGTATTGGTTTTCTTATGCATGCATGTATAGACTATTTTGTATAAGTATGTATGTATCTTTCTGAAATGTGTTGTTGGTTTAACCGTCACTTTGGATTGCTTGCTAACTTTCTTTCCAACTTGTGATGCATCTTCGCGCATGTGTTCCCTTGCAAGACGAGTACTATTACAGGTTTCCAAGGGGTGAACTCATCTCAAACCATGTGGTAGATCCTCTCATGCACCTTCCTTGACTCACTGCAACTATCATAGCCTTAATACCAACAGAGTTATCTTACTTTTCTTTGTGTGAAATCGCGGTCAAGGCATTACCATACGACCCACTGCTGGGACTCGTACACCAAATGGTCTGAGGTCTAATTGGGACTTCTTATCGGGGAGATCCCCTGACATGTTCGTGGGTCCAACACCATTAACATGAAACCACTCACAAATAGATCACAGATCAGTACACCAGTATTCTTGACGTGGTTAAAACCCTCAAAGAGGGAAACAATCCATGGCTTGAGCCAACACGACCACTTCAGGAAATTTATTAATGTAAAAGAAATAAAATTTACCTAAGCTTCTCTCATGAACGATCACCTAACAAATGACCCTCCATGATCTTTAAATAGAGATCATGGACCAATCGGGTGTTAATCCATGGATTAAGGGTCGAAAATTCCAAGGAGAGAATGAATCGTCAGATCACTTCGTGTCTAGAACATATCGTGACCATCGAATTGTAAGTTACAAAAATTACATACTAAATAAACACAATTTATCTAACTATACACTAGAACAAGTTATACTTAATTATTTCCTATGTATCAGAATATCCTAACACCTTTAGTTTTTCATAGCAATTAGAAGTCAGTGAGATGTGAGAGAGAATAGATTATTCAAAATTTAATGAGGCTGCTAGAATCGGTGAAGGCTAGGAGTTTAATGAACTCGATTTCCTTTCAAACGTTGGGCAAAGTTTCTAAATATAACTGGACCGAAAATCTGAAACTGAGGTGAAAAGAGGGTTTGAAACCCTTGCAGCTTTGTTGCAAAAATAAATCTTATTTGTTGATACCCTTCTTGGTTTGCACACAAACTCTTTGCCCCTTTTAAAAATTTTGTGGTTTCCTCAAAGGGTTCTCACACATTATATAGAAAGGACATAAGAATATATATATATATATATATATATATCTATATATATATATATATATATATTCACATCATTTACAAAGTCTTAAAAGATCAATTAAAATATTTACAATTATTGAAATTTAAGATAAACATTTAAAATTTTTATATTTACAAATTTTAAAATAAAAATAAAATAAAAACACAAGAAATTATATATACAAAAAGGAATTTTAAAATGCAATGGGTTAGTGAAATAATACAAGGTGAAAGGTTAGTATATATAGATACAAATTAGAGAAACTCTTTTCAAGTTTTGAATGTGGGATAAAAAAAGACTTTAAAAAATAAAAGTTAAATCTAATTAAAAAAAATAAACTACAATATTAAAACTTAAATCAAATAAATATTTACAATTTTGAAATCTAAAAATTATTTACAAAATAAATCTAAAAAAATATTCACCAGTATGCGAAAAACCTCAAATCATAAAATTTAAAACAAAATCCAGAACCCCAAAAGTTAAAAGATTAAAATTATTCTACAAATACTTCATAGCTATACAAGTAAAATACAAATCTGCTAAATCTTAGGAGTATGATTTCGACTCTGCTCTCAGATATGTATATATAAGCTCTTTGTAGCCAGATCTATCTAATCAACACAATTTATAAAGAAATAATTTTAAAATGAGGAACTAGCCGAGAAACCCTAGAAGAGAAACTTCATTAGGTATATATCAGAGTTTCAATCAGGAAGACTCTTCAGATTTTATGTCCTGGGAGTTGACTGGTACAACTAAGGACTTCCCCTAATACCCAAGTGTTCGAATACAAATGATTTATGCACACATTAGATCAAGTTGTTAGATCAATATAGATATAAAATAGTAATGTAATCATAAATAATTAGAAATACCTACTAATTTGATTAAATTAAAAGTTTATTTTAAATCCAATAACCTAAGCAATATTCATGTGCAATAGATTATTCTCAAAGGCTAAAAATCAACAACTTATAAACATATTATTCAACAGAACATTAAGAACAACATTACCATAAGCAGCAGAAGACGAAACACCATTAATAAAAACCCCAAAGTCTTTGCATTATTATTATTCAAGAAAAAATACAAAAGAGCTTGAAGAGCTAGTACACGATTCAATGATCAGATGATTTGATGTGACAAATGACATCTAATTTATAGATAAATTCTCCAAACGGCTAGTTCGCATGATCCCCTTCAAAGTAATCTCGACCGTTGATAAAGATTTAATTATATTTTAATCATCACCATCAAAATTATTTAGTTTTTGAGGAATATTTGAATTTTTCATTTAATTGATTTTTAATTAGGTCAAAATTAATTATTTTGAGTTAATTTCCTAAAAAACTTGACTTGACTTAACCACTAAAGCTCAAGGGTCCAAAATTTATTGATACTTTCAGTATTCCCTTGGTGCAGGACCTCTAAAAGTTAATATATCTGGAACCTACAAAATTTGTAATTTGAAGAATTTATTTTTCCTAGGACTTAACTTTCACTCGAATTAATTAAATTTATGCCTTAGGATTTTTTAATTTATTTTTGCTAGAAAATTTAATTAATTGTCATATGAGGGGATTAATAATTTTTTCCAACCCTCTAATATTTTAACACCATGGCTAAATTATTATTTACATAAGATAATTACATCTAACTCATAAAGGGGTAACACTCTTTCGTTATAGACCCTAGATTATTTTATCCAAATTTGCGACTTAGATATGATCTAGTAGACCAAGTGATTTGTAATAAAATAATTTAGCTAATTAGCTAAAATTATTTCCAAATCACTCTACAAAATACTCAGCTAGAACACTAAGAATTACCTAAGATATTGATGATAAAATCCACTCTAGCTTTGGGGTGAGGGTGAAGAGAAACATTTAACCAATCATTTGTGTCTAGAAACACAGATGAATCAGTCAGACGAAAAAACTTCTAGGTTGAAAATCACCAACAAAATAATAGTTTTACCTAAGTTGTTACATACATTATGGTCTTACTAAGATCATTTACATTACAAACATGTAGAATGAGTTTACAAATTTGACAAACTGTCGACTGATGATGAATCTTGGATGATCTGAACACTTAAACATGATCAATTTTTTGTTGTGAAAAAAGGGGTGTACTACTATAGGGTAGTTGACATAGAGTGGTCAACATGGGAGATGAGAGATATGACTATGGTGGGAGGAACTTCTTCAGGTACGCAAGGGGGCTTTTAGTCCAACCCTCCTCTTGCCCCTTGCTTGAGGATTACTACATTATGTAATGTGTTCAGAAAGTATGGTGTGTATTCAACTCTCACAGTGGTACAAGGTGTAGTCATCTGGGACCCTATGTCATTGGGTCTGGTAGCGGTGAGCGATAATTTACTGAAATTAGGGTGTATAGGGGTTTTTGCAGCAAAGGGTGCCCTCAAAGTTGATCTCGGGACCTTCAGATTCTCTAACTCTCAATCATATTCATACATTTTATTTTCTCTGATTCTTTTGCACAAAGCTCTCGGTGGTTTAGTCGTGTTCTCTTTGTGGGAGGTATCCTGTGCATGGTGTTAGATGTGATGATTTTTCAATTTGGTGGAAACCCCCCGTGGTAAATGGTAACCACCTGGGTGTAATTTGACCCTGGGGAGTCTGTGTTGTGGCTAGTCAAGAGACACATGCTCTAGGTGGTAGTTGTTATGCCAAGGGTTCAAGGGGTCTTTAGTCTTGGTGAGGTCTCGCCTTGTTGGTTCTGGATTCATACATATTTGAACAAAGCTCATGGGGCCGCTGGAAATTGGTGGTCTGTGTGGTTTTAATTGCCATCATTTTTGGGTGATTGGGAAGGTTGGAGGGTGATGCAATGCCAAATTGGACACACCAGTAAGGGGATGACCCTCCTGGTTTTGGCGTGGTGCATTTTGTGGAAAAATGATACATTGGGGAAAAGGTTGACCAATAACAATCCAACTCTTCAGGCTGAGTTGTTTTCCCCCTCCATTTGACTCTCTCAAAGCTCTGTTGTGCTAGGTTAAAGCCTTTGTGTAACAATTTGCCTGATATCCTCATGATGACTGCAATGAGGTCATTGCCTTCATGAATGGCCTTCTGGATAACCAAATGGCACATTATGGATAGGGTGGTTTCTCTCTAGCACGAGCAAAAAGAGATCCAGTATAGATAAGAACGAGTTTAAGGAAGGTTGGCACATATGGAGGCCCATGGGCATGATGCCTTCCATCCTCCTATTCCACCTCCCAATGAGCCGAATGCTCTTGGTGTAACATCCCCTGCCAGGTCTACCAAAAGTAACCATGTTGTTGGCATTATGATTCCGGTATGGCTCTATGTTATAGATGTTGTACTTGATGGCAACACCTATGGCAATGCTCTGATCAGGCTCTCAAAATGTTGAAAATTAAGAAGGACGCAGGAGAACAGTTCAGAAGATGCGTACACGCAAGTACACTGTGAAGGGACCGCGGCCAAACACGCAGGTCACCTATTCAGGAGATGCGTACCCCCAGTTTCACTTACTTCAAGGCAGAAAAGCGCGTTCACGTGGGGTTTCCTATGTTTGGCCTGTGGTATTTAGCCCGCCGCTCTTGATTCTATAGTTTTGGCCCGTGGTATTGTTTTTATATTATTATTATTATTGAGCCCCATGTTTTTGGGCCCCTTGTATTGGTTATCTATGGTATTGATCCATGATTTTAGGAGGAGCTTGCCTATATAAAGCAAAGGAGATCACTTGGCTAAGCATCTTTTGCAAATTGAATATCTTGAGATCTGAAATATTGGGTTATTGTTTTAAAAGCTTGATCTATATGAAAGTAAAGTTGAAAGCGAATCTGTGAAGGGTGATCTCTCGAGCGCATGATCAGATCTGGGCATCTGACTAACTGTGGCACACTGGTGGACTGCCAATTCGGCCCTAATCAGAAGTACGCAGGTGATTAACGGTACAGGTGCGTGGGTACGCAGAGCAGAAACAGGAGAGCTGTGTGGGTACGCAGAGCAGAAGAAGGAGAACTGCATGGGTACGCAGTGTGACAAAAGTTCAGGTGCGCACACACAGTAAAAGTACGCGGCGCGATAGTATCTTTGAGTGCGTGGCTTCAGTAACAGTACGCGGTGTGATAGTGTCTCTGGGTGCGTACCTACAGTAACAGCACGCAGTGCGATTGAAGAAGCAGTGCATGGGTACGCGGTGCAGCAGAAGGCTCTCTGCGGGTATACGGAGGGAAGCAGAAGGTGAAGTGCATAGCGACGCAGGCCAGAGAAAGAAAAACTGCGTATCTGTCTTAAGATCTTCTGTTGACTAAATTTTTCTGTTGATAAGGTGTTCTGGGTTAGTTTTGTTATTGTTGATCTGGTTACTGCAGTTGACTGTGTAATTTACATGTACTTGATGATCATTTGATGCTTATGGATCCAGTTTGAAAATTTATGAAAAGTGGTCCTTGTAAGAAAAGAAGTAGGGGGTTGTAGCTCCCTTCCAGGAAAGATTGTAAAACGAGAGAGAGTTGTAGCTCTCTGCAGGTTGCAGCCTGTGTACTGGTAAAGGACTGCACCAGTACAAAATCATTGTAAAAGGAGTTTCTAATTTGAAAGAAGATAGAGACATATTGCAGCAGGTGGTTTTCACCCACATTGGGTTTCCACCTTATATCTGGTGTTCTTTGGTGTGACTATCTGTTTTTCTTGTTCATGCTCATTATTTTATGGTACTGATATGCAAAAATAATTCAAAGTATAAATAAGGAAGATTTGTTAAAAGAACTTGATAATACTGATTCACCCCCCCCCTCTCAGTATTATTTCCAACAATTGGTATCAGAGCAGGTCCTTCGGAGAAGCTTGATCGCTTGAAGGAAGATCATTCATCATGAGCAACTGCGAGAGGGAAGCATCAATCAGGCCACCAATTTTTGATGGGACAAACTTCAATTATTGGAAGGTAAGAGTTACAACCTATCTTCAATCTCTTGGTACAGAAGTTTGGGATATCATAGATACAGGCTACACTTTTCCTTCAGCTACTCCTACAGATACGGTCGAAAAGAAGAAATATGAAAAAAATGCTAAAGCAGTCAATACTTTGCTGGGATGCTTATCTCAAACAGAATTCGTAAAGGTTATGCAATATAAATCCGCAAAAGAAATATGGGACAAGATTGTCTTAAGCTACGAAGGAGATGAACAGGTAAAGCTTGCTAAACTTCAAACCCTCAGGATTCAATATGAGAATCTCAGGATGTATAATGATGAAAGTGTGGCTAACTATTTTCTTCGGGTAGATGAGATTGTTAATTGCATGAAAAACTTGGGTGAAGAAATAAAAGAGGCTATTGTGGTTGAAAAAGTTCTAAGATCATTGTCCCCCAAGTTTGAATCTAAAGTGTCTGCAATAGAAGAAAAGGAAAATCTACGAATTCTTACTATGTCTCAGCTACACGGAATTCTAACTGCTTATGAAATGAGAAAGGGAGGTCCATCAGATAGAAGAGAAGCTGCTTTCAAGGATTCAGGCAAAGGAGATTATTATGAAGCAAGTCATGTGCCAGAAGAAGAAGAAGAAGAATCAAATTTTGTCAGAAATCTTCAAAGGGGTTCTGGAAGGTTCAGAGGTAAGTTACCTTTTAAATTCTTTGCTTGTGGAAGAGTAGGTCATTATGCTGCAAAATGCCCTTATAAGGATAAAGGAAAGGAACCTGCTAGATGGAACAAGAAACAGAGTGCAAATAAGAAAAGCTACTACACTCATGAAGATAGTGATGGTCTATCAAATAGTGATGAAGATGAACGAGGTAATGACTATAAACTATTAATGGAATTTGAAGATGATGATTATATGGATGCTATAGATGTGGATAGCCTTTATGAAGAAATTACTAGACTCAATAGATGTATAGAAGAAAAGAATATGATCATTGATACTCTACAATTTCAAATTGATGAAAAGGAAAAACATCTTGAAAAATTAGAAGGTGAAATTGTTGGTCTTAGAAAGGAGATTGAGAAAACAAAAGCTATTAATCTTAAGTTTGTCAAAGGATCTGAAACTTTGGATGAGATTATCAATGTACATCGTTCTCCACTAAACAAGACAGGTTTGGGCTATAATGGTGAAACTTCTCAAGCATCCACCTCAAAAAGTTATCTTGATGCAGCAAGAAGGAATGAGCAAAAGCACAATGGAGACCATCAGGTAAAGCAGGGACGAATTTCAAACAGAGACTATCAGGGGCAATCCGTTTTAAGGGTGAACAAAAGCTACAACCAGCCACAGGTAAAATCTTCTCAATTTGGTTCAAGAATGGATGACAATAGAAATTACAATCATTTGGCCAGTAGATTTGATAACCACAGAAGTTTCTTCAATGGACAATGTTTTTCTTGCCATAAATTTGGTCACAAAGCAACTCAATGTGTTGCATATAAAACGATCATGACTAGAGAAGCTCAAAAAAAAAAAAGTATGACCGGGATTACAAAAAGGACCTATAACAACTTTTCGGTTCTTGAAAATGAAGTTGAATGTTCTATTTGCAATAACTTTGGTCATGAAGATTATGAATGCAGGAACAGGTTTCAGCAGACAAAGGAACAAGCCTCAAGCACCAAAACATGGAGAATAAAGGAACCACAAACAGAAAGATGTGGGATAGCATTTTGTGCAGAGGGACAGGAAAATCTATGGTACATTGACAGTGGATGTTCAAAGCATATGACAGGTGATAAAGAAAAACTTGAATCATATTCTGCTCTAGAGAAAGGAAAGAAAGTTTCTTTTGGAAATGATACTCCTGTAACTATAAAAGGAAAAGGCACTGCTCAGTTAAAAGAAAAGGTCAAAGCTGGAAATGTTTTGTATGTGGATGGGTTGAAAAATAATCTTCTAAGTGTCAGCTAGATGTGTGATCAAAGAACCGAGGTGATATTCAGATCAAATGGATGTCTTGTTCGTGATCTTGATACAGGCAAAACAGTTATCAAAGGTAAAAGAACTCCGAATAATCTATACATATTTGAAGAAGGACAAAAACAATGCTATCTGAGCAAGGATGATGAAAACTGGTTATGGCATCGGAGGTTGGGGCATCTAAGCTTTTCACAAATAAGGAAAGCATGCAAATATCAGGAAGTTCGCAATCTTCCAAATATCAAAATTCCAGACAACACCACATGCAAATCATGTCAGTTTGGAAAGAAAACCAGAACTAACTTTCCAGAGAAGGAAGGATCAGCTAGCATGCCTCTTGAGCTAGTACATACAGATACATGTGGTCCATTCAGGAAAAGGACACCTCGAGGAGAAGAATACTTGATATTATTCATTGACGACTTCTCCAGGTTTGTCTGGTTAGGACTTATGAAGCACAAAGATGAATCATTCGAAAAATTCAAATCCTTCAAAGCCTTGGTTGAAAATGAATCAGGACACAAAATTAAGTGCCTCAGATCCGACAGAGGTGGGGAGTTTACCTCAAATGAATTTTTCGATTTCTGTGAAGAACATGGGATAAGAAGAGAATTCTCTACAGCGAGAACTCCTCAGCAAAATGGAGTTGTGGAAAGAATGAATAGAACAGTCCAACAAATGGCTCGTGCTATGCTTGATGAGTCAGGAACTCCCGCAACTTTCTGGGGAGAAGCTACACATGCTGCGGTTGTTATTCTCAACAAAACAAATGTTCGGGTGAACAGCACTCAAACCCCTCATGAGCTCTGGTGTGGTGAGACTCCTTCGGTAAAGCACTTCAAAATCTTTGGGAGCAAATGTTATATTAAGAATACTGATGAGAAACTTGGAAAACTTGAACCTAGAGCAGATGAAGGCATTCTTCTTGGTTATTCTCCTCATAGCAAAGCATACAAGTGCCATAATAAAAGACTTGGCAGAATTGTTGACAGCATTGATGTAGTGGTTGATGAGAAGGGATACATTCCTAAGCAAGTACATCATGAAGACATCGAAGCAGATGAAGGCTACCCTCAAAGACAGAATGATGAATAAGAAGAAACTCAAGAAGAACCAAAGGAGCAGACAAGAATAGAAGAGAAGACTCCATCCAGATATGCTCAGAAGAATCATCCAGAATCTCAGATTGTGGGGCAGAAAGAAGCAGGTGTACAAACAAGAAGAACAATTGCAGAAGCCTCAAGCTATTTGGCATTACTCTATTCCACTGAACCACAAAATGTGAAAGAGGCATGCAAATATGAATGTTGGGTCAAAGCAATGGATGAAGAAATTGAGCAGATCGAAAAGAATAACACTTGGGAGTTGGTTCCTATACCAAAAGATAAAAATGTTATAGGGACAAAATGGGTCTTCAAAAATAAATTGAATGAAAATGGAGAAGTAATTAGAAATAAGGCCAGACTTGTTTGTAAAGGGTATGCGCAGCAAGAAGGAATAGATTTTGAAGAAACCATTGCTCCTGTTGCAAGACTTGAGGCCATCTGAATGTTCCTTGCTCTCTCAAGCTTTCAAAACTTCAATGTATTTCAAATGGATGTGAAATCAGCCTTTCTGAATGGAGACTTGGAAGAAGTATACATTGAGCAACCAGATGGGTTCATTCTTGGAAATGATCCAAATCTTGTATGTAGATTGAAAAAGGCTCTCTATGGTCTCAAACAAGCTCCAAGGGCTTGGTACTATCGTTTGGACAAATATCTTCATCAACAAGGTTTTTCAAAAGGATCAGCAGATAACAATCTTTATATAAAAGTTGAAAATGACAAATTGCTAATACTTGTTGTGTATGTAGATGACATTATCTTTGGCAGCAATGAAGAAGCTATGAGTCAAAGCTTTGCCTTGGTGATGCAGAAAGAATTCGAAATGTCCTTGCTGGGAGAACTGACATATTTTCATGGTTTGCAAATCCAACAAAAAGAAGGAGGGATCTTTTTGTCTCAAACCAAGTATCTTAAACAGATTTTGAAGAAATATGGCATGGAAGATGCAAAACCAGTATGTACACCCATGGTCACAGGATGTAGCCTCAGTGCAAATGATGAATCTACATCAGTGCATCAACCAACCTACAGATCTATGATTGGAAGTTTACTTTATCTGACAGGTACCCGACCGGACATCATGCATGCAGTAGGAATAGTTGGAAGATTTTAGGCAAATCCAAAGGAGACTCATCTAAAAGCAGTGAAGAGAATTTTCAAATATCTTCAAGGGACACAAAATTATGGCTTATGGTATCCTAGAGATACAGATCTCACACTTCATGCTTATACAGATGTAGATTGGGCCAGAATCATGGACGACAGGAAGAGCACAAGTGGTGGTGCGTTCTTTATGGGTTCCAGATTAGTATCTTGGTTCAGCAAGAAACAGAGTTCGATTTCCTTGTCTACAACTGAAGCGGAATATGTTGCTGCTGCATCTTGCTGCACTCAACTCCTTTGGATGATGCAGACCTTGCAGGATTTTCAAATCACTTGTACACCACCTATCTCCATCTTATGTGATAACACAAGTGCAATCAACATCTCAAAGAACCCAGTCATGCATTCAAAAACCAAGCACATACCAATCAAGTATCATTTTCTCCGAGAACAAGTGCTTGAACAGAAGGTCCAGTTGGAGTATGTTCCTTCTAAGGAGCAAGTTGTTGATATACTCACCAAACCATTGCCCAGGGAGACTTTTGAATACCTCAAGCAAAAGGTGGGGGTTGTTGATGCATCATCTTATTGAAACTCTTCTGATTGATGGTTGTACGCAAGGTTCATCTGGGGTATATGCGTACATGTGCTGGGTTGCGGTTTGATTGAAGATAAAATGGCTCAGGTTCAGGGGGAGCATATAATGCATTGTTGGCATTATGGAGGATGTACAGGAGGAGATCATAGATGCTAGTCTAAATATAGCTGCAATATGTCTCTATCTCTTTCATGGTTCATATTCAGGGGGAGCATGTTCTTAGGGGGAGCATAACCCTTTGCCCTTGATGTCAAAGGGGGAGAATGAAGCTAAAGATTTTGAGGTTGCCATCAAGTCCAAAGGGGGAGATTGTTGGCATTATGATTCTGGTATGGCTCTATCTTACAGATGTTGTACTTGATGGCAACACCCGTGGCAATGCTCTGATCAGGCTCTCAAAATGTTGAAAATTAAGAAGGACGCAGGAGAACAGTTCAGAAGATGCGTACACGCAGGTACACCGTGAAGGGACCGCGACCAAACACGCAGGTCACCCGTTCAGGAGATGCGTACCCCCAGTTTCACTTACTTCAAGGCAGAAAAGCGCATTCACGTGGGGTTTCCTATGTTTGGCCCGTGGTATTTAGCCCGCCGCTCTTGATTCTATGGTTTTGGCCCGTGGTATTTTTTTTATATTATTATTATTATTGAGCCCCATGTTTTTGGGCCCCTTGTATTGGTTATCTATGGTATTGATCCATGATTTTAGGAGGAGCTTGCCTATATAAAGCAAAGGAGATCACTTGGCTAAGCATCTTTTGCAAATTGAATATCTTGAGAACTGAAACATTGGGTTATTGTTTTAAAAGCTTGAGCTATATGAAAGTAAAGTTGAAAGTGAATCTGTGAAGGGTGATCTCTCGAGCGCATGATCAGATCTGGGCATCTGACTAACTGTGGCACACTGGTGGACTGTCAATTCGGCCCTAATCAGAAGTACGCAGGTCATTAACGGTATAGGTGCGTGGGTACGCAGAGCAGAAACAGGAGAGCTGCATGGGTACGCAGAGCAGAAGAAGGAGAACTACGTGGGTACGCAGCGCGATAAAGGTTCATATGCGTACGCACAGTAAAAGTACGCGGCGCGATAGTATCTTTGAGTGCGTGGGTTCAGTAATAGTATGCGGCGCGATAGTGTCTCTGGGTGCGTACCTACAGTAACAGCACGTAGTGCGATTGAAGAAGCAGTGCGTGGGTACGCGGTGCAGCAGAAGGCTCTCTGCGGGTATACGCAGGGAAGCAGAAGGTGAAGTGCGTAGCGACGCAGGCCAGAGAAAGAAAAACTGCGTATCTATCTTAAGATCTTCTGTTGACTGAATTTTTCTGTTGATAAGGTGTTCTGGGTTAGTTCTGTTATTGTTGATCTGGTTACTGCAGTTGACTGTGTAATTTACATGTACTTGATGATCATTTGATGCTTGTGGATCCAGTTTGAAAATTTATGAAAAGTGGTCCTTGTAAGAAAAGAAGTAGGGGGTTGTAGCTCCCTTCCAGGAAATACTGGAAAACGAGAGAGAGTTGTAGCTCTCTGTAGGTTGCAGCCTATGTACTGGTAAAGGACTGCACCAATACAAAATCATTGTAAAAGGATTTTCTAATTTGAAAGAAGATAGAGACATATTGCAGCAGGTGGTTTTCACCCACATTGGGTTTCCACCTTATATCTGGTGTTCTTTGGTGTGACTATCTGTTTTTCTTGTTCATGCTCATTATTTTATGGTACTGATATGAAAAAAAATTCAAAGTATAAATAAGGAAGATTTGTTAAAAGAACTTTATAATACTGATTCACCCCCCCCCCCCTCTCAGTATTATTTCCAACACATGCCTTCTGTTAGGCTCCTATACCAATAGGAGTCATAATTTTGAATGACTAAGGTTAAACCTTGTAATATTGTACATACCTTTGCTTTTTGCAAATGTTTTCCATATTATAAAAAAATAAAAAATGTAAAGAGGGTATGTCCTAAAAGAAAAATCAAAGGACAAAAGAATAAGAGAAGGTCAAAAAAATGAAAATATATGAACCCCAAAAACAAAGAGTCCATGAAAATGTGCAATTCTAAATTCCACTACTATTTACTTTTATGCATAATAATGATTTGTATGCAACTTATTATTCATGCCACAATCCATGGTAATCAAACTGTTTAATGTTGGTTATTTCATGGTTTGCATTTTATGTTTATAGTTAGAGAATAACATCTGACCAAACAGTTTAATCTTGGCAGATCATTAGATTGGTAGAGAAACAAAAGGAGCTCATAAGCTTAATCTGAGCTCTTGGATGATATGATGTTAGAATTAGATAGATTAATTTTTAAAAGAAAAGATAGAATAAGGGTTTGCTAGCCTAAATGCACCCTAAGAAATGAAGAAAACATGTTAGGGTAAGAGATGGATAAGTAGAAGAAAGGTTGTTGAACTACAAAGTTAATTGGATTGAAACACATGCATCATGCTTAGATACATATTTTAACATGTATGATCAATTATGAAGGAAAAACCAAAGGTTTACAAGTTCATGTGATTAACTCCCCCTCATTCATTTTTTCCCTTTACTTGCTAATTTCCTATCCACAAGTCTGTTTTAGTACTTTAAATCCTACAAGTCAGAGAAGCTCAAAGCATTTCTCTGACTTTTGGTGGGACCAGACCCTCGGCTTAATGACTTACGAACACAAGTGCTAAAATCCCTTTCATTGAATTCGTTCCTTCTTCATCACCCTAAGAAAACCCCTTTTCACCCAAAAAACCACAAAAAACCATTTATCCTAAGTATTGAGTGTATGTACACAAAAATTATATTTACCTTTTTACTTAATATATACCCACTCTGCCCATCGCATTTCATATTAATTCCTAACTTTATTATATAATTCCCCCATAACCCTTTTCCCGTATATTAACTAAATCCCTATGTAAATACCCCCAACCCTTAGTTTTAATGAAAACTATATGTTTACCCCTTATCCCGACTAAACAAATAAATCCCTCATTAACCATAAATAATCATATATCGCTTGTGATTAAAGCATCGAGCCCCCCTTAAACCTCCGTACATTTCCTCCGTGTTGTTTCAACACCCGACCACCGTTCGATCATCTACGCCCAAATCCTACGGTCCGTAGCCATATCGGGCTCACTCGACGCTCGACGTTTACCTAAAGCTAATTAAACCTCTATTAAGCCCCACCCGATGGTTTTAAACCTGTGATTAATTGGTAAATAAACCCAAACCACTGAAGTTTAAACCTTGGGCCCCCCTTTAAGCCCAAGCTTCTATCTCCCGCTCTCTTCCCTCGCTCGACTACCATTATATCAACTTCCGCCTAATCCAATGCTCCATAGCCATATCAGCCACGCCCAATGGCCGAATGATACCCACCCGATAAAGTGGTTTTCCCCAACCCCCCTATGGCTACATGTTAGGCACTAAAGCATATCGGGTGACCCCTGCGAAAAACCGCCTTTGCCTCATAAGCGGTGCGACGATCCTTAATTCCGCCTCCCCACCAACCTAATAAACCTCCTATTATCCATAGATATAAACTTTCGCGCCATATCCAAAAAAGTTACATGTTACACCTTAAAACCTTGAAAACCTTTGTTTTCGTGCCTTTCGTCCATTTCACAGATAAAACCCATTAAACCCTTCGGTGTCACCCTGACCCTTTGCAACACAATTCCACCTCCATTTACATTCAAAACACTACCACAACTCCTTTCTCAGGCATCCTTGTGCAAACAAAGCCATCAAACATCTTCCCTGCAAACCCGTGTTTTCTTAACAAATTGTTGAATTTTGCAGGTAATCCGCAGAAGACTAGAGCTTGGATAAACAATTCTGATACCAGTCACAGAACTTGTTTACTCCAAGATTCGACAAGAAACCTATTAAAAATCCTATATTCAGAAGAAGAAGACCAGTTACACGCAGAACAGAGAAGAAGATAATAATACACAGCGCTGAGAAGAAAACATTTACGCAGAGCATTCATTGTTAGAACAGAGGAACCATACCAAGTATGCAGTTAGAAGAAAAACAAATGAAACATACAGAAACTTGATCAATATCCACTTCTAGATGTTGATACACATAAAAAAAAAAAGGAATTTACTGTTGAAACACACAGTAAAAGGTTAAAGTGTATAGTAAAAGGAAAAAACACAATGAAGGATAAAGACAGGTCATCAAAGTAAAAGAGTATCAGTGTCAGAGAGTATCAGATGAAAGCCTGAAGTAAATAAAGCCTCCAGCATAATAATTCAAATAACAAAGAGCATAAAGGGCAAAAACAAACTATAAAAGCCAGCAGTACCACAATAAAAGGGACAGCATGAAAGTAGTTCACTAGTTGTCTCTATCTTCTAGCGAGAAGATATCTTTATTTCCTAGATTAAATCTCAAGTTAGTTTGGGATATTTTGTAATAAAACCTTAGTATAAATACTTCACAATTTGAAGTATGTAGTGTAGATTCTCAGACATTCCTATAGACTTCTTGATCGAAAGACTGTAAATCCATTGGATCATTGACTGAGCCAGCAAGTTGGATTGATGAATAAAGACCAGATATTTCAAAGGATTCATGTGTTGAGAGAAGTGCAGACACGTATTTTCTCATTTTGTTGTTATCTTTCTTAAAGTTTTTCCATAATGTTTATCTGAATTAACTGGAGTATTATCTCAGAATTTGGTTAATTACACTCTATTATAACAGTTAGGCAAATACATGTTTTCCACTGATAATCTAAGTTAAGGAATTCTTAATTGCTCCTTCGTTTAGGTTGTTTATTTATGATCTATAGCAAAGGATTCTTAATTTCCCTTTGTTTCCAATTACCCTTTGTTCCTCATTTCAATCCCAATCTGAGAATTCTTAATTGATCTCTCACCCTGGTTAAAACTTTTTCACCCCTCTGGCCCAAAGATCTGCACTCTACTCTGCTATCTAAACCTTTGAACATTCCCTTTAGTCAGTTGATCTAGTTCCGCTGCCCTTCTTTTGACTCCATAGCCCAATGGCCTAGAGACATCATTCTATCCATATATTTAAAGAACCCCACCACCCAATCTTCAATACAAATAAAAAACCCTTTGAACATTAAGAACTAGCCTAAAATCCCATCAAACAAAGCTAAATTATATAAAGAGAGCCTTCTCTAAGCTTAGGTTGGCTAGAGCCTATGCCCAAAAGTTGGTTTGTGGTTACCTCGGTCATTTTCTTTCTTCTAATAACTTCTAGAGAAAATTCGGAGTGATAACATAGGGGTGACTCCACTGGCTAACCAACAACTCCTTAGTCCTAAAAAAGATTTAATAAAGTTCCAATTCTATCCTTTGAGCCTCCTAAATTCGTTTGTTAGAAGTTATATAAAAAAATCTCACAAAAATAGTTAAAAATTTTGAAATTCTGGCTTCTAGGAAGACTCATTTTTCTAGGGCTAATCCAGATCCCAACCCTCCCCTAGTAGTTGATAATCTCAACTTGATTTCAAGAAAAACTAAAAAAGAAGAAAGTTCAGTTAGTAAAATACCATTATTTAAAGCTAATTCATGTCCTGATGAGTGGTTATTCTTAGAAGATCTTACCTTTGATGTGCTATTTGATCTTTCATTATTTAGAACAAAATCTAAAAGTGCAATCGATGAAACTGTTCTAGATCCTGATTTTATTGCAGACCTTGAAGTCCAACAGGCCCACAAATCAATTGATGAGTACATTCTGAAATCTCCACAATCATCCATTAATACTACCATTACCCCTGAGTTTTCTGAACAATTGTCCACTACTTTGAGTTCACAATTATTCCCTTCAACTTGAATCAACAATAATATCTTCTGAAGTCCATTCTGCACCACCATTTATACCTTCACTCCCTCACCAGCCTATCATTACTCATTCACCACCTACTAGTCCTAGTTCTTCATCCACTACTGCATTAATTCCCAGTATCTTCACCCCACATCTTAGTCCCTTCCAACCAATAGCAATGGAAAACAGATATTCTCCTCTTGTTTTACCCTCCCAACTTCATGCTATGCCTACAGATTATCAGAGTAAGATTCCCCTATTTGATGCTACTGGTCAGTACACTGCCCAGGAGGATGTAAACAAGATGTCTGATTTCATTGAACTACACGAAATAGATGAAGCAGATGTCTAGATGAGAATATTTGCCCAAACTTTGACTGGTGATGTTAAGAAGTGGTTTAAAGCCTTTCCTGCCAACCACATAGCAGACCTAGAAAATTTACAAAGGCTGTTTATTGATAGGTGGGAAAATAAAAAGAATCTCTTACAAATCATTTTAGAATATGAGAATATTAGGAGAAGACCTAATGAAACTGTTCAAGATTACTGCACTAGATTCAATAACATATATAATGAAATCCCAATTAACCTTAAACCCCCACCTAACTTAGCATTAATAAAGTTCCCTGATGGTTTTTACACAGATATAACATACCAACTCAGGGAAAGAAACCCCCCAACATTAGAAGAAATGCAAAGTGTAGCCATTAGTGTAGAAGCTAATTTGTTAGCTAAAAGGGCTAGAGCTAGAAATGAAAGGAGAACTACAAAGGATGAAACTTCACCATCTGATATTAAAATAGATAACTTAGCCAAAAACATGGAAAGACTAAAGGAGAGAATAGGTAACATGGAAAGGAAACCCCAATGGGATAACCAACAAGCACCTCCAATTAGAAACCCAAATTTCAGGAACAACCAAAACATTGGGAAAAATGGACCAAATCGGAACATAAGGCCTCCTTTTCAAGAAAATTATTAGAGACATGCCATCCAAAAGATCCAGAGCAAGATACATAAATTAACCTAATGGGAATAAATGATGAGGACACTATTTTTCTAACCCAATATGAGCAAGAATTGTATATGCTACAGAAATTATAGGTATAGTCTAGTGAATCATTTGATTATAAACAAGGATATGACTCTGCCATCTTTGAAGTCCATAAACAGTATAATCTAAGAAGCAAAAAGAATGTTAATGTCCCTTACCAAACTAAGAAAACAACCCAAAATCAACCCAAGAAAATAAAAGAAGCCTATGTTTCAAAGATCCTCCAAATTCTCCCTAGACAGATCCCAAATCCTTTTGGCCCCACAATTGTAGATATATCCTCTAATCAACCTTTTGCTGATCAACCATCCAATTCAATTCCACTTGAAAATCCTCGTAAGGAGATCCCCAATAAAGAAAAAATAGACAATCTTACTCAAATCCCTGCTGCAAAAACTCAAAACCTTCAAATAGAATAAGCCTCTTTGCCATTCAATTTGGGAAAAAAGATAGCAAAGCTAAAGATTTCAGTCCCTTTAACAGAACTAATTAAGAACGAACCTTATAAATCATAGATAAACCAGACCTGAAACATTGCTAAAAATGAGGATTCAGTTAACTTGTTTGATGACAAACCAGAACACATATTTGGTCCAGATGTTAATGGCAGTTCCACCTTTTTAGATTAGTCTTAGTATCCATGACAAAATTCTACATAATGCAATGTTGGATTCTGGGGCCTCCCACAATTTAATTCCCAAATCAGTAATGAAGAAACTGAACCTATACATTATAAGGCCTTACAAAGACTTATTCTCATTTGACTCTACTCAAGTAAAGTGTCTAGGATTGATTAAAGACGTGTATGTTACTTTAGTCCAATATCCCGCCAAAAGCATCCTTATGGATATTGTAGTCGCTGACATCCCACCAAAGTATGGCATGCTGTTGTCCAGATCATGGGGAGCCAAACTTCAGGGATCTCTACAACTAGATATGTCATATGCAAAAATCTCTGTTTTTGGAGAACCTAAGAAACTATACCAAGAAACCTTAATGAAATATATGGTAAGTAGCCAAGATTGGCCTCAAAACTTTCCCATCTACTCCATACGCTCAGATATTGATTCTTTCATCTTGTATAATGCTGATCAAACAAAAGAATTTTTTTTAGATAGTATTGATACAGAACCAAAAAAAATTGTAGTTTCTACACAAAATGAAACTAACCAGACTATAGAGCTATTTAATGAACAAGAAAGTCAAATCACTATGAATGATGAAAAATTTGTTGCACCAGATAGTGAAAACTATGATCATGAGATATTATGGCATTTAGAATTTGATGGATCAGTCAATAGGTTAGGAGTAGGAGTAGGAGTGTGGATATATAATTTAGAAAATAATTACTCAGAAGGCCATGCATATAGATTGAATTTTAAATGTACTAATAATATAGCTGAGTATAAAGCATTAATTTTAGGTCTCAAGTTAGTTAGGAATCTAGGAGCTAAAAGAGTTTCTGTCATGGGAGACTCTGAACTAATTGTAAAATAGATTGATGTTGTATATATGACTAAGGACCCTAGATTAAGTTGTTATAGAGACACTATTGTAGAAATACTTAACACTTTCCTAGAAACAAAGCTTGCAGTAATCCCTAGAAAACATAACATGCAAGCCCATAGTTTAGTAATGTTTGCTAGCACTTGTAAATTACCCTTCCAACCTAACTATCAATACATTGTTGAAGTTAGGCACAGACCTACAATTCCAGATAATTTGAAGAATTGACAAATATTTTCTAATGATAAACAGATAAATAACTTTTTACTTTCAGAAGAAGAGTTTGTAAATAACAATATAGATACTGATACATCCATAGATCCTGACACTAAGGATAAGCTAGAAATAAATGAGATAGAAGATGATAAAATAGATAGAATTAACCCAACTAAATTTACCAAATCAAATGTAGATAACTTAGAGCTAATGGAGATTGATGAATCAATCCGTGAAGAAACTGAAGTAATTAATCTCAAGGATAACTTCTTACCAAAGGGATTAACCCCTCTGGAAGACTTGCTTGATTCAAATGATGTTCCTAGGAAACCCAAAATGGAATCAGTAAGGTATGATATAGAGAAATGTAATATAGGCACTGATGAAAATCCTAAACTGATTAAACTTTCAAAATCATTACCTCCAACTGAAAAAGTGAAATACATTGAGTTGTTGAAAGAATTTAGGGATGTCTTTGCTTGGAGTTATGAGGACTTTAAATCCTTTGGCACCAACATCATCCAACACACAATTCCTATTAAAGAAAATCAAAAGCCTCTCAAAGAAAAACTAAGAAGGATTAATCCTGTCTTATTACCTGCAACTGAAAAAGAAATTCAGAGGATGTATGATGCCAAAATAATTGCACCAATCGGATTTTCTGATTGGGTCTCAAACTTGGTGCCAACTAGAAAGAAAACTGGTGAGATCAGACTCTATGTGGATTTCAGAAACCTCAACAAAGTGTCACTAAAGGACAATTACCCTCTCCCCAAAATGGATTACATTTTACAGAGAGTAGTTGGATCAACCAGAATCTCATTGTTGGATGGGTTTTATGGTTACAATCAAATCTTAGTTCAACTAGATGACCAACCCAACACTGCCTTTACTACTACTTGGGGCACTTTTATGTATGTGAAAATGCCTTTTGGGCTAATTAATGCAGGAGCCACTTTCCAGAGGGCTATGGATATAGCATTTTCTAAAGAAATTCATGATTTCCTTGTGATATATCTAGATGATATTACTATATTTTCAAAATATGACAATCAACATTTGGATCATCTAAGGAAAGTTTTTATTAAATGCGGGAAGTTTGGAATCTCCTTGAACCTCAAAAATTCCTTGTTTGGGTTAGAGGAAGGAAACTTGTTAGGTCACATAATTTCAAAAGATGGTATAAGAATAAACCCTGCAAGAATAGAAGCCATCTTACAAATAAGACACCCCAGGAACATTAGAGAATTACAAGCTTTCTTAGGAAAAATTAGTTTTCTTAGAAGATTTATATCTAATCTAGCAAAGTTAATTAGATCACTAAACAACATGCTGAAAAAGGACTCCACCATAAAATGGATTGTTGAGGCTAAGAAATCATTTGAAGACATCAAGCTAGCCTTAACTAAAACACACGTATTAATCAACCCTAAATTTGATAGAGATTTCATCTTGTTTTCCTTTGATTTTGAGCACACAATAACTGCAGTTCTAGAAAAAGGACTAGGGCTATGAGCAACCCATTACTTTCTTCAGCAAAGCCTTGAGAGATTCCCCCTTGAAATATAACATAATGGAAAATAGGCCTTGGCTTTAGTCAAAGCCATTAAGGTTTTTAGGGTATACATCTTGTATTCTCATATAGTAGCCTATGTTCCTAATTCAGTAGTTAAAGACATCCTAACTCAGGATGGTCTTGATGGAAAGAGGGGAAAGTGGATTGCTACTATTTTAGAGTATGATATAGAAATCAAACATACTAAGTTAATCAAGGGCCAAGGTTTAGCTAAGCTCATGGCTGAATTGAATTGTCAGGCCTTGGATATAAACATTATTGCAGCAATAGATAATCAAGAAGAGATGGCGAATCCACTAATTAGCCAAGCCTTTCTTGAATCACCTTAGTATGCTGATATTGTCTACATTTTACTGAATTGACAAGCTCCTCCTGAATTAGCTAGGACTAAAAGAAGGTTTTTGAAGATGAAATCCTTAAGATTTTGTATATTAAACAATGTTTTGTTTTGGAGAGATCATGAAGGTATTCTTCTCAATTGCTTATTAAAAGAAGAATCTAACAAAGTTTTGCAAGAGTTTCATGCAGGTGACTGTGAGGGACACCTTTACTGGAAGACTACTGCAGATAAAATCCTTAGAAATGGTTTCTACTGGCTTACCTTGTTTGCTGATGTCAAAAAATATGTGACCTCCTGTCACAAATGTCAAATATTTGAGGGGAATAAAAAGCTCATACCTTTACCCCTCAAGAAAATCTCTGCTGAAATACCTTTTCAACAATGGGGTTTAGACTTTATTGGTGAAATTTACCCACCCTCCTCTACCCAACACAAATGGATCCTCATAGCCACAGACTAATTCACAAAATGGATAGAGGCCATACCTTCAAGGAAAGCCACATACTATTATCATAACCTTCCTTGAAACCAATATTCTAGCAAGATTTGGATGTCCAACTAAGCTCATTACTGATAATGCAGCTGCCTTTAAATCCAAAAGAATGATAGATTTCTGCAATAAATACCATATCACCCTTGGCCATTCCACATCATATTACCCTCAAGGTAATGGATTGGTTGAATCCTCAAACAAAAGCCTAGTAAACATCATCAAGAAGTTACTAGAGGAAAATAAGAGAACTTGGAATAAAATGCTAGTCAATGCCTTATGGGCAAACAGATTGACAACTAAGAAATTGGTACTTCTCCCTATCAACTAGTTTATGGAATGGAAGTTGTATTTCCATCCTCTTTGGGAGTACCAGTAATGAAGATACTTCAAGAAAGGCAGGTTGAACCAAATAGTATCCAAAGAAGAATCAACCAAACTATTTATCTACAACAAGCCATAGAAGAGGTCTATGTCAGGTCTCAAGTTGCGCAAGAAAATATTAAGAAGCTTTTTGATAAGAGAACCAAGGGTGAAGATTTCTACACTGGTGACAAAGTGCTCAAGTGGGATTCAAGGAGGGAAGATAAAGGAAAACATGGGAAATTTGATTTCCTATGGAAAGGTCCCTATGTCATTTATGCTTATAGAGGAAATAAAGCTTTCTTTTTAAGAGAAATTGATGGTACAAATGCAAAAGGTGGGCCAGTGAATGGTCGAATGCTAAAACACTACTTTGAACCTAGTTGCTAATTTTCATTTCCAATTTGTACATATTCTATATTCAAAAGTTTAGTTTGGATTGGATAATGATCTTTGAAGTTGAAGCCCGAAGAGACGGCCCTAAGCTTTAAAATATTTACTATCATAAGTATCAATAATGTAGATTCATAGAAGGACACTTTGCAAGGCAACATCAACAACAATTCAAAGGCTACTCATCTCTAAAGTTCTTGACATTTCACAAGGAAATTCCATCCCCAAGTGGAGCCACTGTTAAGTTCCTATACCAATAGGAGTCAGAATTTTGAATGACTAAGGTGAAACCTTGTAATATTGTAAATACCTTTTCTTTCTGCAAATGTTTTCCGTATTATAAAAATTAAAAAATGTAAAGAGGGTATGTCCTAAAATAAAAATCAAAGGACAAAAGAATGAGAAAAGGTAAAAGAGAAAAAGAAAATATATGAACCCCAAAAATAAAGAAACCATGAAAGTGTGCAAGTCTAAATGCCACTACTAATTACTTTTATGCATAATAATGATTGTGTGCAACTTGTTATTCATGCCACAATCCATGATAATCAAATTGTTTAATCTTGGTTATTTCATTCTTTGAATTTTATGTTTATAGTTAGAGAATAACATCTGACCAAACAGTTTAATCTTAGCAGATCATTAGATAGGTAGAAAAATAAAAGGATCTCATAAGCTTAATCTGAGCCCTTGGATGATATAAGGTTAGAATTAGATAGATTACTTTTTAAAAGAAAAGATAGAATAAGGGTTTGCTAGCCTAAATGCACCCAAAGAAATGAAGAAAACATGTTAGGGTAAGAGATGGGTAAGTAGAATAAAGGTTGTTGAACTACAAAGTTAATTGGATCGAAACACATGCATCATGCTTAGATACATATTTCAACATGTATGATGAATTATGAAGGCAAAAACAAAGGTTTACAAGTTCATGTGATTAACTCCCCCTCATTCATTTTTCCCCTTTACTTACTAATTTCCTATTTACAAGTATGTTCTAGTACTTTAAATCCTACAAGTCAAAGAGGCTCAGAGCATTTCTCCGACTTTTGATGGGACCAGACCCTCGGCTTAATGAAATATGGACACAAGTGCTAGAATCCCCTTCATTAAATTCGTTCCCCCCTCATTACCCTAAGAAAACCCCTTTTCCTAAGGTTAAACACAATTTGCCTAGGAAAGTGAAAACCCCCCATGTAAATCCATTTTCACCCAAAAACCTGCAAGAAACCTTTTATTCTAAGTATTGAGCGTATGTGCGTAAAAATTATATTTTACCTTTTTATTTAAGATATACCCAGTCTGCCCATCACATTTCATATTAATTCCTAACTTTATTATATAATTCCCCCATAACCCTTTTCCTGTATATTAACTAAATCCCTATGTAAATACCCCCAACCCTTAGTTTTAATGAAAACTATACATTTACCCCTTATCTCGACAAAACAAATAAATCCCTCATTAACCCTAAATAATCACAAGTCACTTGTGATTAAAGCATCAACGCCCCCTTAAACCTCCGTGCATTTCCTCCATGTTGTTTCATCACCCGACCACTATCCGATCATCTGCACCCAAATCCTACGGCCCGCAGCCATATCAGACTCACCCGACGCCCAACCTTTACCCAAAGCTAAGTTAAACCTCTATTAAGCCCCACCCAATGGTTTTAAACCTGTGATTAATTCCTAAATAAACCCAAACCGCTAAAGTTTAAAGCTTGGGCCCCCCCTTAAGCCCAAGATTTTATCTCTCGCTCACTTCCCTTGCCCGATTACCGTTAGATCAACTTCCGCCTAATCCAACGCTCCACAACCATATCGGCCGCGCTCGAAGGCCAAATGATACCCACCCAATAAAGTGGTTTTCCCCGAACCCCTTATGGCTACATGTCAGGCACTGGAGCATATCGGGTGACCCCTCCTAAAAACCGCCTTCACCTCATAAGAGGTGAGACGACCCTTAATATCGCCTCCCTGCCAACCTGATAAACTGCTTATTATCTATAGATATAGACGTTCGCGCCATATTAAAACCCTTCGGCGTCACCCTGAACGTTTGCAACACAATTCCACCTCCATTTATGTTCAAAACACTACCATGACTCCTTTCTCAGGCATCCTTGTGCAAACAAAGCCATCAATCGCCTTCCCTGCAAACCCGTGTTTTCTTAACAAATTGTTGAATTTTGCAGGTAATCCACAGAAGACTAGAGCTTGGATAAACATTTTTGATACTAGTTGAAAAACTTTTTTACTCCAAGATTCGACAAGAAACCTGTTAAAAAAGCCTATATTCAAAAGAAGAAGACCAATTACACGCAAAACAAAGAAGAAGATAATTATACATAGAGCTGAGAAGAAAACATTTACACAGAGCATTAACTATTAAAACAGAGGAACCAGACCGAGTATGAAGTTAGAAGAAAAACAAATGAAACATACAGAGACTTGATCAATATCCACTTCCTGATGCTGATACACATAAAAATAAAAGAATTTATAGTTGAAACACACAGTAAAAGGTTAAATTGTATAGTAAAAGGAAAAAACACAGTGAAGGATAAAGATAGGTCATCAAAGTAAAAGAGTATCAGTGTCAGAGAGTATCAAATGAAACCATGATGTAAATAAAGCCTCCAACGTAATAATTCAAACAACAAAGAGCATAAAGGGAAAACACAAACCATAAAAGCCAGCAGTACCACAATAAACGTGGCAGCATGAAAGTAGTTCACTAGCTGTCTCTATCTTCCTGTGAGAAGATATCTTTATTTCCTAGATTAAATCCCAAGTTAGTTTGGGATATTTTGTAATAAAACCTTAGTATAAATACTTCACAATTTGAAGTATGTAGTGTGGATTCTTAGACATTTCTATAGACTTCTTGATTGAAATACTGTAAAGCCATTTGAGCATTAATTGAGCCAGCAAGCTGGATTGATGAATAAAGACCAGATATTTCAAAGGATTCATGTGTTGAGCGAAGTGCAGACAAGTATTTGCTCACATTGTCGTTATCTTTTTTAAAGTTTTTCCATAATGTTTATCTGAATCTGAATGCCATAACTGGATTATTATCTCAGAATTTGTTTAGTTACACTCTGTTATAACAATTAGGAAAATACATGTTTTCTACTGATAATCTAAGTTAAGGAATTCTTAATTGCTCCTTAGTTTAGGTTGTTTCTTTATAATCTATAGCAAAGGATTCTTAATTGCCCTTTGTTTCTGATTACCCTTTGTTCCTCATTTCAATCCCAGTCTGAGAATTCTTAATTTCTCTCTCACCCTGGTTAAAACCTTTTCACCCCTCTGGCCCAAAGACCTGCACTCTACTCTGCTATCTTGCCCTTTGAACATTCCCTTTAGTGAGTTGATCCAGTTCTACTGCCCTTCTTTTGACTCCATAGCCCAATGGTCTAGAGACATCATTCTATCCATCTATTTAAAGAACCCCACCATCCAATCTTCAATACAAATAAAAAACCCCTTGAACATTAAGAACTAGCCTAAAATCCCATCAAACAAAGCTAAATTTTATAGAGAGAGCCCTCTCTGAGCTTAGGTTGGCTAAAGCCTATGTCCAAAAGTTGGTTTGTGGTTACCTCGGTCATTTTCTTTCTTCTAATAACTTCTAGAGAAAATTTTGAGTGCTAACACCAACTAGGGTAAACATGAGATGAGAGGATACTATGATGGGATTCAACCTCCTATGTGATATTAAGGAAGTGGAATCAACAAACCATCATGCGGAGTCATCCAACAACATCAGCAGACCCCCCAGGAGACAAGTCAGCCACTCAAACAACATGTCCCTGAGTTCCAATATTATTTGAGAAAATTAGGGAAAGGTAACACACCGTAGCAATAACCCAGGTGAGTTATAACGCTTCCCAACCTTCAGCCAAGAGTCTTAGTCCCTAGGGTAACTCTCCATGGGTCAGCAATCCTAGAAATTGAGCAATTTTTCTAGCCCATACTTCCCGACCTCTGCCCAGAACTTGTTTGAACCTTCAAGAGTCATTAAAAACATGATAACAATGCTAATGAATCAAACTTGACCTCGGGATTAGGTATGAGCATCTCCAACCGGGACTGACATTCTGTCAAATACTTGGCATTAATATAACCTATAAGTCTAAGGTACAATACAAAGCATAAATAACTAAAATAACTTATGAAACATAACGACAAGGATCACCTTCTTCTCTAATGAAATATTAAATCATCAATGAGGTATTTATCCATTCATTTAATAGTTACAAGTAAATACTTAGACTAACCATGACATGAACCAGTGATTTAACTATGCTTATAACCATAATAAAACCATGTAAATATCATAGATAAGGCAACCATTTAATCCACATATACACAAGTTAAAAAGTAAGAGAACTTCAATCCGACTAGGTTTGGGACTTCCATGTACCACCCAACCATAGACATGGATGAACCAAATCTCTCTTTCTGCTAGTCACCCCCATGCCATATTCCAAGCATGAATATGGAATTTAATAGAATAAAAAATCTAAGAAGAACCAAGGGAATCCAGAGGCTAAACCACCTCCACCCTCATAAAACAATGATCACACCAAAACTGGTGCTCTGATCACAATCGAACTAAACTTGGAGTGCCATCTGAAATCCATCACTATCCTTCAGGAAATTTCCATCTCCTTGTCTCTTAGGCTTTATCAAAATCCAAACCAGATTACTAGGCCCTAAATCGATACCCGTCTCTTAGGATTTACCACAATTCAAACCCGGACCATTAGGCCCTAGAACAATATTTCTTCCTCGGGCTTTACCATGTGTCCCGCCAAAACTGATCATGGAATTCCTATGCCTTTGGGAATGCAACTTGAGACCAGCTCTGCCTTGGATTCTAAAATACATCCGGAAAACTAAAGCTCAGAAACAGAAATAAACATCCCAACACCATGCCATAGGGAAAAGGGCAAGGCTAGGTTGAAATCCACTGTAATAACCTGACAAAACCATGCCACCGATAACAAGAGAACCTGTTGATGGTGCTGGACCCGCTAACATGTCAAGGGGATCTCCCCGATAAGAAGTCCCAAGTAGACCTCAGACCATTTGTTTTAGGATTCCTAGCATTGGGTTGTAAGGTAATGCCTTGACCGTGATGTTGCACAGAGGCAAGTAAGATAACTATGTCAGTAGCAAGGGTCTGACTACTGAAGTGAGTCAAGGAATGTGCATGAGAGGTTCTAACACATAAGGGGGAGAAAAGGGTGAAGGTGAGTTCCAGGTTAAAAGGGATCAGTCCCAACTTGGTTAGGAACACACAACACAAAAGGACATACACAACTTCTGATGGAGCAGTCCACTTGGATGCAGTAGTCACAACATACAAGGTAAGATAACATGTACAACACTCACGGCTTAGTCCGAATGAGTGCAATGGTTGTTACAATAAGGTTCATGTGATAGGTATGTCTAGTGTCTGGCAGAGCAGACGACATGGACGGTGATAGCATTAACAACATATACAACACATTTGCAACAAGATTCATATAATTGCATGTGAATCAGTTCATACACAAATACTTAAGTTAAACAACATATATCATTAAGGCAACCAGAGTAGTCCAACTACAATAACATCATATGCATGAAAAAGTGTTGGCTCTTATTATATAAACTGTAAGCTCCAATCATACAATACATCCATGTAAACTTGCTAGCCCCATCGGTGAAACATTACTGCCACATCCGCCTGCTCCTCCAAAGAGATGTACTAGCTTCGTACAGTGGAGAAGCCAAGGCACGTTACAATATTGTCCAAGATTTCTTCAAGCTAGTCTTAATAGAAGCTTCGCTGACCTAAAAGCCTATACAATGAGTTATGAGGGACTATTTAGAGCAAACGGTGGGGTGACCCTTGACATTCCCCTTTGCGACAGTTCAACTATCCTCATGATTCTTCACCTACTCTATGACTATTATATCCAACCATTGACACTTGACTTACACTTGACATGACTCAACATTACAATGCACATGTACTCATGTGACACAACATGACTTGAACAAGCCTTGCAAGAAATCACTGACACTTGGTCCACTGTGATGAGACCAAATATTTGACATGCTTGTGATGGTCAAGGTGGTGAGTTGATGCCAAGCTTGGTCGTCCGTGATGGTGTGCATGCACCTCATGGTGACATCTTGTGGAGCGAACTCTTGCCTATATTGCAATCCTGCATTGGTTCTGCCCCTTCATCTAAATCATCTACTAACATGTGCATGGTCTTCTTGCGTATGGTTGAACCTGAAACACATTGATGTGTCGTGTCTGTGCTGATCTTCAAGTGTGTGTTGGTGGTCATGTGCATCAACATGCCGAAGTAGATGTTCAACCCCAGTTGGACTTGCTTCTTGTCTTCACCTTGGTGAGTGTGTTGAATGGGTTGGATTACATGTGTGTGCTCAACGACATGCATGCTGCTAAATCATTTGCATCCGATCAACAACACTGCTCACCATGTCTACTTTGTGTCAGCCGCTGGGATGGATCCTTAACTTGTACGGGCACAGTTTCATCAGTGAATGCACATTGCTCCCACTGTTGTTCGTGTTCTTGTTGCAATTCATCCGTCTATCTGTGCAGCTTCATGTTCTTCCTGAGTTGCTGCTACAACACATGTGACTCCTTCTTTGTTCCATCTTCTGCCTTTACACAATCTTCATGTCGTGTCGTCACTTCATATCTAGAGTCTCCAAAGTTTCTTTCATCATCAATGGACCTGCTTGAGCTTGCAACCTTGTTCCGCCATAGTGTTGTCAACAACCCTCCTCTTGCATTCGTTGCATTTGGTATGTTGTCTTCAGTCGTTGTTCATGATGCTGCTTGTTGTGATGCTGCTGCTATCATATCTTGATGTCCTTGTCTACGAACAACTTGATGTCTTCGTGGGTAAGCAAGTCCATGGACACTTGATTGACTACATCCCAAAGTGTGCTCTGAACAATTTCTTCTTCTCTGCTCTCCTGGAAACCATTGTACCTGTATTGTTGAGAGGCATATGAACACCTAGGATACCTGGAGAAATGACGACACTCATGAAAAGAAATCTGTCAGTCAAAAACAAAAATGAACATGATAAATGACTTGCAACATACCTAGGTGCATGATCATGAAGGTTGCACAATTTCGACCGGAAGGTCGAGAGACCGACTGCCAAGACTGCACAAGGCACAGTCTGGGTTGTTGGAAGATTGGTTGACTCCTGGAACTATACAATGCACAGTCTAGTCTGGCTACTGAATGTTGGGATTGCACAATGCACAATTCCAACTAGGAAGGATTGCTGGCCTAGGGACAAATTTGTGAAATTTCTTGGGCCAAGCAGCCACTGTCCTCCAAAAATGCACAAAACAGTCTTGGAGGCCAGTTCTAGATAGCAATGCTCAAATATGGAGAGGAAAGTGAGCCTTCCTTCCCCAGATTTCACAATGTAGCCTTGGTGAAGGCAGAGTCTGGACCAAGGTTGGCCTGACTCGGTGACGGGCAACTGAAAGCCACTAAGATAGTAAATGCATGGTGACACTAAGTGATAGTAGAAGTGATTGATAGTGTATGCAAAACATGAATGAAATATTCAGCGAATAGATCAACATGCATGTGGGTGAGGCAGTTCACCGGTTGGGCGAACATCCGTGAAAAATAGTTTCATGCATGCGACAACAGTGAGATAGCAATGAAAACTAAAACAGAGCTAGGAAAATCTAGTATATATGTAGATGACAATAAGCGTTCAAAGAAATCAAGCAAACAATACTCCCACAAGTGAAAAAAAAAAGCAATAGAAATGCAACATAAGGCAGGGGAAGCCGGCTTACCCCAAAACAGCGAAGTTGAATGTACTGACTACTCCTAGATGTGACGTCGGATGTCAGAGCTGCAAGTTTGATGTGAGGAATGAGCTCTGCAACATCTAGTTGATGAGTTTTGATAACATTGAGGTTGTGACACACATGCCATGAATCTAGGGGAAGCGATACTTGGTGGGAGGTTTGGATCTTCTCCTTGCATGTAACCTCCAACTATTAAACAGATACCTGAAACAAGGTATGCCTTTGCATGCTGCCTTGGGAGAAGAAACCCATGCATGCAAGTCTGTTTTGCTCAATCTCGTAGGGAACCGGTCAACTCAGTTGCACATGCGAGAGACTGCTCAACTGCTGGAGAAAAAATGCACATTTTTGGCTAGGAGTTAGGTTGGCTGCCCAGGAGATTTGCGCAATTTCTGGGAAGAGAAGCTAACTACTACCCATATTTGTGTAAATTTTGGGCTGAGCAACCTTGCTGGGGAAATTTGCGCAAATCCTGCTAGGAGTGTTGGTAGGAAGGATTGCCCAATCCTAGAGCCCAGCAGGCTACCAGAGAGGATTGCGTAATTTCTGGAGGGAAGGCTGGTTTCCCTCTAGAAATGTGCAATTTTGAAGGGAATTTGCTCAGCCTGTAGCTGAACCAAGTTTGGGTGAACAACCTATGATGGGAATGGATCAAGCTGTGACCGACAGGTTGCCTTTGTGCAAGAAAGACACTGAAGCTTGTGAACTTGACAAAGCAAGGCAAGTTGCTGTGAAGGTTGGAAGGGAGGCTCCAAAACGAGGCTAAGGAAAAATTTTGGAGGGTGGTTGTAGCTGCTACAACACTTAGCGACACACTGGTAGAACTCCAGCTCTCTGAATGGACCTTGTTCGTGAAAAGAAAGTCTAACACCTCTGGAAGTATTGTTCAGTTTTCAGCTCATCTTGGTTTCACACTAACTTGATTGTAAGATGTAGCATCTGCCAAACCCTTGGTCGATTGACACACATTCCAAGCCAAGGAAACACAGTTGTTTCGATTGGGGTTGAGGGGTATATAGGTGCACAATAATTATAGTCATTAGAGTCTTAGTTGCATCTCTGGTGTTGCTCCACTGCTAGTAGGCTTAGACAATACCCCGGTGGAGTCACATCAGAACACAAGCATGGATCCATTGCCAGCGAGTTTGGTCAGTACCCCGGTGGAGTTACTTGCATAACCTCCCTACGCAGGAAGCCTTTCTCTTCTTTCGTCTTATTCATTTTTCATTTTTCATTTTTTACTTTTAATTTTCTCATTTTTCACTGTGCATAGCACTTATTCATTTCACAGGTGGAAGAGGGATCCCAACTTATTGAGAGCAGAAGAGGTTGTTCCAGCAGAGAAATAGTTTATTGTATCTCTGACGTGCCTATTAAGGTTTTTCCCCTTACCTTACTCTACTTGACTAAGATGATAAGGGTTAACCCAAAAGCAATTGACTAGAGGAGGTGACAGTAGTTAGCATGCAGGCGTTGTGTTTACAGCAAGGTTCACTTCAAACAATACGTATTTTCCTTCGATGTATCATGGACTAAAAGTAACAAGATCATAATATAGAGGCAAGATGATAGATAACCAAGTAGTGATAGATGTACAAGCCCTCTTGTACTTTACCCAGCTTGCTTCCAGAGTCATACATGGTTTCATGCAAAACTAACATATGAACGAAACAAGCGAATGAACTAAAAATCAACAAAGAAAAGTAAGAGCAAGAGAAAAAAGGAAAGCGAGGCAAGTAAACAAACAAGTAAGAAAAAAATCAATCAAACAAAGCACGTAAGAAAACAAGAATGCAAGTTGTTGACACCTAATCATAAGGATTGGGTGAACAACTATAATTAGTGTAAATAAATAATAGAGAAAATGGAGAGTCATCAAGAGATGAACTTAACAGTCACTTCCTCTTGTATATAATAATGAACAACTTGAATGAATAATACAATTACATTTGAGGAGTTACCTCCTGGCCTAACATGATATCAGAGCCAACTCTATTTTTGGCATTGCAATCTGCCATTGTAACTCCCTTCTTCCATTTTTCAGAAATTTGTAGTCTGCCATATTCTTCAGTTCTCTGCCCTTTGCACTCTGCATAATAATATGGTGTAATGCTTGAAATTCATCTCACTCCACACAATTGTTTCAATCTCATCTCATGCTCTGTGTTCCAAGCCTCCTTTCCAATTCTGTTGACTATGGAATCCCTGTTTTCAAACCAATAACCTACTATGCGGCCTTTGTTGGGCAGTCCCGTTGCCCTGAAAATGTCTTGTTGCATCACTAATATCTTGTGACCCAACACTATAGAACATCCAGATTTGAAACATTGATGGCAATGCTGCTCCCTGTAAAAGCTGCTCTCCATACCTCTCCACGCTACCTCCAATACACTGGCAGCTCCAATATGTTGGTTGAAAGAGCTACTCCCTCACATCAATACGATGCTTGAAAGAGATGCTCCCTTGCATCAATACAATGGTTAAAAAAAAAGTTGCTCCCTCACATCAATACGTTGGTTGAAAGACCTGGTCCCTTGCATCAATACACTGGTAAAAAAAAAGAGTTGCTCCAGTATGCGAGGTGCATTAACCACAGCAGGAGCCCTTGCACAGTAGTCTTGGAGGTTGAAGTTACATTCATCGAGACAACATCTGTATCTTAAGCCAGGGCCGCCGAATTGTTTGCAAGCAGAGCATTGGTAATTGGTAGGGAGAATGTCAAGGAATAGTTGGTTGTCATGTAAAAAAAAAAAAAACTGCAATCTCATTTAGATCTCATTTTCCTCCATACTGCTCCAGCGTCTAGTGAATGCCCAATATCACAATTTTTTTTAATATCACATTGCGCCTCCACCACATAACCCCTCCCTCATATATATATATATATATATATATATATATATATATATATATATATATATATATATATATATATATATATATATACCTCTGTTATATATATTAATTTTATTTTTTTAACCAGAAGTGCAATTTCTTATAGAGTATTGGCAGCAGAAGTATATTTTTTTTACAGTACAAAATTTTTAAAATGCATTCATTGATATCTATTGTGGGAGTGGTTCTCACTGGCAAGGAGAACTATCCAGAATGGTCACACAAAATCAAACACACTCTCATTTTTAATGAGTTGTGGAAAGGAGTGTGTGTTGGAAACGGAGACAAAGAGCCAGAACAGCCTACCTCAGACAAGGAATTTTCCATTTGGGAAAATAAGAACAGCAAGGCTTATGCATTAATTGCAGCATCAGTAAATGAAGAGGTGAGTCGCCATATTTCACCATTTTCAAATGCTTTCGAAGCCTTACAAAAACTGAAGGAACTCTATCACTCACACTCCGCACTTGAAGTTGTTCAAATCATGATTAAACTGTTCACCCGTAAATTACAAAATGATGATCCTCTTGCTCTTGCATCAGAAGTAAAATCTGTTATGCATGATATCAAAGCCACTAATGTTGAACTGGATATTCCTTTGATAGCTTTTCTCAAGGCACTTTATCCCACTTACTCAAATTATCTTGAGTCATTGCAAGCAAATGGAAACCTCAAAGATATTACCTTTGACTCCCTTGTGAAAAAATTTGCTGAAAGAGAGAGCTTTTGGGAAGAAGACAACTCCTCAGTCTTATGAAGAGGCTGTGTGCCTTGCTCATAGAGAAAAGAATCTTGCTCAAGATCCTCCAGAGGAAGAGGTGGTCGAAGTGGAAGAGGAAGAAATTTCAGAGGTAGGGCGGGCAGACACTCTCAAGGAGAAAAGTCAGATTTGCACTGCATACACTGCAAAAGAGATGGATCACATGATGCATCCACATGCAAGTTTCCTTGGGACATAATTCAGCAGGAAATAAACCAACCCAAAGGTAAAACTAATGACAAAGATAAAGATAAAGCACCTGAATCCGTTCACTATGTTGTGGCACACTGTAATATTGGAGTAAATGAAGGCTTATTTAATGCTTCACTTGCTTCTTGGAAAAATGATTGGTTGCTTGATTCAGGAGCAACTTGCCACATGAATTTTAGAAGATATTTTTTTGAAGAATTTATTGATAATGTTGATGGAGTAGTATACTTTGCAGAAAAATCAAAACTCAAGCCATCAGGGCTTGGCACAATCAGGCTTAAATTGCCTGGTCTTCCAGAGTTTCTTCTGCATCATGTTCTATATCTCCCACAGCTGAGGAGAAACTTGTTGTCCTTGGTCTACATCTACCAGCAAGGACACTCCATTCATATGTTTGATGGAAATCTTGAGGTGAAAAAATCATCAGACCACTCACTTGTCATGACGGGGATAAAAGAAGAAAGGCTTCTCAAGCTGCAGGGTACCTCTGCTCATGCACAAAATCTCTCATACAATTCTCATTATGAAGAATGTACATTTCCATCAATTTTATTATGGCATGCTAGATTTGGACACTTGAACTATCACAACCTCCACTTGTTGAAGAAAAATGGTGTTACTGGTTTGCCTACAATTCCTAGGAAACTTAAGCAATGTGATGCTTGCATTCTAGGAAAGCATAGCAAACAGTCTTTTCATGATTCACATTCCAGAGCACATAGAAAACTTGAAATCATTCATTCAGATTTATGTGGTCCAATGCTTGTTCCTTCTGCAAATGGAAATAAATATATGATGACATTTATTGATGACTACACCAGAATGTATTGGGCTTCTTTATTGAAAAACAAATCTGATGCTTTTCAAACATTCAAGAAATTTCATATATGGATTGAAAATGATGCACAATCTCATATTGGCTCTATTCACACTGATAATGGAAAAGAATACACTTCAAATGAATTTGAAAACTATCTTCGCCAACATCAAACATCAAACAACTATGCCTTATAATCCCCAACAGAACGGAGTAGCTGAAAGAATGAATATGACAATCTTAAATATGGTGCACTCCATGATGTTTTTCGAAAATGTAAAATTGATGTTTTGGGCCGCTGTAGTTCTGTGTGCTATGTATGTAAAGAATAAATGTCCATCTAATGCTATTTGAGACAAGACTCCTTATGAAATGTGGTATGGGCACATTCCTTCGGTAAAGCATCTCAGGGTCTTTGGTTCCACATGTTATGCCTTGATACCAAAGGTACATAGAAATAAACTTGGGGCAAGGAGTCGTAAGTGTATCTTCCTGGGGTATTCAAACACCTCCAAAGCATACCGTCTCTATGATCAAGTCAAGAAAAAGTTTGTTGTATCTAGAGATGTAATCATTCTTGAATCATCCAAAGCTGACAATGTTTTTGAGTGGCAACTTGATCACTTGGATAGATTCGCAAATGCAAAATCATTTCAAGAATTTTATAATCAAATTCCACATCTTTGAGGGGGGACTCCTATACTAGATCAACCTGTGGAATCTTCCTTTGAAGCACTCTCTCCCCGGCATGAAACTCAACCAACGGATGATACTTTGAGTGATGTGATTGACAGAATTGAGAGACTCAATCTGGATTCAGTCTCAACTCAATCAATGGAGTAGCCTAGACCATCTGAGAAAGGTCCCCCAAAGTGGCTGACAAAGACACTTGAAAGTCTTCATCCTGATGAGTTGGAAAGACAGGAACTAGAAATTCAAACCGACAAAATGGAGGTGATGTAGATGACTCTGATTCACCTGTTGATATAGATGTTTCTTATGATTGTGAGTTGAATTTGTCTACAGATTTTGAACCAACTTCCTTCAAATAAGCTACTTCTCATGATGAATGGAAAGAAGCAATGCAAAAGGAGTATGATACTTTAATAAAGAATGGCACTTGGAAGATGGTTGATCCTCCATTGGGAACCAAATCAAATTAGTGCAAGTGGGTCCACAAGAACAAGTATAAAGCTGATGGCTCACTTGACAAGCACAAAGCCAGGCTTGTGGCAAAAGGTTTTGCACAAATTTAAGGAAGGGGTTGATTATGAGGAGACTTTTTCCCCACAACAAAATGGGCTACCATCCGGACACTATTTGCCGTAGCAGCTTAGAATGATTGGAAAGTCCATCAAATGGATGTAAAAACTGCTTTCTTGAATGGAGATCTAAACGAGAATGTTTTTATGTCCTAGCCGAAAGGATTTTCTGTGAAAGGACATGAACAAAAAGTATGCAAACTTGTGAAATCCTTGTATGGCCTCAAACAAGCACCGCGAGCCTGGTATGAAAAACTAACTGAGCATCTTCTGAAACTCAATTTCAAACATTATGATCTTGATGATGAAACTTTGTTTGTCAAGAAGGTTGGAAAAATAGTTGTATATCTTGCGGTATATGTAGATGATATTTTGATGACAGGGAACAATGAGAGCTACATTGAATCCATAAAGAAGGAATTGAGGAAAGGTTTTGAAATGACTGATTTGGGCTATGTTCATTACTATCTTGGTATTGAAGTAACTCAACATCCGAAGTCCATATTCCTTTCTCAAAAGAAGTACATTGGAGATCTGTTGAACAGGTTTGGCATGACTGAATGCAATCCTCTGACTACTCTAATGGAACAAAACTTAAAGCTCACATCCATTGAAGGAAAATAATTTGAGGATGCAACAAAGTATAGAAAACTTGTAGGAAGTCTCAACTACCTAACTACTACCAGACCATACATTTCATTTGTTGTTGGAATCCTCTCCAAGTTTATGCAAAAGCCTTGTGAGGGACATTGGTCTGCTACAAAAAGAGTTCTAAAGTAATTGAAGGGAACTCAAGACTTTGGAATCAAGTATACACAGGTGGGAAACTTTAGCTTGATTGGGTACTCTGATTCAGACTTCGATGGAGATAAAGAAACTAGGGTATTTACTTCAAGTTATGCTATGAGTCTTGGATCAAGAGTTGTCTCCTCGAGATCACTCAAATAGTTAGTTCCAGTAGATTCCACAACAGAGGCAGAATATGTGGCAGCAGCTAAGGCAATAAAATAAAATTTGTGGCTCAGGAAAATTCTTGAATATTTGCAGGTAAAACAAGTATAATCGACTCCACTCATGATTTAAAATACCTCGGTAATAAATTTGGCCAAGAACCCAAAGTTCCATGATTTAACGAAGCACATCAATACAAAACATCATCTCATTCGACATCATGTTGAGGCCAAAATAATCCATATTCATCATTGTTCCACTAATGTGCAAATTGTAGACATCTTCACCAAAGTGCTTGGAAGAGAAAATATTGAAAGATTCATAACGATGCTTGGAATCACCAACATCCCTTTAGATTAAGGGGGGAATGTTGACACCTAATCATAGGGATTGGGTGAACAACTGTAAATAAATAATAGAGAAAATGGAGAGTCATCGGGAGATGAACTGAACAATCACTCCCTCTTGTATATAATAATGAACAACCTGAATGAATAATACAATTACATTTGAGGAGTTACCTCCTGGCCTGACACAAGAAAACAAATGAAAGAAAACACTACTCCTACTCCTACACTAACGGTACATGGGCCTGATCACATGAAGTGATACTTCCAATGTAGCCATCAGCGCATTGGTAGACCCATGTTGGTGAAGGCTTGGTCCGTGAGAAAACCAGTTTTGTGAACCAACAAGCAAGAAATATATAATAATGAAGACAACCACACTTCATGATTCAAAGTACCCATAGGACATAAGTGAGTGCATGTGCATGACAGGCAAACTGTGGACTTTTCATGGTGTTGTGTCACACTACATGAAACTTTGAAGCATAACCACACCCTTGATTGTGACATGCAAGAAAACGAAAGAAACAAAGATAACTTGCATCATGCATGAGTGCTTGCAGTGTAAGACTCCTCCAATGCATGAGCAATGGGATCATGTAGTTCAAGTGGAGGAATTAAAATCTGAGTGTTAAATTGATCTTGAGTGCATACAAATGAGTGATGAGGAGCCTTGAGTGTTTGAACAGTTCCTGATTGGAAGAAAAACCAACCTCAGGACAACAAGGGCCTGACATAACCATAAGCTCGGGCTCAAGTGCCTCAATGATCTGTGGGGTTTCGACTTCATTGACAGATGGATCTTCATAGACCAGTGGCTTAGATGGATTAACAATGAGTGAATCAATATCGTGATCGGATGATGAGGTAAAGAGATCATGACAACCAAGATAAAAAAATTCAGGATGTTGGTCGGCATCCTCATGGTTTGATGAATCACACAGAGGGGTAGATGAGGAGGAAGGATGTTCACCCTCTGCGTTTCTAGAAAAAGCAGATGAAAGATCAAGTGGATTTCCAATGAATGATTGGTCCTCTCTGTTGTTGGATGATGGGCTAACATACGGTGTGTCCTACGAAAGATCAACAATCAGTGCATTTTTGGATGAAGACACACATGTGAAATCATGGATGGCAGGTTCACCAATGATGTTAGAAAAGAACGGAGGAGGCTCAGATGGAAGGGAGTCATCCTTGGCTGAGTGTTGATGCTCAAGCTCCCACTCATACTCTTCATGAATGACAAAGTGTTGTGGGGAAAAATGCCTATTTAGGACGATCCTATCCACCTAAGGTGTGACAGCGCCTTAGCAACAAATGAATACAGCTATTATGATTCTTTCCTTTATGAAATGTGAAAGAGGGGAGATTGGCAGACTTATCGTTGTCTTCCGGTTATCCCTCAATCTAGATCCTCTTCTCTTTGTGTGTCCACAACTACTTGCCTCCTCGCTTGATCAAGAGAGCAGCTACTTGAATCCCACGAGATCACAAGAGAACAGCTACCTGTGACAAGAGAACAGCTACTTGCAACAAGAGAGGAACACAATACAAAGGCAAATATACATATTCATAAATGATTCGGGATTAGAAGTAAATCAAATACACTAATGCAATCATACAAAATACACCAGCATATAGGGAAGAATCAAGATAGCTTTATTGAAAGTAACAGGATTCAGGAAGAGATACAACCCATAGGGCTCCAACCCAGCATCTCCTTCCCAGCAGAATGGAATTCCTTCTTCAGCTCCTTTCAAAGCATAACACACCCAATGTTTCTAGCCACAAACCAAAAGCAATTCTTTGCAAATACTAAATTCCAGCCTCCCTAGACCTCATGAGAGAGATCTATATATAGGAGTTTTGGAGAAAGGATGAGTCAGCTTGAGGCTGACTAGTGTCCTCTCCCACTTCAGTTCTTGAGTCCACTTGGAGGTTCTTGCTTCCACTTGGAGATTTGGAACCTCCTACTCATCACTAGTCGAATTCACTGATCCAAGTGTCATTTTGGAAGCTTCTTGGGCATTGACACCTTGAGGAATGACTCTGCCACTTGTCCAAACTCGCTCAGCACAGGTAGCCTTCTTTGCAGTTGACATTCAACGCAGGTGGATAGTGGAGCAGTTGACATTCAGCGCAGATGCTCAGTGGAGCAGGTGACATGATTCAGAATTGCCTTGTTTTTGAGTGTTTTCAGGTGGAGAAATTTTTTGAATTGATGTGGTTACTTGGCCTTGTTCCTCTAGGGGTAGGAACAACATGTTTAGGGACTTTGGATCCCTTGATTATTGACATTTCATGCTCAGTGATGCAAGGCACAAAAATGTCTATAACAGTTGCCCCCTAAAGTTATGAGGCCGTTTATCGAGTTAAATGCTTTATCCAGGAGGGTCCGAAGTTCATCCATCTGCTGGGAGGAGACCTGTAATAAAATACAATACAATACATTATGATTCATACTGCTTTCATGATCTAGCTGAGGCGGGCATTCCCATGCTCATCTTTATAAATTCATTTTTGTACATAGAACAGACGATCGTCTGATGGTAGACTGATAATTTTAGTGAAATTATCATCCTTTGAGTAGGATGATCATCTGCTGCAATGATGTACATGTCAAATGTCTTTATTTTTCCTGAATATATATCGCATCCCGAATGGATGAAACTAGATCTGAGGTCTTCAAACTCGTTCGATCTTCACTCTAAGTACAAGTCGATCCATGTGAGAATTGCGCTGAAGTCGAACATGGAAAGACATCGCTTGATTACTGGTCAATGATGTAAACCGTTAACAAGCGCGAGAGGAATCACCGATAATGATAATGACCCTCAAGGTACTGCAGTACAATTCACGTGGTGCGAATAAAGGACTTGGCGTCGAACACCACGCAAAATCTTCTGGTCGAAGGTCATTGATGTATACCTGTCGCCGGAAGTGAGAAACTCGCCATTGAGGCATGCAAGCTTCAAAGTACTGGAGGGGTTGCTCCTAGATCAACTCCTTGGATAATGAGCTGATGTCGACAAGGAGCGATCCGTCAAAGGAGGGCCTTAATGAATCCCACATCAGTGACACGGAACGGAGCTAATGATTTTAATGGAGATGAAAACAATCTGTGACATATGATTCAGGGTGGCGGTCATGAATGGATGAAGGATAATGTATGGCAGTGGATGGGACCTAGTTGACTCTTTCTGAATGACTTCTCTTGAACATATGGTGACACTGATGCGATGGATTGGTAGCATTACCCCAAATATGGATGGTATGGCGAGACCATGGTGACGTGACCGGTGAATGAAACAACCCAACCCGAATGTGATACGGAGGAAAAGTGTCATGTTCAAGAGCGACCTGATACCATCAAAGTTTTCTTGATTTTTTCCCAATTTTTCCCCAGTCATTATTGACCAGTACCTCTTTATTTTTGTCAAGCTTGAGGAGGATAACATATGCTTGTTCTATAACCTGCCCTTCGGGCAAACCTATCGCTATGTTTTAATGAGCCTAGCGATAGGGAAACTCATTCTCGTCTAAAGACAAGTTTGTCGCTATTTAATCATTTTAACGAGTCTAACGACAAGGATGACTCGGTCCTTTTCATTTTCAGAGAGTCTGAAAAGGTACATAAAGTCAACTCCAAAATTCCTTTTTCGTCATCTAATCCCTTAAGTCCGAAAAAGTATAAAACAATACAGAAGGGATGAGTTTTCGATAACTTTAACGAGCCGAATAAAACAAGCGCTCGACCTTTTTGTGCAATAATCCCTCAGGTCCAAAAAGATTAAAATCTAGAGGAGGGACAGCTCTTCCGGTCACTTTAACGAGCTGGAAGGCCAAAACTCGGCAATCTTTTCATATTTTACGAGTCAATTGAAAAGAGCTTAAAGAAGACTCGTCTTTTGAGGAACGAGTGATAAACAGGGATAGCAACTGATTCCAGGTACAGGTTGGAATTTTCCAATCACGGCAGTGTCACAAGGATGGCTAGGTGAAATCACTCTTCGCAGTTGTTCCTCAAAATGGGTAAACAATCATATGGGGGTGAACGATCGGCCAAATGAAAGATGGAGGTGGCAGGTGCAAACACGACCAAGGTTTTTATGGCTGATAAATTTACGATCACAGTGGTTATTTACCGGGATAGGTTCATTTTTTAGTTAAAAATGAGCTTAAACTCTGGAGGAAACATTGCTCACTGCTTATATTTATTTTTTAACGAGCATGAAGACCGCGTTAAAACTGCTCGGATCTTGCGTTTATTTTTTAACGAGCATGAACTTTATGCTAAAACTGCTCGATTACCCAGTCATAAGATAAGAGTGTCTCATGAAAGATCCCATTTTTTATAGAGCTTGCGCCTTACCAAAGCTATGCTCACTCTCCTTTCTTTATGCAAGTTAGGAAACGACTAACCCAAAAAATAGATAAATAACTGTTTTTGCTTGCACTCCAAAAGGTTTGCATGCCCCCAGGTATAAAACAGAGTTTCAAGGTTACCTCTACTTCAATTACATCGAAACTTTCGTTTCACCGGGAGAGGCTTACCTCTTTCAGGCTACCCAAAGATTGTCTCGTTAATCTTTCAAACAAAACACTTCCTCGGCAATGTCTACCAAAATAAACAAAGGTGAGTGACGACCCCCGCCCTCTCACATAACTTTGAAAAGAGAATCTTATTCCAGAACAACCCCTCTTCCAACCACGGACGGGGTACGGACTAGTCATATTCTCCCGTGGAAACCTACCTTATACCCAAAAGTTTCCCTGCCGAAACAGGCCAGGATGCATGCCCCCTGGGTTCCAGTCATATCCTCCCGGATTACTCGCGCTCGTCAGGAGGACGGACCATGGGTTGAGACACTTCTTGCATGAATAGACCATTTAGGGATGGCACATGACTGCTTGCGATGTGTGATCCGGGAAACGAAAGTTGGTCCACGAGCTTGAGCATTCTTCCTTCATGCAGAAAACACATTACTCTAAAGAGTGAGGAGACTACAGCTCCCATGCAATATATATAGTCTCGTCCAAGGAGTAGGTTATAATCCAAGGGTCCTTGAACGACCATCACGTTCATTTGAACGATCTCCCCTTTCAATGTTATAGGCACATTGGGGAGGATCCCTAAAGGTCGACTGGTTCCTTTATCAAAACCTGATAGATTTCTCATCTCAGGTAAGAGTGCTGGCGAACCAAGCGCTCTCCAAGCAATAGAGGAAAGGATACTCATAGATGCCCCCTCATCAATGATAGTGCCAACCATTACCATTCTGTATATTTGACAAATAATTCTGAATGGCACACTGGCTAGCAACCGGGGTCTGCCTAGTTGGTTCCAATCAAAGGACACAACCAGGTTGCTTGGTGGTGGGACCGAATATACGGCCGGATAGCGCTCTGATGAACTTCCTTCCTGCGACAAAGGAATGGTGGCATTTCCCCCTTGATCATCAGAGTCAGTGCTGATGAAGAGAATCTGGACGGTGTCGTCTTGATTCTCTTCTGTGACATTGTCATTCGAAGATGGAGCCTATGAAGGCAAAACTGGGTCAACTGCCATATCAACCTTTTGACTTTCGTCAGGCATGGATCTAGACGGTTCTTCTTCAATGACAGGTGCTTCGGTTGACCATCTAAGTGGCTCAGCCGGATTGTCAACTAGTGAGGGACTTGGCAGGAGTCTTTGATATCTAGGAGGAAGATTCGCTCGTAAAATCGGGCGATCTTCCAGAACTCTTTTTGCCTCGTCTAAGAAGGGACAACGGTGGATGGTGTGATCGCCTTCACACAGTCTGCAGGGAAATTTAACTTTCCCATTCTGTCTTGGAGCTTCACTCCCACTAGTTGACGGTGAGCAGTTGACATGGCTATCAGAGGTCGATTCTCCCGAATTGTGCAAAAGGGGGGACCAGTCTCTTAGTATCCGTGGGATGCAAGGACAATCTCTATGGAAGTGGTCTCCCCTGCATATGACACATGGCGATTTAGGCCTTACGAGTGCGGTGTGTGGATTTTTGTTACATGACACTTATTTGTCCCCAGTCGCCTTAGGCTCCTTCTTCTTCTTTTCTTTCTTCTTCTTCTCCTTCTTCTCCTTAGGAACCCGATTTTTGATCGACTAGTTCCGTCAAGCGAAGAGGAAGGAGGGGAGGAAGATGAAGTGGAGTGGTGGTAGATGAAGTGTCTGATCTAACTGTTGACTCGACTGTTCAGGAGTGGTGGTATTCTGAACGACATTGGTCGAAAAGAGCCAAACTGGTAGGCCAATTGTCAGTCCTGGAAGCGACAATGTGGCCAGGTGGGGCGCACCAACATCTCCCCAAGAGGAGAAGGGACTAGGATTCCCACCCAAGGGAATTCCTTGGTTGGTGTGCTCCATCTTTTCAACCTAAAGATCAGCGCAGGATTAAACGGTGATTGTTCCGTTTAAAATAAATTGTTAACGACGCTTTAGACACAACTTGCTTTTTCAGTTTTAAAGAGTCGAGAAAAAGCTAAAGATGACTCTAGTCTCCTTCGATGTTTTAACGAGCCCGAAGTGACAAATGCTCGGATGGACGTTTTCTGTTATAGAGTCTCAAAAAGGCCAAAAGAAACTGCTCTGGAGATCTAGGCAGAGGGTGTGCCAAACTTTTCGCAAAACCACAGAATACGTTTTACGGTACGGGTGGTCGATCTTCGTGAATGTTGTGTTCACTGCATTGTGATCAGTAGGGCGGCCGACACGGCTTCCTAAGGATAAAAGATATATGCCTATAGGGGTCTCCCAATATATACGCGACGGTACGTGGGAGCACAATCCGTATTAGCGCCACCGACTCTTAGGAGGAATCACCCACCTTCTTCGAGATCGACAGTCACTATGTTTAACGACGCCGGAACACGTCTCTAGCCTAGACCTCTATGTTGTGCATTATGTTACAAAGCGTTGTTAGGTTCATTCAGTTTATTTTAGGTTGATCTTTTTAAAGTTTGCCTTTCAAGGTTCACCACGAGATGTATGATACAAATTCCTAAATGCAGTCTAAGATGATAAGCAAGCTTTACAATCTTTCAACTTTGAAAATCGTAGCTACTAAGGGAAAAGAGAGCGACTATCTTTTCTCAAAGATAAATCAGCACACTCTAATGCACTTCTCCTAAATCCAACATGCAAACTTATCAAATGCAAAATGCACAATGCAGGTGTTTGTTTTCACTTTCTTAGTATAAATGCCTACAAAGAAAGCTTTTTGCACAACTTTGAATTTGCTTTTACAATGATCAAAATAAACAAGTTCACTTTCTTCGAAATCAACAAGGGTAGAAGAGATTACAATCACTTTGCGATTTTCGAAATAAAGACTTGTTTTTGATACTTTGAAAAGAACAAACTCAAACCAATAAGCAAAAGTAAAACTATGATCAATCTGAACAAACAGCCAATGAACTCTCTTCTAAGATCAATCTCAATCAGATCTGAATCAAAGGCTACAGAAAGACTACTTTACTCATGCAAAGGAAGACTGTAAATGACGCCACAAACACATAAAAACATTCACAGTCTTTTTGTACAAAAATGGGGCGGAATTCAGGCAAAGAAAAGGGTTATCAGACCAGCACCTATACTTGGTTAAAGGCTGCAAAAACAGGGCAAAAAAGGACAAAGAACCCTAGCTGCACAAGGCCACACTGGTTCAACGCAGGTCCAACACTGTCAGTTTGACATTCAGTGCAGGTGGCCCCTTCGGGACCTGCGTTGAAATGCAGACTACCTTCACAGTGCCTGCAATGAACAGAGAAACTCTCATTTCTCTTGGTTTCCGGGTCACAAAATGCTCAAAAAACAACTATTTCAGGCCAAATCAGAAACACAAGCAAGGTATAAACAGAGGGATGCTTTGATAGGGTACTAAAGACTATCACAAGGATCAATCAAATCGTTTGTGGATCTAGTTTAGATCATAGACAAGTCCAACATACTAGATCAAAGCAACAACTTTTACTTTGCATCCGGGAAAGATGCAGTTCAAGAATTGCTGTCAAGTCTATGAGGTAAAAAAATGACGGAAACACAAATGAAATGAATAAACAAGTTCTTCCCCTGTATGGTCGCCAATTTGTTGTGGAGAATAATGCCTATTTAGGACGATCCTATCCACCTAAGGTGTGACAGCGCCTTAGCAACAAACGAATACAGCTATTATGATTCTTTCCTTTATGAAATGTGAAAGAGGAGAGATTGGCATACTTACCATTGTCTTCCAGTTGTCCCTCGATCTAGATCCTCTTCTCTTTGTGTGTCCACAACTACTTGCCTCCTCGCTTGATCAAGAGAGGAGCTACTTGAATCCCACGAGATCACAAGAGAACAGCTACCTGTGACAAGAGAACAACTACTTGCAACAAGAGAGGAACACAATACAAAGGAAAATATACATATTCATAAATGATTCAGGATTAGAAGTAAATCAAATACAGTAATGCAATCATACAAAATACACCAGCATATAGGGAAGAATCAAGATAGCTTTATTGAAAGTAACAGGATTCAGGAAGAGATACAACCCATAGGGCTCCAACCCAGCATCTCCTTCCCAGCAGAATGGAATTCCTTCTTCAGCTCCTTTCAAAGCATAACACACCCAATGTTTCTAGCCACAAACCAAAAGAAATTCTTTGCAAATACTAAATTCCAGCCTCCCTAGACCTCATGAGAGAGATCTATATATAGGAGTTTTGGAGAAAGGATGAGTCAGCTTGAGGCTGACTAGTGTCCTCTCCCACTTTAGTTCTTGAGTACACTTGGAGGTTCTTGCTTCCACTTGGAGATTTGGAACCTCTTACTCATCACCAATCGAATTCCCTGATCCAAGTGTCATTTTGGAAGCTTCCTGGGCATTGACAACTTGAGGAATGACTCTGCCACTTGTCCAAACTCGCTCAGCACAGGTAGCCTTCTTTGCAGTTGACATTCAACGCAGGTGGATAGTGGAGCAGTTGACATTCAGCGCAGATGCTCAGTGGAGTAGTTGACATGATCCAGAATTGCCTTGTTTTTGAGTGTTTTCAGGTGGAGAACTTTTGTGAATTGTTGTGGTTACTTGGCCTTGTTCCTCTAGGGGTAGGAACAACATGTTTAGGGACTTTGGATCCCTTAATTATTGACATTTCATGCTCAGTGATGCAAGGCAAAAAAATGTCTATAACACAAAGCATGTTTGTTTTGCAACGCCAACTCCGCTAGTGGGTTGTTCCTTGTTCACAACAAGTGAAGACAAGACATCATCATCCGGAGGAACACCCGGGTGCGAATATGGAGGTCGTAGAAAAGAATACATATGAGGACTCGAAGGACTCACAACCAAATATGCACAAAAATTGAGTGAAGTGATGTTGGGAGGGTGTGAAGGATGAATAGGTGTGTGAGCATGATCCTCAACATCAATGGGCAATGGTGGAGTTGTTGAATAAGAGGAAGGCAGATAGTTAGTTGAGACAGTGTCGTCTTCCACATGAGATTGCGTAGCTCTGTCAATGAAGAATGTTGAGCGAGGATTGATCTCAAAATTTCTCTTGGGACGGGAAAATTTCTTAAGGCAGTACTTGAACCAGTCCCAAAGATAAGCAAATTTTATCGGGCTCCTCGGAGCTTGAAACTGCAAGTCACGGAAGAGCTGCCAAAAATAAATAATGGATTCATATGGAGCCCTCCGTTTGTATAACAGTTTCCGGTCAATATGGTCTAGATCAAAATGATAGAAAATGTCTTCAATAAAATCACAGAAGTGCTCAAATGAGTGCATGGTGTCAGCTGATAGGCTGAACACCCAACGAAATGGAGATTCGCAAAGTGTGTATGCAAGCAACAAACCGACCTATTTGTCAATAAACTCATCTTCCTCATGAATCATGGAAATAAAGTTATGTAAGTGCTCAGGTCAGGCCACTTTGCCTTCACCATCATACGTGTGAGTGGACAAGCAATAGAGAAAGCTTCCCCGAGATGGAGACATCTTCACGATTCGAACAACACCTTGGGGGAAGAAGAGTGCAAGACTCCATGAAATATATGCAAAGGTTCAAAATTGGATGAGAGGACACAACTTGTCATCAGGCCCTCCTTCTAGCGCCAAAAAGGTTGATGGTGTTGGACCCACCAACATGTCAAGGTGATCTCCCCAGTAAGAAGTCCCAATTAGACCTCATACCATTTGTTGTAGGAGTCCAGCGGTGGGTTGTAAGGTAATGCCTTGACCATGATGTCACACAGAGGCAAGTAAGATAACTTTGTCAGTAGCAAGGGTGTGACTGCTACAGTGAATCAAGGAAGGTGCATGAGAGGTTCTAACACATAAGGGGGAGAAAATGGTGAAGGTGAGTTCCAAGCTGAAAGGGATCAGTCCCAACTTAGCTAGGAACACACAACACAAAAGGACATACACATATTTTGGTAGAGCAGTCCACTCAAATGCGATAGTCACAACATACAAGGTAAGATAACACGTATAACACTCATGAATGAGTCTGAATGAGTGCAACGGCTGTTACAACAAGGTTCATGTGAAAGGCTTGTTTGGTGTCTAGCAAAGTAGTCGACATGGACAGTGACAACATTAACAACATATACAACACATTTGCAACAAGATTCATATATTTGCATGTGAATTAGTTCATACAAAAATACGTAAGTTAAAAAACATATATCATTAAGGAAACCGGAGCAGTCCAACTCCAATAACAACATACGCATGAAAACGTGTTGGCTCTTATTATATAAAGTGTAAGTTCCAATCATACAATACATCCATGTAAACCTACTAGCCCCATCAGTGAAACATTACAGCCACATCCGCCTGCTCCTCCAAACAAATGTACTAGCTTCATGCAGTGGAGAAGCCAAGGTATGTTACAATACTATCCAATCTTTCTTCAAGAGGGAATATACATTGAGTTATGATAGAATATTTATAGCAAAGGGTGGGGTGACCCTTGAAATTCCCCTTTGTGACAGTTCAACTACCCTCATGACTCTTCACCTACTCTATGACTGTTACATCCAACCATTGACACTTAGCTTACACTTGACATGACTCAACATTACAATGCACATGTACTAATGTGAGACAACATGGCTTGAGAAAGCCTTGAAAGACATCCCTGACACTCGGTCCGCTGTGATGAGACTAACTCCTTGACATGCTTGTGATGGCGAAGGTGGTGAGCTAATGCCAAGCTTAGTCGTCCATGATGGTGTGCATGCACCTCATGGTGACATCTTATTGAATCGAACTCTTGCCTCTATTACAACCGGTGAATTGGTTCAGCCCCTTCATCCAACTCGTCTGCTAACATGCACATGGTCTTCTTGGGTATGGTTGAACTGGCAACGCACTAATGCATAGTGTCCGTGCTGATCTTCAAGTGTGTGCTGGTGGTCATGCGCATCAACTTGTTGAAGTACATGTTCAGCCCCGCTTGGGATTGCTTCTTGTCTTCACCTTGGTGAGTGTGTTGACTGGTTGGATTGCATGTGTGCACTCAACGACATGCATGTTTATGAATCCCTTCCATGCAATCAACAACATTTCTCACCATTTCTGCTATGTGTCAGCTACTGGGATGGATCCTTAACTTGTACGGGTGCAGTTTAATCAATGAGTGCATGTTGTGCCCACTATTGTTCTTATTCATGTTGCAACTCATTCAACTGTCTATGTAACTTCATGTTCTTCCTGAGTTGCTGCTTCAACACATGCAACTCCTTCTTTGTTCCATCTTCTGCCTTCACATGATTTTCATGTTGTTTTGGCAATTCATAGCCAGAGTCTCCAAAGTTGCTTTCATCATCAATGGACCTGCTTGAGCTTGCAACCTTGTTCCGCGTCCGTGTTGTCAACAATCCTTCTCTTGTATTCGTTGCATTTGGTATGTTGTCTTTAGCTATTGTTCATGGTGTTGCTCGCTATGATGCTGCTATTTTCATATCTTAATGTCCTTGCCTACGAACAACTTGATGTCTTTGTGGGTAGGCAAATCCATGGACACTTCATCAACTACATCCCCAAGTGTGCTCTAAATGGTGTCTTCGTCTTTGCTCTCCTGGAAACCATTGTACCTATACTACTGAGAGGTAGATGAAAACTTGGGATACCTAGAGACATGGCAACACTCATGGCAAGAAATTTGTCAGTCAAAAACCAAAATGAACATGAGAACTGACTTGCAACATACCTGCATGCATGATCATGAAGGTTGCGTAATTTTGGCCGGAAGGTCAAGAGATCGACTGCCAAGATTGCACAAGGCACAGTATGGGTTGTTGGGATACTAGCTCACTACTGGAATGCACAATGCACAATCCAGTCTGGCTGCTGACTGCTGGGATTGCACAATACACAATTCTAGCTGGGAAGGACTGTTGGCCTAGGGATAGATTTGTACAATTTCTTGGGCCAAGTAGCCACTTTCATCTAAAAATTCACCAAATACTCCTGGAGGCCAATGCTGGGCAAGAATGTGTAAATCTAGAGAGGAAGGTGAGCCTTCCTTTCTTAGATTGCGCAATGCAGTCTTGATGAAGGTAGAGTCTGGACCAAGGTTGGCCCAACTTGTCGACGGGAAACTGAACGCAACTAAGATAGTAAATGCATGAAGAAAATAAGTGATAGCAGAAGTCATTGATAGTGCATGCAAAACATGAATGAAAGATTCAGCAAAGAGATCAACACGCATGTGGGTGAGGCAGCTCGCTAGTTGGGCGAACATCCCTGCAAAAGAGTTTCATGCATGCGACAACAGTGAGATAGCAACGAAAAATGGAACAGAGATAGGACAAGCTAATATATATTTAAAAGACAACAAGCGTTCAAAGAAATCAATCAAACTATACTCCCACAATCGAAATCACAAAAATCAAAAGAAATGCAGCACAAGGCATGGGAAGCGGGCTTACCCAAAAACAACTGAGTTGAATGTGCCAACTACTCCAGATGTGATGTGGGATGTCAGAGTGGCAAGGTTGATGTGAGGAATGATCTCTGCAGCATTCGATTGATGAGTTTTGATAACATCGAGGTTGTGACGCGCATGCCACGAATCTAGGGGAAGTGACACTTGGTGGGAGGTTTTGGAATTGCTCCTTGCATGTAATCTCCAACTGCTAAACACAAATCCCTGAAACAAGGGATTTCTTTGAATGTTGCCTTGGGAGAAGCAACCCATGCATGTAAGTATGTTTTTCTCAGTCCCGGAGGGAACCGGTCAACTCAGTTGCACAAGCAAGAGACTGTTTGACTTCTTGAGAAAAAATGTGCATTTCTATTTAGGAGCTGGGTTGGTTGCCTAGGAGATTTTCGCAATTTCTAGGCAGTTGACTGCTGCCCAGATTTGCACAAATTTTGGGCTGAGCAACCTTACTGGGGAAATTTGAGCAAATCCTTTTGGGAGTGTTGGAAGGTAGGATTATGCAATCTTGGAGCCCAGTAGGCTCCCAGAGAGGATTGCACAATTTATGGAGGGAAGGTTGGTTTCCCTCCAGAAATTCACAATTTTCAAGGGGTAGCTGCTCAGTCTGCAGCTGGACCAAGTCCAAGTGAACAACTTGTGAAGGGAATGGATCAAGTTGTGACTGAAGGGCTACCTTTGTGCAAGAAAGACACTGAATCTTGTGAACTTGAAGAAGTAGGGCAAGCTGTTGTGAAGGTTTGAAGGGAGGCTCCAAAATGAGGCTAAGACAAAATTTTGGAGGGTGGTTGTAGCCGCTACAACAGAACCATACACCAACATGGAAAGGTATGCATGTCCAAACTAGCTAGGAAATCACACATGCAAAAGGTTAAATACAAGTATTCCTGCTGAATTTTTCTTTCTTTTCCTTGATCCTTGCAAGCTTTTCCTTTCCTTTGCTTGTTTTTCCTTTCCTTGCTTCAAACTAGAGTGCTTCAAGAAAAACTCTAAGTGACCAAGAGTGAGAGAGAGTGAATAACGAGAGAGCTCCAAAATTCAACTGAAAAAAGGTTATGAACTAAACCTCAGAAGCCTTTTTATGAATGAGGCCATTATTTTCTTTCATTTTCCATTATTTTCCTTTGTTTTCCTCCTGACATGCAACCTGTGGAAAATGAAAGAAAATAATGGCCTCACATGCACATTTGGTAAACTAGCAAATAAAAGGATACGATGCTCATATCAATCAATAAGGGAGTCCAGAGGATCACACCTCCACCCTCAAAGTAATAACAAGATTCACCTCCTTCCTAGGAAGTCAAGAATCCAATGTCACAGTCAAAGCTGCACTCAATGTCCAGCGCTATAATCTAGGTCCACTTGTCCTCCGAGTGAATAGTTATTGACCATTCTTCCCTGGTGCACTCCTAATATCCATATGATTCTATCTGGAAATTCTCAATGACAAAAACAAATATATTCATGACCTTCCCTTCTTTGAAGTAGCTCAACATTCGAAGTCCATATTCCTTTCTCAAAAGAAGTACATTGGAGATCTGTTGAACAGGTTTGGCATGACTGAATGCAATCCTCTGACTACTCCAATGGAACAAAACTTAAAGCTCAGATCCATTAAAGGAAAATAATTTGAGGATGCAACAAAGTATAGACAGCTTGTAGGAAGTCTCAACTACCTAACTACTACCACACCAGACATTTCGTTTGTTGTTGGAATCCTCTCCAAGTTTATGCGAAATCCTTGTGAGGGACATTGGTCTGTTGCAAAAAGAGTTCTAAAGTACTTGAAGGGAACTCAAGACTTTGGAATCAAGTATACACAGGTGGGCGACTTCAGCTTGATTGGATACTCTGATTCAGACTTCGATGGAGATAAAGAAACTGGGGTATCTACTTCAGGTTATGCTATGATTCTAGGATCAGGAGCTGTCTCCTGGAGATCACATAAACAATCAGTGCCAGCAGATTCCACAACAGAGGAAGAATATGTGGCAGAAGTTGAGCCAACAAAATAAATTGTGTGGCTCAAGAAAATTCTTGAATATTTGCAGGTAAAACAAGTACAATTGAATCCACTCATGATTGAAAATACCTCAGCAATAAAGTTGGCTAAGAACCCAAAGTTCCATGATCGAATAAAGCACATCAATACAAAATATCATCTCATTCAACATCATGTTGAGGCCAGAACAATCCATCTTCGTCATTGTTCCACTAATTTGCAAATTCTAGACATCTTCACCAAAATGCTTGGAAGAGAAAAGATTGAAAGATTCAGAACGATGCTCGGACTCACCAACATCCCTTTAGATTAAGGGGGGGAATTTTGACACCTAATCATAGGGATTGGGTGAACAACTGTAATTAGTGTAAATAAAAAATAGAGAAAATGGAGAGTCATCGGGAGATGAACTAAACAGCCACTCCCTCTTGTATATAATAATGAACAACCTGAATGAATAATACAATTACATTTGAGGAGTTACCTCCAGGCCTGACCCAAGAAAACAACTAAAAGCAAACACTACTCCTACTCCCACACTAATGGTACATGGGCCTGATCACGTGAAGTGATACTTCCAATGCAGCCACCGGCACAGTGGTAGACCGGTTCAACCATACCCAAGAAGACCATGCGCATGTTAGCAGACGAGTTGGATGAAGGAGCTGAACCAATGCACCGGTTGTAACAGAGGCAAGAGTTCTCTTGAGAAATATGTCACCATGAGGTGCATGCACACCATCACGGACGACCAAGCTTGACATCAGCTCACCACCTTCACCATCACTAGAGAAGGAATACTTGGAAAATGTGGAAATGGATGAACCTTTTCTTTCAACGACTACATCCCCAAGTGTGCTCTAAATGGTGTCTTCGTCTCTGCTCTCATGGAAACCATTATACCTATACTGCTGAGAGGAAAATGAACACCTGGGATACCTAGAGACATGGCAACACTCATGGCAAGAAATCTATCAGTCGAAAACCAAAATGAACATGAGAACTGACTTGTAACATACCTGCGTGCATGATCATGAAGGTTGCATAATTTTGGCCGAAAGGTCAAGAGATAGGCTGCCAAGACTACACAAGGCACAACCTGGGTTGTTGGGATATTAGCTCACTACTGGAACTGCACAATGCACAATCCAGTCTGGCTGCTGACTGTTGGGATTGTGGAATATGCAATTCTAGCTGGGAAGGACTGTTGGCCTAGGGACAGATTTGCACAATTTCTTGGGCCAAGTAGCCACTGTCCTCTAAAAATGCACCAAATACTCATGGAGGCCAGTGCTGGGTAGGAATGCATAAATCTGGAGAGGAAGGTGAGCCTTCCTTCCCTAGATTGCGCAATGCAGCCTTGGTGAAGGCAGAGTCCAGACCAAGGTTGGCCCAACTTGCCGACGGGCAACTGAAAGCAACTAAGATAGTAAATGCATGGCTACACTAAGTGATAGTAGAAGTGATTAGTAGTGCATGCAAAACATGAATGAAAGATTCAACAAAGAGATCAACATGCATGTGGGTGAGGCAGTTTGCTAGTTGGGCGAACATCCCTGCAAAATAGTTTCATGCATGCAACAATAGTGAGATAGAAACGAAAACTGAAACAGAGCTAGGACAAGCTAATATATATGTAAACAACAACAAGCATTCAAAGAAATCAAGCAAAAAGTACTCCCACAATCGAAATCACAAAAATCAAAAGAAATGCAGCACAAGGCATGGGAAGCGGGCTTACCCAAAAACAACTAAGTTGAATGTGCCGACTGCTCCTAGATGTGATGTGGGATGTCAGAGCTGCAAGTTTGATGTGAGGAATGAGCTCTATAGCGTCCAGTTGATGAGTTTTGATAACATCGAGGTTGTGACACACATGCCATGAATCTAGGGGAAGCGACACTTGGTGGGAGGTTTTGGAATTGCTCCTTGCATGTAATCTCCAACTGCTAAACATAGATCCCTGAAACAAGGGATTCCTTTGAATGTTGCCTTGGGAGAAGCAACCCATGCATGCAAGTATGTTTTGCTCAGTCCCGGAGGGAACCGGTCAACTCAGCTGCACATGCAAGAGACTGTTCGACTTTTGGAGAAAAAATGCGCATTTATAGTTGTGATCTAGGTTGGCTGCCCAGGAGATTTGCACAATTTCTAAGCAGCTGACTGCTGCCCAGATTTGCACAAAATCTGGGCTGAGCAACATTACTGGGGAAATTTGAGCAAATCCTTTTGGGAGTGTTGGAAGGCAGGATTACGCAATCCTGGAGACCAGTAGCCTACTAGAGAGGATTACGCAATTTATGGAGGGAAGGTTGGTTTCCCTCCAAAATTTCACAATTTTCAAGGGGTAGCTGCTCAGTCTGCAGCTGGACCAAGTCCAGGTGAACAACTTGTGAATGGAATGGATCAAGTTGTGACTGACGGGCTACCTTTGTGCAAGAAAGAAACTGAAGCTTGTGAACTTGACGAAGTAAGGCAAGCTGTTGTGAAGGTTGGAAGGGAGGCTCCAAAACGAGGCTAAGACAAAATTTTCAAGCATGGTTGTAGCCGCTACAACAGAACCATACACCAACATGCAAATGTATGCATGTCCAAACTATCTAGGAAATCACACATGCAAAAGGTTAACTACAAGTATTCCTGCTCAACTTTTCTTTCTTTTCCTTGATCCTTGCTTGCTTTTCCTTTCCTTTGCTTGTTTTTCCTTTCCTTGCTTCAAATTAGAGCGCTCCAAGAAAAACTCTAAGTGCCAAGAGTGAGAGAGAGTGAATAATGAGAGAGCTCCAAAATTCAACTGAAAAAAGGTTACCAACTGATCCTCAGAAGCCTTTTTATGAATGAGGCCATTATTTTCTTTAGTTTTCCATTATTTTCCTTCATTTTCCTCCTGACATGCAACCTGTGGAAAATGAAAGAAAATAATGTCCTCACATGCACATTTGCTAAACCAGCAAATAAAAGGATACGATGCTCGTATCAATCAATAAGGGAGTCTAGAGGATCACACCTCCACCCTCAAAGTAATAACAAGATTCAACTCCTTCCCAAGAAGTCAAGAATCCAATGTCATCATATGTACACGACACCACCTGCACAACGTGTACGCAACGCCACATGTAAATTGCACCACCTATACAATGTGTAGAAAATACCATATGTACATTGTACCATATGCAGGACATGTACATGACACCACATGCACATAGCGTCACATGCACGACATGCACACAAAACCACATGTCCAACATGTACATGGCACCATTTTCTCACAACACCACTTGTACAATCATGCACACAACACCATATGTTCATAGCACCATATGTACAACATGCATAGAACATCGTATGTACATAGCACCGCATATCCAACATGTACATAGCATCATCTATACTACATATCCAACATGTGCATAACACCATATGCACACAACACCGCATCCCCATCATGAACAACATATACAACATATGCACAACAATAGTACCTCACATCTGAATGCACATTGTCTTTACCAAGCAACCTTGCTTCCAGTGTCTTATCCATGCTTATCCTAGCATGTCACATACCACACTACTTTCATTTCGCCATTGTATCCCTTGGTATAACCTGTCCCTAACATAGACATAATATAATCACATAATATCAATTCATAACCATATGATATTGACCTTGTATATTTGGCTTGACTACTCTTCTCAATTGATTCCTCGTAAGACCAGGAACCTCTTCATGCCATTCGCCTACCTAAGAAATCATTCCTCTACAAGGACAATTCCTAATGAACCTATCAGGCAGTGACATAGATATATATGTACGTACATATATACTCATTATCATAAAAAAATCCTCATTATGTCAGAAAATGACATACATACATACATGTATACATATATAAACAACATAATAATCATAACATAATTACCAAATATCATAGGGTCTAGGTTAAGATAACTTCCTTTATCCATGCACAGCATGCACAACATTGAGAATAGTCGTTCCTAACCTGGCCAAGGAATTTGACACCTCAAATCCATTTACCTTACCTTTTCCTTTTACCTTTCTCATGTTTGTCATGTCATCATCCACTTACCATAATGGACCCAACTAGTCCAGCCAATTGTCATATTCTTACCTTCTGTTGCGCTTACTCATGCATCAAGCTTAATTCGTGTCTTATATTCCCTGTCAGGTACCACACATCTCTCCTCGAGCTCTATCAACTTCCTCCTTTCCAAACCAATTCCCAAGACTCAACACATAAAAGGCCATGCCAAGACACAAACAAGAAGAAAAACCATGAAAACCAATAACAACATGACACCACAGTAAAGTGGCATAGCTATGCACCAGACACACACAAAATCGCAGATAAAGCAGAACAATTGCAAAAGACCCAAGCATTAGACTAACAATAGACACCAAGACTCAATCCCCTTGGTTCCCAAGGAAAGTTCAACTTGATCCTTCTTCAAAATTCATGGCAATCTCTTTCCATGTATTCCCCTGCATCATACTGCCATAAACAAATGACTGCCAGTGCATAAATAAATATAGAAATGCACCATATACCTTATCTTGTTGTGCCAAACACGTTGCCTTGTAGTTGAACATGTCCATGTCATCTCTCGAAGGACTCCAATTCCCTTGACAAAACCACTTGTAACTAGAGACTAGCTAATATACCTGTCAATTATATGTCCATGAATATAACACATATCCACATAATTTCAGACAAATCAAGGTTAAGAATACTTCCTATATGCAAAGCACTCATTCATTTGTAATTAGGGTTTCCAAACATAGCCAAAGGAATTGTTACCCAATTCCTTTCCTTGACCTTTTTACCTTGCTACAATTGAGGCTTACTATGTATTGTCACATCACCCAACTGTTAGTTATATAAACACATCAATTATTACCTTGTCATGTTACTACCAAGGATGTTTCTTGGAACTTGCTCACACATGTCAGCCACATTTTCCAAATATCAGGACAATCATATCTATATATTTGAAATCAACCTTTGCCAAGACTAATAATCATGTCATAATCCATAGTCAAATTATAGTCCTTAGACATAATGCTACAACTGGCAATTACATTCAAGTAAATATCAACTTTTTCAACACATATACGTTAGTTGAATCATCTTAAGCAAAATTATTTGAACACATACTCATATTATGCAATTCATTAAACAGTCAACCAACTTGCAACATACCATGTTAAATAAATTAACTAGACCACATAATCAAATAGTCAAACACCAAATATATGACATAAGAAAACTTGTACCTTACTGTATCTCAGGGGAGGTTGTCTTTTTTACACAATCAAGCTAGTTAACACAATGTAATTTCTCCACACATCAACTAAAACATGAATAAGATCATGCTATCCATAACAATCACTAACTAACATGTTGACATCATAAAATCATAAACAATTATCATTCATACATAAAAATCACATATGCTCCATCAGTCTAGATTAGTACAACACAGTATCACAAATATGTCGATCATACTTGAATGTCATAACACTAACCATCTGCATAAATCAATATAGGTTAACACAATACATATAACATCAAGATCTTCAATGCAATGAACATGCCATCACGCATATGACTAATCCAAATTACAACATCAAGGTCTCAATGAAATAACCCTAATCATTAAGTTAATAGCATATAAAAACAATAAGTTATATATCATGCTCATCAACAACATATAACTTAATCATCAGGTGATCTAATGTAAAACAATAATAGCAATGCATACAAATACAAGTTACTATCATTCTTGGTTATCCGACACATGTGCATATAACTACACTAATCAACTAACATCTATCATGAATGTAATCTTAACATCAAAATACTTGTACATAAACCTAATGCATATAATAATCTTTAACCTACATACCTGCGTGCCCAACATACAAACATATATGATGACATGCTCCTGCCTCAAGGTTCAATGTTGCAACTTCATCTAGATGATATGCATCTCTTGCTTTACCTCATTCAACACATTAGCATCATAACATACTGATAGCACCATGATGACCTAAATTGCATACCATGACTTTACAAGGCATGTTTTACCTACTATTCATGCATAACTATAACTAAGACCATACATGCATAATGACTGCATATAGACATATAACACATGAGTACAATCATATACACATCCTTCTAGCTAGAAGCTAGTCATAAATGCATGACCATATCAACTTCACAAACCATGACCTGATGCATGAAAACAACCATTAATCCATTGTACACATTGCCACATGCAACCATCAACATGCATAATCAACTACACACACATGAACACATATAGTCGAGCATAAATGATCAATACTTGTAACCAACCTACAAGAATGATACATGTAATCAAACATACGGAATGCAACCTCACATACGACAATGTAATCAAGCGACATACACCACGATGTAAGAGACATATAACAATATGTAACCAATCATATAATTCTAATGATGCATCCCAACAACAACATCATCAACCTTCACATGGTGACATCCCTGTAACCATGATCAACACCTAGAAAATGCAACAAGCACATGGAATGCAAGTGTAAGAGACACACATGGAACTGACATGCATGCATGACCAAGCACCTTCACCCAAGGAGAGCACAACCACGCTCTAATACCAATATATAACACCCCCTCCAAGGTCTATCCAAAGTAACCATGCCAACTGGGGTAAACATGAGATGAGAGGCTAATATGATGAGATTCAACCTCCTATGTTGCCTTAAGGAAGTGGAATCGATGTAACATCACACAGTCATCCAAGACCATCAGCAGACCCCTCAAGAGACAAGACAGCCACACAGACAGCCTCTCCCTGCGTTTGACTGTTGTTTGAGCAACTTAGGGTAGAGTAACACACCCTAGAAACATCCCAAGTGAGTTATAACTCTTCCAAGCCTTCAACCAAAAATGTTAATCCCTAGGGTAACACTATGTGGATCAACAATCCCAGAAATTGAGCCATTTTTCTAGCCCATACATCTCGGCCTCTGCCCAAAACTTGTTAGAACCTTTAGGAGTCATTAAAAACATGATAATAATGCTAATGAATCAAACTCAACATCAAGATTAGGCATGAGCATTCCCAAGCGACACTAACATTTTGTCAAACACTTAGCATCAATAAAACTTACATGTCTAGGATACAAGCCAAAGCATAAATGACTGAAATAACTTATGAAATATAACCATAAGGATCACCTCCTTCTTCAATGAACTATTAAATCATCAATGAGGTCTTGTATCCATTCATTTAACAGTTACAAGTAAATACATAAAATAACCATGACATGAATCAGTCATTTAACCATGCTTATAACCAACATAAAACCATGTAAATATCAGAGACAAGACAACCATTTAATCCACATATACACAAGTGCACAAGTAAGAGAACTTAGCTTTTATTACTCATAGCCAAATTTGACTAGGTTTGGGACTTCCATAGACATGGATGAACCAAATCTCTCTTTCAGCTAGTCACCCCCATGCCATATTCCAAGCATGAATGTGGGATTTCATAGAACAATCAATCCAAGAACAACCAAGAGAATCCAGAGAGTAAACCACCTACACCCTCATCAAACCGTGATCACACCAAAACCAGTGCTCCGATCATAGCCAAACTGAACATGGAGTGACATTCAGAAACCATCACTATCCTTGAGGAACTTTCCATCTCCTTGTCTCTCAGGATGTACTGCAATCCAAACTGGTTCACTAGGCCCTAAACCGAGACTACTTTCTCACGCTTTACCGCAATCCAAACCTACATCACTAGGCCCTAAACCGAGACTTCTCCCTTAGGCTTTATCGTGTATCTTGCCAAAATTGGTGAAGGGATTCCTAGCCCTTTGGGAACGGAACTTGAGACAACCTCCGCCCTAGATTCTGAAATACATGAGGCAAACCAAAACTCAAAAAATGAAATAAACATCCCAACACCATGGCATCTAGAAAAAGGCAAGGCTAGGCTGGAATCCACTATCATAACTCGACAAAACCATGCCATCGACAACAAGAGAACCATACACCAACATGTAAAGGCATGCATGACCAAACTAGATAATAAATCACACATGCAAAAGTTTACCTGCAAGTATTCCTATTGAAGCTGTTTGATCTTGTTTTCCTTCCTTGATCCTTGCTTGCTTTTTTCTTTCCCTTGTTTGCTTTTCCTTTCCTTGCTTCAAACTAGAGTGCTCCAAGAAAAACTCTATGTGACCAAGGGTGAGAGAGAGAGAATAATGAGAGAGCTCCAAACTTCAACTCACAAACGGTTACCAACTAGCCTTCATAACCCTTTTTATGAATGATACCTCTATTTTCTTCATTTTCCATTATTTTCTTTCATTTTCCTCCTCACATGCAACTTGACCTTTCACCTCCATTTTCTCCTAATTTCCATTATTTTCATAAATAAATGTGTCACAAATGCATTTTCTCCTTTTAATGTGTTTTCCTTAGCCTTTGCCATGTTCGTCAATTGTGGTCTTATATAATTTTACATGGAATGTTTACCAGGGTTGTTACACTTGCCACGTAATGTAACCGATTAAAAATGGTTGTTGGTTTTTTTTTTGAGTTTTGAGACTTTTTTGGTTAATGTGGGCACATGAGGTTACTTAGCTTTCTCTTGTTATTGTCTTTTTGTTTTTGCCACTATCTTCTAAACAAAAAATATGATAAAAATAAGACTTGGAACATTTTGTTCATCAAATCACTACAATGTAATTTTTATAATTAATTAATAGTAAATGTCGATTAAAAATAATTAATTAATTATTAAAAATAATCCTATAATAAATCAATCTCAAAATCTTTCGTTGAGATCTAAAAAAGCATCGATACAAAACTAGAATTGGAAAAAGTTATTGTATAATTGGAAAACTTTAGATTTACAATCTCTCTATCTCTGTCAGAATTACCTGTAGCCCACCATGCCATCATCAACTGAAAGAATTTTCTTGCCGATACTAGTCCATTAGAAGGGTAGGATAAGTAATCACTTTGGTAAAAAGTTAATTGACTACTATTCCATTAGAGGGGTAGGATAAGTAATCGCCTTGGTAAAAAGTTAATTGACTACACTTGCTTTTTGATGGATGGTAATAAGAGAACTTTGCTCTTACGGAGAACTGAGAAGTTCAACCTGATCATCATCACAGAGTTTCTCAGTGGTTGTATCAGCGTGTGAATTGAAATGGCCATAATTGGTATTATCTTTATTTTTTCAAGTTAATTGTTTTGAAACAAAAATAAAATAACATTATATTAGTAAATATAGTTGATAATTGAATGCAAAACCGTCACTTGATCTCAAAAGAAATGTAAAATATTTCCCTTTTAGAGTTCTCTAGGGAGTTGCTTATACAGAGTGAGTATGAAGGTACTCTATGTTGTGAATCTGAACCAGGGTTTGAGTTAGGGTTTGGCACTGGTAACCATGGTGGGTCATGGAGGAAGGAGTTCTGCTACCTCCTACAGTGAAATAGCCACGAATAGAAGCAAGGGAACTAGTCTGCATTGCTTCAAGAAACCACTGGAGGTGATAACGGAGGATATTAACACATGAAATATCAAACCTGTTACCTCACGGACAGAAAGAAAATCATGAGGAAGATAGAAAGGAGAAGAGTAAAGAGGGTAGCAATCAGAAAGCTGCACCTATCAACGTGATAGGGGTTTGTAAGCCCAAGTTGACCATTATTCCTCGGGTCGTCTTAAGTGACCCAATGCTACAGGTGCACAGAGAACACATGGAGGAACACACTGTTATATGCAAATTTATGGGGATTTGGCTGACGGAGAAGGCATTACATGCATCGATAAGGAACCACTGGAAACCAAAGGGGGAAATAAACCTTCACCTTGGATCCAAGGGCTTCTTTACAGTGGTGTTCACGAGCTTAGAAGATAAAGACAGAGTGTTCAAGGGAGGACCCTATTTTTACGCTACTGCAGGCCTTTACATGTGACCATGGGTGATGAATTTTGTCGCAGAATGAGGAACGTTCACTTCAGTACCAATATGGACAAGACTATACTCCCTTCCTTTAGATTATTGGTTGTCAGAGTCTCTAAAGGCTATTGGCAATAAACTAGGGCATTTTATAAAAATATCAGATGCGACTCTAAGAGGTAAATACACTTCTTTTGCCCGGATTTGTGTGGAAATGGACTTATATGGGGCACTTCCAGATGAGATTATTTTAGAAGTGTATGATGAGGAATGGGTGCAGGCGGTGGACTATTAACATGTCCCTTTAAAGTGATGTAAGTGCCATGAACACGGGCACCTATACAGAGACTACCCATCAAACAAACTGGAGAACAACACAAAAACCACCACAAGCAAAGATCCCGAGGGTTTCACTAAGGTGGGGGGCAAAGGGAAAGGAGGAAAGTGGTACCAAAAGAAAATCAACGAGGATGGGCAATCAAGCCACAATAGTTTCAAAATATTAGAAGAAGAAGTTGGAAATGACGGGGAAAACCAAGAATCAGGGACTAATACCAATGAGAAGGATAAGGATTCTAGCATGGAGGATATACCAGAGAACAACCAGCAAAAGGATGATCTATCGAGCATTGTGGAGCTCAGTAGGGACCATGAGATGACCCCAAGTGAGGTGGGAATGAAGGACCATGGACTGCACGAGATTCTGGAGAGGGAGAACTTAGATCTAGAAAAGTTTCGAAAGCAGGGTATTGCCAAAGGGGTTGACTCCCTGCCAAAGGAGGAGTTTGTCAGGGTTCAACAACTCTTCCTCTAGAGATCCCAATCGAAGGGCTCTGGAATCAAAAGAAACCATGACAGCCAGGAGAACAGAGGGATGAAAACAATTGAGGAAACATTGGGGCACTCTTCCAAGAATCCGGGTAGGAAAATAGGAAGAAAAAGATAGAATGAGTTGTTGATATGTGGAAAATTCATGATTAACTCAGGTAAGATGAAATAGCTCACCAGCTGCTCCTTTACAAACCTTTATCAATGAAGCTTACAACCTAGAACATTAAGGGCCTAGGAAGTAAAAGGAAACAAAGAAATATTAGCAGTAGAATAAAAGAAGAAAAACCAGATATGGCTTTTATTCAGGAAACTAAGTGTTCGATGGACAAGATCAGAGAAATACATAGCAAATGGTTAAGCAAGTATGAGTATCTAGATGTTAAGGCAGACAACTTGGCAGGAGGAATTCTTACGCTTTGGGCTCCCCAGAAACTTGGAATCCTAGATGCGGAAGCGTCCAGGAGCTATCTATCACTGGTGATTCAACCTTTAGGTAATAGGGAAACTTACATGATTACAAATGTCTATGTTACTCAAAAACTAGAAGACAAACTCAAGCTTCTCACCTCCCTTGAGGAGCTAAGAGAGAGATATCCTGATATGCCCTGGATTCTGGCAGGGGATTTCAATATGATTAAATCTCTTACAGAGAAAAAAGGTGGCACCAGAACACTAGGCAGAGACTCCATTGCCTTCCAAAACTTCATAAATAAAATGAGACTAGTGGATGCTAAAACAATAAATGGCACTTTCACCTGGAACAACAAGAGAGGAGGGGCTTCTCAAGTTGCCTCTAAACTAGATAGATTCATAATATCAGAGGACCTCCTTCTCATAGGCCTTGACATGTCAGCTCTAATCCTTCCCTTTGGAGGCTCGGATCACTGGCCTGTCCAGTTTGAAGCCGCTTTCATGGGTACACCAAGGAACAGACCTTTTAGGTTTGAAAATGTCTGGCTCTCTCACCCTGACTTCACCAGCAATATTGACAAATGGTGGATGGAAGATTTTCCCATTCAAGGCACAAAAATGTTTATGTTGCAACAAAGACTTAAACACATCAAATCCAGACTCAAAGATTGGAACAAGAAAGAGTTTGGTAATATTTTTAAAGCCAAAAGAGAAGTTGAACAGAAACTCCAGGGGATTAATCAAATCATAATCATAGATGGTTTTATCGAGGAAAGGAAAACTCAAGCTAAGTCTCTTCAGAAGGAATGGGAAGATAGGTGCATCCAAGAGGAGATATCCTGGAGGAAAAAATTGAGACTGTAGTGGATTAGAGAAGGGGAAAGAACACAAAGTTTTTTCATAAATCAACTTTCGATCATAGGTCACATAACAAAAATTCAAAACTCAAAGATTTTTAAGGGAAAGAGCTTGTCTCCCACAAAGAAATGGAATATATCCTAGTAAAACACTTCCTTAGCATTGCAAAGGAGCCTCTCTTAGACAGGTCACGGTTCATTAACAATTTCACAAAGTACATTCCCAAGCTTGTAACAAGGGAAGACAATCACAATCTTAACATGCGAGTGTCTGAAGATGAGGTCAGTGAAGTTATCAATGAGATGAAAAATGGGAAAGATTCTAGCCCAGATGGATTTAATGTGGACTTCTTCAAAGCATGTTGGAAAACAGTCAAACAAGACATCCTTGACGTAGTCGAAGACTCCAGAAGATCTAGAACGGTTTTGAAGGCTCTCAATGCCTCTTTCATAGCTTTGATTCCAAAGCAGGAAAAATCTATGACACCGGACAGATTCAGACCCATAGCTTTATGTAATGTGGTGTACAAGATTATTTCCAAAGTGATTGCTAACAGACTCAAGCCCCTTCTTCTAGCTCTTGTCTCAGAGGAGAAAACTGGTTATGTGGAAGGAAGACAGATTCTCAATAACATCATACAAGCTCATGAGGTGGTACACTCTCTTAAGAGCAATAAGCAAGTTGGTATGATCATATAGCTTGACCTAGCGAAAGCTTATGATAAGCTAAGCTGGTCTTACATCAGGGCAGTGCTGAGAGCTTATGGTTTCGACCACAACTGGATTAGATGGGTTATGGCCCTAGTATCCACGACTAGTTTTTCAATCCTACTTAATGGCTCACCCTCAAGAACCTTTATGCCTTCTAGGGGTCTCAGACAAGGAGATCCACTCTCCCCCTTCCTCTTTGTGCTCATGATGGAAGGGCTAGGTAGAGAAATCAAAATGGAAAATGCTGAAGGAAGAATCTAGGGATTGAAACTTACCATAGATGGTGCTGCTTCGACTCATCAACAATTTGTGGATGACACTATGCTGCAGGGTATTCACATGGTTAAGGAAGCCAAATCTTTCAAACAAATCTTGAACAACTTTGCTATGGCCGTCGGTACAAAGGTAAGCCTTGACAAATCAAAGGTTTTATTTGTTAACACTAACATTGCTATTCAGAGGATTCTCACCATAATTCTCAGGTTTCAAAGGGATTAGTTACCTTCTAAGTACCTTGGAATGCCTCTTACGGATAAACCTCTGAGCAAGGGAGTGTGGGAGCTGGTAATTAACAAACTTCAGGACAAAATGGACTTGCAGGTCTTTGAATTTGGCAGGGAATCCTGTGCTTACAAAGGCTCTTCAGTAGGCCATACCCATTTTCATGTTGTCAACTCTTCTTGGTCCTAAAGGAGTTATGCAAAAGATCGGGAATATTCAAAGAGATTTTCTTTGGGGCAAAGGGGAAGAGAAAAGGAAGTGGGATTTGGTAGCTTGGGACAAGCTCTGCAAACCTAAGGCCCATGGTGGTTTGGGGCTTCACGACCCTGAAATCCTCAGCAGAGTATCAAGAGCCAAACTCTGGTGTAGGTGGCTCAAGGAATCGGCTACCCCTTGGGCTAATATTTGGAAGTAGAAATATACAAATAACTGACAGGAGAGGTATCATATCAGAATATCAAGACTCATCAAGGGCTCTCACATTTGGAACCTTGCTTGGGAAAATAGAGCCATTGTCCAGCAGCATAGTTTCTGGGAGATCCGAGATGGGAACCTTGCATGGTTTTGGGAGGATAACTGGCAGCAGGAACCAAATTTGTTTAGAGAAGAATTAACTGCTCTCAAAAATGACACTGATAACAAAGGTTTACTTATGGTAAGTGACTTCTGGGATCAGGTAAGGGACAATGGTAAATGGAGAATGTGGAAGAATCTTGGTTACAATGAAGAGAGTCCTTTGAGGGCCCAGGCAGATTCCCTTGCTCTTGACTTGGAGCAGAGGAAGATTTTGGTGTCTTCCTCGTCTGACCAACTGAGATGGGGTTGAAACACTGAAGGAACTTTTAACCTCAAAGAAGCTAAACGCATGGCCCTAGGTTTTGATTATCCAAACCCTGATCAGGTTTGGAATGACCTTTGGAAGAACCCGCAATGGATGAAAATCAAATTGTTTATGTGGTTGGTTCACCAAAATAAAATTCTCACATGGGAGAATCTTCTGAAAAGGGGATTTGTTGGCCCATCTAAATGCCATCTATGTGGCTTATAGGAGGAGACGATGGAGCATTTACTAAACCTCTGCCCTTCACCTCTACTGTGTGGGATTAGGCGGCCTCAATCTTTAGGGAAACAGACAGGGACAGACTCAGTATCATAAAAAATTTGAAGAATTGGAGGAAAGAATTCTCAGGTAATGAAATCATTAACAAGGCTTGGACTCTAGTTCCAAGCTTTATTATCTGGGATGTATGGAAAGAACACAACGATAGCATTTTCAAGAACAAAATAGGCTCGACCCAGAGTATCATTGTCCAAATTGTACGACATCTTAAAGATACAATAGGAGCCCTTATGGAGAAAATTCCCGAGGACCTCCCTTCGCCCTAGGATGCTCGTATATTGATCCATTTGGGTCTCCATTCTCTGGTTCCCCAAGGCGTTGGCAAGGGTGTGAGAAAAAACAACTGCTGGTAAAGATATCTGGCAACCTCCTCCTAGTCTTTTGAAAATCAATATAGACAGAGCCTCTAAGGGCAACCCAATGATGGCTAGATATGGTGGTGTCATAAGAGATGAGCAGGGGCGCATAAAGAATATATTCCATAATCATTTGGGGACTGCCACAAATAACATGGCGGAGCTTATGGCCTTAGAGCAGTTCCTGGAAATCCTGATGGAGGAAAATTTACACAACGCCATCATTGAAGCTGACTCTGAACTGGTCATTAATGCGGCCAAGAAAATGTGTAATGGAATGGCACATGGAAAAGTGTCAAAACATTGGAGGCTCTCACAGGTCTTTCAACGTAGTCATTCCCACTTGCAAACCCTGAGAATAGTCAGCTTTGTTCATGTGAGAAGGAAATCCAATATGTTAGTTGATCGTCTGGCGAATGAAGGGGTGTTATGTAAGGAAAGCTATATTTGGTATGACTGGGAGTCTATACCCTCTAGTAAACTGTGTGATGATTGTCAATGATAGGCAGCCAAAGACATGGTGAATCTCCAGACCAATGAAGAAAGAGCAGGAGGAATACCAATGGGAGATGAAGGAATGGCATAAACCTGAAGTGAAGAGAAGGATGAAGAGGTAAGATGAAGGAATGACATAAACACAAAGTGAAGAGAAGGACGAAGAGGTAGGGTAATTATGCACAGGAGTCATTAGATCATGGAAGATCAACAGACATAATTGGTGGAAAATATAAGCGGGAGTAGCAGGAGTAGGAGAGGGTGGAAGTCCTTGAACCTGATTGAAGTGCCACATTTAATCCTAATGTCGATCTTATTTCTTTGCGCTGACATCACTTGCCATTATGGGGGTTCAGCTACCTATAACCTGCGTGCTAGTTGAATAGCCGCAGACCGTAGGTTTTAAGCGCCCCCGATCATCGAATGAATATCTAGTTTTAAAGTGGAGGGAGGTTAAGTCTAAGAGCGGACCCGAAAATTATAGACCAAAGGCTCATTTTTTTCATCAGGTCCAGAAAGTGGTTAAGTGCTGCGCAATTTTCTGGCGCATTTTTTATTATTGGATATTGGGTTTCAAACTAGAGGGAGGTTAAGGCCATGAGCGGACCCGAACTTTTATAAACCAAAGGTTCTTTGTCTATTTCGGGTCTAGATTGCGGTTAAGTGGTGCACAAGTTTCCGACGCAATGCTTTTTAATTGGATATCGGGTTTCAAAGTGGATGGAGGTTAAGGCTAAGAGCGGATCCAAACTTTTATAGACCAAAGGTCCATCAACTATGTCGGGTCTGGATAGCAGTTAAGGGGTGCGCAAGTTTTCGAAGTGATGTTGTGTCAACCGCCGGATCAAGAACCAAACTGACGACGGGGATTTATTTGTAGTTAGTCTTTTGATAAAGAGAGTAAATTTGTTTTGTTTACTGGTATTTACACTTGTAAAGACGTGTACCATATGTAATCATGTTTTTCGGTTAATTGAAGGCTCCACTCTTACTTGACCAAAAAATATAGTTGATAATTGTGAATAGTCACATTTTTCTTTTTAAAATTAATATTTTTAAGACAATCATTTCTTTTATAAATTTATGTATTTCATATGATGTCATTTTGTTATTTGATAATTTGCATAGTAATTTCATAATTTTATTTGGTAACGTGAAAAGGTAAAAATATATAATTGTATTTTCTTATTTGAAAAGGTAAAAATATATTAATATGATTCCATTTGTTATTTGTTAATTTGTATTGAAATTTCATAATTATATCAAATGAATCTGAAAAAATAAACATATATCCACATGATATTACTTTTTATTTGATAATTTGTATGGTATTTTAATCATTATACGGGGTAAATGTGAAAAGATAAACATAAAATTTAGAGATACGAGTTAATTAATATTTAAAATTCCATTGTTAATGTAGAGAGGAAGACTAAAATATACCAATATTTTCCATTTATGATCATAAGATAAGATTTAGCTTAAAAAGAGATTAATTTGTCAATTTAAATGACTATCCATATAACTAGCACAACCACATTAATAAATATAATTGATAGACAAAAATTAACATTATTAGATATAATTATGCAGTAAAAAAATTATAACATAATAAATAATTACAATTAAATATTATATATTATATATATTATTTAATTTAAAATAACATTTTCACGTGAATGGAAAAACCTGACGAGAGGAAGATGGAGCCTGCGTGCGATCTTAGGGTTTTAGGAAGAATTTTCTCGGCCGCCGCAAGCCCTAAGTCTATGAACCGTATTGGATCGAACAGAATAGCGAAGGCAGGACCCTCAGGCCTTGACGTTTTCCCTTGGCTCAGGGCGGAATCTCCCAACGGAACGGACTGGCATAACCTGAGTATCATCGAACTGAAGCTGGATCGAACTACCGCCTTCTTGACGAGAACTCGGCTGGATACGCTCACCTGCGCATATACCTTGCTTCATCCAGGTAGATCCACATGCCCCAGGCCTCTATTCGACTTGCCATGGAGCCGATCTGATGAGATTTGGCCTTTTTATAACATCTTTGTCGAAGATACAGTATGTGCTGGGAATATGGGGTTTTCACCGTACTTGGGGTGGCTTTCGCAATCCAAAATGCAGATCTGGGTATCCAACATTTCGAGGCAGCGCACAAACAGAGGGTTTAGGGATTATCATCGACCAGATCCGCAATGTGAGTTGCTGGACAAGGGAGAAGAGGAAGGGCTGGAGAATGATACGCAGGAGGGAGATAAACAGAAGGGGGTCGACCAGATCTGGGTCATTCTCAAGAATACCATTACTGGAAGAGCTGAATCTGCAGAAGCCCGCACCGAATCCGCTGAAACGGTATTGGAAAAACTGTTGCTTGGAGACGGCCACAGATCGGATATGCATCCGCCGGATCTGGCTCATAAATCTGTGAATCAGGGTTCAACCCGCATGAAATCAGATCTGATCCAGATTTTTATTAAATCTATACAAGGAAAACATACTTGTATCAGACTCAGCAAGGGGATGAATATACACAAGTTAAAGGAGAGGATTCAGGAATACCTTGGAATCCCAGCCCAATATCAAAGTCTTATATATTCTGGGCATAGCTTACAAGATTACCAAACACTCCAGCACTATGGCATTACCAATGATGCAACTATCTTTCTCAATCTGCGACTGTGTGGTGGGAGTAGCGGCACCAGCTCAAAAAACACCAGCTCCTTTCGGGACGCAGTGAGAGGGAAAAAAATGGAAAATAAAACAGAACCACCATCAGAGATGCCAGGGCCATACATCGTTGAACAAAAACCAGTTTCACCATCGCTACAAATAAATATGCCAGAGGTAAACAGCATACACTCAGATCTAACTAATACTGTAGTTATTTGTAGATTCAATGGCTTCTGGCCTAAATCAGATGCCCTGCATCAATGGATCTATGCAACATGGTCCCCTAACTGTGAAATTTATCTTTGCCCTAAAGGTTTTTTCATAGTTAAATTTAATACAGAACAGGAAAGAGCCAGCATTATCAATCAGGGCCCATGGTTCTGGGGCAGTGCTGGTCTCTTCATCACCCCCTGGTTCTCGGATTTCGATGCAGCAACAATGATAGTTACAAAAATGCCTGTATGGGTAAGGCTACATGGACTCCCACTACATTTCTGGCACCCTAAGGTGTTAATAGCCATAGGGAACTCTCTGGGGAAAATCCTGAAAATGGATGAAGAAAGAACTAGCAGAGGACTCTTCACTTTCGCCAGAATTTGTGTGGAAGTGGATCTGAGCGAAGGGCTGCCTGATCATATCACACTGAACTACAATAACACACAATGGACACAGCAGTTAGACTACGAAAACACAGCATTCCGTTGCAGAAGCTGTATGCAGACAGGGCATCTACAAAACAACTGTCCATTGACTCGAAAGGATCCCAGGAAAAATAACAAAACCAAAAAAAAGCCCAAAGGCTGGCAGCACACAGAACCAATAGAGGAAGAGGATTTAAATGAGGATCTCACAGAGAACCAGATAGAACCAGCTCCTCAAATGGAGGAAAATCAAACCCCGGTAGCAAACACCTCTTCTACTCATACTGGAACAAACGTTACAGAAATGCACCCGGAGTTTCAGATAGAAATAAGTGGTATAAAGAGAACCCACAGTACAGAAGGCTCAGAATCAGATAAAGAAACACAATTAGTCACAATGGAAAACCAGCTAGCAATTATCACACCCAATGCGGACTCAGGAGGATGGCGTCGGGTGGAAAAGAAGAAGGGAAGGAAAGTATAAGCTAGGCTGGAATTTTTTTAATTTTTTTTTTCTGTTACTCTGTTTTTGTTAGGATGAACAGCTCAATACAGTGAATGCTATCATACCCTGCGTGGTATTACAGCAAACTGCAAATGAGGAAACTTTGTAAAAAACTGCTCTTTAATGAAATATATACTAATTTTTCCAGGGGAAAAAAAAACATTTTCACGTGAATCTGAGAATATGTATTGTTATTATTATAAATTACTTAAAAAAATATTTTTATATTAAAAAAAATAATACATTAAAAAAATAACTAAACAAATCTAATATGGCTATCCATATAATAACCCATTTCATAAATTACCTAAAATAATATAATACTAGGAAAACCATCCCTCTTAGATATGTACATTTCAAAAAAAAAAAAATTGTAGTTTCTTGGTTAGAATTAGGATATGACTTCTTATAGCAATGGATGGGTCTTCCTAGAGGAGTTGTGCTAGGTGCAAGTTCCTTGAATTTATTAACGAATACCAGGCACTTATGAGTCTACGACTATGCATCAACGTTTCAGTTTAGTTTTGAACCTCGTAAAAGATTGCAGTCGGTTAATATAGATAAAATGTGAACAGAAGGAATTAGGAATTAGGAAGTTGCAACCAAACCACTAAACTCTAGGAACTAATCCTAAACTAGGGAGATATGTTACAACTATGTAACCATTTTCTCCATTAATACAAAATAATATAATTATTTTCAACTCCCCCCCTTAATCGAGAAAGGGTTGTCCTGGACTCCTAGCATCCTTCTAAACAATTCAAACTTCACACGTGCAAGAGGTTTTGTAAAAATATCAGCCATATTGTCACAAGTTTTACAATATTCAACAGTAATTTCTTTTGACTGTATCTTCTCTCTGACAAAATGGAACTGAGTGTTTATATGTTTGGTGTTTTTGTGAAACACTAGATTGTATGCCAATTTAATGGTGCTCTGGTTGTCGCTTTTGATGGAAGTGGAATTCTTCTGTTCTTTTTATGCATCATTGAGGAGCCTTCTCAACCAGATCACTTCACACATCGCTGTACACAATAATTGATACTCAAATTCACACGAAGACAAAGCTACAGTACTCTGCTTCTTGTTGCTCCATGCTATGACCCCGGATCCTATGCTGAATGCGTAACTTGTGATAGAACTTCGATCATCCAAGTTACCTGCCTAGTCTGAATCTGAAAAACCTGCTAGAATAACATCAGATGCGTCAGTGTATAAAATGCCATAGTTAACAGTACCACAAAGATACCTCAACACATTTTTTGCTGCTACCCAGTGACTTTCAAGTAGTTTTGACATGAATTGGCTCAACACACTAACAAAGTATGCTAAGTCAGGTCTGGTTGTTGTAAGATATATCAAGCTGCCAACTAGTTGTCTATACATTGTAGCATCAACCTCTTTAGTGCCATCGTCACTGCTCAACTTCAGATTCTGCTGCAAAGGTGTCGCTGCTGATCTACACTGATCCATACCAAACTTTTCTAACAGATTTCTGGCATACTTCCCTTGGGTAAGAAAAGTTTGCCCAGTATCTCTGCATACTTCTAATCCCAGATAGTAATGAAGTCTTCCAAGATCTTTCATCTCAAAAACTTGTGCCATAAGCCTTTGGATTCCTCTGATTAAATCATTTGCATCTCCTATTATAATCATGTCATCTACATACAAAGAAATCAAAATAATCTGCCCCTGCTTATTGTACTTGGTATACAAATTTGGGTCATTCAAACTTCAATGAAAGCCATACTCTAAAAAGAAAGAATCAACCTTTTCATACCAAGACCCGAGTGCTTGTTTTAAACCATATAAATGCTTTTTCAATCTGCAAACAAGATGTTACTGCCCCTACTTTACAAACCCTTCTGGCTGTACTAAGTAAATTTCCTCTTTTAATTCACCATTTAAAAATGTAGATTTGACATCAAGCTGGTGTAGCTCCCAATTGTATTTAGTAGCTAAAGCAATAAGCATTCTGATTGTATTTAACTTTGCTACAGGTGCAAAAGTATCATCAAAATCTATACCTTCCTGCTGTGAATATCCTTTTGCAACCAGCCTAGCTTTTAATTCCTCTATACTTCCATCTGCATTCATTTTTGGTTTAAACAGCCATTTACATCCTATGGGTGTTTTATTCTTAGGCAGTTCAACTAAATCCCAAGTGTCATTTCTAAGAATTGATTCCATCTCTTCATTCATTGCAGCTCTCCACTCCTTAAATTGACTAGCTTCTTTATAATTAGTGGGCTCTACAATGTTCAAAACATTTGACATCAAAGCATAGTCTCTCAATTTTAATGGTTTTTTAGTCTTCCTACCAGATCTCCTTGGTAGGGGACTTACCTCAAATTTGTTTTCTTCAGCTCTAAATGGGCTTGCTTTATCACCTTCTTCCTGTTCTTCTTTTTGCTCTTCTTTCTGCTCCTGCTCTCTTTCATCCTCGCTATTTTCATCCATCAACAATGGAATGTGCCAATCATCACCAATGTCATCTTTCCCTTCCTGTACCTGTTCATGAAACACTACATCCCTGCTTGCAAATATCTTATGAGTCTCAGGATTGAACAATTTATATGCTTTAAATTCTGTGCCATAACCAACAAAGATGCATTTCACAGCTTTAGGATCTAATTTCTTCCTATCAGCTTTGGGTATATGGGCAAATGCTTTTGACCCAAATACTCTTAGATGATTTACTGCTGGTTTGAATCCATATAGAGCTTCAAAAGGAGTTTTGAAGCTAAGATACCTGGTAGGACTTCTGTTCTTCAAATATACAGCAGTATTAATAGCTTCTGCCCAAAAACTATTAGATAGATCCTTACCTTGTAACATGCTCCTTGCGCACTCCACTAAGGTTCTGTTTTTGCGTTCTGCAACTCCATTCTGCTGTGGTGTGTGTGGCACTGTAAACTGCTGAACAATCCCATGAGATTTGCAGAATTTCATGAATTCCCCTAGCTTGTATTCTCCCCCTTGATTGGATCGGAGAATTTTTATACTCTTACCAAATTGTTTTTCCACCAAGGTTTTAAATTCTCTAAAGCACTGGAAAGTCTGACTTTTCTTACTCAGAAAATAAACCCATGAGTATCTAGTGCAGTCATCAGTAAATAGCAAAAAATAATATGCTCCACCTAGCGACCTTGTCTGCATAGGTCCGCATATATCAGTGTGCACTAGTTCTAAAATATCTGTTTCCTTCCTCCTATCATGCACAGGAAACTGTTCTCTATGCGTTTTACCTAAGGCACATCCATCACAACTTAACTGAATATTACGAAAGATAGGGAGCCCCTCAACCATACCTTTCTCTGCAATAGCATGAGGTCCTGCAAATTCAAGTGACCGAAACTCTGATGCCAGAGTTGTTCGGCTGTCGATCCTCCTGCAACCATGGCTCGTTTTGATATACTCTTTACATCTAGTCTGTATAGGCTTCCAACACACACGCCTGTTGCAACTATTTCTTTCCTGCAATCCTTTATCACACAATGAGTCTTGAAGGACTCGACTTGCATATCTTGATCAGTTATCATGGATACAGATATCAGATTTTTCTTAATTCCAGGTACATATAAAACATTTTGAAGATGACTAATTTTTCCATTTGGTAACTTGACTAGAAGAACCCCATAACCTTTAATCTCATATCCACTATCATCTCCTAAATAGATTTTTGATCCGTATGTACTTTCTTCAAGACTATCAAAAAAATTCCTTTTTATCTGTCATGTGAGAGGATGCTCCGGAATCAACCTACCATATATCGTCCTCATCAGATGCTGAAAGGGCATGGTCGACTATGAACAGTTGAAATTCATGACTGAAATCTTTATCTTCTTCAACATCTTCTTCAATAAAGTATTCTTTGTGCTTTGCCCGCTTTCTCTTTGCATCATTAGCCTGCTTCTTAAAGCATACATTCTGCACATGGCCCTTCTTTCCACAATAATAACATTTCTTTACAGAATTATTTGCAATCATACCTTTATTTGGACTCTTCTGCGATGTTCCTTCTTTCTACTGTGATTGCTGTTGTGGCTGCTTCCCTCTGAATGATCGTCGTTTCGCCATCAACACAAGATCATCACTCTGGGGGTTCAAGTTCTACCGCCGCTCCTCCTCTTGCAGCAAGATCCCTGTCAGATCATCAAATGTGGGCGCTTTCTCCCTTGCCGCCAATCCAGTGATGAACATTTGAAATTCATCTCGCATCCCGTTCAGTGTGATTGAGACAAGATCAGAGTCAGACACCACCTCTCCAATGTTTCCCAATGCATCTTTCACATCTTTGATTCGCGCAAAAAATGCAGCAACAGTCTCATTTTCGTTCATCCTCATCGAAAATAGCTTGCTTTTAAGTGCCATAACTCGGCTTGTGTTCTGGGTCTGATACAGATTTTTAATGGTCGTCCAGATCTCCACAGATGTTTTACAATCTCTAATGTGCAGAATAACGTTGTCCTTCACAGACATTTTCAGCAAAACTTTCACCTTGTTCTCTCGCTTATCCCAGTCTTGCTCCTGCGTCCCCACATTCACCCTCTGCTCATCACCTATAACTATGGACCAAGCATTCGCACCCTCAAGCAAGGTCTGGATCTTAAACTTCTAGTTCGTGAAGTTAGATCCATCGAGTTTGCCAGACTCGTGGAGGTAAGATTCCATCATATTACTCATTCTGATCAGATTTAAAAAATGAATCTACCCAATAGTAATAAACAATCGATACCTTTCAAATCGATCTGTCACCGATCTACTCATCTCGTGATCTACTCACTGATTCAGATCCGGCAATATCTGACAACTCAGCAAGATCAATTCCACTCCGATGAGCAAATTCGTCGTTTTTCAATACAGCCAAAAAATCGATCTGATCAAAACTGATCCGATCTGCCTCTCCCGATAGATCTGCAACTTCTTTGATCTGCACCTTCGCAAATCGCCAAACGAAGATGAGGCTTCCCGCAGATCCCCTGGAAGGTGGATTGGCGCATTCCCGATCAGATTGGTGCGTTCCCAAGTGAGAAAACCGTGCCCGAATCCGTGATATTCCGCGCCAATCTGATATTTTGGCACGAGAGATCCGTGATATTCCGCGCCAATCTGGTATTTTGGCATTGTGGCGCGATTAATAGACGAACAGTCGCGCCAATTACTTCCTAGCGCTACTGTCAACACGAAAAGCGCGCCAATCTCATTTTATTCAAAAAGAATAAAAAACATCCGAATCCGAGCCAGGTGTTCTGCAGTCCACCTGCTCAATTGAGCACAAAGCTCTTTGTGTACACGCAGCCACAGAGGCACCTCAAACCACACAGTCAATTCTGCCACAAGGCAAGCTAGCCACAAAGTCACTTCAGTCACAAGAGGTGATACAAGATTAGGCTCACCCAATCTGAGCTTTGATACCAAGATAAAATGTGAATAGAATTGAAAATGAAGGAGATGTAGCTAACAGGTGAGGCCTACACCTGGAGACTACACTCAGAACAGAGAGATCACTCTCGTACACTATTATTCATGAATGAAAGATTACATCATTTAAGTACAACATTAGGAATTAAGAAGTTGCAACCAAACCCCTAAACTCTAGGAACTAAACCTAAACTAGAGAGATATGTTACAACTATGTAACCATTTTCTCCATTAATACAAAATAATATAATTGTTTTCAACTAATATGGCAACCCTATAACTCCCTATGCCTAAATTTTAATGTAATTTTATTATCAAAGTACCCTGTGCAAAAATATATATAAAATGTAGGGGATGGATTTCGAAATTTTTTCGAGGAAAACAGCTGATGTGTGTTATTTTAAGAGTCATACGACATGTGTTAAGGTGGAAATGTATTCTGCAATGTGCATTTCTTGCGTCCAAAGATAAAGACGTGTTGATGCTAATTTATGGACATGTTTTATGCCCAATTCTTTCATTAGCAAATAGTGTTCCTCTTTAAGAATCGTACCAATGCCAAGTTGATAGGCATGTTTTATGAACTTTAATAAATGATACTGAGCATATTTAGGTATGTAGGAAGTTGTCTCTCCAGTAAATATTTCTTACATATTATGTTCCTTTTTATTGAAACATTAAATCTATTTTCTAAATCAACTAATTTATTCAGTGCGATAAACAACCTTCTCCCCTGGTTTAAATGCCCATTAAGTTTTAAGATTGCTATAAAACGTTTCTGAGATCAATGAGTTTTCCCATCTTAGATCTAACCCTTATTGCTGTCAGTGCAGCTATTTGCAATACTTTCCTTGTATAGGTGGCTCCAAATGTCTTCAATATGTGATTATTTATTTGTTTATACATTTAAAAATTACATTAATTTGAATAGACGTAGAGATATGTTATAGGGTTTTTTTAATGAAAAAGATTTCATGTTTGAGGCAGTAAATTTGGTGGGAATGTTTCTTCTCAGTTGATCAAAGCTTTAGGACTATAGTTTCCTCATTACTTACCAGTTTTGAAACTCAAGTAATGAACTAAGATTATTTCATATCTTTCTGGATATGAAGAATATTTGTACTGATCATATATATATATATATATATCTTAAAATTTAAGAGAGATATATGAGATTTATAAGTTTAAGTTTTTTAATTTGTCAAAATAGTGTTTAAGAGTTTTCTAAAGATTTTTTAACTTTTGAATTCATTTATATATTCAAAACTACATTTTAAATAACAAAAAACCACAATATTGCTCAAAATTATATTATTAGATTCTTAAAAAAAATAATCTATTTTTATCTATAATCTATTTTTATCTATATATATATAAGAGTATCAATTATATTTAAATTCTTTAATATTCCTTCCTGAACAAATCATTATTTTACATATACCTTCTTGATCACTAACTTGCATAGTAAGTTGGGAACTCTCTCAAACAGAAATTTGAAAGTAAACCTTCAAATCTCTTCTCATTTTTAGTCCTGCCTCTAATTACTCAATATATTGTCCTCATCTCAATGTTATCGAGTCTCAGAAGGAAGATAAAAGAATACATTGAATAAAGGTAAAAGAATACATTGAATAGATTAAATCTGACTTAAACGTTCATGAGTTTAAACCATGCCCCTGGGCTGGATATTTTTTAACAATTAACAAAATGTTTATCGAATTTTAAAATATACCGAGAAATGATTTCCACTGAAGAGGAGCGATGGTGACAAGAGTGAATGAAATGGCAAACCGCTCAAAATAACATTATTGAAACGGCATTTGAGTGATTACACGGGACAAAATAGGTACAATAAAATTAAATATATGTCCATGAGACCCAAGAAGAAAATCTCTTCTACACGAATAATTTGTAAAAGAAAATTCTGATTGCATAATTTGTAAAATAAAACTCTTGTTACAGAATTTGTAAAATAAAACTCTCGTTACATAAAAGTGAAATCTGGCCTATTCTTATAATGTCGAACTAAACTGAGCAGAAAAAAATTGTCCAGCCCCCTCTTTGTGTTACACTAAAGTCGTTGCTAACTTTTCAACTTTGCCTCCTGTAGACCCTCTTCTCTTCTCTCATTTGGCAGTTTTCACTGCGAAACTAACTTTCTTTGCAATCTGGACACGTTCTTGTCATCTCCGGCCAGTCACCACTTCGATATTATAAATTCTAATCAAATTATATAATGCTTGGTGCATATCTCACAACCTGGTTCACATTTTATTGACAAATACTTAAACATTGGCATTGCCTTATCCTCCAATGAAAACAAGAAACATCTTTCAAATTTTTACAATACTTTTCTATGATGAGCTTCTTCTGTAAATCCATAGGGTTTACCAACTCTTCAACCGATTTTACCATTGTGGGCCAAGCATATATGCACTAGACTTATCGCCATCTAACACCAGCACAATGAAAGAGACGGAATATACCTCTGATTGCCTATATATTGCCCCCCACAACCATTGATTCTACGTGGTTGCACGGCTTCAAATTCTCCACCCAGCTCCACCAAAGATTACACCTGCCTCCCATGCTGGTTGAAGGAGGCAGTCGATCATAAGTGACATGCATTGTGCAGCAGAATACCTGCTTGATATTGTGATAAAGCCACACCCTCAACATTGCGCTCACCTCGGTCCTGGCCTACTTTAAGCTCAACAGTGTAGGAATCCGCAAATAGACTTGTCTCGCTCCTAAGCACATTCCCACCATGTTTAAAAGCTTTAGTAGTAGTTTCTGAAACTCAAGAATCTATTTTGTCACCACGCATTTAGTTGCATAGTCGAAGGATTCCAAGATCTTCCATGAATTCCAGGTGTTTCCAAGGATGGAGGAGGCTTCCACATTCCAGCAGACAACCACAAATTTCTTCCCTACTCCTCCCATTTCTGCATAAGAGCAACTACTCTCCAGAGTCAAGATGTCTTGCAAGGTGGAAGCAAATTTAGTCATGGCATAAACGTCATCTTCCATGTCCACAATCTCAGATTGTTTCAGCAATCAGAGCATTGAGACTTCAATTAATTTTCTCTTGTACTCTGAAAATGCATTGAACTGAATGCATGAATACAAGCACTTAACACTGAGTACTTGGTCTGATACTCAGTCATCCAAGATCCTAATACTGCAATTTATGGATGATCATGGAGTCAACTTTATAACAAAGGCTTCTCCGCATGTGCCTGAGCAGGCACGGTGCACCCTGCATGAGGGCTAAAGACAATCATACCCCACGTTAGACGAAAGGTTCTGACTCAGGGAATAACTTTGGCTCTGTGTGATAGGAATAAATTCAATGCATGTCAGTGCGAGCACATGAACGTAACGACAACCATACCCATCTCAGCCAAAAGGTCTGGAGTAGGGAATAACTTCAGCGGAGGGTTAGAACAACTTTGCCCTCCATAGTATGTCATCAAAGAAAATTAATTCCCCTCGTCAACCCATTTTCCATCTCTGATCGGGACCTCATATTGGAATTCCATTCCTTTTATACCTCAAAATTTGACCAAATAAATTGTAATTTATATCATTATTCTGTAATGACACAGCAAGATGCTTACTAATTTTATAATAAAATTAATACATAATAACTTTCTTCATCACATACTTATTTATGTGTATCATTTATATTTTCTATAAATGTTCAAGAATTTGCAACACTTAATTGACATAATGAAATAATTACAATAACAAAGTTAAAAGTCTATCTAAGATAATTATGCTATCGATTGATTGACATAATCAAATAATTACAATAACTATCTAAGATAATTATGCTATCCATTGATTGAAATAATCAAATAATTACAATAACAAAGTTAAAAGTCTATCTAACATAATTATGCTATCCATTGAGGCTACCAGGTGCAAGCGATCGGTCGGGAGTACGCGCGCTTAGTTCGGCAAATACGTTGATGCCATTGTATCAAGATATCAAGAATAGGAGACAAACTAAATACCATTTTTTAAAATCAAATTTAATAGGAAAAAGGGTGTTTTATAAGTATTACCATTGTTGGATATTTTAGTTTGAATTGGGTTAATGGTTAAACTTTTATTTTCTTTTGGTTCGAATTAGGTTTTTAAGTATATATAAAAATGGTTCAAATTAGGTTTTTGAGTGTATATGAATTTAGCACCTAAATTTTCTAGAGATATTCAAATTATAGAGAGTTCACAATTCAAATTTGTAATTCTAATAAATTTTTATAAAATTTGCAGCAATTTTAACTAAAAAAATAAAAAAAAAATCTCTAAAATATCTAACAGATAACTTACAAGCTATTAAAATATTTATATCATACACCATAATAAATTTATAAATTGAGTATTTATTAACAAGATTGATTCCTAATAAGAAAGTTTACTTATTATTAAATATTATGCCCAAACTTCAAGAATAAGTTAGCTCCATTTAACTTGTAAAGAAATAAAACACCCAGACACGAATCCAATGTTATTAATAAATTAATAAATAAAATATAAATTAAAATAATATAAACTTAAAGATTTACAACATATTTAACAATAATAATTCATTATCAACCAATATAAAAAGAAAATAAATGAATATGTTAGCTCCATTTAACTTATAAAGAAATAAAACACCCGGACAAGAATCCAATGTTATTAATAAATTAATAAATAAAATATAAATTAAAATAATATAAACTTAAAGATTTACAACATATTTAACAATAATAATTCATTATCAACCAATATAAAAATCAACTAATATAAAAAGAAAATAAATGAATATGTTAGCTCCATTTAACTTATAAAGAAATAAAACATCCGGACACGAATCCAATGTTATTAATAAATTAATAAATAAAATATAAATTAAAATAATATAAACTTAAAGATTTACAACCTATTTAACAATAATAATTCATTATCAACCCATATAAATGTACCATTCATAAAACACTGAAAATTTAATTGAAACTACCAATCGGCTACTTATATCGAAACATATTTTTGTTCAAACCACCAATCGACTAACAATATGGAAACTTATTTCTCATTATGTGACACAATTTGATATTCATTACACTCACTCACTTATTGAACATGAAATTATGGTTTTTTCATGCAAAGTCCAATTACAAATTTATTGGGATGGTGATTGCTCCGTAAACATGTATTTTTCTCTGAGTACGGTGTATCGATCTTTTTGTGATTTATAGTTTCAGATTAAACCATACATCTGAAACCTTAATGGCCTCTCAGGTGTGATCCAGGTTTGGGGATTTGAATCTGATGGGGTGATCAGGTTTGGAATTTCAAAACATAGCCATTCGTCAAATGGTTTTCGCACCTTTCTGATCCGTTTTCACAGTTTGAAAGAAACATCTTAACGATATGGCAAAATTTGCCTCGCTAGGTGCGATGCAGCATCGAATTCTATCACTAGGTGCGATGAGCTGCAGCCTGCCGTAGGCATCCTGCCCTATTTTTTTACGTAGAATTTATTGGGCTGGCAGGTGTGATGCAGGTTCGGGGATTTGGAGCTGTGCGGGTGCAATGGGCTGCAGCCTGCATCGCCCTCCTGCACTATCTACTTACAAAGAATTTGTTACTAGTAGCACGGAAGTAATGAATGAAAATACAATGGAGTAAATTTATGTGTCATTTTAGGATTTTATTGTTCAATGTAATTTAAATTCTACATCTTAACAAACCTGGTATAGATTAGTTAATCAAGTGATTAGCTGATTTTGCCTTTTGTTAATTAAGTGGTTAGTTGATTTGACAATTTGTTTTTTTATAAAAAAGTTATTAATTTTTATTGTCAAATTTTTATGGTTTTTAGTTAAATTTATTGTAAATTATTATATTGGTATATTTATTCAAATTTGCATTAACTTGTTATGAGTTTCTCTTTAATTAAAAAAATTTAAAGTTTTTCCAAAGTTTAACATTATGAAATGAAATTTATTATTTTTAAATAAAAATTAAATTCATTTATCTTAAATATTATTGGTTGAAATGTTCACTTCCTATTGTCGAAGGCTTTTCATTTTTAAGTTGCATTGACTTTTAATAAATTTAAAAAATTATATGGGTGCCACTTACAGCGAATTTTATTTAGCAAAATGGTTCATTTTACAATAAGATATGTAATTCTTTTTTTTTTAATTAAATTAGATTCGTGCCACATGGCTCCCCACTCTCTAATTTCCTAAGTATTTGAGACTATTTCAATTCTAATAAGTTCATATTCTAATTAGATGGGGAAATTAATATATAAGCAAATTTTTTTTAGCAAAATTATCCATTTTACAATAAAATGTGTAATTTTTTCTCAAGATAAAGTTGACCCATAATCTTTTTATATATGGTTAATAAAGTAAATGTGTATATTGATAAGGCATTCTTCATGTTGCAATAGTTTTTTGTTATATTTATAAAAGCTTCCACTATATCTACCACATTAATATTTTTAATGTGATTGTACTAATTGTATAATAATAAAAAAATAACTTTAATATATTGCATCATTAATTATTACTATTCAATATGAATGGGTTGAAAAAACATTATAAAATCCACTCCTATAAAGTGTACCCCTCCCATGTATAATATAATAATAGCACGAAATGATTTTAATATAATGCATCATTACAATTAAACACCACTTGTTTGAAACATAAGATTATAAAAACCATTCCTCTAAACTCTACCCCTCCCGTATCTCCACGCTAGAACCAAAAAGAATAGAGATGGGATGCTCATAAGCATTACTTGGTGTCTTTCTGTCACATGCAAAATGAAATCCTCATGCAACAATCGTTTGGCAGTGTCCTTGCAACTGTGATTTTTGTAAACCTGGCATTTTCATAAATTTTGGGTTAGATTTGAAATATTTTAATTTCTTTTGGACTTGATAAATTTATTCACTTGGTATAGAATGAATATTGCATTACAAAGTATTTATTCTAAGGAGTGATAAATTTATTCACTTGGTATAGAATGAATATTGCATTACAAAGTATTTATTCTAAGGAGTAACATTGTTGTACATTCTAGGACATAGAGTATTAAATTAGATTTCAAAATTAAAAATTTGAAAAATGTTGTAAATAGAAATTAGTTTAAATTATTTTTAAAATTTAAATCATTTTTTTTAGATATATTGTTCAGTGATAAATATTTGATTATATGATAGGTTAGAGAGTACACTAAAATATAAAAAAAGATTAAGTTAAATTTGACATGTAATGTAATATTTTGTATGTAATTTAAGATACAAAGTTTTAAAGTGGATCTTAGAGTACATATTTAAATGTAGAGAATATTTAGTGTCTAGTTAGATATACAGATTATTATTATTCTTTTTTGCAAAGTGAAAATATAATAATGAGTTTGTTTTTTTATATTAGATTTTGACTTGATATTGTTTTGTTATTTGATATGATATTATTATACCTACTATTTCTACTAGTAGGATATAAAATATTTAGGTTTTAGTTGATTTTCTATTATTTTTCCTTTTACTAAAAAAATTGTCCAAAGTTTAGTATTATGAAATGAAAATTATTATTTTTAAATAAAATTTAAATCAATTAATTAAACATTAATAATTAGTGTATGTGAGTAGAGAATTGAGGCACTCATGGGCCAAAGTGGACTATTAGTACAGTAAAAGTTGGTGATTCAAGGTAAAAGTTATGGGCAAATGAAGAATTATAAAGGAAATAGTTCAACTTTCAACATACTTTATTTGTGTTAGGTAATTTAAATTTTATGAAAAAAACCAAAAATTGTATTTAAAAGAAAATTCAAAAAATGAGGTATATTTATAAAGGGAAAATAATTAATAAATTCTTGTTAAAATATTTAAAATTTACAAATTGCATAACTTGTTCCATAACCATTCATTCAAAAAGAATTGAAATTGAATGTAAAATTCTTAAACTTTATGAGTCAAATCTCTACATAGTGGATAGTTATTGTCTTGTTCATGGTTTATTTTGGTCATCAAATGACTATTTTTTTATTGATGATGACATGGGAGAGGTTCTTTTTAAAGTTATAAAATAATATTCATAAATATTTATATTTAATCTTAAAAAATACAAGACATCAATGTAGATTTAGACAATGTATAATTAATTATAACTCATTTTCTTTCTAATCTCTTTTTCTCCAATTTTACCTCTCTTTCTTCTAGCTTTTGTTTCATGTTTTTGCATGACTTGTACTAGGTAGCAGTTACTCGCTACTATGTAGTATCAATCTCAATATTTTTAAACTATTAATCAAATTTATGGTAAACATTTTTTTTGTAGTTTTTTTGTTAGTCAAATTTATTGTAAATTATTTATTTAATAATAAGAAGAACAAATCATTCCCAATAAATAATTTTCACTTTTATAATTATCTCAGTCTATAATTTGAGTGATATGAAAAAAAACACTTAAACACATTCAATGAAAGGTATCAAGGGTTGTAGTTTGTTACTGAGCTTATTAAGTTGCATTGAATTTTAATAAATTAAGTTGCATTGACTTTTAATATATTAAAAAAATTAGATTCGTGCGAAGTGGCTCCCTGGGACCACCAATATTCTACCAATATTCTAAGGATTTGAGATTATTCCAATTCTAATAAGTTCCTCCATGATAAGTTCCTCATTATTATTTATAAAAGAGATTATTTCAATTCTATTGTTTGTTTTATCAAGGGTTGTAGTGTGTTACCGAACTTATTAAGTTGCACTGACTTTTAATAAATTAAAAAATTTAGATTCATGCCAAGTGGCTCCCCCGCACCCACCAATATTCTAAGGATTTGAGATTATTCCAATTCTAATAAGTTCCTCCATGATAAGTTCCTCATTATTATTTATAAAAGAGATTATTCCAATTGTATTGTTTGTTTTATCAAGGGTTGTAGTGTGTTACCGAACTTATCAAGTTGCATTGACTTTTAATAAATTAAAAAAATTAGATTCATACCAACTGGTCCCCCACCCACCAATATTCTAAGGATTTAAGATTATTCCAATTCTAATAAGTTCCTCATTATTATTTAAAAAAGAGATTATTCCAATTCTAATAAGTTCCTCCATGATAAGTTCCTCATTATTATTTATAAAATTCATTATATATAAGCAAATTTTAGCTAACAAAATGGTGCATTTTACAATAAGATGTGTAATTCTTTACTTTCTAAGTTAAAATTGACCGATAACCTCCATGATGAGTTCCTCATTATTATTTATAAAATTCATTATATATAAGAAAATTTTATTTAACAAAATGGTGCATTTTACAATAAGATGTGTAATTCTTTTCTTTCTCAAGTTAAAGTTGACCCATAACCTTTTTATACATGTTTAATCAGTTAATGTGTGCATTGGTAAGGCATTCTTTGTGTTGCAATAATTTTTTTGTTATATTTATGAAGCATTTCGCTATATTAACCACATTAATATTTTTAATGTGGTTGTACTAGTTTTTACAATAGTTAACTTCAAATCACTACTACATAATAAAGTTGTTTAAGACATTTTTTATGACAAAAAGTAATATTTCGTCTTAAACATTTCAATTGTATTAAATATTTTGTCTTACATTTCATTTGTCTTAAATATTTGATCTTACATTTCATTTGTCTTTCTTCTTAAAGGTTTATTTTAATTGTCTAAAATAAAAACTAAGCAAATTGGGGTCAAGTGGTTGGTTAAATATTAGGGTAATGAAATTAGCAAGAAAGAGACGATTGAGTTTAGAGGTTAAAGAGTAGAGCAATGAAAGATAATTTCTAAAAGCCGGAAATGGAAACAAGATGCATTGAATCAGAGGGTTAGGAGAAAGACATTGGAAATATCACAGAGGTTGTTAGCAAAAGGCTGGTTAATGAAGTGGAGGCAATCATCTAATTGTAGGACATATAGGTTATTAAGCTCTCTCTCATGTCTCACAATTTAGACTCTACCATCGCTTTCCATGTGGTTTGAGAGGTTGCAGCTAGATCCCAAATTTTTGCAATAAAATCATGAGCCATGTGATAAGAATTATGTCCCTATGTTTCCCAAGGGTTAAGTGGCTCTAACTATCAGGGTTAAGGGATGTGAACGAGGTTACAATCAAGGTACTTGTCTAGCATTGTTGTAATCTATCAGAGATTCGCTTCTTCGATTACATGAATGTCGACGAGATGGCACTAGACATCTCTTAGGTTTTTGTTTGTGATAGGTTCTCGGAACATCAAGTCGATGGCGGCTTCGCGACTCCAGGTCAATCTACTGAAATCGGTCCCATTGGATGTATCATGCATGGATATAACCCTAGATGCCACTTTTAGGTTCCTATTTTTAGAGAGCTTAAAGGTTATGTTTGTGTTGAACTGTGCCAGTCTTGATGTCGATGCCTTTATTTCCTATAATACCAAGCCCAAGGTGTTTCTCAGTTGCTTCATTGACATCATGAAACAAATAGCTACATTATCCCAGAGTGGCTGGAATAGGTTCTTTCTCATGCATTGTTATGCATTTTGGATTGTAGTACGCCTGACTTAGATAGCGTCTGGCTTAAACAAGGCACTCCAATTTTGTTGAACCTTTTGGGAAGCTCATAGGAGGACGTCTAGGAAAGAGCATACATTGCACTTATGATGTTTTTGGTGATTGATGATGAGACTGTAACCATTGATCCAACAAGGGAAAAAGTCGTAATGCACAAGGACACTATTGGTTTCTAATGGATCTCACAAAGTTTGTTAGATCAGAGCATACATAACACACAACGGATTTATACTCAGAGACTTAGACGGAAATAGTAGAGAATAATTCACAGAGATAGACAAATAGAGAAACAATAAGATTACTCAGTCAAAAATAGTGGAATAGATAAAACAATCACTGGAGAACAAAAGTCACTTTGCATTACATAACAGGCTTGGGCCTTGGCTTGCTTGCTTTCCTTGGCCAGAGAAATTACAAATTTATAGAGGTAGAAGAAGGATCTAGAATCCTGTATGTGATTCAGATGGAGATCTAGAATGATCTAGAAACTAATGGCAGTGTAGAAAGATCTAGAATCCTGGAGATCTAGAAAGATCTGATCTAGAAGGATCTAGAATCCTGCGTGAATTTGGCTTCACACTTAACATTCTCCCACTTGAAGCCAAATAAGAGTCATCAAGTCACACTAAGTCCTACCATGCCTCTACATAACTCATGTTTATTTCATGGGAGAATCTTAGTGAGCATATCAGCAGGGTTCCTATCTGTATGGATCTTTTCCAAGGATAATTGTTCTTCCTCCAACACATGTCAGATCCAATGGTACCTTAAGTCAATGTGCTTGGTTTTTGAATGAAACGCTGCGTTTTTCACCAAGTTAATGGCACTCTGACTATCAAAATACAACACATACTTGTCCTTCTTTATTCCTATCTCTCCTAAGAATCACTGCATCCACAACATCTCTTTACAAGCTTCTGTTGCAGCTATGTACCCTTCTTCTGTTGTAGAGAGGGCTACTATTATTTGTAGCCTTGACACTCAAGATACTGCTGCACCTGCAAATGTATACAAATAACCTGTAGTGGACTTTCTGATATCCATATCTCCAGCCATATCCGCATCTGTAAATCCTTCAAGCGTAGTCTCATCATGACCAAAACATAAACAATAATGACTAGTACCCTTGAGATACCTCAAAATCCATTTTATTTCTTTCCAATGTTGTTTCCCTGGATTGGAAAGGAACCTACTCACTACTCCCATTGAATATGCAATGTCCGGTTGTGTGCATACCATGGCATACATCAAACTACCAACTATTGAAGCATAAGGAATCTTTATCATCTCTTCTTTCTCCTTGTCATCACTAGGACATAATTCAGTACTCAGCTTGAAGTGGGCTGCAAAGGGTGTACCAACTGGCTTGGAATTCTTCATATTAAACCTGTCAAGCACCTTCTTGATATATTTTTCTTGTGACAGCCACAACCTTTTGTTTTTCCCATCACGCATAATCCGCATGCCCAATATCTATTGTCCTGGTCCCAAATCCTTCATTGCAAATTTGCTACCTAAATCTTTCTTCAATCTATTGATCTTATTCTTATCATGCCCAACAATCAACATGTCATCCACATATAACAATAATATGATATACTTTCCTTAATCATACCTCTTGATATAGACACAATGGTCAGCTTCCAACCTCTTAAAACCATGTTCCAACATGAATGAATCAAATTTCTTGTACCATTATCGAGGTGCCTGTTTCAACCCATAAAGACTCTTCTTCAACCTACAAACAAGGCCTTCTTTGCCTTTTTCTATGAAGCCTTCTGGCTGCTCCATATAAATTTCTTCCTCCAATTCACCATGAAGGAATGCAGTTTTTACATCTAACTGTTCACATTCTAAGTCTAACGTAGCAGCTAGACCAAGAATGACTCTAATGGGTGACATTTAACAACAGGTGAGAAAATTTCAGTGAAGTCAATACCTTCATTTTGGGAAAAACCTTTCACCACCAGCCTTGCTTTATACCTCTCCTTCTTTTCGTCACCTTCATGCTTAATCCTGTAAACCCATTTGTTTTGTAGAGCCTTTCTACCTTTTGGGAGGTTTACCAACTCCCAAGTTTTATTTTCCTGCAAAGAGTTTATTTCTTCTTCCATTGCTTTCTTCCATTCTTTACTATGCTCGACTTTACAAGCTTCTTGAAAAAAATTAGGCTCACGTTCATCACACAAAAAAATATAGTTTGAAGGAGGATATCTTTTTGAAGGCTTATGAGGCCTAGAAGATCTACAAACCAACTATGGTGGTGCATTATCAGGTTGAATCTCCTGTAAAGGTTCCTGCAAGATTCCTTCTTCTTGTTGTTCTTCATGCTCCTGAATTTGCTATTCATTTTCTTGTATTGGTGGTATGCTTTCCTGCTGATCTTCAAACTTGTCAATAACCTTCTTGACTTCCAACTCACCTACAATCATCCTAAACATTTCTGACTCATTAAATATAACATCCCTGCTTCTAATAATTTTATGTTTAACTGGATCCCATAGACGATAATAAAAATCTTCATCCACATATCCCAAAAAAGTGCATTTCATAGATTTATCATCTAGCTTAGTTCTATTTTCTTTGGGAATGTGTATGAATGCTTCACATCCAAAGATTTTCAAGTGAGAATAATTCAAATTCTTCCGAGTCCAAACTTCTTCAGGGATACCGCCATCCAAGGCTGTAGTTGGAGATCTATTTATGAGGTAGCAAGTAGTCCTGACTACTTCAGCCCAAAAATTCTTCTCCAAATCAGAATTTGACAACATACTTCACACCTTTTCCATAATGGTGCGATTCATCCTTTATACGACACCATTCTATTGAGGTGTACCAGGCACAGTATTCTCATGCTTTATGCCAAACCTGTTACAATATTCCTTAAATGCATTTGAGCAATATTCTCCATTATTATCTGTTCTTAAACACTTCAGCAATTTGTTAGTCTCTCTTTCAACAACGACATGGAATTTTTGAAATATTCAAAACATTTCACTTTTATTTTTCATAGGATATTCCCAAACCTTCATGGATGCATCATCTATAAATGTTACAAAATATTATTCTCCTCCTAATGATTTGATGTTAACAGTCCCAAACACATCTGAGTGTACCAATTCTAACACATTTTTCTTTCTGTCATGGCCACCTCTAAGGAATGAAACCCTTCTTTTTCTACCATATATACAATGCTCACAAAGATCAAGATTGTAGGATTTCAAACCTGGCAATAAATTTTTACCAACAAGGATTTTTAAGCCCTTCTCACTCATGTGACCCAAACGCTTATACCACAGATCTGCTGAATTTTCTTCTTTTGTGACAGTAGCCAAATCTGATTTTCCTATCAGTGTCTTCAATGTGTATAATTTTCCTGTCTTGGGTCCTTTGGCCACGACCAAAGCACCTTTGCTAATTTTCCAGCCTCCTTTTCCAAACTTTGTCGAATAGCCTTCATCATCCAGTCGTCCCATAGAGATTAAACTCATGCACATTTCTGGTACATGCCTGACCTATTTCAACAACATATCTTGTCCATGTTTCATCTTGATCTGGAAATCTCCCACTCAAATAATACTGCAAAAATAATTATTCCCCAAATGCACTTGACCATAATCATCAGGATTATATGAAACAAAACTATCTTTGCATTGGGTTACATGGTGAGATGCCCCAGAGTCAAGGATCCAATCAAAGCTACTGTTAGATGTATATACACATGCATCCTCTACTGAAACAGTAAACAACACATCACCATCTATGGCTACAACAGTAGTCTCACCTTCATTTGTGCTGGATGACTTGTGATTTGTATTGGATGGTCTCTGATCCTTTTGTCCTTTCTTCCAGAATCGACATTCTTTCTTCATGTGCCTGGGTTTTCCACAATGAAAGCAGATGATTCTGCCTCTCCTTGATTTTGATCAGCCTCTTGATCTTGATCACCCTTACTGGCCTTGATCCATTCTCCTACCACAATCAGCTAGAGCTAGAGCCCCTCTGTTATCGGGAAAACTAGTGTCTATTCAGAGATGCTAGTCCCACTAAGATGGGTAGCTATCTTAGAAACAAAAAAACTAAAGTCACTTATGTTTTCCTTTACGGGAGATAGATGAGAAAGAAGCAGAGAGTACCAACCTTAGTCTTTTGCTTGGCTCCTTTCTTGTTTCCTTTCCCCTTTGACAGAATCTCGCCACTCCTTCCTTACTTTTCCCACTTCAAAGAGCACCTGTAGAGTCAAAGCAGCATAATACCATCAAATCATAGAGATCTATCACCATAAACAATATAGGATCAAATATATATTGACCATACAAATGCATATATCAACACAAAATTTAGAGATATACAAGAATATGGAGGAAAACTCAAATAGCTTTATTGATAGTAGTAGAAGAGAGGATTACAACCACTTGGTCTGACCCAGCACCATCCTCCCAGCATGAAGGCCCTCTTCACCTCATACAAAGCAAGATCACCCAACAATTTCTTCAAAGAGAAGCTAATAGCACTTCCTTGAAAATTACAAAATTCCAGCCTATAGATCTCTCAGATGAGGGATCCATATATAGATGTTTGCAGAGATGTGAGTCAGCTCTGGGTTTTTGATTAGTGTCATTCCACTGATAGTTCTTGGTTCCACTTGGAGATTTCATTGATCTCTTACTCATCCTTGGGTGAATTCTGAGAGGCAAGTGTCATATGAGAAGTTTCTAGAAGATTCCTTGATTATCCACCTAGAAAATTGTCTCTTCCATTTGTCTATTCTCTCATTGCACCCTATAGAAGGACTTTTCAGTATGCATCACACCTCCCGTGTGTAGCAAGTGAGATGCATCACACCCTGACCATGGAGCAAGTGAGATGGTCCAGTTTTGACCAGTTCTGAGTAGTTTTTCAGGGATAACTTCTGGGAGATGATGTAATCAGCTGACCTTGCTCTTTTAGGGTATGAAATTACACTTTTAGGGACTTAGAAGCCCTCGATTTATGGACATATTTTTTTGGGGTTGCAATGCCCAAATATGTCTATAACAGTTGCCCCCTAAAGCATGAGGTTGTAAATCTTCAAATGTCAGGTGAAATGCTTTATCATGAGGATCCAAGGTTTTTCGAATTGGAAGGTGACATGTAATAAGATACAATACAATACATTATCTTCATAATATTTTCATGATCTAGCTGAGGCAAGCATTCCCATGATCAGCTTTATAAATTAATTCTCATTTACATAGGACAGAAAACCATCTACATGGCAGACTGATGATTCTGGTAGAGCCATCATCATTTGCTTGGATGATTATCTGTGCAGTAATGATGTAAATTTGATGTTTTTCTTTTCCTAAATGTATCGTAGCTCGGATGGATGAAACTAGATCCGGGGTCTTCAAAACTCGTTCAATCTTCACCCGAAGTACAAGTCGATCCATGTGAAAAGGTGTTCTAGCGTCAAAAATGGAAAGACATCGCCTAATTACCAGCCAATGATGTAAGTTGTTAACAGGGCGAGAGGAATCACTGATAATAATAATGACCCTCAAGTACTGTAGTATAATTCACGTGTTGTGAATACATGAGTTGATGTCGAACACCACGCAAAATCTTTCATTCGAAGGCCATTAATGTAAACCTGTTGCCGGAAGTGAGAAACTTGCCATTGAGGCATGCAAGCTTCAAAGTACTGAAAGGGTTGTTCCTAGGTTGACTTCTTGGATAATGAGCTGATTTTGACAAGAAGTGACCCATCATAGGAGGGCATTAATGAATCCCACATCTACGACATAGAATGGAGCAAATGATTTTATGGGGGTGAAAACGATCTGATGGTACAAGGTTCAGGGTGGAGGTCATGAATGAATGAAGCGTAAAGGTATTGTAGCGGATGAGACACAAGCTAGGTCAGTGAATTCTCTGAACGACTTCTCTTGAACATATCGATTACACTGAAATGGATTGGTAGTGTTAACCCCAAAAATGGATGGTACGGTGGACCAATGGCGATATGACCGGTGAATGGAATAACCCAACCCGACTCAATCATGGTGATGGAGTGAAAGTGTCAGGTTCAAGAGTGACCTGCTACCAATAAAGTTTCTTCAAGTTTTCTTCCCAATTTTCCCCAGTCATTTCTGACCAGTACCTCTTTATTTTTGTCAAGCTTGAGGAGGATAACATATTCTTGTTCTGTAATTTTCCCTTCGAGAAAACCGGTTGCTATGTTTTAACGAGCCTAGCGGCAGTGAAACTCGCTCTTGTCTGCATGGACAAGTTTGTCGCTATTGTTTTAATGAGTTTAACGACAAAGATAACTCAGTCCTTTTTCAATTGTAGAGAGTCTGAAAAGAGACAGAAAGGAAACTCCAGTATTCCTTTTTCGTAATATAATCCCTTAAGTTAGAAAAAGTATAAAATAATACGAAAGGGATAAATTTTCGATAGTTTTAACGAGCCGAACAAGAAAAGTGCTCAATCTTTTTGTGTAATGATCCCTCAGGTCCAAAAATATTAAAATCTAGAGGATGGATAGCACTTCTGATCGCTTTAACGAGCTGGAGAAGCCAAATGCTCGGCAATCTTTTCATATTTTATGAGTCAGATGAAAAGAGCTTAAAGGAGACTCTTTTTTGAGGAACGAGTGATATTTTCGGGTAGCAGCTAGTTCCAGGTGAGGCTTGGAACTTTTCAATCACAACAATGTAAGGAAGATGGCTAACAGAATCACTCGTCACAGTTGTTCCTCAAAAAGGGGTAAACAATCAAATGGAGGCGTATGATTAGCTAAAAAAGAGTGGAGGTGATGGTAATAACATGACCAAGACTCAAAAGCTGATGATAATGCGATCAAAATGGTTATTTACCTAAGATGGGTTCATTTTTTAATGAGCTTAGACTCCGGTGGAACATATGATCATTGCTAGGTTTATTTTTTAACAAGATTGAACTTCGTGTAAAACTGCTCGTGGCCTAGTTCATTTTTTAATGAGCTTGAACCATGCGACAACATATGCTCAGATTCAGTTTCATTTTTACACAAGCTTTAAATGAAAAACTATGCTTGTTATAAGTTTGCCTGCCCCCAGCATAATGACACAAATCGAGGTGCATGCCCCCCAAGCTTCATTGCATTGAACGAGGTGGTTGGAATGAAGGTTTACCTTTGAGATATTTGAAAGACTCGACTTGGAAAGGGAGTTGTTTCATTTCTTAATGAGGTTGACACAGTAAAAGAACTATCCTCAGAATCTACCGTATTTACAGTATTTGATAGAAAATAAAAAACTGAAGGATGATTAGGGTCGCTAGAATAATCTTCGTGGTAATCTGAAAGATGGGAATGATGGTGGTAATCTTCCCATGGTGCCTCTCCTATCATCATTGATTGAATGATTCCTTCGTCTGTAGAATGTACATGCAACCAAGGATCTGAAGAGATAGCATATTCCTTAGACCTATCTATCCAAACACTCGATGAGCGTTGATTTGGGTTTGCCCCCCAGGCCAAGAAATTTGATTGGTACAATATTTCTATTAGGCTTGGGGGCAATACCTGGCGATGATCCATGCTGACAAAATGTTTGGGAATCTTCTGAATCTTTTAGATATAGAACATATCATATTGCAGGTTTCCACCGTGGCCACTTCTGCCAGATTACTCGAAGGCGTTAGGACAAAAGTACCCATTAAAGTAGAGTCTTTTAGGAGGCCTATTGAAACCCCAGACCCAACTCCATCGTCCCAGCATGAAAGGCCTCTTCACCTCATACAAAGCAAGATCACCCAACAATGTCTTCAAAGAGAAACCAACAACACTTCCTTGCAAATTACAAAATTCCAACCTTTAGATCTCTCAGATGAGGGATCCATATATAGATGTTTGCAGAGGTGTGAGTCAGCTCAGGGTTTCTGATTAGTGTCATTCCACTGATATTTCTTGGTTCCACTTGGAGATTTCATTAATCTCTTACTCATCCTTGGGCGAATTCTGAGAGGCAAGTGTCATATGAGAAGTTTCTAGAAGATTCATTGATCATCCACTTAGCAACCTATCTCTGCCATTTGTCTATTCTCACTCATTGCACCCTATAGAAGGACTTTTCAGCATGCATCGCACCTCACGTTTGTATCAGGTGAGATGCATCGCACCCTGACCATGGAGCAAGTGAGATGGTCTAGTTTTGACCAATTCTGAGTAGTTTTTCAAGGAGAACTTCTGGGAGATGATGTAATCAGCTGACCTTGCTCTTTTAGGGTATGAAACAACACTTTTAGGGCATTAGAATCCCTTGGTTTATGGACATATGTGATTGGGGTTGCAGTGCCAAATATGTCTATAACACTCTCCTCCCTGGTTTTCCGCAATTGACTTGCATCACAGCTCCTCATTCATTAAACTACAGCTGACATCATCAAACTTCAGGGTCCTTGTAGTTGTTGAAGTGCTCATAGCTACAATTAAATTTTCCTAGTTGTATGACATAGAACACATTAGCAAAATAGCTCTAATTTCATCATCTAAAATGATTTTAACAGAGGCAAGTTGATTAGTAATAATATTAAATGCACTCAAGTGCTCAGCAACTGAAGCACCCTCCTTTATTTTGAGATTATAAAGCTTCTTCATCAAGAAAACTTTGTTTGATGTCGTGTTCTTCTCATATAGATCATGGAGCTTCTTCCATAATCCTTCAGCTGTCTTTTCTCTGGACACATTGAAATAAACATTCTTTGCTAAATATTGGCGGATTGTTGCAATCACCTTTCTATCTAGCTTATTCCACTCTTCATTTGTCATCGATGAGTGTTTCTTTGTTGTGCCCTCAATTGGAAAATATTGATCCTTTAAAATCAGTATATCCTCCATCTATGATTTCCATAGGGAAAAATTAGCCCCGCTCAACTTCTCCATATCTGTAACTGTTGTCTCCATTTTCAATCAATTTCATGCCCCAAAACACAAAAACTCCACTTAAAAATAAAACTTTAATTATTACTCTTTAAAATTTAGTAATAATGACCTTCCTCCTTCTAAAATACTCTTTTCAAAATTCCTGCTCCTTTTTAAAATATACTTTTCAAAACTCCAACATATAATTATATATGTTTCATAATAAATATAAAAACATATATAATGTTTTAACCTTTTCACATTTCACACATACATATTTTGATTTGATAAAAATCTTGACGTATATGTGCAAGCTTGATGTAAAAAGAAAACTTACGAACACCACATTTCAACTCCAATCTCCACGGATCTCCACATTTCAAACTCCAACAACATGTTTTAACATAGGTCTATGACCTTGTTTTTCCTGCAACAACTGTCTTTTAGTTCCAGCATTCCTCATCTATTTCCTAGACAGATCCTTCAACAACTCCAGGGGTAACAACCAACGTTTTAACAAATGCTGCCAGAGTAAGGTGATGGCACTAAGCGGCTTGCACAATGGATACTCGACCCTAGCTCCTATACCAGTTGTTAGATCAGAGCATATGTAACACACAATGGATTTATACTCAAAAAGACTTAGACGACAATAGCAGAGAATAATTCACAGAGACAGACAAATGGAGAAATAACAAGATTACTCAGTCAAAAACAGCGGAATAGATAAAACAATCACTGGAGAACAGAAATCACTTTGCATTACATAACAGGCTTGGGCCTTGGCTTGCTTGCTTTCCTTGGCCAGAGAAATTACAAATTTATAGAGGCAGAAGAAGGATCTAGAATCCTGTATGTGATTCAGATGGAGATTTGGAATGATCTAGAAACTAATGGCGGTGTAGAAAGATCTAGAATCCTAGAGATCTAGAAAGATCTGATCTAGAATGATTTAGAATCCTGCGTGAATTTGGCTTCATGCTTAAAAAAGTCGTGTCGATAGGGGGTACATTTTGAAGCAACAAAGGTACTTTGCAACACATTCTCAATTTTACTTGTCTATGAGTGATTTTGTGAAACCAACTTTCCCAATTTATAGGTCAACCTGTCTCTCAATTTACTTGTCCATGGATGAATCTTTGAAACCAATCATGGCTATTAAGTGCACTTCTTAGTTGTGAGAAGTTGGAAGTCAATTTTCTTTAGTATTTCGCGAGCTACATGTTAAAAGGCTCAATTAGGCTCTTTACAAGTGAATTTTATTTGTTCTTATGTAGGCCATAACAAATTTATCAATGAATGCAGATGTTGCAAAAGCAATTGCTATGGAAGGGGGCATTAGAAATTTGGTAGCCCTTAGCCAAGTTACCTAACAGATGGTTTATTTAGGAGGCTACAGGGGACTGTGGAACCTATCTATAGGAGAAGAGGACAAGGTGTTAGTTGTATCCCTTTTGCTTATTTTTTAGTCTAAAAATTAAAAATGAAAATGTGAAGCCTTATTTTCCCTTTTAGCAAGCACCCTATTTTCATTGCACATGTTAATGGTGTTGCCAACCCATTTTATGCACTGGAAGTGAAATGGAAATTACTGTTGTCATTATTGATTGGAAAAATTGGGAAGTTTGACTTAACACTGCTTCATTTTGGTGTCATCTAAACAATAAAAAGCTATCTTCCTCCTTTCCAAATAACATGAAGTTGATGTTTTATTTATTTCACTCAAGGTCCTATTGCACAAGCTTGCATAAAGGAAATGGTGGATCTTGTAGTCAAATACCCTTTTGGCGACAAAGAGTTTTTGGCAATGTTTGAAGCTACAAACTTTAATTTCCAAAACTTGAGTTGTAAAACTATGAAACTAAGAATTCTTTGTATCTTTAAGAGTTCTCTTTTCTCATAATGGAACCATGGGAAATCATTCTAATAGTTAGATAGACCTTGGTGTCTCCCCTTCGCACTAAAAATCATACAAATAACCCTCGTAGTCTCAAATGATATCTTTTGTGGAAGATGGTTGGCTTTAATTCTCTTTGAGAAAAAAATATTACTTTTTTTGTTTGAGATTCAATCTTTAAATAGATTTTGAAGAGAACAACAGAGTAAGCCAAATTATTTGAGGTCATTTTAGAAACACTCTTTGTAGAACTTGCATATCATTATTCCTTTCAGGTTTTGAATCGTCAAGGAAAACTATACAAATACACTTTGTAGTCTTAAATGATGTCTATATGGAAGATGGATTGGAGAAGAAAATATTACTTACTTTGTTTAAGATTCAATATCTAAATATATTCTGAAGAGAACTACAAAGTAAACTAGATTGTTTGAGGGTACTTTAGAAATAGTATTTGTAGAATATGCTTATCATTATTCCTTTCAGGTTTTGAATCATCAAGAATTGGAGCCCCTGCAAACTAGACCAGGTCAAGATGGTTGAAACCTATGTTTCTTTGCGTTTGCAGCATGTCTGCTTTAAGGTGACAAAGCTACACACATTTCATTTTGTGAATGATGCAAGTCCAAAAATTTGAACTTGTTTGTATACTTTGATGATTGCTACCATCAAGCAGTGGATGTGTTTTTTATCTCCCCACTTCTTGTGTTTTTTTAGCAGAATTGGTTTAGCTTATATCTTCTTCTCATTTGTTTATTTTCTCCTCTTTGCAAATTGATTATATTTTCCCCTTTCCATTTTGTTATTCCAACATATAATTTATCACTATCAATATGGTCTTCTTTGTCTTTCCATGTCTTTCACTTGTATGTTCTTTATACATCCCTTTTATTTCACGTCATTTTTTCTCCCCGTGGTCCTCTTTTTTTCTTTCCTTATTTTTTTTGTTTCTCTTTGTGTTCCATTTTTGGGTATTTGTTTCTTACCTGCATATGCTCAATGGCTTAGGAGGTTTGAATATGTTGAAGCAACGTTTCTTATGTGAACTTATGACCATAAGTAGTGCTCACTGCTAACACAATCAACATTTCATGTAAGCTTTTGGCAGTTGTTAGCATTCGACTTCATTTATGAGTGTCAAGAAATCCATTTCTCCTTTTCCTATACGAATTAACACTTTGACCTCGTTATATTCTTAATTATTGAATCCTATGCTTCAAAAATGTTTCATGCATGGTGCAAAATACAAACATGTATCTTTATATTTACTCATTACTTGATGACATTGGAATTAGATGAACATATTTTGGGTGTACTTTCTATCATATTAGAATGTGTAAAATTTTAAGAGATGATTGTAACTTAGTTAGTTGTGTATCTCTAACACCTAATATTTTAGCTCGAGTAATAAATTTTAATTTTCACCTTAATTGAGAGGGAATAGGTATGGAACACATTCTAAGATGTTAAATAGTTCATTTTATAATATTCCAAAGTAAAATGCTTGGTTATAAGATTTCTTAAATATTTTGTTACTACTATTTATTTTGTATTTCTTGGGTAGTTCTTTAGTTGCCTAAGCATTAGAGTAACAAAAAATGAATCATTTTACCAGTGTATAGATAATGGAGTTGATTGTTTCAACTTTCACTATATTAGAATTTTATAATTTGGATTGCACTTGTAAGAGTTCAAGGTAAAATGATTGTTTTCTTTTATCAAGAATCAATTACTTGAGTTTTTAAGTTTAGAGGAATATTGGGGAGGACAAATCAAAAGAATATTGGTGTCCTGAGTACTTCTTATCCTCAAAAGATTATAAAATTAAAAAAAAGAAATGAAAAAATACTCATTGGAATACGAAATGCAAAGCATCATCATTATCCATCTAATAAACAACCATAACATCTAGGGTACAAGGTATTTCATTGTAAACAACCATAACATCTAGGGTACAAGGTATTTCATTGTGGGCATCTATGGTATAAATAAAACTCTATATTGATAGAATTTATCCTAATCAAACATGATTGTAGTAATCAAACATGATTGTAGTAGAATGACTGATTCCATTCTTCCATTAGAATGCATTCTTAGACAACAAGTGGCTGTTTCTCAATGAAACCATGGGATCAATTACATGTTCCCACAATAATACAATCTATGAATCCATGATCTTGAATTTAAATGACACTTTCTGAAAATTCTTGAATTGGGTGGAGAACATTAGAGTTTATAAAATTGCATTGGAAATAATATCATGTGAGTGGGTGCAAAATTGTATAAGGAATTCAAGTACGTAGAATGTGCCATAGTGATGCCAACTTTAAATGTCAAGAAAGTTAAGTATTCATACAAAGGGAGGTTTCCCTCTTTTCTCAATGACAAAGTATGGAGGATGGAAATGTATGTTGAAGGATCTTTGAAATTTTTATGGTTGTCTTTTTTTTATCTTTCCTGCTGGAGTAATAACATAGATTTCCAGATCCCATACGACATGTGTTAAGGTGGAAATGTATTCTGCAATGTGCATTTCTTGTGTCCAAAGATAAAGACGTGTTGATGCTAATTTATGGACATGTTTTATGCCCAATTCTTCCATTAGCAAATAGTGTTCCTCTTTAAGAATCGTACCAATGCCAAGTTGATAGGCATGTTTCATGAACTTTAATAAATTATGCTGAGCATATTTAGGTATGTAGGAAGTTGTCTCTCCAGTAAATATTTCTTACATATTATGTTCCCTTTTATTGAAACATTAAATCTATTTTCTAAATCAAGTAATTTATTCAGTGTGATAAACAACCTTCTCCCCTGGTTTAAATGCCCATTAAATTTTAAGATTGCTGTAAAACGTTTCTGAGATCAATGAGTTTTGCCATCTTAGATCTAACCCTTATTGCTGTCAGTGCAGCTATTTCCAATACTTTCTTTGTATAGTTGGCTCCAAATGTCTTCAATATGCGATGATTTATTTGTTTATGCATTTAAAGAGTACTTTAATTTGAATAGACGTAGAGATATGTTATAGGGTGTTTTTTAATGAAAAAGATTTCATGTTTGAGGTAGTAAATTTGGTGGGAATGTTTCTTCTCAGTTGATCAAAGTTTTAGGACTATAGTTTCCTCATTACTTACCAGTTTTGAAACTCAAGTAATGAACTAAAATTATTTTCTGGATATGAAGAATATTTGCACTGATTTTTTTATATATATATAGCTTAAAATTTGATAGAGATAATGAGATTTATAAGTTTAAGTTCTTTAATTTGTCAAAATAGTGTTTAAGAGCTTTTTAAGGATTCCCTAACTTGTTGATAGGGAGTTACGGGAGACCCATGTACAGTGTTGGATGGTGCGGACTTACTTAATGGGAATGCGGACTGGGGCTGGGCTTTTCCTGGAAGATGTATTAGTGGAGATAATGAAAATGAAGGGCTATCAGCTATAATTTAAGACAACGGGGCATTGAGCAGGTACATCTCTCTTGTCTGTTGTAACTTGGAATGGAATGGGTGTAGGAAGGAGCAATGGGAGTACACCTCACGCTGGGGTTACATTTTCTTGCCTCCCTCCTTGTTAGGTCTAGTTTTTTCTCGGGTCTGTGTTGAAGGTGACTCAGCAGGTATGTGATATGGTTCTCTAATCAATGATCTTTAGAGACTTTTAGAAATAGAATTTCTTCTTATAATAGAAGAGCTGCACTCAATTCAAAAGTACATTTTAAATAACAAAAAATCATAATATTGGTCACAATTATATTATCAAATTCTTAAAAAAAAAAAAAAAAATCTATTTTTATCTATATATATCTAAAAATATCAATTATATTTAAATTCTTTAATATTCCTTCCTGAACAAATCATTGTTTTACATATACCTTCTTGATCACTAACTTTGACAGTCAGTTGGGAACTCTCTCAAACAGAACTTTCAAAGTAAACTTTCCAATCTCTTCTCATTTTTAGCCTTGCCTCTAATTACTCAATATATTGTCCTCATCACAATGTTAAATTTATGCAAATCACAATGTTAAATTTATGCAAATTGTGAGTGAAGATAAAAGATTTGTTTTACATATACCTTCTTGATCACTAACTTTGACAGTCAGTTGGGAACTCTCTCAAACAGAAATTTCAAAGTAAACTTTCCAATCTCTTCTCATTTTTAGCCTTGCCTCTAATTACTCAATATATTGTCCTCATCACAATGTTAAATTTATGCAAATTGTGGGTGAAGATAAAAGAATGCATTGAATAATGGTAAAAGAATACATTGAATAGATTAAATCTGACTTAAACGTTCATGAGTTTAAACCATGCCCCTGGGCTGGATATTTTTTAACAATTAACAAAATGTTTATTGAATTTTAAAATGTATCGGGAAATGATTTCCACGTAAGAGGAGCGATGGTGACAAAGTTGTTGGGCATTGGATAATCCAGCACTCCCTGTACGGCAATTGTGATCACAACAAGTGGTATCAGAGTCAAAGGTCTTGAGTTCGAATCACACCCGGCTCGTATTGGGGGGAGATTGTTGGGCATTGGATAACCCAGCACTCCTAGTGTGTTTCGTGACATGAACTAACCGCCTCTCGAAGATCCATTAACTCTGGCTAGCTCAAAATAACATTATTGAAACGACATTTCAGTGATTACACGGGACAAAATAGGTACAATAAAATTAAATATATGTCCATGAGACCCAAGAAGAAAATCTCTTCTACACGAATAATTTGTAAAATAAAATTCTGATTGCATAATTTGTAAAATAAAACTCTTGTTACAGAATTTGTAAAATAAAACTCTCGTTACATAAAAGTGAAATCTGGTATATTCTTATAATGTCGAACTAAACTAAGCAGGAAAAAATTGTTAACTTAAAATCGTTGCTAACTTTTCAACTTTGCCTCCTGTAGACCCTCTTCTCTTCTCTTCTTTGGCAGTTTTCACTGCGAAACTAACTTTCTTTGCAATCTGGACACGTTCTTGTCATCTTCGGCCAGTCACCATTTCGATACTATAAATTTTAATCAAATTATATAATGCTTGGTGCATATCTCTCAACCTGGTTCACATTTTATTGACAAATACTTAAACATTGGCATTGCCTTATCCTCCAATGAAGACAAGAAACATCTTTCAAATTTTTACAATACTTTTCTATGATGAGCTTCTTCTGTAAATCCATAGGGTTTTCCAACTCTTCAACCGATTTTACCATTGTGTGCCAAGCATATGTGCACTAGACTTATCGCCATCTAACACCAGCACAATGAAAGAGACGGAATATACCTCTGATTGCCTATATATTGTCCCCCACAACCATTGATTCTACGTGGTTGCACGGCTTCAAATTCTCTACCCAGCTCCACCAAAGATCACACCTGCCTCCCATGCTGCTTGAAGGAGGCAGTCGATCACATGTGACATGCATTGTGCAGCAGAATACCAGCTTGATATTGTGATAAAGACACACCATCAACATTGCACTCAACTCACTCACTGCCTACTTTAAGCTCAACAGTGTAGGAATCAGCCAATAGACTTGTCTCGCTTCTAAGCACATTCCCACCATGTTTAAAAGCTTTAGTAGTAGTTTCTGAAACTCAAGAATCTATTTCGTCACCATGCATTTAGTTCACATTTAGTTGCATAGAGGAAGGATTCCAAGATCTTCCATGAATTCCAGGTCTTTCAAAGGATGGAGGAGGCTTCCATATTCCAGCAGACAACCACAAATTTCTTCCCTACTCCTCCCATTGCATAAGAGCAACTACTCTCCAGAGTCAAGATGTCTTGCAAGGTGGATGCAAATTTAGTCATGGCATAAACGTCATCTTCCATGTCCACAATCTCAGATTGTTTCAGCAATCAGAGCATTGAGACTTCAATTAATTTTCTCTTGTACTCTGAAAATGCATTGAACTGAATGCATGAATACAAGCACTTAACACTGAGTACTTGGGCTGATACTCAGTCATCCAAGATCCTAATACTGCAATTTATGGATGATCATGGAGTCAACTTTATAACAAAGGCTTCTCCGCATGTGCCTGAGCAGGCACGGTGCACCCTGCATGAGGGCTAAAGACAATCATACCCCACGTTAGACGAAAGGTTCTGACTCAGGGAATAACTTTGGCTCTGTGTGATAGGAATAAATTCAATGCATGTCAGTGCGAGCACATGAACGTAACGACAACCATACCCATCTCAGCCAAAAGGTCTGGAGTAGGGAATAACTTTGTCTGGGAATAACTTCAGCGGAGGGTTAGAACAACTTTGCCCTCCATAGTATGTCATCAAAGAAAATTAATTCCCGTCGTCAACCCATTTTCCATCTCTGATCGGGACCTGATATTGGAATTCCATTCCTTTTATACCTCAAAATTTGACCAAATAAATTGTAATTTATATCATTATTCTGTAATGACACAGCAAGATGCTTACTAATTTTATAATAAAATTAATACATAATAACTTTCTTCATCACGTACTTATTTATGTGTATTATTTATATTTTCTATAAATGTTCAAGAATTTGCAACACTTAATTGACATAATGAAATAATTACAATAACAAAGTTAAAAGTCTATGTAAGATAATTATGCTATCGATTGATTGACCTCATCAAATAATTACAATAACAAAGTTAAAAGTCTATCTAAGATAATTATGCTATCCATTATGCTATCCATTGATTGAAATAATCAAATAATTACAATAACAAAGTTAAAAGTTTATCTAAGATAATTATGCTATTCAAATTTGCATTAAGTTTTTTTTATTAAAAATTTAAAGTTTATTCAAAGTTTAACATTATGAAATGAAATTAATTATTTTTAATTAAAATTTAAATTCATTTATCTCAAATATCATCAGTTGAAATGTCTCACTTCCTATTGCCGAAGGCTTCTTATTTTTAGGTTGCATTGACTTTTAATAAATTCAAAAAATTATATGGTCCCAGTGTAGCAAATTTTATTTCAATTCATAATTTCATATTTTAATTGGATGGGGAAATTAATATACAAGCAATTTTTATTTAGCAAAATGATCCATTTTACAATAAAATGTGTAATTATTTTTTTTCCTTAAGATAAAGTTGACCCATAATCTTTTTATACATGGTTAATGAAGTAATATGTACATTGATAAGACATTCTTCATATTGCAATAGTTTTTTTTGTTATATTTATAAAGCCTTTGACTATATCAATCACATTAATATTTTTAATGTGGTTATACTAATTATATAATAATAAAAAATAATTTTAATATTCTATATCATTAATTATTCTGATTAAAGATCAATTGTTTAAAAAAATATTATAAAATCCACTCCTCTACATTGTACCCCTCCCATCTATAATAATGGGAAAAAATGATTTTAGTATAATGCACCATCACTCTTAACCACCCATTTTTTGAAAAATAACATTATAAAAACCATTCCTCTAAACTCTACCCCTCCCGTATCTCCACGCTAGAACCAAAAAAAATAGAGATGGGATGCTCATAAGCATTAGTTCGTGTCTTTCTGTCACATGCAAAACGAAATCCTCATGCAACAATCGTTGGGCAGTGTCCTTGCAACTGTGATTTTTGTAAACAAGCAACTAGAACCTGGCATTTTCACAAATTTTGTGTTAGATTTGAAATGTTTTAATTTCTTTTGGATTTGAGAAATTTATTCACTCGGTATAGAATGAATATTGCATTACACAGTATTTATTTTAAGGAGTAACATTGTTGTACATTTTAGGATATAGAGTATCAAATTAGAGTTGATAATTAAAAATTTGAAAAATGTTCTAAATAAATATTAGGTTAATTTTTTTTAGATATATTGTTTAGTGATAAATATTTGATTATATGATAGGTTGAAGAGTACACTAGAATATAGAAAGACAATAAATTAAATCAAATCTTCCATGTAATGTAATATTTTTTCATAGCTTTTGGGTTAGATTTGAAATATTTTAATTTCTTTTGGACTTGAGAAATTTATTCACTCAGTATAGAATGATTATTGCATTACACAGTGTTTATTCTAAGTAGTAACATTGTTGTACATTCTAGGATATAGAGTATCAAATTAGAGTTGATAATTAAAAATTTGAAAAATGTTGTAAATAGACATTAGTTTAAATTATTTTTTTTAGATATATTGTTTAGTGATAAATATTTGATTACAGGATAGGTTGAAGAGTACACTAGAATATAGAAAAACAATAAATTAAATCTGACATGTAATGTAATATTTTGTATGTAATTTAAGATACAAAATTTTAAAGTGGATCTTAGAGTACATATTTTAATGTACAGAATATTTAGTGTCTAGTTAGATATACAGCTTATTATTATTTCTTTTTTTTGCATAGTGAAAATACAATAATGAATTTGTTTTCTTTTTTTTTTTTTTTTTTTTTTTTTTTTTTGACCTGGTATTGTTTTGTTATTTGATACGATATTATTATACCTACTACTTCTACTAGTAAGATATAACATATTTAGTTTTTAGTTGACCTTCTATTAGTTTTCTTTTTACTAAAAAAAAATTACCCAAAGTTTAACATTATGAAATGAAAATTATTATTTTTAAATAAAATTTAAATTAATTAATTAAACATTAATAATGAGTGTATGTGAGTAGAGAATTGAGGAACTCATGGCCAAAGTGGACCATTAGTGTAGTAAAAATTTGTGATTCAAGGTAAAAGTCATGGACAAATGAAAAATTATAAAGGAAATAGTCTAACTTTGAACAAACTTTATTTGTGTTAGGTAATTTAAATTTTATGAAAAAAACAAAAATTGTATTTAAATAAAAATTCAAAAAATGGGATATATTTATAAAGGGAAAATAATTAATAACTTGTTATTAAAATATTTAAAATTTACAAATTGCATAACTTGTTCCATAACCATTCATTCAAAAAGAGTTGAAATTGAATGTAAAATTGTTTAACTTTATGAGTAAAATCTCTACATGGTGGATAGTTATTGTCTCGTTTATGGTTTATTTTGGTCATCAAATGACAATTTTTTTGTTGACCACGACATTTGAAAGGTTCTTTCTAAAGTTATAAAATAATATTCATAAATATTTATTTCTAATCTTAAAAAATATAGGACATCATTGTAGATTTAGACTATGTATAATTAATTATAACTCCTTTTATTTCTAATATCATGTCCTCCAATTTTCCCTGTTTTTCTTCTAGTTTTGGTTTCCTGTTTCTGCATGACTTATACTAGGTAGAAGGTACTCGCTACTATGTAGTATCAATTTCAATTTTCTTGAACTGTTAATCAAATTTATTGTAAACATTTATTTTTGTATTTTTTTTGTTAGTCAAATTTATTGTAAATTATTTATCTAATAATGGGAGGAACAAATCATGCCCAATAAATTTTGTAATTTTCACTTTTATAATTATCTGAGCTTATAACTTGAGTCATATGAAAAAAAACACTTAAACCCATTCATTGAGAAGGGCAAGTGATGTTCCCTTTATCAAGGGTTGTAGTGTGTTACTAACTTATTAAGTTGCATTGACTTTTAATAAATTAAAAAAAATAGATTCATGTGTAAGTGGCTCCCCCACACCCACCAATATTCTAAGGATTTGAGATTATTCCAATTCTAATAAGTTCTTCCATGATAAGTTCCTCATGATTATTTAGAAAAGAGATTATTCCAATTCTAATAATTTCATCATTATTATTTATAAAATTCATTATATATAAGGAAATTTTATTTAGCAAAATGGTGTATTTTACAATAAGATGTGTAATTTTTTTTTCTCAAGTTAAAATTGACCCATAACCTTTTTATATATGGTCAATCAAGGAAATGTGTGCATTGGTAAGGCATTCTTTGTGTTGCAATAGTTTTTTTTGTTATATTTACGAAGCATTCACCACATTAATATTTTTAATGTGGCTATACTAGTTTTTACAATAATTAACTTCAAATCACTATTACATAATAAAGTAGTTTAAGACAAAAAAAAGTAATGTTTTGTCTTAAAAATTTCAATTGTCTTAAATATTTTTTCTTACATTTCATTTGTCTTAAATATTTGATCTTACATTTCATTTGTCTTTCTTCTTAAAGGTTTATTTTAATTGTCTAAAATGAAAACTAAGCAAATTGGGGTCAAGTGGTTGGTCAAAAATTAGGGTAATGAAATTAGCAAGAACGAGACGACTGAGTTCAGGGGTTAAAGAGTAGAGTAATGAAAGATAATTTCTAAAAGTGGGAAATAGAAAAAAAACACATTGAATCAGAGGGTTAGGAGAAAGGCACTGGAAATATCAGAGAGGTTGTTAGCAAAAGGCTCATTAATGAAATGGAAGCAATCATCTATTTGCAAGACATATAGGTTATTAAGCTCTCTCTCATGTCTCACAATTTAGACTCCACCATTGCTTTCCATGTGGTTTGAGAGGTTGCAGCTAGAAATTTTGCAATAAAATCATGAGCCATGTGATAAGAATTATGTTTGTATGTTTCCCAAGGGTTAAGTGGCTCTAACTGTCAAGGCTAAGGGATGTGGACGAGGTTGCAAAAGGCACTTGTCTAGCATTGTTGTAATCTATCAGAGTTTGGATTCTTCGATTGCATGAATGTCGATGAGATGGCATTAGACATCTCTTAGGTTTTTGTTCGTGATAGGTTCTCGGAACGTTAGTGGATGGCGGCTTCGCAACTCTGGGTTAATCTGCTGAAATTGGTTCCATTGGATGTATCGTGCATGGATATAACCCTAGATGCCACTTTCATGTTCCTATTTTCAGAGAGCTTAAAGGTTGTGTTTGCATTGAACTGTGGTAGTCTTGATGTTGATGCCTTTATTGCCTATAATACCAAGCCCAAGGTGTTTCTTAGTTGATTCACTAACATCGTGAAACATATAGCTACATTATCCCAAAGAGGTTGGAATGGGTTCTTTGTTGTGCAAATTTGTTGGGCAGCCTGAGTAATATATATTAGTCGTCTTGGTTGTTACACTTGTAACAGCTGATGAATTTTAGAAATAAATGAGATATTTTATTGTAATAAATAGGAGGCACCATCGTGATCGTCATCATCATAATTAAGTTCACGCGTCTCACCACTGGATCTTGGTTCATGTGTCGCACCACCCATGACTTCTCCCCACGTCACCCAGGTATCCCATTGAAAGGTAATATTGTATTCGCTTTATTTGGTAGTTATGGAAACTTAACATGACTTTTTACGGCCGAGGACGGTTGTCACATTTAAGCCCAGGGGGAGCAAATCATATTGCGACATGACCGTCGCATGACTTGTGATTATTCAAAAAACCTGCAATTAAGGCATGGTGACCTGGTAGTTATTGTTACTTAATGCCCGATCATACCAAAAAGGGGAAGTGTACCTTCGACGAGACCTCCCATAACCCAACATTAATAAGGCAAATTTACTGTGCAGTACAAACCATGATTGCAAAATCCTAATTTGAAATCCTCACCTGCACCACCCTACCACCCTACCATTTACCCCTGTTGGAGCACTGCATCCCCATTCAGAGTGCTCAGAGAGGTGGGAAAAGAGCAATGCAGGCTTAAACAACTAAGTTGTGTGTTGATTACCCCAGAATGTCTAAGGGAAAGGAGAAGGAGGAGAAACATCACTGAATTTGGATAAGAAATGGGTGGAGTAGCAATTCGGCATGAACCAGGGTCCACTGAAGCCTTGGAGAATTTCCCTGAAGCATGCCAGACTTTCAAGGACGCAGGCAGGTTTGAGTTCTTCCAGAGGTTGGAGGGATCAGATGGCATGTTTCCATCAAATTTGCAAATAATTTGGACATAAACCAGATGGAGGTCAAAGGGTTGAAGCTGGAGGTCACGGAAGAGGTGATTTCTAAAGTGATGAGATTAATAGTGGAAGGAAAGAGGTGGTTTAATAGGAAGGTTAATGACCCCTCCCTGAAGGGGGATTTCCTCCAAGAAGAAGAGTCGCTGGTAAAGAAAGGAAGGGGGATTGACAAGTTGTCACTTCCCCAGCCATGGGCTGATGTTGCCCTCTACCTCATCAAGTACATTACTTGCGAGGGAAGGGCAACAATTGTGTTCAATTACCACTTTCCATTGTTGAACCACCTCCGGCATCAGCAGCTGATCAATCTTCCCTACTTCTTGCTAGGAAACATTAGGCATATGGTCGCGGCTATGAAAATTGTTGCGCATCTAGAAACATGTGTCACCAGCCATGGCCTTATCAAGATCATTGTGTTGGATGCCTTAAGCCGTCAGGGCAGGAATTGGTAAGATTTGATGAGGAAGAAGGCTAGGACCACCTGTAGGAGGCAAAATGGGATGAATCAGGAAGCTCTAGTGGTGACAAAGGAGCAGCCCCAACCTTTGACAGTAATGGTTGGTAAGAGGCCAGTTGACAAACCAATTGGTGACAGGCGGCCGAAGCAAAGGATAAGGGTTATCGGGCACCCAAAGTCCCCATCCATGTCAAAGAAGAACAAAGATGCAGAAGACCAGAAGGATGAGGAGCATGCTCAGCCAGAGGAACCTTATTCACCTGGTAAGAGCGAAACTCAATCGTTGATGTTAAGAATTGAAAATTTAGAAAAAGAAAATAGAGAGCTAAGGGAATAGCTAGTAGGGGGAAAGGTAGAGGTAAGAGCCCCAGAGGTAGATACTTTGGCTGAAGTTGTGGACAAGGCCAGAAGGGGAGATGCCCCGGGCATTGTGTGCACGGCCTATGCTGAGAAGCTAGTGGCATAATGGTTTAAAGTATTTGCAACAGACACCACTTCGAGTGAAACACAAACTGAAATCTGGGAAGATGACACACAAGAACCCGCTAAGGACGTTTCTGTTACACAAGAACCAAGAACTGAGACAGCACAGTCTAAAGAAAGTGATTGGGTAGTGGATACACAGGAGCCCTTGGCTGACACTGTTGTTTCATGAGAACCAGCAGTGGAGGCAGTAGGCATCCAAGGAAAGGAAGGAGAATCTAACATCCATGAGCCTCTGGTCGACACTGTTGTTACACAAGAACCAACAGTGGAGACAGAATCCTACCTAGGGAAAAATGATATAGAGAAGTCTGTGGATGAAACTCTTGTTACACAAGAACCAACAGTGGGAATGGAAGCTGATCAAGGAGATAAAGAAATTGTAACAAAATCCATTAACAAAGCTACTGTTACATAAGAACCAGCAGCCGAAATGGAGCAGTTTCACAACAGGAGGTTGTTACACCCTCAATTGATAGTGCATGTGGGAGAACATAGGTCCTGATGAAGGATGGTGTTCTGAAAAGATGTTGTTGTTACCAGAGCTACAGAAATCGAAGCAGAAGGTGCTCTCTCTACAAGAGGGGTTGATCTCGCTCAAGGCACATAAAAGGATAATGGATTCCCTTAGGAAGAAATGTCTAAATGAAGAATGAGAGAGAGAATGGGAAGCACAGAGGCACAAGGAAGTTATGAAGAAGAAAGATGAACAACTATATCAGCTAAATCGACAGGTCTTGGACCTAACGTATGACAAGACCAAGCTTTGTGACCTTACCCTAAACCTGCTAGCATGCAGGAGGCTGTCCTCGTTGTATCTAGTGTTCCTTTGGTAACGATATTATTTATTTCAATTAAAAGCAATTTTTGAGAATAGGTCCTATTTGGGTTCTTCAACCCCTAATTTTCTTGAGATTTTTTGCTGCTATGACTTTGATGACCAAAGCTTGTTGTGCGAGCTATTTTTGCATAATATCATGTGTGAGTATGTCAGCATGAAGATGGTAGCAAGTGCCTTCTCCTATATGGGAGATTTGTAGTTGTGGGCCTTCCTTTCATTTATGAGGAACCAGATTGTGTGGCATCTAGCCATGAAAACAGCATAAGCTAATGAAGAGAGAACAAAATTGTGGGTCAGAGATGAACCAGGGATGGTTTATGAACTCAGACATGAGTTTAAGCTATTCCTGAGCACTCCAGAGATCAAGGAACAGTCGACCATCTATAGGAAAAGGATTGTGAGGATCTGCCTCAACCTGTAGACACAAATGAAAAGTCGAGCACTAGCAGGATGTCTTAAACACATGAAGGCTTGTAGTGCTGAGTTAGAAGAAGGGGATCTTTTTTAGTACATGAACTTTTTGGATGTTGTTACATGCGTGCCTAAGTATGCTCGGATCGTGCAGACATTGGGGGCGTTCTAGATTGGGCTCAGATTTAAGTTTCCTTTGATTTGGTTGCTAGTAGAAGAGTATCAGCCAGACTACCACCTATGTGACTATGAAGAGGAATCTTGGCCACGTCAGTTGATGGCCATTCAAGGGTACAGAGATCTAGGTGAAGACACTGCTGGTGCCTGCAATTTCACAGACTTGCAACTGGAGTATAGTAGGAAAAGCTAAGATTCTGCATGGGGACATGTAGTTGCTTCAGTCTGGGGGGAGATGTTGGGTGTGGTTTTTCACCTATTTTCTGCACATTTTTCCCTAGTTTTGATCCTTTTGTCCTCCAGGCCTATGAATTTACATGATTAATTCCCCTGTTTTCTCACCTTTATATCCTATTCTGTTGTCATGTTACTTTGTCGTATTTTACTAAATAATACGATGCTTTATTCCTTTTCGTGGCTAACTGGGGGAGCATTGAAGAAGTACTTTGGAAATATCTTCTCCTTTTGAGGTATTGCTCGCGCGAACAAGGTTATGGAGCATACAGGTAGCGCATATTAACTAAAGACAAGGGTAGAACAGGTTGCTGTTACACATTGGATGTTGTTACAGGTTGTTGTTCAACAATGGATGCTATTACATGATGTTTTTACACTATGTGCTAATACAAAGGCCCATCGTTACACCAAGGGTGTTGTCACCAGTGATTTTTGTAACATCTTGAACTGCTATTCAATCGCAAGATACCGTTGCACCGAAGATGGAAAATGTGGGTACTACTCCACATAACAACTGTCGATAGTAGGAATTGTTTATTTTGGAAGAAACAGACCGAAGCAGTTGCAATCCTAACTAATGTATATTTGTATTTAGAAATAGGTTGTAACTACTTTTATTTTTTATCAGCATGAAAATTCTGAGATTCTCATGAATGATATGTTTCTAATTTCGGGTATGTCATAACTATAAACGAACTTGATTTTCCATTTAGAGGGGATGACATATAGAAAATTATTGTTACACTGCTTCTGTAACTTCGAATTTATTAATATTAATTAGCACGGTGATGTTGTTACTGCTCTTCAGCTGATTCGTTAATTACTTTTGTGTTATTCGTGTTCCCTATTGAGGAGGAAGGGCCCTACTCTTTGGCAAGGACTGCAGTGATAGAGGTAGTGTACATTCTAGTTTACCTAATCAATTTATGGTTTCTTATTGTTGTTGTACAAATTGTGGGTTACATTTGCTCCTGTTTCAATTTACATTATGTTGTTGCATTGAGTTAATCAATAGAATGGTAGTAACCAACTAGAGTAGATATTAGTCACTATGTGACGTGCCTTTACTTTAATAGTTGCAAAGTGTGATTCAATTCTATTGAGTGTTTTTATGTCTACATGAATGGTTTGATTCAGCAAATTGTCTCATCGACATATTTTACTATTTTCTTCATTTTCTCATTCTTGGTTGTAGTGTATCGGCACACACAATGCGAACTTCATTTTAACAACAAGGCCTATCATGGGTTGAAAATTAAATGTTGCAGTCTCGGTCAATTAGGATTGCTTAAAACAATACTACGTCCACTATATGATCAAACTAAAAGGATATTCTCTAGAAAATAATCTCTTGCTAATACTTTTCATGATCCATTGGGACAAACTCTCCAATCATAGACTTGTTTGAGACCTTAACATGATCCAGGTAGAGGGATTCAACCATAGAAACCTTCTTCTAGGTTACCTTTCCCTGACTCTACTAGAGGTCCTCACAAAATCTAGCCTCTTGTTCTTAGTGCACCTATTCTTAGTGGGAGCTATATACGTTCCAACCTCATGAATTTCCCTTATAAGCCATTGCACTTTGTTTTTCTGAGAGGAACAACACAATATAAAAGCATTCATCCTATCTTACATAGTGGAACTTGGACTAGCAGACATTTTGGCCAAGTAGTTGCAGGGCCTCATAGGGCTGTCAACCCAATGTTGTTTAATTAGGTGAAAAGTTGTGTTGGGGTAGTTACACAAAATCCAGGATTATATGCCAACATTGGATCTCTTCCTCGAAAAAATATTCTTCCTTGTCCCATGCCATGGGGACAATTTTCACCAATGTTTGAGGCAAATCCAAATTAAAAATTTCAAAGTGGAAATAAGGTAGGCAATGGGAAAGTTCCTTTCTCATCCAAATAAAATATCTGGCAATCATTCCAGTCAAATTTTTGCTTTATTTCAGTGAAATAATATGTCTAGCTATGATTTCAATGGGAATGTTCCTTACTGTCAGACAAATAATATGTTTGGAAATAATTCCATATCAAATAGTTGAGGTGGTCGCCACCCTATGTGGAAAATTATGGAAATTCATGACCAAGTTTAATGGTTCTCAATGGACATTCTTTAATTTATGCTAGTTTGGACTGAATATGGACTTATATAGGCACTTTCCATAGGATAATTTATGCATAAAAAATTCTCTCATCTTGTATATTGATATTTAAGCCAGGTATATATTTATCTTGCAACAGAGATAGTTTAAAGTTATACTGCTTATTAAAAAGAGAATATCGGTGTATGATTCACAAACTAATGGTCTATATATGATTCAAAAGCTTTTTTGCTTCATGATGCACCATGTATTGGAACAATATAACTACAACACATTTCGGGAGAGTGAGGTGTCACCAATTAAGTCTACTATTAATAAAGATAATATATACTAAAGCATAGAAAATGTGTGCTTTAGCACCTTTAATATATCTTGTTTTAATATTTTCTTACGAATGAGACTAGTGGGAAGGTTCAACATGAATTTTTATATCATTATTCTACATGGCATATCATTAAAAATATATATATATATATTTGCTTCAAAGTCTATACAATTTGGTTCTTAAGTGTTAAGTACCCTAAACAATATTAAATGTCAACAAATACTTTCCCACCTCAGTAGCAATTATTGGACTATTCTGTGACATGCATTGTGAAAAAAAAATGGAAAATTGATGTTCAAAGTATCATATTAAGCCCAACAAGTAAGGTTTCAGATGACTTCTACATGAAAGTTGAGTTCATTTCTCGATTTTTGTTCTAATTTAGAGGAAATGGAGACACACTTAAGAGACAAATTTCCAAAAGTGATGTGTGCTCACTTGAAAGAGGAATCACCTCATCATCCAAATCACTAAAATAATAAATTAAAGATGAATCACCTCATCCTCCAAATCACTAAAATTTTTTAAATTTTTTATAAGACCAAGCATGTATGAAAATAGAGTTTCACTCGATGCAATCTGCAATTGGTAAAGCATTCTAAGATTCACGGTTAAGGAGAACTCATCTCCATATGCCCTGCTTGTTTCATGGAAGATATGAGCTTGAGAGAAAACTCATATTACAATTCCTTCAACTTATTTTGGGTAGAATCTCATAAGTTTACTTGGTTTTCACTAGCAAAGAATGTGATTTCCTTGACACATGCATTTTAAAGTGTATGCTTCCCCATGTTTGAAAATTTCTTCTTCACACTCATAACTTCAAGAAATATCTCCATTTGATTTCTAATTGAAATTCTTATTGGTTTATCAGGCTAAAAAAAGCTGATAAATATTTCTTAAAATTAACATTGGTTAGATTACCTTTATCTACAAAAATATTCCCATAAGTCAATCAAGTCATCATCAAAGACTCTTGCATTGTACCTCAAGTATTTTTTATTGCTAGAGGGGAGAATAATATCTTGTTATGATGGATTACAAGCATTAAAATCTAGACAAATGAGGTCTTTGACACTTCTACAACATCCTTGTTCCAGTGCAACTTATATTGTCAAATAATTGAAGAAGAATATCAACGAAGTTGCTTCAGTGTATATTTGGTGGTAAGTTTTTTACAAGGGCACCCTTTCTAAAACCAAACCCATTATCATTATATGATGTAAAACTAAGATATTCATATGGTCCCAATATATCATTTTTCTCAATTTCCATGTAGTAAATGTATTTTTTATTTGCAAAACCCAACTTTCGTTTAGTTCCTTAATTGATGAATTGTTAGGGGGTAGATATTCATGTTAATATAAATTCTAGGACCTAGAAACCATCTATATGAGTTTATGGGTAATTTAATCAAATCCATTTTCATCTTAGATGTGGGTTTTTCTTGAAACATCTTGATATATTGAAGGAAAAATGACAAACTAGGACTATAGAGATGATATTCCACTTCAATAAGAGTTGAGAAATAGTTAGAGTTTGAATTTTTTTAATCCCCCATATGCCTCTTCGCTACCATTTTCAACACTATAAACTTTATATATATCATATATTTAAACAAAAAAAACATCAGTCCAATGTGAAGAAACTTTCTTAGTAGACAAGCTACTCAAAGGAGAGTATCACAAGGCTTTTACTTATTCGAGTGTTGTAGCAGCTACAACCACCCTCCAAAATTTTTCCTTAGCTTCATTTTGTAGCCTCCCTGCCAACCATCCTTAGCTGCATGTCTTGCACTGTAGTCTGTCAAGCACATAGGATTCCTTTGTTTTTCAGTGGCTTGCTAGCTTGTGCATGTCAGGTTGCTTCACTCCCTTCAGAGGCTGCCATTTTGGACTTAAGATAATTGCTGGCTAAGAAGATCCCTCAGAAAATTGCACAATTCTAGAGGGGAACCAACCTTCCCTCCTAAAATTTCGCAAATTTGTTGGGCAGCCTACTAGGCTTCAAAATTGCGCAGAATAGTCAGACAGTGTTCCTTGAAAAAACTGTGCAATCTAGCCCAGCACTACAACTCAACCCAGAAATTGAGCAATTTTGGGCAGTAGTCACCTGCTAGCTCCAGAAATTGCATAATCTTTCTAGGACAGCCAGCCCAACTCAGCCCAAAAATTGCGCAATTATGGGAAGCAGTCACTTGCTAACCCCATAAATTGTGCAATCCCTCTAGGACAACCAACCCCACTCAGCCCAGAAACGGCGCAAATCCATCTCCCAGGCTCGCAGACCAATGCATGTGCCCTCAGGTTAACCAGTTCCCTCCGGGACCGAGCAAAACTGATTTGCATGCATGGGATGCTCTTCCCAAAATAGCAAAAGGAAGCATGCAAAAGGCATCCCTAGATCTAGGGATCTATTTTTAGCAACTAGAGGTTACATGCAAAGATCATTTTAGAAACCTCTCGCCAAGTGTCACTTTTTCTTAGATTTGTGGCATGCGCATCATAACCTCGATCTTATCAAAACTTATGAACCAGACACTACAGAGCTCATTCCTCACATTGATCTTGCAGCTCTGACATCCTGCATCGCATCCGGGAATCTTCGGCACTTTCAACTTAGCTCTTCTAGTGTAAGTTTTCTTCTCATGCTTATGCTGTGTTTCCGTCGTCTTTTGTGTTTCGCTTCATGTGAGTGTTGGCTGCTTGATTTCAATAAGCACTTGTTGTAGTTTTGATATATGTTAGCTTGTAGAAGCATTGTTTCAGTTTTCATTTGCATCTCACTGTTGTCGCATGCATGACATTGTTTTTGCACCGATGGTCGTTGTTGCAGTGACTCACTTCACACACATGCATGCTTTCCTATTTTCTGAATGCTCCACTTACTGTTTGCATGCATGATCATTCACTCTTGCTTACACTCAATTTCACCATGCATTCATACTTCTCATGTTTTTAGTCGCCCGTTAGTGGATCTAGGCTACCTTGGCTAGGACCTTGCCTTGCCCGACTAACATTGCACATTTCTAGAAGTGAAGGCTCCACCTTCCCTCCAGAAATTGTGCACTAATACTGACCTCGAGGCTTGCATTTTGAAATTCTAGGAGGAAGTGCCTTACTGGCCCCAAAAACTGTGCAATGCAATTTGTTGGTTTGCATGTCACTACTCACTGAAATTTCGCATTGGGTAGTTTTAGTCCTCAGCGGGCCAGGCTGAACTATGCATTACATAGTTCCAGTAGTCGGCTAGCCTCCCAATAGCCCACACTATGACTTGCACAGTTTTAGCAGTCAGTCTCCCAGTCTCTCAATGAAAATTGTGCAATCTTCACAGACACTCACACAGTTATGTTGCATCTCAGTCATCCAGTTTGTTTTCGTTTTCAACTGAAAGATTGTGTGCCATGAGTTTTCCTATGTCTCCACGTATCACAGATTTTCATCTGCCTCTCAACATCATAGGTATAATGGCTTCCAGGGGAGAAGAGTTAAAGACACAGTTGAGAGCGCAACTGGGGATGAAGTCGATCAAGTGTCTATGAAATTGCCTATCTATGAAGACATCAAGTTGTTCATGGACAAGGATATCAAGATGAAATGATAGTGGCATCACAACAAGAAACAGCATCAGTAGCAGCATAAGTGAGGAGACCTATGTGCGACTAATGCAAGAGGAATGTTGTTGACAGCGTCGAGGCTGAGGAAAGTTGCAAGTTCTAGCATATCCACTTTTGATGAGAGCAACTTTGGAGATTGAGGCTATGAGGTGACAATGTGACAACAGGATCACGCGAAAGAGGAGAGAGAAACATAAAATGAGTTGTAGATGCTGACGCAGCAACTCAAGGAAGAAATATTAATGTGGTTTATATAGTCGAAAGATTTATAAATATAACAAAAAAACCTATTGGGACACCAAGAATGCCTTACCAATGTACACACTTACTTTATTAACCATGTATAAAAAGATGATGGGTCAAATTTATCTTGAGAAAAAAAAAAAAAATTACACATTTTATTGTAAATTTGAGGGACTGCGTAATTTCTAGGGTCAACAGGTGACTACTTCCCAAAATTACGTAATTTATGGGTTGAGCTGGCCTGGCTGTCCCAGAGGGATTGCTTAATTTCTGGAGTCGGCAGGTGACTGCTGCCTAGAATTTCACAATTGCTGGGATGAGTTGTAGTGCTGGGCCAGATTGCACAGTTTTCTCAAGGAATATTGTCTAACTGTTCTGCACAATTTTGGAGCCTAGCAGGCTGCCCAACAAATTTACACAATTTCTCAAGGGAAGGCTGCTTCCCCTCCAAAATTGCGCAATTTTCTGAGGGAGCTACTCAGCCATCAATTATCTTAAGTCTGGAATGAAAGCCTGTGAAGGGAGTGAAGCAACCTGACATGCAGAGGCTGGCAAGCCACTGAAAAACAAATGAAGCCTATGTACTTGACAGTGCAGGACATGCTACTAAGGATGGTTGGTAGGGAGGCTCCAAAACGAAGGTAAGGAAAAATTTTGGAGGGTGGTTGTAGCCGCTACAACACTTGGTGACACACTAGTAGAACCCCGGCTCTCTGGATGGACCTTGTTTATGAAAAGCAAGTCTAACACCTCTCGAAGTATTTTTCAGTTCTCTGTTTGTCTTGGTTTCCACACTTGCTTGATTATAAGATATAGCATCTACCAAGCTCTTGGTCGGTCGACACACATTCCAAGCCAACCAACACAATTGTTTCAAATGGGGATGAGGGGTATATTGGTGCACAAGCCATATGTTTGTCATATTTCTAGTTTCATCTCTAATGTTGCTCTGTTGCTAGTAGGCCTAGATAGTAGCTATGCAGAGTCACGCAGGAACACAAGCATCGCTCCACTGCCATGAGCCTGGTCAGTATCCCGGCCGAGTTACTTGAATCACCTCTCTGCACAGGAAGCCTTTCTCTTCTTTTACCTTATTCATTTTCATTTTTGAAAATTTTTCATATTTTCATATTTTCATTTTCATTTTTCATAATTGTGCATGTCTTTTATTCATTTTAGAGGTTGAAAAGGGATCCCGACTTACTGAGAGTAGAAGAGGTTGTTCCTTCAGTGAAGTAGTTTGTATATACCTCTGACGTGCTTGTTAAGGTTTTCCCCCTCACCTTACTCTATTTCACTAAGCTGACAAGGATTAACCCAAAACAACCGACTCGAGTAGGTGATACTAGTTAGTGCACAAGCATTATGTTTTAACCAAGGTTCACTTTGAACAACACGTATTTTCCATTGATGTATCATGGACCGAAGACACAAATTCTTCATACAGAGGGAGGATGACAGATAACTAAGTGTTGATAACTGCACAAGTCCTCTTGTACTTTACCCAACTTGTTTCAAGAGTTGCACACGGTTTCATGTGAAACTAACCTATAAAAATAAACAAGCAAACAAACGACAAAACAAAACAAAAGTAGAAGCAAATGCGTAAGCAAAGCGAGTAAGCAAACAAGTAGGAAATCAAACAAACATGCAAAGTTAGAAGAAAACATGCATGCAAGTAAACAAACCAAAAGCAAACACTAGTCCCACTCTTAAGCTAACGATGCATGGGTCTTCTCACATAAAGTGATACTTCCAATTCAACGATCGGTGCATTGGTCGACCCATGTTGGTGAACGCATGGTTCGCAAATAGTGTAGCTGTGTGAACTAGCAAACGTGAAAGATATAACAGTGAAGTCAAATACACTGCGAGGAACTGTGTAATTTCTGGGGGCAATAGGTGACTACTTCCCAGAATTGTAAATTTGAGGGACTGCATAATTTCTGGGGTCAACAGGTGACTACTTCCCAGGATTGCGTAATTGACTAGATTCGTGCCAAAGGGTCCCCGCCCACCAATATTCTAAGGATTTGAGATTATTCCAATTCTAATAAGTTCCTCATTATTATTTAAAAAAGGGATTATTCCAATTATTATAAGTTCCTCCATGATAAGTTCCTCATTATTATTTATAAAATTCATTATATATAAGCAAATTTTATTTAACAAAATGGTGCATTTTACAATAAGATGTGTAATTCTTTTTTTTCTCAAGTTAAAGTTGACCGATAACCTTTTTATACATGGTTAACCTGTTAATGTGTGTATTGGTAAGGCATTCTTTGTATTGTAATAATTTTTTTGTTATATTTATGAAGCATTTCACTATGTCAACCACATTAATATTTTTAATGTGGTTGTACTAGTTTTTACAATAGTTAACTTTAAATCACTACTACAGAATAAAGTAGTTTAAGACATTTTTTAAGACAAAAAGTAATATTTTATCTCAAACATTTCATTGTCTTAAATATTTTGTCTTATATTTCATTTGTCTTAAATATTTGATCTTACATTTCATTCGCCTTTCTTCTTAAAGGTTTATTTTAATTGTCTAAAATAAAAACTAAGCAAATTGGGGTCAAGTGGTTGGTTAAATATTAGAATAATGAAATTGGCAAGAAAGAGACAATTGAGTTCAGGGGTTAAAGAGTAGAGAAATGAAAGATAATTTCTAAAAGCGGGAAATGGAAACAAGACGCATTGAATCAGAGAGTTAGGAGAAAGACGCTGGAAATATCACAGAGATTGTTAGCAAAAGGCCTGTTAATGAAGTGGAATCAATCATCTATTTGCAGGACATATAGGTTATTAAGCTCTCTCATGTCTCACAATTTAGACTCTACCATCGGTTTCCATGTGGTTTGAGAGGTTGTAGCTAGAGCCCAAATTTTTGCAATAAAATCATGAGCCATGTGATAAGAATTATGTCCGTATGTTTCCCAAGGGTTAAGTGGCTCTAACTGTCAAGGCTAAGGGATGTGAACGAGGTTACAATCAAGGCACTTGTCTAGCATTGTTGTAATCTATCAGAGATTGGCTTCTTCGATTGCATGAATGTCGACGAGAGTTCACTAGACATATCCTAGGTTTTTGTTCGTGATAGGTTCTCAGAACATCAAGTGGATGGTGGCTTCACAACTCCGGGTCAATCTGCCGAAATCAGTCCCGTTGGATGTATCGTGCATGGATATAACCCTAGATGTTGCTTTTAGGTTCCTATTTTCAGAGAGCTTAAATGTTGTGTTTGCATTGAACTGTGGAAGTCTTGATGTCGATGCCTTTATTGCCTATAATACCAAGCCCAAGGTGTTTCTCAGTTGCTTCACTGACATCGTGAAACAAATAGCTACATTATCCCAGAGTGGCTGGAATGGGTTCTTTCTCATGCATTGTTATGCATTGTGGATTGTAGTGCGCCCGACTTAGATAGCGTCTGGCTTAAACAGGGCACTCCAATTTTGTTGAACCTTTTGGGAAGCTCACAGGAGGATGTCTCGGAAAGAGCGACCACTGCACTTGTGACGTTTGTGGTGATTGATGATGAGACTATAACCATTGATCCAACTAGGGAAAAAGTTGTAATGCATAACGACAATATTGGGTTTCTATTGGATCTCGCAAAAGTCATGTCGATAGGGGGTACATTTTGAAGCAACAAAGGTACTTTGCATCACATTCTCAATTTTACTTGTCGATGAGTGATTTCATGAAACCAACTTTCCCAATTTATAGGTCAGCCTGTCTCTCAATTTACTTGTCCATGGATGATTCTTTCAAACCAATCATGGCTATTAAGTGCACTTCTTAGTTGCGAGAAGTTGGAAGTCAATTTGCTTTAGCATTTCTCCAGCTACATGTTAAAAGGCTCAATTATGCTCTTTACAAGTGAATTTTATTTGTTCTTATGCAGGCCATAACAAATTGATCAATGAATGCAAATGTTGCCAAAGCAGTTGCTATGGAAGGGGCGATTAGCAATTTGGTATCCCTTGCCAAGTTACCTAACAGATGGTTTATTTAGGAGGCTACAGGGACTATGGAACCTATCTATAGGAGAAGAGGACAAGGTGCTAATTGTATCCCTTTTGTTTATTTTTTAATCTAAAAATTAAAAATGAAAATGCAAAGCCTTATTTTCCCTTTTAGCAAGCACCCTATTTTCATTGCACATGTTAATGGTGTTGCCAACCCATTTTATGCATTGGAAGTGCAATGGGAATTCTAGTTGTCATTATTGACTGGAAAAATTGGGATGTTTGACTTAATACTGCTTCATTTTGGTCTCATCTAAATAAAAAGTTATCTTCCTCCTTTCCAAATAACATGAAGTTGATGTTTTCTTTATTTCACTCAGGGTCCTATTACACAAGGTTGCATAAGGGAAATGGTGGATCTTGTAGTCAAATACCCTTTTGGCAGCGAAGGGGTTTTGGCAATGTTTGAAGCTACAAACATTAATTTCCAGAACTTGACCTGTAAAACTATGAAACTAAGAATTCTTTTTAATTTAAGAGTTCTATTTTCTCATAATGGGACCATGGGAAATCATTCTAATAGTTATATAGACCTTGTGGTCTCCCCTTCGCACTAAAAATCATACAAATAACCCTCGTAGTCTCAAATGATATTTTTATGGAAGATGGTTGGTTTTAATTTTCTTTGAGAAAAAAATATTATTTTTCTTGTTTGAGATTCAATCTGTAAATAGGTTTTGAAGAGAATAGCAGAGTAAGCCAAATTATTTGAGTTCATTTTAGAAACACCCTTTGTAGAACTTTCCTATCATTATAACTTTCAGGTTTTGAATCATCAAGGAAAAATGTACAAATACAACTTGTAGTCTCGAATGATGTCTATATGGAAGATGGATTGGCTCTACCTTCTTTTGAGAAGCAAATATTACTTACTTTGTTTTAGATTCAATATCTAAATATATTCTGAAGAGAACTACAAAGTAAACTAAACTGTTTGAGGGCACTTTAGAAATAGTATAATGTGCCTATCATTATTCCTTGCAAGTTTTGAATCATCAAGAATTGGAGCCCATGTAAACTAGAGCAGGTCAAGATGGTTGAAACCTATGTTTCTTTGTTTTTGCAGCATGCCTCCTTTAAGGTGACAAGGCTACACGCGGTGCATTTTGTGAATGACGCAAGTCCAAAAGTTTGAACTTGTTTTTATATGTTGATGATTGCTACCATCAAGCAGTGCAGTGGATGTGTTTTTTATCTCCCCACTTTTTGTGTTTTCTTAGCAGAATTGGTTTAGCTTATATCTTCTTCTCATTTGTTTCTTTGTTCCTCTTTGCAAATTAATTCTATTTTCCCCTTTCCATTTTGTTATTCCAACATATAATTTATCACTATCAATATTTTTCTTCTTTGTCTTTCCATATCTTTCACTTGTATGTTCTTTATACATCCTTTTATTTCACGCCGTTTTTTCTCCCCGTGGTCCTCTTTTTTTTCTTTTCTCTTTTTTTTGTTTCTCTTTTTGTTTCGTTTTTTGGTATTTGTTTCTTACGTGTAGATGCTCAATGTCTTAGGAGGTTTGAATATGTTGAAGGAAGGTTTCTTATGTGAACTTCTGACTATAAGCAGTGTTCACTGCTAACACAATCAACATTTTATGTAAGCTTTTGGCATTGTTAGCATTCGACTTCATTAATGAGGGTTAAGAAATCCATTTCTCCTTTTCCTATACGAATTAACACTTTTACCTTGTTATATTCTTAATTATTGAGTCCTATCCTTCAAAAATGTTTCCTACATAGTGAAAAATACAAATGTGTATTTTTATATTTACTCATTACTTGACGACATTGCAATTAGATGAACATATATTGGGTGTACTTTCTATCGTATTAGAAAGTGCAAAATTTTAAGAGATGATTGTAACTTAGTTAATTGCATATCTCTAATGCCTAACATTTTAGCTCAAGTAATAAATTTTAATTTTCACCTTTATTGAGAGGGAATAGGTATGGAACACATTCTAAGATGTTAAATAGTTCTTTTTATAATATTCCAAAGTAAAAGGCTTGGTTATAATATTTCTTAAATATTTTCTTAGTACCATTAATTTTGTATTTTTTGGGTAGTTCTTTAGTTGTCTAAGCATTAGAGTAACTAAACAATGAATTATTTTACCAGTGCATAGCTAATGGAGTTGTTTGTTTCAAACTTTCACTATATTAGAATTTTCCAAGTTGGATTGCACATGTAGGAGTTCAAGGTAAAATGATTGTTTTCTTTTATCAAGAATCAATTGCAAAAACCCTTACATTGAGTTTTTAAGTTTAGAGGAATATTGGGGACAAATCAAAAGAATATTGGTGTCCTCAATATTTCTTATTCTTAAAAGACTATAAAATCAAAAAAAGAAATGCAAAATTACTCGTTTGAATACAAAATGCAAAGCATCATCATTATCCATCTAATGAACAACCATAACATCTAGGGTACAAGGTATTTCATTTGTGGGCATATATGGTATAAATAAAATTTTATATTGACAGAACTTATCCTAATCAAACATGATTGTAGTAGAATGATTGATTCCATTCTTCCATTAGAATGCATTCTTAGACAACAAATGGATGTTTCTCAATGAAACCATGGGATCAATTACATGTTCCCACAATAATATAATCTATGAATCCATGATCTTGAATTTGAATGACACTTTTTGCAAATTCTTGAATTGAGGGTGGAGAACATTAGACTTTACAAAATTGCATTGGAAATAATATCATTTGAGTGGGTGAAAAATTGTATAAGGAATTCAAGTACGTAGAATATGCCATAGTGATGCCAACTTCAAATGTCAAGAAAGGCAATTATTCCTGCAAAGGGAGGTTTCCCTCTTTTCTCAATGACAAAGTATGGAGGATTGAAATGTATGTCGATTTTCCAAAACATTAGATACTTTTACAGGAATTTACTTGAAGGATCTTTGAATTTTTCTTGTTGTCTTTTTTGTTATCTTTCCTGGTGGAGTCATAACATAGATTTCCAGAGCCACTTGTTTAAGGAATTTTGGGTGAAAATTTTTACATTTATAGAATATTGAAAGAAAATTTAGATATTTGATGATTCATCTTTTAGCCTTGTCCACTTATGCCATTAGGTATAGCGGGATGCCATTTTTATTTTTATTTTTTCTGTTCATTCCCTTTGTCGGCTTTAGATTGTTTTTCCCTTTATTTTACTAGATTAAGGGATTTTGTTTGGAGAAAAAATTAGAGTTTTACCTAGAATAGGGGGTGGTTTATTTTGCTTCGTAGGGGGCTATTGTGTAGAACCATGGGAACTACCATCTTAACTACCCAAGATTGTTTGGCCTTCTTATAAAGAAAGCAAGAATAGAAATTCAACTAAGAAGGCTTATCATCGTGTCAATTCTCTATGATCAAAGAACAACATTGTACACACCCGTAGAATTTTGGGGAATAACCCTGATATTGGTATGAGTAAAACAGATCCCATGTGGTTGCAAAGTTATGTTATTTCCAATGTAGTTACTTTTGAAAAGTGTTATAATGTTTTTTCTTCATCGAGTTCTTAAGCTAGTGGAGACTCAGAGAATATTGCTTTTGTGAAGTGGTCGCATAACACAACTCCAAAGTTCGATGTAGATAGAGCTTTGCTTGGAGATTTTTTTTTTTTTTTTTTTCTATGGTCAATGCCATTTTTCTTTCTTATTCTTCTACAAATTCATAATGACATAGGTTTAGATATTCTCTGTAATAGTCAGTTTCAACAAAACATGATCCAGGTGGCTCCAGAAATGTTGAAGATTCAGAAGTGGCTTGGAAAAGCTCAAAAATAAAAGTCATTGGATTAAAGTGGAGCTAGGGTCATATCAAATATGTCATTGCAAGAATTCAAATGACATGAACAACACCTCAATCTAAGTTTGTATGTGTAAGTTATGGCCGGTTAAAGTTTTGGTCAAACTAAGCCCAGTGGTAGCCACTAATGAGGCAACAATTTGGCATTTACTGGTGCACAAATTTTGGCCGCTAGAACATGAAAATTTTTTGCATCGTTAATTTTTCTAATGACCCTAAAAACTCGACGGAAAATTTTTGTCCAATATGTCTATTATGGAAAAAAATTAAAAAAATATATAAATTAGTTGGCGGACCACCAACCCAACCAAATCAATGCCACACGGGCCATCTCATGACATGATGTAAGTCTTATGTATTTGTCAAAAGAAAGAAAAATAAAATTACTATTTTGTAAGCACTGGTTTCATGCTCAATTTATTATATTTCTAGGTCAAATCACCCATTATGTGCTTTCATGGTTTCTGTCATGCTTCATTGTCCTTGCATCTTGTATTATATCCTTCTTGTGCTTATTATATCAAAGAATAAATTTATTATTGTGTCAAAAATGTAATTTATGCCTCCTCCACCAAGTCGGCCTCAAGAACTGTTAAGTCCATCTTATGAAGGGAGATCTGCTAGTTCCCTATAATACTAGTGATGCGCCCATTAATATTGTAGTTGTATCCCTTATTAATATTGTTGTGCCCCTATTATCCCCATATTGTTATTACTGTGCCCCATAGAATCCCTCTATTGTTATTTTTGTGCCCTTATATTATTATTGTTAGGTCAGCTTGGTTATATTGTGACCCCTTAAACTCCTATATATAGAAAGGAGGTTTTGTCATTTGAATCATCGAAGAATTGTTCATTTATGTAATGTAAAGGAGCCCCCTCGAAGAGGCTGAATTCTAAGGCGTTGATCTATCTTTTCTATCTTTTTGTGAGCTGGTTTCATAACATTTGGTATCAGAGCTTTGGATTCTAGGGTTTCGCTGCTCCAAATAGGTCATCGTGGCATTTTCGCTATAAAATTTTTTCTGCGATGTTTCAGAAGTGAAAAAAAAACCCATTTGAGACGAAATCGCACTGAACCTCAGGTCTGAATTTTAGAGCTTTTCGCGCTATATTTGCGGAGATATGATCTGAGGAAGTTGGTCTTTTTGCAGACTCCTGAATTACATTCCAAACAGGTGACCTGGGGAAAATCGTCATAACTTTCTCTCTGAGCATCGGATTGAAATTTCGTAAGAAGGTACAGAAAGAGGATGGACTATAGTTTCTTGTATATATTTTTCAGAGCCAAAGGTCGAAACAGTGACACGTGGTACTTCATACAAGTTCGCTCTTCTGGAAAGGTCTATAATCAATTCATCTTAGGAGATTGTGCATAACTCTTCCTTGGAGAATCCAATTTGAATCAGACTGGTGGAATAGGAAATAGGACACAGAGGGCTACTACAAATCGTAATTTCATAACTGTATGATTTCAAATTACAGAGATACATCAGATTCAATATCAAGCTCCTACAAAGTGAAAAAAGGTGTGTAGTTTTTTCTAAATTTTTGCATAATCTTGGTTTGAAAAATTAGTTTGAAGGAATTCAAAGGGAATAGTAAAGCATTATTATCGGTAATTTATGCCCCAAGAAAAGAAAATGCAAACACCTAGTAATCAACCTGAAAGCTCTAGCATGACCCATGAAGAAGAGGAAGAAATGCAACATGATATATCAAAATTACGAGACGAAGTGCAACAAGTGTCACTTGCACAAAAAGTAACAGAATCTAAGATGGATGGCATGGAAGCTAAGATGAATGGCATGGACGCTAAAATAAATGGCATGGATAATAAGATGGAAGAATTGAAGATAAATATGAATAAGTTGCTACAAGAAATGGTCACTAATGGTGAAAGGGTAGCAAAGGAAACTCATGATGAAAACAAAAGAAATGTTAATCATGATTCCATAGACTCTAATGTTGGATCGAAGACCCACCATATTCCAAAAATAGATATCAGGAAGTTTGATGGCAAGGATCCCGCAACATGGATATTACAAATGGAGAAACTTTTTTGATCTCGATAATGTGCAAAACACACAAAAGGTACATATTGCAACTTTATATTTGGAACCAAATCAGTTTGTATGGTATCAATGGCTTTGCTCTTGTAAAAAAATTATCACTTGGGCAATTTTTACGAAAGAACTGATAGCACATTATGAGGATACAAAAAGCAACACTTTTTTTAGCCAATTGATAAGTCTCAAACAAAAGGGTTCAATAATGGAGCACATTGAGGAGTTCCAAAAATTGAACATAAGCGTAAAAAATATTCCAGAGGAGCATAGGATTGATGTGTTCATATGGACTTTAAAGGATAATATCCAGCATGATGTTCACCTTTGGGAACCTGATTCATTAGTGAAGGCATTCAGGTTAGCAAGGAAAATGGAAAGCAAAATTATGGCAACCAGGAAGCATACCACTCACAACTATAAATATGGAGGTGTTGTTTCCCCTAGCCTTCCACAACCTATAAGGTGGACACCACAACAATTGGAAGAAAAAAGAGAAAAAGGGCTTTGTTACAGTTGTGATAGCAAATACACTAAAGGTCATAAGTTTCCTGAGAGGAAATTATTCTACATAGATTGTGAAGAGGAAGAAGAAAGGGAGCAAGAATGGTCAAAAGAAGAGGATATACTTCAGGAACAAAGCCTAGATAAAGAAGAAATGAAACCGACCATATCTTGTAATGCATTGGCTAGAATTACCACTCCTCAAACCATCAAGATAGAAGGACAAATCAAGAAGAAAAAGGTAATAGTTTTGATTGCTCCAAGAAGTACCACAATTTTATTCATTGTAAGATAGCAAAAGAATTGAATTGCTTCCTATATCCAAAACCAGAGTGTCAAGTGATGGTTGCAAATGGAGGAATGATAAATTGCTCTGGAAAGTGCCATAATATCAAGCTATCTATGGGAGAATATGTATTGAAAAGCCCAATGCTTTCCATTCCAATGGGAGGTGTTGATGTTGTACTAGGAGTCTAATGGCTCCAATCCTTAGGTACAATAACTTTTAACTTTCAAGAACCTTTCATGAAATTTTATGTGGAAGGAAAGGAAGTTGAATTAAGGGGTATTGCAGGGAAACTGGGAAAGATAATAAGCTCTAACGGTATGACAAAGCTTCTAAAAAAGGAACAACTAGGTGTAATTGCACAATTATGTTCGCCAGATGTTTCCACATCGAATTCATCTATTGCTCCAGATCTCCAAAAAGTCTTGGACAATCATTCCAAGGTATTTGAGACTCCCAAAGGTCTCCCACCTATTCGTGATCATGATCATGCTATTCATTTGATTCCAGGTAGTGTTCCTCCAAACATCAGGCAGTACAGATATCTGTATGGCCAAAAGAGTGAAATTGAACGTATGGTTGCAGAAATGCTTGAGGCTGGTATAATTCAACCTAGCCAAAGTTCTTTCTCTGCTCCAGTAGTATTGGTGCACAAGAAGGATGGATCATGGCGCCTGTGTCTGGATTATGGGGAGCTCAAAAAGCTCACTATTGAATATAAGTTTCCCATTCCTGTCATTGATGAATTATTGGATGAATTGCATGGATCAATTTACTTCACCAAGTTAGATCTTCGTTCAGGATATCATCAAAGCAGAATGAAGACTCAATACCTTCCAAAAACAACATTTAGAACTCATGAGGGTCACTATGAGTTTTTGGTCATGCCTTTTGGCCTTACCAATGCACCTTCTATATTTCAAGGTTTGATGAATTCCATTTTCAACCCCTTCCTTAGAAAATTTGTGTTAGTATTTTTTGATGATATACTAATCTACAGCAAGTCTTGGAAGGATCATGTTGAACACGTTGACAAGGTGCTACAATTATTAGAGAAGAAACAATTATATGCAAAAAGATCCAAATGTTTCTTTGGAGTACAAGAGGTGGAATATCTAGGTCATATTGTATCTCATGAAGGAGTTAAGGTAGACCCTAGCAAAATTAAAGCCATTAAGGAATGGGAAATCCCCACATCCATAAAGCATTTGCGAGGATTTCTCGGGTTGACAGGGTATTATCACAAGTTTGTTAAGAATTATGGGAAAATAGCGGCACCTCTAACAACATTGTTGAAGAAAGATGCATTTTCATGGACTCCAGAAGCAACAAAGGCCTTCGAAGATCTTAAAGAGGCAATGTGCCAAGCACCGGTCTTAGCTACACTAGACTTCACAAAAACCTTTATTGTGGAATGTGATGCTTCTAGAAATGGAATTGGTGTTGTTTTAATGCAAGATGAAAGACCCATTGCTTTTGAAATTCATCAAATCAAGGGAAAGTATTTACATAAAGCTATTTATGAGAAGGAAATGTTGGCAATACTACATGCACTTAAGAAATGGAAACCATACCTAATGGGAAGACACTTTAAAAAGGTATAAATGGATCATGATAGCCTTAAATACTTTTTAGAACAAAGATTATCCTCTGAAGAACAACAAAAAATGGTCACACAGATGTTGGGTTATGACTTTGAAATCATATACAAAAAAGGGAAGCAAAATGTTGTGGCTGATGCACTCTCAAGAAAGGATGAGGATGTGGAAGCATTGTTGTGCGCCATTTCTATTATCCAACCAGATTGGATAAAAGAAGCAAGGGAGGAATGGAATAATGATGAAGAAGTGTGGGAACTTATTTGAAAGTTACAACAAGATTCCAATACATCTGATACATTTAGCTGGAAAAATGATTCATTATGGTACAAAGATCGCTTATACCTCTGTAAGAATTCCCAACTTAAACAAAATATTCTTCTGGAATTGCATGCTTCTCTCTTAGGAGGGAACTCAGGATTTTTAAAAACTTACCACAGGGTTAAGAAGGAATTTTTTTGGGATGGCCTTAAATCGGATATTCAAAAGTTTGTGGTGGAATGTTTGGTATGCCAACAAAATAAAGCTGAAACAATTAAGACACCAGGTCTATTACAACCTTTATCCATTCCAAGCCAACATTGGGAGGAGGTTTCAATGGATTTTATCACAAGTTTACCCAAGTCTGAGGGAAAGAGTGTCATCATGGTGGTAGTTGACAGACTTACCAAGTATGCACACTTTTGTGCAATATCACATCCATTTAAATCCAATACAGTTTCTACGGCATTTATGGAAACATTTCAAAAGATACATGGAAACCCAAAAATTATTATAAGTGATAGAGATCCCATTTTTACAAGAAATTTTTGGACAGAATTATTTTCTTGTCTTCGTAGTCAATTAGCTCATAGCTCATCTTATCATCCTCAATCTGATGGGAAAACAGAGATAGTAAACAAATGTTTGGAAGGATATCTTCGTTGCTTTGTATCTGATAAACAGACATAATGGGTCAAATGGTTGCCTCTAACTGAATGGTGGTATAACACTTCCTTCCATACTCCAACAAAAATGGCCCCATTTATGGCACTTTATGGATATCAGCCACCATCCATCACATCATATTTAAGCGAAAATTCTAACTTAGGTTCAAGCAGTGGAACATCACATCGAGCATCAACAACAAGTTCTCCAACTCTTAAAGGATAACCTCGTGTTGGCGCAGAATAGAATGAAACAACAGGCAGATCAACATCACAGTGAAAGAAGTTTTGATGTTGGTGATTGGCTATTCCTACGGCTACAACCATATAAACAAATGTCCCTCAAGCAAGCTAAGAAGGATAACAAATTGTCACCAAAGTATTATTGTTCATACAAGGTGTTGCAAAAGATTGGTACTATGGCATACAAATTGGAGCTTCCTGAAGCTTCTCGAGTGCACCCAGTTTTCCATGTTTCATGTTTAAAGAAGGTTATAGGCGACAAGCTCCCAGTTCAAACAATATTGCCAAAACTTGACGAGGAAGGAAAAATTATATTGGAACCGGAAGCAGTCATAGAAACAAGAACTCGACAACTACGAAATCGATCCATTTCAGAGTATCTCATCAAGTGGAAGAACTTATCCATTGAAGATTCAACATGGTAGGATGAGCATTTTATACAGAAGCATCTAGAACTACTCAAGCGTTGAGGACAACACTTTTTTGAAGGAGAGGGGCATGTTAGGTCCCTATAATACTAGTGATGCCCCCATTAATATTGTAGTTGTATCCCTTATTAATATTGTTGTGCCCCTATTGTCCCCATATTGTTATTACTGTGCCCCATAGAATCCCTCTATTATTATTTTTGTGCCCTTATATTATTATTGTTAGGTCGGCTTGGTTATATTGTGACCCCTTAGACTCCTATATATAGAAAGGAGGTTTTGTCATTTGAATCATCGAAGAATTTTTCATTTATGTAATGTAAAGGAGGTTGCCCCCTCGAAGAGGCTGAATTCTAAGGCGTTGATCTATCTTTTCTATCTTTTTGTGAGCTGGTTTCATAACAAGATCCACCTCAAAAGCACTATATATAAGCTATGACTTCTACCTATTATGGAATCCAAGCAAAGAAGCTCAATCTGCAATCCAAGGAAGTGTGAAAGCAAGCAAAGGATAAGAAAAATGCTTTAATAAGGAAGACAAACCCTAGTAAAGGAAGGAGGAATGCTAACAAAGGAAAGAACATAATTTTTCTATTTTGTTTAGACGACAGTGCGAAAGTATGAGCTGCAAGAGGGGCTGAAAGTTACAAGTCATCAGTATAAGCTGAAATTATGATGGAGCAAGGCCGAAATCTGTGATTGTAGATGGATTGAAGAGGGTTGAATTTTGTTGACTAGAAGAAGAATTTTTTCATCTTGCAATGGCTTTGTTGGGAGGCTGACTTGGTGGATTGGAGGAGATATTATTGTTAGTCAAAGGGCATTGTTTATCTAATTTTATTTGGTTCTAAAGGAATATAAGAGAATTTTTTGGTTTTCCCTTACAAGAGGGGTTTTTCGTGGCATAGAGCCTACGTCCTGTGTCCTTGCTGTTTTGATCTTCTTTCATTTATGTTTGGTAATTTATTACTCATAAGAAGATAAAAGAAGACATGAAAGAAGATAATAAGAATACTAAGAAATCACAAGTAATTATCAAGATAAGAAAATATTTATGTCTTTCTGATCTTCTAACATGGTATTAGAGCCAAGGTGAAGTAGAAGAAAAAAAAGGAAACTTGAATATCAATGGCTTTCATCATCTTGAGAAAGGATTCAAGAGAAGTTTCAATGCAAATCATAAGGAAAAGAGAAGTCTTACTTTCTAAATATTTTAAGATCTTTTTAAGAACACCATTTTCTAGAAGGAAGGAAGTCTTGAAAGGTAATATAAAAGTTTTGGATCTCTATAAGCCAATTTGAAGAATAAAAACCAATTGACGGCTAAAAATATATATAGAATTCATCAAGTGTGACATTGACAAGTTTACCAATGGCGTCATCAATGAAATCTGAGAACAAACTGGCGTCATCAATGAAATCTAAGAACAAACTCCAAGGAGCTTCTTACTTTAGAGCATGGAAGACAAGGATGTACCTCATCCTTGCAAGGAATAAAGTATTGGAATTAGTACAAGGAAAATTTAAAGAGCCTATAGATTATGCTAGAAAAGAGAAATACAAGGAAATTGACATTATAGACATGAACCTAATTGTATATGGTGTTAAAGAAAACTTTGATTCCTTACATATCCTCGCTAGATACTTCAAAGAAATGTACAATGCTCTCTCCAATTTATTTACAATAAAGAATATTGGACAAGTGGAAAGTCTAAAAAATGAACTTCGAATTGTCAAAATTGTTGGGTTGTGTTATATTCTTTCGACGACTAGCCCACATAGTTAACCAGGGGGGTTAGAGGGGGGGCAGAGCACCCCCTTCGTTGTGCCAATTGTGTAGCGAGGTGGGGTCACAGGGGGTTTGAGTTGTACTAGTAACCCCACTTTATGGGGTCCGGGGCAGCGCCCCGGGAAATTTTGGTTTTGGACCCTATGTTAGGTTGGGTGGACCCACCTATGGTTTTCTGCATGATTTTTGCACATGTTTTTTGGACGCGATGGTTTTTCAGTCCATGGTATTTGGATGCGATGGTTTTCGGCCCATGGTATTGGATGCAATGGTTTTCGGTCCATGGTATTGGATGCTTCGACATGTATAAATATGTATTATAACATTGAAAGGAACATAATGAAAAATCAAGCTGGTAGTCCCGGTTTTGGGATCTAGGGGAAAATATCTGTGTATATGTGTTTTATGTGTTATGCTCTCACATTGTTTATTTTCTGTGTTTTAGAATTCGTATGCACGTAATTTCTATATGGGGTTAAAACCTACATTTGGTATCAGAGCAGATTTGGCTTCAACAAGACACCTTTGCTGCTGAGGGGTTTTGCTCAGGCCTGTGGTAGACCTTGTTCAGTGGGAGATCTGCGAGATCGATTCTGGTGGTGAAAGAAGATGGTGAGCAGTGGAAAAATAGAGATCGAGAAATTTAATGGTTAGAGTTTTGAGTTGTGGAAACTCAAGATGGAGGATCTGTTGGTGGATAAAGATCAGTGGATCGCGATAGATCCGGGTACTAAACCAACGGGACTGTCTGATGAAGAATGGAAGAAGTTGGATCGGAAGGCGAAGAGCACAATACAATTGTGTGTCTCAGATTCAATATTGTTGAATGTATCAGGGGAAGCTATGGTGAAGGCTTTGTGGGACAAGTTAGGGACTTTGTACCAATCTAAGTCTCTAGTGAATAAACTATTCTTGCGGAAAAAGCTGTATAACCTGAGGATGAAAGATGGAGAATCAATGACAGAGCATCTTAACACATTTAATACTGTGGTAAGTCAGTTAGCATCTATTGATATTAAAATTTTAGATGAAGATAAGTGCATCAATTTATTGTGTTCTCTACCAGATTCGTGGGATAATCTGGTTATTGCAATAGGTAGCAATGCAATTGCCTTGCAGTTTGATGAAATAGTCTCAGCCATGCTGATGGAGGAGATGAGATGGAAAAATATGGAGAGCCAAAATGGTGATGCCTTGTCTGTATGAGGACGGTCCCAGAACAGAAACAAAAATAAGTCATCAAGTGGGAAATCTAAATCTAGAGGGAGATCTAAATCTTTAGGAAAACCTGTAAAGGTGGTGTGCTGGAAATGCAAAAAGGAAGGCCACTTTAAAAGGGATTGTAAATCTAAAGCTCTTGATGAAGGAAAGGGATCTGATGAGGCTCCTTCTGCAGAGGCGAAAACCACCTCAGATGAAGGTGGGGATGTGTATGTGGCTTCTTCAAGTACACATGTAGATCATGAGGCATGGTTAATTGACTCAAGTGCATCCTTTCACTTCACTCCCCATAGAGAGTGGTTCTACGAGTATGAGAAATATGATGGTGGTGATGTGTTCTTGGGGGATGACAGGAAGGCTAGAATCATTGGTCATGGAAAAGTAAAGTTTAAGTTGCAAGGTGGAAGGGTTAGAACACTTCCAGGTGTTCTACATATTCCTGCATTAGCCAGAAATCTAATTTTTGTATGCAAGCTCGATGATGCAGGTGTAAAAACAGTGTTCGAGAAGGATACCTGAAAAATGGTTCAAGAAGCCCTGGTATTGATGCGGGGAGTTCGGATTGGAACTCTGTACAAGCTGCAAGGTAGCACTATTATTGATGGGTGCAATATTTCTATGGTTCCTGAAAGTGGAGCAGAAAATCTAGTGGTCTCTGGAGAGAAGATCATGCTGTGGCATCAAAGGCTTGGACATATTGGAGAGAAGGGCCTTCGAATACTTCATGGTAAAGGTATGGTAGAAGGTATGAGTAATAGCTCTCTCGATTTTGATTTCTGTGAAAATTATGTATATGGGAAGCAAAATCGGGTGAGTTTCCCCTCTGGTGGTAAGAGGGTGAAACAGATATTAGAGCTTGTGGACAGTAATGTGTTTGGACCTGTGAAGGTTCCATCACTGGGTAAGTTTGTGTACTATGTATTATTTATAGATGAATTCTCAAGGAATACATGGATATATTTCCTTAAGAAGAAATCTGAAGTCTTTGACAGGTTTAAAGAATTTAAGGCTTTGGTGGAAAACCAGATAGAGAAGAAGATAAAGGTGTTGAGGACAGATAATGATGGAGAGTTTTGCAGCGAGGAATTTGAAGAATTCTGTAAGAAGTGTGGTATATCACGGAAGAAGACTAATCCATATACACCTCAACAAAAAGGAGTTGCAGAAATAATGAACAAGATGTTGATGGAAATGGCAAGAAGCATGCTTAGTGGTGCCGGGTTAGGACTGGAATTCTGGGCAGAGGCAGTGGATACTGCATGTTACCTGGTCAACGGGTCACCTTCATCAGCGTTGGAGGATAAGATTCCACAAGAGGTATGGATTGGTAAGAAACCCTCTCTTTCACATCTAAGGGTATTTGGATGTGATGCATATGTACATGTTCCAAAGGAGAAAAGAACCAAGTTGGATAGTAAATCTGAAAAGTGCATCTTTATTGGGTATAAGGATGGTTTAAAGGGTTATAAGATTTGGAACCCAGTCACACGAAAGGTTGTGTATAGCCGAGATGTGGTGTTCAGAGAGGTGAAAGATGTTATTAAACATGAAGTCCAACGAATGGAACTTGAGAAGATAGAGTTTGAGCTAAAGGAGGAAGAATCAGACTCTACAGCAGAGGAGGAATCAAAAGATGAAGAGCCACAAACTTCGGCTGTGAGAAGATCAGTTCGAGAAAGAAGGCAGCCTGAAAGGTATAGTCCATCTCCTTTCTATTCAAATTTTGTTTTATCTATGATGATCCCAGAACTGTGAAGGAAGCAGTGGATTCAAAGGATGGAAAACTCTAGAAAGAGACCATGATTGATGAAATGGCATCTTTGCACAAAAATGAGGCTTGGGATCTGGTGGAGTTGCCGGCTGGAAGGAAACCCATTGGCAGCAAATGGGTGTTCAAAAAGAAGACAAATGCAGAAGGAAAAGTGGAGAAATACAAAGCTCGGTTGGTAGCAAAAGGTTATTCCCAAGTACCGGGAATTGATTTTGGTGATATTTTTTCTCATGTTGCCAAGGTAACTTCTATTAGATTACTTTTATTTGTTGTTGATGCTTTTGATTTTGAGGTAGAATAGATGGATGTGAAGACAACATTTCTTCACGGGGATTAGGAAGAGGAGACCTACATGAAGCAACCTGAAGGCTTTGCGGTGAAGGGTGAGAAAGAACTGGTATGCAAGTTAAAGAAGTCTCTATATGGGTTAAAACAGCCACCAAGGATGTGGTATCAAAAATTTGATACATTTATACGGAGACTTGGCTTCACCAGAAGCAAAGCAGATCACTGTGTGTATTTTAAATTAATTGGTGACCGTGTTATTTATCTGGTCTTGTATGTGGATGATATGTTGCTGGTTGGAAATGACAAAGAAATGATTTGGGATTTGAAGACCCAATTGTCCTCCAAATTCGACATGAAAGATCTTGGTGTTGCAAACTATATTTTGGGCATGGAAATTAAAAGAGATCGTACAAAGAGGAAGCTCTGGTTAAACTAGAGGAAGTATGTTGAGACAATACTGCAGAGGTTTAATATGCAGGATAGTAAACCGATGAAGGTTCCTATTCCTGTAGGTGTGAGGTTATTTGTTGAACAGTGTCCCAAGACAAAAGAAGAGGAAGAGGACATGTCCTGTGTTCCATATGCAAGTGCAGTCGGTAACCTGATGTATGCAATGGTCTGTACTAGACCAGACATTGCACATGTAGTGGGAGTATTGAGCAGATTTATGTCAAAACCAGGGAAGGAGCACTGGACAACAGTGAAGCAAGTTTTCAGGTATTTGCATGGCACTAGTGATTATGGTTTGTGCTACCAAGGAAGACCAAGATTGGATAGAGTGTTGGATATTAATGGCTTTGTTGATGCAGACTGGGCTGGAGATCTGGATCAGAGAAGATATACAAGTGGGTATGTGTTTAACCTATTTGGAGGTGCAGTCAATTGGATGAATAAGAAACAATCTGTAGTGGCACTATCAACTACAGAGGCAGAATACATGGCAGCCACTCATGCAAGCAAGGAAGCAGTTTGGTTGCAAAGATTTTGTTCAAGTATGGGGTTAGTACAGGAAGGTATAAGGATAGATTGTGACAGCCAAAGTACAATTTTCTTGGCAAAGAAACCTGCATATCATTCAAAGACAAAGCACATTGATGTTCAGTATCACTTTGTGAGGGATATGATAGAAGACAAAAAGGTGTTGTTGGTAAAGGTGGACACTTTGAATAATACTGCAGATGCATTGACAAAATGTGTGAGCTTTGAGAAGTTCACTTGGTGTAGAGAAAAAATTGGCATTTCAGGGCTGGAAAAATGACTAAGCTCTCTTGTGGCCCCCTCTGGAAAGAAAACAACAAGTGGGAGAATGTTGGGTTGTGTTATATTCTTTCCACGACTAGCCCACATAGTTAACCGGGGGGTTAGAGGGGGGGTGGAGCACCCCCTTCGTTGCGTCGATTGTGTAGCGAGGGGGAGTCACACGGGGTTTGAGGTGTACTCGTAACCCCACTTTATGGGGTTTGGGGCAGCGCCCTGGAAAATTTTGGTTTTGGACCCTATGTTAGGTTGGGCGGACCAGCTTGAAAAATCAAGCTGGTAGTCCCGGTTTTGGGATCCAGGGGAAAATATCTGTGTATATGTGTTTTATGTGTTATGCTCTTGCATTGTTTATTTTCTGTGTTTTAGAATTCGTATGCAGGTAATTTCTATACGGGATTAAAACCTACAAAAATGAACAAAGATTGGACAATTTTCTCTTGCTATGTAATAATTTCTCGTAGAAGAGATGAACTACAAGTAGTTGATGGAATAATAATAGATAAGGAACTTATGATTGTTTCCCTTCTAGGACTAGCAATATCTTGGAATTCCTTTGCAGTTGGAATTAATAGTTGGAAAAAAATCTCCCTCCTTTGAAGAAATATGGTTTTCCTACACTCAAGAATAAGCTCATATTTCCATGATAAGAGGTAAGTAAGAAGATGAATAAAATACCTCAAATGCCTATTCTTCCCATTTCAAGAAGAAAGGAGGAAATAAGAAATTTAAAGGATAAAAGAAAACTCATGGGAATACTAACCTTTCTAATATAGAATGTTAGCATTGTCAGAAGATGGGACATAATAAGAATCAATGTCCTGATAATCCTAAGAATAAGAAGAGAGAAAGAGACCAAGCTACAATTTCCACTGATGATAATCCTCAAAATAAGACCAAAAATGAGGATTCTAAAGTCAAAAACTTATTCTATTAAGTCTTAAGGGATGTTATCCCTTGTCTACCCCTTATTTATAACATAAATAATTGTTTTTAGGTTTTGTAGAATTTTCTCTTGTAATTTATTCTAGGATTAATATTTCTTTTGATTCTTAGGGTTTGTAAATCTAATCTTTTTTTATAAAAGGTTCTTGAGTTGTTTTGATAAGTTGAGGGAATCCCTCACAATATCTAGATGAATGCATAATCCAGAGGGAGCTTCTATTTTTCTCAAATAGATAAGTATTCCTCATTTCTTTCATTATTTTGCTGATTCCCTCTATATATATAGCCTTATTTTTTCTACTTGATTATAATCCTTTCCTTGTGCTTTCTTTGAAAGAAGGTGTACATGAATATTCTAAAGAAAGGATTGTGGCCACATTCAAAGGGAGCCTCCAAAAGGAAGACTTGAGTTATGTAAGAAGCTTTGTTGCAAAGAAAGCCCTTCAAGGTTTGTAAAGAGAGAAACTCAAGATGTGTTTAAGATCATAAGATTTGTAGCAAGTCCTTATCATAAAACAAGGTACGAAATTTTTTTCTTTAAAATTTAATAACTCTCTCATGTCTAGGATTTTTCTATAGAATGAGAAAGATTCTTATATTGTTAGGATGTTTGATCTCTAGATTAAAAAAACCCTTGTAATAGCTATATTGTGTTATTTATTCACTTTGATAAAACCATAGCCTTTTGATTTTTTAGGGTTTGTTGATAGTATCTAGGGCATACAATAAAACGCTATTTTTTTAGGGTTTAATAATTATATCTAGGGTTTATGACAAAAGCCTAGAAAATATTGATGTAAAATTCTAGGACATGAAGGTGTAACCCTATGTGTACATTTTTCCGCTATGATTGAAACCCTAACATGGTTTACTTGTTGGATATCTAAGATTTATTTTCAAAGTTTTGATAACCATAAATTGTCTTCTTGTGATAACATGATAATCCTCATTTGGTAAATTTAATTTTATGATATTGTACATAAATATTTGTGCTTTTTTGTAGTTTCTAATATATTTCCAGGTACATAGTTTTCAAGACGTTGTAAAGATGTATCCCTACCTCATACTTGTTGATGAATTTATGATGATGTTGAGAATGATGAAAATAGGAACTATAAGAACCCTGATGACATTGAACCTTACATTAATGTTTGAAAGATGATCTTCTTTCCATATGAAGATAAAAGTATTGAGATTTTGGAAGGTTAGAGTTCTCTGATGTTATGAGAGAAAATGGCTTGTGTAGCTGGAAGAACAAATTTTTTGATGATGGACTTATATCCCAAGTTAAGAGGGAGTTGGATGAAGGAAACTATATCCTCCACAGTTGAGAAGAAGGATATGATGTACAATATAGGCCATGAGGAAAGGCTAAGATCGAAGAATAGCTAAAGCACTACTAATGGTTATTTTTGTTTAATGCGTAGTGAACAAATATTTGATTGTTTTAAGTGTTGAGGCTGAGTTTGGTGTTGCTTGAGAAGTGAGAAAAGGAAGCTTCCAACGAGATTTTGATTGGATACTATGATAACCTAAGCAACATTAGAATGGTTGAGGACCCCATATTTTATGATAACATATTTATAATAAAAACCAATATATTGGAAGCTTGATACTAGTTGGGGTTGTGAAGCTACAATATGTTCTAATAGATGAACAAGTAGTTGATGTGTTGATATCTCAATGAGAAGTTTGAATATTTGATAAGCACACTTAGATTGATTTTATTGAGAGGGAGAGATGACTACCTTAGGCTCTGTGCCCATATGATGGTACTTGGGAGGAAATATTAGTCTAGTTTTTATTGGGATCTTAGTTATAGTTTGGCATTAATTATGTCTAGATCCCAGTGTGGCAGCGTATATTGGTCTTGATGATATGGAGCTTTGTTTTAGTGTTGATATATTCGCCTTGATGATACCTAGATCCATATGAGGGTTGGTTTCTTGGCATGGAGGCCTAGATGGTATCTATATCTTGTCGAATTGATACCAAAGCTACAGCTTGATGGTACCTATAGTGGAAAGTTGCCTTGATGATACCACAGTCCTTGTTGGATTGATACCTTGGTAGTTTTTGTCCATGATGGTATCTAACATTTTGTATGTTCTTGTACTCTGATTGGAACATTTCGAATTGAGGTCAACCTTGTACCTGTTGAGCAATTATGAATACCTGAGTGTTGAGAAAAGTAACTAGCATCAATATTCATAATTGTTGTCTATCTCATGACATGATGTAATTCTTATGTATTTGTCAAAAGAAAGAAAAAGAAAATTATTACTTTATAAGCATAGATTTCATAATCAATTAATTATATTTTTAGGTTAAATCACCCATTATGTGCTTCTAGGGTTTATGCCATGAGTTATTGTCCTTGTCATCTTGTCTTGGACCCTTCTTGGGCTTATTGTATCAAATAAGAAATTTATTTTTGTGTCAAAAATGTAATTTATGCCTCCTCCACCAAGTCAGCCTCAAAAATTGTCAATTTGGTCTTATTAAGGGAACTTGACCTCATAGAACCACTATATATAAGCTATGAATTCAACCTATTGTGGTATATAATCAAATAAGTTTGATTTGCAATCCTAAGAAGTGCGAAGGAAAGAAAAGGAGAATAGCAAGGCTTGAAGAAGGAAGATAAACCCTAGCAAAGGAAGGAGGAACCCTAGAGAAGGAAAGAAGATCATTTTTTACTTAGTTTTAGTATACATGTGTGAGATTATGAGTTGCGGGATGGGACGAAAGTTGCAGGTCTACAATAGAGGCTGAAATTCTAATGTAATCGGGCCAAAATCTATGATTGTAGCAAGATAGAAGAGGGTTGAATTTTGTTGACTAGAAGCAGACTTTTGTCAGCATGAAAGGAATTTTTTTGGAGGCTAACTTGGTGTATTGGACGAGGTATTATTGTTAGTCAAAGGGTCTCATTTGCCTCATTTGATTTGGTTCTAAATAAAGATAAGATAATTGTTTGGTTTTCCACTAAAAGAGAGGTTTTTCCCTATATGCGAGCCTACATCCTATGTCCTTGTTGTATTGATATTCATGCATTATGTTTTGGTAGTTCCATGATGATAAGAAGATAAAAGAATACATAAAAGAAGATAATAAGAATACTAAGAAATCACAAGTAATTATCAATATAAGAAAATATTTCTTCCTTTCTTATTTTCTAACACTGTTGAGAGGCCATTAAATCTTGAACATGTTGGGATACGATGGCTAGTTATGACTATCGACCGAGATGCATTGGATTCTTCTAATATCATTCGGTGCAACTCCAACTTAATGGTCATGCAATCCTAGATTCTAAAGACATCTAGGTTGCTTGATTGACTAAGTCCTAGTCATCGATATGGGAGGGCCCCATGAGTTACCTCCACCAATGAATTATTTTTTCATTCGATAGTCGTTGATTCAATTAGGCCCCACTATTGAATCCTCCTTGTTGGATTATTTTCTCTTTCGAGGGTCCATGATCAAAAGGATATATCTATCTATCTATCTATATATATATATATATATATATATATATATATATATATATATATATATATATATATATATATATATATATATATATATATATATATATATATAGATATAGATATATATATATATATATAGAGAGAGAGAGAGAGAGAGATGTGTGTGTGTGTGTGTGTGTGTGTGTGTGTGTGTGTGTATATAGATATATATATTGCTTTATTTATTTAATAATTCCTAGGAGTGTGCAGAGCTCCTGGGGCGTGCATTATCCACTCGCCATGGGGACACAAGAGAGGGGAATGCAACTAGATGTATACGAGGGGTGATCCATTGATTAAATCTGGGTTGTTGATTTCCATGGGACCATCACCACCATTGATGGAGGAGCCCATGCTATAATGGATCTTGGCACCGTTTCAATTAAAAAAATAATATATCTATATCTATATCTATATATATATATATATATATATATAGATATTATAATTTTATGTGTGGGGTTGCCGACAATCATGGAGTTGGAAAAAATAGGAGGGGGTGGACCCCTTCTTGTGAGTATCAACACTAAACACCCCGCCCCCCCACCCTGCTACGTGGCAATGGCCCATGTGATAGATGTGGAATTGGTCAGTGCATGTTGGCCAGATTCCAAGGGCTCTAGTTATTGCCTACTAATAATGAAATGGGTGTAGTGACAACATAAAAGCGGAGTAGAAAACTCATAATTGATACAATAACAAGGGAAGTGATTTTAAAAATTAAGATTCCAGAGGTGTACTTACAGGGGTACATTTTAGCATTCCATTGACATGTCAATATTTAAGCTTAAACCAAAGGTTAATTTCGGTATTTCATATTACAACAACTAAATAATTGGGTAAAAGAGAGCCCATTATTTACAAGGCCATATATTTTCACTTGGGAGTTAGAATTTGGCCCAAAATCAATAAAAATATAGGTAATTTCAAACAGAACACATCTAGCAAGTTAGAAATTGGATTTAGAGGCAAGAAATTTCTAGCAGGAAAGTAGAAAACTACAAGAGTTTTTAGGCGAAGAGTTTGAGTTCAAATAAATCTTCTGAAGGGTGTAACTTCCTACCTAGGTGTTAGAATTTCACGAGTAGCCTAAAAAAATCTATTGACAAACAAAACAGACTTGTCGCTACACAATTTTGATTTGGACGAGAATTTAGGACAATTTCTCTAAGAAAACTTAGAGGGTCAAAATGATGAGATACATCAACAAAATCGAAGTACCTGGGAACACACTAAGCTCTAACATCTTGGAAGAATAATTTTGCGCAATAGATACCAATATGGGAAAAGAAGAAACCATTTCAAATATTTATGAGATGAGCAGGCCGAAAAATAGAGACCTAGAGGAGACTATGAGAAGCGTCAAGATAGAGGCTCTTAATTTTAGATTTGATAATGTTAGACTAGTGAAAGAGAAACAATAGTTCAACACCAAAATTATACAAAGTTTGAACATAATTTAGTAGGAGTTGGACCATAAATCTGAGTCTAGATAGGTGAGGGAGCATGAGCTCAGGTTTGGGTGAGAGGGGTTCTAGAATTGCAAGGCAAGCTAAGAGTGTTGACCAACAACATTTTTATGAATAAAGAACGTTGCATAGGAGGGATTACACTACCTCGAAATCTAGTAGCAACCCTAGTGTGTCAATAGTGAGAAGGTCCAGAAAGAGGAATTATGATTGAGAAAGTTTTCAAGGAGAGTTGCAAAGGTGAGACCTCCCACTTTTAACAGATAACAAAAAAAGGTTGAAGAGGTTGACGCTTGGTTTTTGGAGATGTGAAAGTATTTACAATTGTTTAATTACCCTTAAAATTTGGTAGCCCAAAACATTATTTACCACCTAAGAGGATAGTCCAACATATGGTTGGAACAACTTAAGGAGGTGAAGCATTTGGATGAAAGGAGACTAACATGGAATAAATTTCAAGAGTATTTTCAAGTAAAATATTTGATTGAGTGCTACTATGAGAGGAAGATGCAGGAGTTTTCTTAGCTTAATTTTGGAAACTTGAGTATGGAGGAATATGGCCAGTAGTTCACAAAGTCGCTGAGATATGTGGACTTCATTAAGGACGAGAAAGTAAAAATACAAAGGTATGTTAGTGGGGTACCTTTATTTTATGGAGACAAAATTAAATTTGATGAGCCTAAAACTTTAGATGCATCCATGAGGAAGGATGAGTAGTTATATAAATTAATCACGCAAAAGGCATGGGATAGTAAGAAAAACAGTTTCATGGAGCAAAGGAGGAGTGGGTTTATACCATCACCTTTAAAGAATGGGTCACAACTGAAATAATAGTCAAATCCAATTTTCAGAGAACCCAAGGGCGATGACTTTCCAAACAAGAAACCTTCAGTCCAACCCATCAAATGTAGGGGTTGTTAGGGATACCATCGATTTAAAGACTACCCTTATAAGGGTAAATTGAGGGTAAATTACATACTTCAAACTATTTCTATTTTAATTGACTTGGGAGCTATTCATGGTTATGTTTATACAAAACTAGTAGAGAAATTTAATTTTAAGAGAACTAAGCATCGCAAGGCATGGTTAGTTCAATTCGCCTCAGGAGAAAAGAGAAAAATTATAGAACTTGTAAATAAATTTCTAATTGTTATGAATGGATTAAGTACTACAGTTGAATTAAATTTAATTTCATTGAGATCTTATGATTTCCTAATCAGTGTGGATTTTCTAGAGAAGTACCATGAAATTATAGACTACTATAACAAATATTTGACTTATATTTATGATTAGGGATAACAGACGCATGTCCAAGGAATCCCTAGGTCGATATCTATCAGAGAGACATTAGATTTGCAGTTAAGGAAGAAATTTAGAAAATGATGACATATTTTGGTAAGATTATATGGAGGAACCAAATCGAGATAAACAAGCTAATTTGGAGGATTATATTGTGTTGAAAGAGTATGATGATGTATTTGTTGAGACACTAGGATTACCTCCAAGGATGGATATAGATTTCACCATTGACCTAGAAGTTGGCGTTGCTTCAGTATCTAAAGAGCCTTATATGATGAGTACCCTAGAGCTTAGATAATTGTAGTTGAAATTAGAAGTGTTATTAAAGAAGGGGTAAATACAAGCTAGTTTATCACCATGGGATGCTCTAGTTTTAATTGTTAAGAAAAAAGATGCAACGTTGTGGTTGTGTATTGATTTTCGACAATTGAATAAAATAACCATTAAGAGTAAGTATCAATTACTAAGGATATATGATATGTTCGATCAACTTCGAGGAGCTAAGGTATTAACCAAGATTGATTTAAGGTCAAGACATCACCAATTGCAAACTAAAGATGAATATATCAACAAGATATATTTTAAAACTCATTATCGACATTATGGGTTCATAGTGGTTCCTTTTGGATTGTCTAATTCACCAAGAGTTTTTATTTGCTTGATGAATAGTGTTTTCAAATAATATCTAGACAAGTTTGTAATTTTTTTTTTTGGATAATATTTGGGTATAATTCTAAAATCTGAAGAGGAGCACAGGCAACATTTAAAGTTGGTTCTACAAATTCTAATGGAGCATCATCTATATGTAGATACATTACATGGGTCACACTATCTCCAAGAATGGAATAGTTGTGGGCTCGGAGAAAATTAATTCCCTCAGAGAATGGCCAACACCTAAAAAAATAACAAAGTTGAGGTCCTTTATGGGCCTAATTGGTTATTATAGGAGATTTATTGAAGGTTTTTCCATGACAACACATATTATTACTTCATTGTTGAGAACGGGCGTGAAATTCTAATGGTCACCTAAGTGTGAAGTGGCCTTCTAGAATTTAAAGGATTTGTTAACCAAGGCTCCAATATTAAAAATTGAGATTAAAATGAGGTTTTGTTTGTATGCAGAGACACATGTATAAAACTGGGAGGAGTTCTCATGCATAATGAGCATGTAATATGTCATGACTCCAGAAAATTAAAAGAGCATGTTGGGCACCCTCTGACCAAGAGGGCCAACAAGAACAAGCTAAAACTTATTACAGAAATAAAAACACAATTAGTAACCTATTGCAAATGAAACATAATACCGCAAATAGACACCTTACAACAACAAATATAGAACACAATAATTAATTGGAATATGGATTCCTTTTTCATTAACAACCAAAAAATTTATGAAAATTTTAGCCTTCCCTGCCATGGCGGCAGGGAGGATGCATAGCCACTCCAAAGACTTCTCTCACACAATTAAAAAAAACCTTTGCAACACTCTCGAGAGACGCAAAAAGACTGACTTGACACCCAATGAATGCCCCTACATTTCCTTGATGCTAAATATATGAGGGAAATATTTTAATATTTTCATGAAAATATCTCTAACTACGTTTCCCTCCATTCACATTTCATGACACTTAAATTTCATTTGAATTTCATACATATACATCTCACTTTCATTTACATTTATGTGCCATTAATTTTAACCCAAAGTTGGACCTGGGTTCCAACAAAGCGCGAAGGGAATTATGTTGCACATAAATTGGATTTGGCGGTTATAATTCATGCCCTTAAGATGTGGAGACATTATCACATGGGAAGAAAATTTGAATTCGAGACTAAGCACTATGGTTTGCATCATTTGTCTGAACAATCGAATATAAATGCTTGGAAAATCAGATGATTGGAGTTGTTAGAAGAGTATAACTTTGAGATTAAGAATATTAAGGGAAAGTAGAGTAAGGTGGAAGATCCTCTCAGTCGAAGAGTGCATATGATGAATACTTCAACGATAAGTGTGTGCAAGGTAGATATAGTAACCAAAGTTATAGAAGTTGGGAATTCATAACAGTAGTATTTGGCCATCAAGAAGAATTTGCAGTAGGAAGTAAAGAAACCAAAGTATCTTGATTATGAGCTCGAGGAAGATGGATTTATTCTCTATAGATGCCAATTATATGCTCCATATGTGCATGAGGTTACAAATTTGATTTTTAAGGAGAGGGGAAGTGGGATTTGGTGTCAATTGATTTCATTACTAATTTACTGTGGAGAGTAAAAGGGCATGATGCAATTATGGTGGTGGTTGACAAACTCACTAAAGTTTCTTAATTCTTTCCAGTGAAATTAATGTATAAAGAAGCTAACATAACATATATTGATATGAGAGAAGTTGTTATGTTACATGGTGTGCTTAGGGAAATTATTTCAAATAGACACCTGAAGTTCACATCTAATTTTTGGATGTGATTATTTAAGGGATTAGGGACTAATTTTAATTTTAGCACTACATATCACCCAAAGTCTAATGGGCAGGCTAAGTGTGTTAATAAAGTTATTGAAGATATGTTGTGAATATATGTGACAGATAAAGCATCCATATGGGAGGATTACCTACATTTGGTAGAGTTTGTGTACAACAACAGATATCAAGCTTCATTAAAAATGAGTACATTTGAAGAATTCTATGGCACAAAATATTACACTCATGTGAGTTGGATAAATCCTGTGGATAGAGTCATGGTTTTTCTAGAATTTCTTAGAGAAATGGAAGAGTGGGTTGTCAAAATCAGGAAAAATCAAAAATATGCTCAATACATGCATACAAGTTATGTAGACAAGCATATTATTCATTGAGAATTTAAAGTTGGTATCATGTGTTCTTAAAAGTTAAATTATAGAAGAGATCAAGGAAGCTTGGAAGATGTGCTAAATTGGCAGTTGGTTACCATGGACCATTTTAAATTTTTGAGAGGGTTGGTCATGTTGCATATAGGCTTGCATTGCTTGCATTCATGCATATTCATGATTTATTCCATGTGTATTTTCTTAAAAAGTATATTGCTAATATTGATTACGTGATTGATTGGCATATGATCTAAGGTGAAACTAGAAGGAGATTATATGTCCAAGTGATATAGGTTTTGGACATGACGGTCAAAGTGCTTGGGAATCGAGCCGTGAGCTTGGTAAGGGTACAATGGACCTTGTTCAGTTCTGATGAGGCTACATGGGAGTAGGAGGTGTAATGAGGGAGGAGTACCATCATCTTTTTTACTGATATGTTGTGTATACATGTATGTATGATGTACTTAGGACAACACATAAAATAAGAGGGGGAGGAATGTAACACCCCTACCTATCTATGATAATGTAAATATATGTACAGTGATATCTATGCCAGTGAGTCAAAGTTATTTTGCAGGTTTGCGTCCCTTTGCATTTATGTTTATATATTTTTGGGATAGAATGCCCATACATACATACATATATGTGTGTGTGTGTGTGTCATTTTGGCTAAGTGGCCAAAGGGATAATGTTGTAAATATGATGTAAATGTTTGTACATATATCATAATAATAAAATAAGTTGGTTGTGGAACCCACTCCATAGTAAATAGTATAGGGGGGTAGTACAACTCCATTGTGACAGGAAACAAGGTGATGTGATAGTTGGAAAGGACACTTGGGGCCCACATGGTCTCAAGGGATTCCACATGGCATAGATAGGCTATGCATTATATAAGTTTATGTTTTCTTATGGGAGGAGGAAGAGGAGGAGGAATTATTTATTATTGACATATTCTATGATTATGGATTGATACCATTTTTGGTGACTTTGGTTTTGTTCAACTAGATGGTGAGCCCTAAGCTGGGTTTTCGACTGGCTAGACACTGTCATGAATTATGCCTAGATAGGTTCCTAAAGAGTAGCACGATTTCTTGCAAGCCTAGACCTAAGACCATCTTGGTTGACCATAAGGTGCGCTCAAGATGTAGGCACCACCAAGGGACTAGTAGAGCACAGAGAAGGGGTGTGCCACTTCAATGCATGTTTGGGAGAGTGTGAGCCTATGGTTGGAGCAATGATTGATGGTTGGCTACCTTATTTGAGGATGAGTGTTTGTTATTTCATTTGAATTGTTGCCAATGAAGTTGTGGCCCTGGATCAAGTGTGGCATGTGGTTGAGATTTATGAACCACGAGGTCTATGGTTAGGTGGAACGTGAAGATCCCACAGCTGGTTGGAAGTTTTGTGGAATATAAGTGTTTATATTTTTGTACTGTGTTGGTTATTGTATTTATGGTGGAACCCTAAATTCAAATTTTAGTGCATTAATGTGTTCATGTATTTATGATTTATGTGTTGAACATGACATTAATTTAATTTAGCATTACTTTATGCTAACTAAAAAATACCAGGTACAAGAATAGCCATAGCAGAGCTAGAGTTTTATCGTTGCCGCAGTGAAAATTTTACATAACTCAATAGTACTGATTGCATAAAATTTTCCAGGGGTAGCTAGGGGCATTACAAACATAGGGAAAATGGTCTGGGTTTGTAAGAAAAGCATAAATCTTTCGGCACTGGGTAATTTTAGCGGCTAGCTCATGGCTTTAGATCATGGTTTGGACTATGAAGCCATTTCTCCAATGCATTCAAGCGGGTGTCATTCAACAATCCAGTCTAGATCGAGATCGGAATTGAGTTCACAAGTTTTATTTGCACACAATGCCTACTTTCTTGGTCATTCAAACATCTTGGGATAACATTCTCCAAGTATTGGCTTTCCTATCTATCCCTCTTTTATGTTCTCTCTTCTCTGCTTTTACGTGGTTCTTGGTTGTTGTTTTAATCCCCTGAGCAATTTTTTGTGTCCTTTGCCTTGGGTTCTTATGGTGTGTGGTTGAATTTCCCTAGTAGGTTTCTTCAGGCCCTGTAGTGACTTATCCTTCGATGATGGCTTGGATACATCTTAGCCTTCTTCTTCTTTTCCCACTCTCCTATTTTTTATGTGGGGGCGCTATCCTTAATCGTGTTTATCTCTATATACGTTGGTTTATAATTCATAGGCAGCGCCTGTGCAGCCATAGGCATGGAGGTGGTAGGGGTAGTGGTAGTTGTGGTACACAAATTCAACCGCATGCCCAATTCCAAGCAAAGTGGTTGCTTCATTCATCCATTCAGCCACTTTGTAAGACAATCGAGATGAAATTCACTAGCTAGAATCCTAGGCCTCAAATTACCACCAGGCGTAACATGATTTTGATATTTTGGAAGAGGTTTCCAGCTAGGTTCCTAACCTTGGTCACACCAAGGGAAGCTATAATCAGTCTCTGACTTCCATCACCCTCCAATGGTAGATGAAAACTATTTAGGGACATGTCTTGAAAGAGAAGCATGGACATTAGAATGAAATCATATCCTTCCTAAATGAGATTAATCAAGTGCAGTGATATCAGTATACTTTCTTAGGTAGCTTGGGTACTCATTTGGCATATCTTGAAAGTCACCTCCAATGTGAGCTCAAGCCTCCTACTCCAGTCACTGACACCATCGCTTAGTATCCTACTTTTGTGTCTTCTTCTTATACTTGATTTCATATTATTTCCATCTACTATCATTTTTTTTTTTTGTATTTCAACAACAAACAATCTTTGTTGTCATCCAAACTAAAGACATTAATTTTGGTATTTTTTGCTTATAGATTACCAGTCAATAGATTTGGCTTTCCTGGTAGAAAATTGAGATCAATAATACTTTGAAATTTGGTGAACGTTATGTTGTTATCTGATTAATGAGGCAATACAAAAAAAAAAAGACTCTTTACATTTTTAAAAATTAATATTTTTAATATTGAAAAGGAGAAAAAACTATAAAAATAAAACAATCACCATTATTTTTACTTCATCATATAAAAATAAACACTAAATAAATAAAAATACATTAATATATAATAATTATAGTATGATATATAATAATTATAGTATGTTAATAAAATAACATCATTTTTTCAAAAGGATTATGAAAATTTGATAAAATAGGTGTCTCAATCATAGTTTTTTTTTTTTTTAAGAAAAAACGCCATAGCGTTAATTAAGGATAATAAAAACTGCATTTTGTAGGCACATGTGTGTATGCAATATTTTCATCTTGTAAAAAATTGACCATGAGTCATATCATCTAGGAGTCCAAAAATATTTTTATATGGACTACATATTAGCATATAAAGATATATCATAAAGCTAAAAAAATTAGCTTGAAAATAGTAGCAAGTTATACATGTGTTCTCATCAAAGAGGAAAAATAGAGCACCGGAAAAGGCTCATGTAATGTCTCAACATAAGTAAAAATGATGAAAACAAAAAACAAAAAATGAAGTAATTATGAGACTAGATCAACGTGTGTATGTAACGACACCTCATAGGGTCACGAACATATGAGAAAGAGAAACCATCTTGTACCTTTTGTACCTTCCAATGACCCTGATCTAGACCTAACGCTTCTTTCGATAATTGGTCTGCTTCTTTATTTTGCTCCCTGAATATATGTTGACGTGAAAATGAATTAAAAATATTTTTTTAATGTAAGAGCACAATCGAATATATGATACAAAATAATTTCTACAAGCCTAAACACAGTTAAGCCAATTAACCACAAGGAGAGAGCGACCAAACAATTGTAAATATGAGATCCCCACTTCTAATGCAAAAGAGAGAAGGTTGCAGCAGGATAATAGTTCAACATAATTGTGTTTTCTAAGCCTGAAGCCCATTGCGACAAGGTAGAAGTGTGAGGCCGATATATATAGAGAAAAACCACCACCGCAATGATCCCCGGAGGTTCTTGATGCCCAATCGAAGTTCGCCCAAGGAAGAGAACATTCATTGTGGGAGGTGGCTCAAAATAGCCATGGATTTAATTGCAATAGATCTAGGAGAGGAGGAATCATATTTAAAACTAACTCAATTACAAGAAATCCATCGTTTCCAAGCATCTTCAATAGACAAACTTGTTCAATATTCAATTGCTGCTTTAAATGACCAATATGTTGGGTGTGGAGCCTGATTATCTTCTTTATTCATGGTATCACCGCGTTGAACCCTAGTTTGTAACGGGGTGTAAACTCTGCCCATTTAATCACCTTCATGTGGGTCTAGGGGGAACGATGAAGATTTTATGAGCCCCCCTTGGCGGGGTTCAGGGGTAGCACCCTCGAAGCTAAAAAATGTAAAATTTCCTTGTAAGATATTGTAATTTCGTAGTCAATCTGGGTCGTTCATTAGGTGGATGGTATGATGGTAGAACTTATGTTTAATTTAAGGTTTTTTTCCCTAGAAGGCAACCCCTCACTATATATGAGGTAATTGTATTGCGGATATGGATATATGTACTATGAGCGAGAAAGAGAGAGGAGACTACGTGAGAGAAAAGAGGAAATTACAACGGATATGTTGTAGGTTGTATCTATTCATTTTGTTGGATAATATAAAAGAAAGGACTGGTTGTTTCTCCATTGACGTAGCCCAAACTAGGTGAACCACATATATCCGTGTATCTCTTGTTTTATTTGTTTTCTGTGTTTGTGTTTCTACAATATTTTATGTGTACCATTTCTTTGTAATATTTAATTTCCTAACAACTGGTATCAAAGTCGAAGGTCTATTTGTATGATAAAATCGCAGGAGATAAGAGTTCATGATTCGAGTGGGAGCAATGGTAGAAGATGGTAGGTTTAGGTTCAAGAAATTTAACAGTCAAAACTACTAGTTGTGGAAGAAGCAAATGGAAGAATATTTGTATCAGAAAGATTTGTACCTACCATTGAGAAGAAAAACAAAGAACCTTAGGATTATAACAGATACAGAATGGGAGATTCTCGACAGAAATGCACTTGGAACAATATGTCTATGCCTAGCACTGGTGGTAGCCTTTAATATTTCAAAGGAAACGACAACATAGGGTTTAATGATGGCATTGGCCAAACTACATGAAAAACCCTCGGCCTCAAACAAGGTATTTCTTACGAAGCATTTAATTAATATGAAGATGTCAGAAGGTGGATCTATTGCTGGTCATTTAAATGAATTTAATACAATTACCAATCAATTAAGTTCTATAGGCGTAAATTTTTATGATGAAGTTATGGCTCTATTATTTATATGTTCATTACGAGAAAGTTGGAATGGCTTAGTTATGGCCATTAGTAACTATGTCTCGGAAAGGAAGATCCAAGTCCAGATCAAGGATAATGTGTTGGAATGTAGGAAGAAAGAACACCTGAAGAAAGACTGTATGTCTCGGAAGAGAAAATAAGGAGATACACAGCAAGAAAACAATCGTGAAGTGAATGTGACAAGTGATGTGTTACAAGATGCTTTGATTTTTTCATTAGAAAATATTATTGATTCCTGGGTGGTAGATTTTGGGCCCTCATTCCATGCCACGCCTAATAGGAAACATTTTCATGATTATATTCAAGGAGATTTTGGACATGTTCATTTGGGTAATGATAAACCATGTAAAATCATTGGAATGGGTAAAGTTTTCATAAAACAACACAATGGAAACCAATGGCTATTAAAGGAAGTAAGGCATGTTCCATATCTGAAGAAAAATCTAATTTCAACTGGGAAGTTGGGGGGGTGAAGGTTATGTAACTACTTTTATAGATAAAACCTGGAAGGTCACTAAAGGAGCCTTGGTAATAACAAAAGGACAAAAGGTTGGTACATTTTATTTATACAATGGTATTTCTAATTACGTTAATGCTTTAACCTCTACAAGAGTAGACACAACATTGTGGCATCATAGGCTCAGGCAAATGAGTGAGAAGGGGATCCAAATTCTTCATTCACGAAATTTGTTGTCAGGTTTGAAGCATGCTGATTTGGATTTCTATGAGAATTTTGTTTATGGAAAACAAAAGAGAGCCAAATTTCTCAGAGTTGTTAAATAACAGAAGAGCGAACAATTAGAGCTTGTACATAAAAATGTATGGGGGCCTTCTCAGGTATCATCTCTCATTGGTTCTCACTATTATGTTATTTTTATTGATGATGCATCTAGGAAAACTTGGATTTATTGTATTTGAAATAAATCTGATGTATTTGATCTTTTCAAGAAATGGAAATCTTTGGTTGAGAATGAGACAAGAAAAAGGTTGAAGTGTCTCAGATCAGAAAATGGAGGTGAATATTCCAGCAAAGAGTTTGATAAGTACTATTCAAAGCGTGGAATTCATAGAGAGAAGATAGTTCCAAGAACACCAAAGGAAAATGGTGTGTCAGAAGGATGAACATGACAATCATGGAGCGTGCAAGGTGCATGAGATTGCATGCAGGGTTGTCTTTACAATTTTGGGAATATGTTGTAGATATTGTTGTTTATTTAATAAAAAAATGGCCGTCAAGTTCCTTGGATGGTGGTATTCCACAGGAGGCATGGATAGGTAAAAAGGTAACTACTCTCTTTTAAAGTCTTTTAGTTATAAAGCCTTTGTCCACATTAATAAAGAAAATAGAAAAAAGCTTGAGGAAAAATCAAACAAATGTACATTTATTGGATATGGTGTTAATCGCATTAATGATTTTGGTTATCGCTTATATGATTATGAAAATCACAAAATGATAAGGAGCAGAGATGTTATATTCAATGAAAGGGTCTTGTATAAGGATCAGATGTAGGAAAAGAAATAGGAAAAATAAAACAGAGAATACATAGTTCTTGATGAGATCACATAAAAAGTAAATGTGTCTGAAAATCAAAATGATCAACAACCACAACAACAACAATCACCTCAAACACTTGAAAGTGGTGTTAGAAGATCCACCAAGATAAGTAGATTCCCTGAACGATACTCTCCTTCATTATATTATGTATTGTTGACTAATTCTGGTGACCCAAAATGTTATGAAGAAGCAATGTAGGTAGAAACCATAAAGAAGTAGGATTTATCCATGAAAGAAGAGATGGAATCCCTAGTAGATAACCAGACTTGGGACTTAGTCAGGTTGCCTACAGGTACATTGTAGAATAAATGGGTTTACAGGTTGAAGGAAGAAGATGGAGATAGAAAAAGGTATAAAGCTAGACTTATGGTTAAGGGGTTTGCACAGAAGAAATGTATCGACTTTAATGAAATAATTCCTCCTATTGTTAAAATAACTTCAATCAGAAGTATTTTAAGTCTAGTAGTAGCAGAATATTTTCATGTTGAGCAGTTAGATGTAAAGATGGCCTTCCCTATGGGGATTTGGAGGAAGAGGTCTGTATGTAGCAGTTGCAAGGATATTGGGCCAAAGGGAAGGAGAAACTAGTGTGCAGTTTGAAGAAGAGTTTGTATGGCTTAAAACAGGCTCCAAGGCCAGTATCTAAAATTTGATGGGTTTATCTCTGAACAAGGTTATACTAGATTTCACTCTGATCATTGTGCTTATCTCAAAAGGAAAAATGATGGAATTTATATTATATTGTTATTGTATGTAGATGACATGCTTGTTGAAGGGTCTAACATGTAGGAAATAAATCTTCTCAAAGGAAAATCGCTGAATTCATTTGCAATGAAGGATTTGGGCATTGCAAAGCAAATCTTTGGTATGAGAATAACTAGAGATAAGAAAAATCACAAATCAACATTGTCTCAAAGTGAGTACATACAAAAGGTGTTGGAAAGATTTAATATGTAGAATGCAAAACCAATTACTACACCTTTGGCTAGCCATTTCAAACTAAGTAAGGATATGTGTCCAAGACTTAGGAAGAGATGGATTATATGTCTAAAGTTCCATATGCACCAGCAGCTGAAAGTTTAATGTTTGCAATGATATGCACAAGGATTGATATTTCACATGCGGTGGGAGTTGTAAGCAAGTATATGAACAATCTATGAAAAGAACATTGGATGACAGTGAAGTGGATTATGAGGTATTTGATAGGTACCAAAAATCAAGCATTATGCTTTGGTGGTTCAAACATTACTTTACAGGGATATGTCCATGCAGATATGGTAGGTGATAGAGATAGGAGCAGGAGCACGATAGAGTATGTGTTTACCGTAGGTGGAACATCTATCAGTTGGGTTTCAAAAATGCAAAGTGTTGTTGTACTTTCAACAATGGAAGCAGAGTATGATGTTGCTATAGAGGCTAGTAAAGAAATGATTTGGTTACAAAGGTTTATGGATGGATTGGGTAAAAAACGGGAGATGGGCAAGTTATATAGTGACATCCAGAGTGTCATTCACCTTGCAAAGAACTCAACATTTCATTTCAAGAATAAACATATACAACTCAAGTACCATTTCATACGGTTAGTGTTGGAAAATGAATAGTTGAAGCTGGAAAAGATACACACTAGCAAGAATTCTACAGATATGTTAACAAAAGTTGTAACCAGGGAGAAACTAAGATTCTGCTCGGTTTCAGTTGTTCTTCAAGTATGATGATGAAGATGAGAAATAGCTAGGTCCAAAGTGGAAGCATTGTCCAACATATGAAGCGGCGGTGGAGTTGTTATAATCAGTCTCCAAGTGGGATATTGTTGGATGTGGAGCCTGATTATCTTCTTTATTCAGAGGTATCATTGCGTTGGACCCCAATTCATAACAGGGCGGCAAGGTTTCTTGTTTAATCATCGTAAGGGGGCTCTGGGGGGAGATGGATATTTTATGAGCCCCCGCCCACACTGACAGGGGTTTCAGGGGCAGTGCCCCTGAAGCTAAAAATAGATGTAAAATTTCATTGTAAAATATTGTAATTTCGTAGTCAATCGAGGTTGTTCATTAGGTGGATGATCCAACGGTGGAAGTTATGTTTAATTTAGGGTTTTTCCCCTAAAATGCAATCTCTCACTATATATGAGGGAATTGTATTATTGCTGTGGATATATGTATTCTAAGAGAGAAAGAGAGAGGAAACTATGTGAGTGAGAAGAGGAAATTACAACAGATCTGTTGTAGGTTGCATCTCTTCATTTTGCTAGATAATATAAAAGAAAACACTGGATGTTTATTTGTGGACATAGCCCAAACTGGGTGAACCACGTATATCTCTCTCTTGTTTTATGTGTTTATGTTTCTGCAATATATTACGTGTACCATTTCTCTGTGATATATAATTTTATAACACAATAGTGAGACCAAATTTTCTTTTCAAATGGACACAAAAGGAAAAGGTGGGAGATCATTTCGTCTTCCACTTTGTATAGAGAGAACCATCCAGGGCCATGTTGGAAATGGTTGTAAAGAACATCCCAAGTCGTAACTTTACTACACAAATACACAACATAAAAGTCTTTTCTTTTAGAGGGTGGAAGATTTTTAGATAGAATGCCACCACCATCTACATTCAATAGGATTGTACTCGACATTTCTAGAAGAATAACATACTTTTGGGGAATATATGCGAGATGGAGCCAAAGTCCACACCAGTTCATCATCCTTGTCTATAATTCTAATATGGTCTCAAGATAATGCACAAAGAAATGAGCGTCACAACCCTTGAAAAATGTTTGGGATGCGCAACACAATGGAGGATTTCCAACTTTGACACCAAATAGTAGATGGGGTTAGATTTGTGATATGTGCCATCTTGGTAATACCTCTATCACATAGGAACTCAATAAGAGGAAGACAGATTATATGATCCCAATAATACCTAGGCCAATGATCTTGACCAATGTTAAATTTTGCACTTGATCTCACCTTCCAAGAAAAACATCTCCTCATAGTTTCAAAAGTATTGGACAATGCCCACCAAATGAGCGAACCATTTCCCTTAGGTTTTTCCCACAGGGGCTTAATTGGGGGAGAAATATCATACCACGTGGGTTCATATTAGGGGATATATATTGAGGAAAAATGACATAATATATTGGGGGATATATAGGGGGTAAAATGTTTTTATATTGGCAGGTATAAAAAGTGGACCTCACAGTTAAGAAAAAATATATAGGGGTATAAAAAATGTTTATGAAAAAATGGATACCTACAATATCTAGTGGAAGTAGGGGTTTTTTCAATTAGAAAGGTGTATTCGGTTCGTATTGGTAGGGGGTTAAATAATGTTATTTTTAGGGGCATTTTCCAATATTTAGTCAAATTAAGGGTATTATTTAAAATGCCATGAACGCATGTAATAGGTTAGAGGTTCATTAAGTGAAGCCCCCATGGTTTATCCACACTCTGAACCCAATATTCAATAGACAAAGGAAAGATGTATTTTTCAGTGACCATATTGGTCCATAAACTGTTTGTGGATAGTAAGCGCCAACTGGGGCCTGAGAAAACATAAATATATTCTTGAGGCCCCATCTAAATTGAGATTTAGGACGATAAGTTTTCCCCAACAAATCTGCGACAGAGTATTCTCCTGTTGTTTCCTAAACCAAAGGAATTTTAAATAAATGCGCTTGATGCGATCAAGAATTCCTTTTGAAATCCAAGCCAAGGAAGCCCAATATACTAGGATGGCTTCAAGAACTTATTTGAAGAGAACCAATTGGCTAGCTCTAGATAGCCATCTGTGAAGCCAAATTTTGATGTGTTTCTATACTTTTTAAATTAGTCGGACCAAGTGGTCTTGTGATGTATTGGGTTTTAAATGGAACCCCAAGTATTTTAAACCCGCATCTAGTCATAAAGGGACCATGAATAGAAAAATAAAAATTATTTGTAGTTCTACAACTTCCAAATTTGAAATTAGCAAAGAATATTTTTTAAAATTAATGATAGTACTAGAAGCTTTCCCAAAAGTAGTTAATATAGACTTTAATAGTGCCACTTCTTGAAGGGAGCCATTACTAAAAATGAGAATGTCATCAACAAATAATAGATATGTAATTGCCAACATTCTCATCACCAAATAGCCTTGAAAATCACCCCTTTTCTTTGCCTCTCCTAATAGATCATTGAATCCCTCGGCCACCAAATAGCCTTGAAAATCACCCCTTTTCTTTGCCTCTCCTAATAGATTACTCAATCCCTTGGCCACCAAATAGCCCTGAAATTCACCCTTTTTCTTTGCCTCTCCTAATAGATTACTCAATCCCTCGGCCACCAATAGAAAGAGTAGTGGAGAAAGAGGAAAGAATTATTGAAGACCTCTTTGGCCATGGAAGAAAGAGAAGGCTGCACCATTTATCAAGACTGCGAAGTAGAAAATCTGTATACAATTCATAACCCATGTTATAAAATCAAGACCAAAACCCACATGAGTTAGTAGGAGCCTAAGATATATTTGACTAGCTCTATCATATGCTTTGTCATATGCTTTGGATAAGCCTATTTTAAACACCACCCATTTTAAATTCGTAGATTTCAAGCTATGAAGACTTTTTGACTAGCTCTATATCATATGCTTTGGATAAGCCTATTTTAAACACCACCCATTTTAAATTCATAGATTTCAAGCGATGGAGACTTTCTTGTGTGACCCCAATGGCCAATTTCTCTGCCTTCTAGAATAGAAGGCCAAATTGTTCTTTTGAAATGAAGGCAAAGAGGATGAGCTTGAACTTCAAAACAATAAATTTGGCAATGATTTTATAGATAGCACTGCATAATGAGATAAGGTGCTAATCTTCGAATGAGGAGGGATTATCAACCTTTAAAATCAAAGCAATGAAAGTATAATTAAAATTCAGGAACATTCTGCATTCCCTTCGAGAATCCTCAACCACCACCAAGAGATCAGAACCGAGAGACTCATATAATCCTCAACCACCACCAAGAGATCAGAACCGAGAGACTCATATAATCCTCAACCACCACCAAGAGATCAGAACCGAGAGACTCATATAAGCTCAGAAAAAATTTGACCCCCATCCATCTAAACCAAGACTCTTTGTCCTTTTGAAAATTGTTACCCCCATCCATCTAAACCAAGACTCTTGTCCTTTTGAAAATTGTTTAGGATTTTCTTCAGTTAATCCTCTGATACCTAAACCATGAGGTTCCCTTCATCTTGATGAAAAGAGGAAAATGAAGAGTTGTACGTATGATTCCAATGGAGAAAAAGATGAGGTCACCCGACCTTCTATTCCCTCAGTGACTAGATGCTCTTAACATTTTGGGTCCTTTGGCGAAAGCCTAAAAAAAATTGATGTTATTTGTCCCCGAACTTAAAGTTATCTCAATCTGGCAAAAGCCTAAAAAAAATTGATGTTATTTGTCCCCGAACTTAAAGTTATCTCAATCATATATTATATCTATAGAAAACAAATAATCATAGATGTAATCATTACTATATTTGATTATATAAAAATTAAGAGCTAAAGAAACAAACCTAATTAAAACATATAAAAAAAATTAAGAAAATTATTACTGAAATAATCTTGGATGGAATAACCTTAAAAAAACATATTAATTACTATGTCTATTATAAAAGTAATTTACAACATGAAAATATAATTTTCATCTATTAAAATAAATAACAAATTCAAATAAATATAATTTTAATTTATTAAATAAATAACAAATGCAAACAAATATTTACGCTGATAGGTGTACATATTTTAAAATTGAAAGATAGCTTCAGGAGATAGGTGTATATATTTTAAAATTGAAAGATAGCTTGTGGATTAAAAAGGCTATATGTGTTTATTTCTAGATAAAATTATGAGATGTTATACCATTTCAATCCTTATATAGTCAGTTTTTAATAGTGCAAGAAAATTATGCGTTTTACACGTCACCTGAGCAGAAGAGCACAAGGCGGAAATTGCCTGGATCCTTCCACTTTCATTAACTATGCCATTAGAAATTATAATTAAAATTTATGATTTTTTTAAATAATCATTTTCAAAAAAGGAAGTAGAAATTTAAATTGAAATATTTTAAAATTATAAATTTGTGATTTTTTTAAATAATAATTTTCAATATTTTTTTAAATTTGTGATGTGTTCCTTGTAGACATGGATCGATCTACGATTGTCCAATTTCAGAATTAATGTGTGACCCAGAACTTGAACTAAAAAATCATTCGTATGAATATGATTGCCCTCGCTATATGAAAGGATCGTTATCATTACCATAGCCCTAAACCCCAAAAAAATTTATAAGTTGCAGGTATGAAGGAATCCAGATAGCCCACCACTTCTAAAGTTCCCTCTTGATTCCAATCTTAGAAGAACTTCAACATTTCGACTACTCGGATTCCGAAACGATGATCAAAATCCCCCTAAATATATGCAGTTGTAGAATAAGACTTAGTGCTGGAAACAAATCGTTACGCCTCATCAATTTTTTTCTGAAACCCTCATGATTGCCCTGCTTTCGAGTCTCTGTGTTTGTTATCTGCAGAAAAGGATTAAATTTTCTTCTGAAACCCTCATGATTGCCCTGCTTTCGAGTCTCTGTGTTTGTTATCTGCAGAAAAAGATTAATGATTAAAGAAAAAAATGGCGTCGTCTACGACAAAAGATTATCGAACCTTAGTTCCATCCACAAGAAGACACACAATCGAGAGGCACCGCAGGCCAAACAGCTCTGCACAGCGCTCCCGCAAAGAAGAAAAAAATATCATTAATAATTTGACCTGCCTGCAAGCGCACCTGGAAAGGCAAGGTCATAGAGAAACTAGAAATCTCATACACGTGGCTTCTCATGGCCATAAATACGATCAACAAAAAGGTTATCTAAAATATCTGGGCCGGTCTACAGATCGAATCCCGTGCCAGGCCTTTACTAAACTATATGCATACATCATACAGAAATCATAACCTAGCCTTTAATCGCAACCTTTAAAACCAGAGCACATTCTTAGCACGATATGCCGGTTACACCAGAATTCATGCAAGATCCAGATCCATAATCCAGCGTTCGTATCCTCCGCTTCATACAAACAAATAAAATAGAATCTTTAAAACCAACATGTATTTCATGAAAAACTCAAGAAAATCAAGCATGCCTTACTCTAGCGGTAGGCAGAATACAAATACAGCATTACAGGCCGGGGATCGATCCAAGCATCGATCGCACGAAGTTTTCCCTGACCCTAACCCAGACCCTGAGATTTATAGCACGCGAGAGTAAAATCGACGGCAAAAATAGAGCTCCGGCAAACGTTATTCGGCGAAGATGCCACCATCTAACGGTGGAAATAGGTTGCTTGGTTATTAAGGCAAGTGGAAATGCTTACTGCTGGTGCGTGGCAAATGCTTCCCTAAAGGTTAGCACTGCCACGTGACAACAGCGACTTGAACGGCCATCATTTTTTTAAATAATATTAATTAAATAAAACGAAATTGACCCACCACTTCCTTTGCTTTCCATTCCTATCTCTGGATGTCGTAATCTTGGAACCATCATTTTTTGAAATAATATTAATTAAATAAAACGAAATTGACCCACCACTTCCTTTGCTTTCCATTCCTATCTCTGGATGTCGTAATCTTGGAACCATCCAACGCCCATGTTCAAGGTCGGAGTCCCCTTGGATACTTATGTGATGGGTGTGCGCACATGTGTATGTATCATGATTATAGGGCTAGATACACAATCTAATTTTTGTATTTTCATGGAGTTCATATTCTCATGGGTATGGTTGAGATATTTCCCCAAACCAATCTCTTGAATGGTGCTAGATCCTCATTTGTGAGGTCTTAGAGAGTTATTATGTATATGATGAGGTTGTTCTCAAATGAAAATTCATTTAAACCATCGTTAGAGAAGGAAGAGAAATGATTGGACTCATTAAGCTCTTCGAATGTTTGGATTCATTAGGCCCCTCTATTGGGAGAGTTTTTGTAAACCCTTCTACTCGGAAAATCAGACCCTTATGGGAGAATGAACTATTTGATGTGAGAAGCTTAGCTCTTTGTGAAGAAAATCTAACTCTTTATTGGGAGAAGAAGTCAACCCTTTTTGCAAAAAGAAAATCCTTCTTTAAAAGAGAATTAATGAAGTAGTTAGTGGTTTGAAACAAACCTGCTTATTTACTTGTTATTCAATACTTTATTATTCAGATCAAAGAAAATAAAAAAAACTTAAAATACATCTAAATTGGTGGTTTTTAAATAAAACACTAATTTCAACTCAATGAGTTCCATAACCATATGAATAGCTAATTAAATGACATCAATTTTTTATTAAAAATTCAAGAAACCAAATATTTATTTGCTACTAATAAAATAATAAATCTCTAGAATATCAACCATATTAAAAAAACACTTACATTTATAAATACTTACATATTGTTTTACGTAACCATGTTACATAGAAAATATACCATAAACACTATTATGACTAGAGGTGTTAAAATTTATCATAAAATACAATACTTACATATTGTTTTATATAACCATGTTACATAGAAAATATACTATAAACACTATTATGGCCATAAAATTTATCATAAAATATAATTGAACAAATAAATATAACATTATTCTAATATCGTTGTGAGATAAAAGTGAAAAAAAATCTCAATGTCACAATCAAAATTAATAAATGAAATTAAAAATATCATATTATTTGATATCTAATTTTATTTTATGTAAATTATTAAAAAATTTTACAAAATAAAATATATAAATGGAAGAAAACCAAAAAATGTTTAGCCTAGTTGTGATAAAATTTATATTAGATAGATTTATAATTTGTTAATAGCATGATGTAGTTATGAACTTCATGAATGAAAAATATGCCTCAACGGAATTAATAAGTAAAATCTAAATAGTATCTCATTTCTTTAAAAACTAAGAAACACTAAAGTTATTATAAAAATATATTAATAGAATCAAACACAAATGAGAAAAGTAATGGATATTGATAATTGTTTAAAGCATTGAAATATAAAAATAGATTAAAAAGTGAGATAAAATTTGGAAAATAATAATTATTTATATAATTATAAAATAAGTTTATTTAAATAAAATTGATTAAATATTTATAAAATATTTTAGATATTTTAATTGTAAATTATTTTTTTTGCTCATAAAAAAATTGTTTAATATTATTATAATTTTAAGAACACAATACATTATCACCCTATAGTTTACGTTATTGTTGCCCGACACACCAAAGTATTAGGCTTGAGAACTAACATGAGTCTTGCTATGAACAAGATTAAGCTTGTGAATAGGCCAAGACAACTTTTGTCATTGGTTATTTCCAATACAAAAGTTGAACAAAAAGAGAATTTACAAGAAATACACATTACTAGGGTGGGTTGGGAGGAAACAGTGGCCGAGCAGCAAAGAACGCAGCCTGCTCATGCGTATGGTAGTCAATATGTTCCACCCAAGTCTCTAGAGCTCGGAGGTGATCATTTGTTCGCCAGAGCTGTCAACGAAGGCCATCTATGGAATCCAGGAGCTCGTTTTGTGTGTGCTGGAGATCATTGATGTAGGCCACCAATTCGTTATGATCATCATATCATTGTTCCCTCAGAGTCTACATGCTCAAATGGAAATTATTCAATTGTGCCGCAATGGAGTCCAAGGTGGTCGAAGCCTCTACGTGGAGGCTACCTCAGCATCAGAATGGTGTCTCTCGGTCGGCTCCGAGCCCGAACTAGGCACACCCTGCTACAGACGATTTTCCATGCGATTACCAGCTCCTCTGCATGTGTGACCTCTCTGTCTCGGTATACAGTCGATGCCACCACCACCAGTTGCACCGCCGCAGGGACGAAACTAGCTACCCTGTGCAACCCACCACACAAGCTTGATATGAACCAAACACAAAAACACACTGCTTACCACCCCGGTGTCAGGGAGCCCTGACCCACTAGTGTAATTCTCGTATCCCTCTCCATTGGCTGCTGATGAACTAGGGGGAGCATCACTAGCATCTGAAGTGGACGGGTAGCTCGAGGGAAAGAATCAGGACCCCAATTCTCTGTCGCACTGCCTCTCCAGAGGAGAAACCCCTTTGGATGGGGAAAGGAATGCACACCACCCACATTATCCAACCCTAGAACTATATCCCTCAATAGTCCAGAGAATTTACAAAGATCAATTATTGTCGTCCCAAGAGTAAATACGAGATTCTTCCTGTTCCTGTTGAATTATTATGTCTGTGTCGTGTGCTCCAATTATCCCTCGGATCCCACAGCCAGATTGATTGCAGGTTCCAGTCCCCCGCACAGTCGCCTGCCCCGAGCTCGTCCTGCACTGTCACCCCAAGCCTCATCTTGATCGAGGATGCCAATACATCACTACTCTATCGTGCCCAACACTCCCTCCTCATCACCCAACAACTACAAATGGCCACCCTCTTACCTGTGTTCCACATTAAGTATCGCTCGCAGGAGTCCAGCCCAGGTCCTAATGGGCCTTTAAGGCATTCGTGTTACATGTTGAAGCCCAACTGACTCTACACTCCAATGCATGACCACTTGTCCCGTAGATTGGACACCCCATCACCCATAAACTGTAAAATATTATTTAAATAATTTTTTTAAAATAATTATATAAATTAGTGAGCATTAATAAATTTATTTTTGTGAAATTTTTTTAATAATAATAATAATCAATTACAAAAGATATAATTTATATAAAAAGTTAAAAAATATATAATTTATAAAAAATTATGATTGTGTATACCTTAAATTAAAAGAAAAAACAATATCCACAATAGTATAATAAAAATCCAAATAGGTATCATATTTGGTTAGTTTTAATTAAAAGCATTATAAAATATCAATAATCTCATTCTCATTGTGCTCCTTTCTTTGTTAGTATGAAAGAGATGTGATAAAAATATTTCGTATCACTCTTAGAGATAAATAAAATATTTCCATGTGTATATTAAGTAATACAATTTTATAATTTTTCAATATTAAATTGTTTGATAATAATAAAATATTCAAAAACTATTTTCCATGCTTTACATTTTAAAAAGAAGTTTGTATATAACTAAATATATTTCAATGTTCAATATGATGAAGAAATTGATAGTAAAACATGAAATTTGTATTCCATTAAATTTTTAATATAAAATATCAATAATAATAAAATATTCAAAAACTTTTTTCTTTCCCGTTTTGCATTTTAAGAAGAAGTTTGAGTTTGAAGACATTTGATCTCTTTGGGAGCTTGATGGATCTGTGGTGCAGACATATCTATACTATTATGATAAATATATCAAAACTAAAATCCCCATAAAATTTTCAAATTTAAAAGCTCTCTATGTGTCTCAAATTCCCTGTAGCCCACCCAAGGTCTACCATTGTAGGGATGGTCCCATGGTTGAGTGGGGAGGTTTAATTCCCACGGGTCAATTTCGAACATGGCTACGTATGGTAGGTACACCCAAGGTCTACCATTGTAGGGATGGTTCAATGGTTGGGTGGGGAGGTTTAACTCCTGTGGGTCAATTCAGAACATGGCTACGTATGGTATGGTTAAACGTATAAAAAGGCTACCCTTGTAGGGATAGAATGAGATTATTAACTAAACGAATTTTCTTGGCGATGGTAGTACATTGGAGGGGTAAGATAAGTAATGATTATGGTAAAATCTAATTTATTAAATTTATTAAAATTAATGGACAATTTTTCTAAATAAACCTTATAAATAAAAATGAGGAACTTATCATAAAGGAACTTATTAGAATTGGAATAATCTCAAATCCCTAGGAAATTGATAGGTGTGGAGCCACTTGGCACAAATCTAATTTTTTTAATTTAAAAATCAATGTAACATAACAAACTCTCTAACACTACAACCCTTGATAAACATTCAAACTAACTATATGCTAAATATATTCCCTTGAGAATCAATCTAGGTCATCAATTAAATATAAAAATAAAAATCAAAAAATCCTCATCCACATAAAATTGAAATAAAAAAACTAAACTTTCTTAAACAATTTAATAAAATAACCATAACCCACTTAAACTTCACTGTTCCTTAAAACTGAGAGGCTCAACCTGATCATGATAGCAGGGATCCCCGGTGGTTGTATCGGCATGTTTATTGAAATCGCCATCCCCGGTGGTTGTATCGGCATGTTTATTGAAATCGCCATCCCCGGTGGTTGTATCGGCATGTTTATTGAAATCGCCATAAGTGGCATTACCCAAAGTGCCTTTGACTTGCATGGCTTCAAAATAAAAATTCCTATAAAATAAAGTATTCACTAAATTATTTATTAACAAAATTTTGTTAAATTTTATTTTAAATAAGTTAGTTATGGACACGATTATCATTAAATATGGTTAATAAAGGTTAATAAATTTTATTTTCCATTTTCATTTTAATTTACATTGATTTTGCCAATAATAATAAATAAGGGATTTTTTTGACTTTACAAAGTTAAATTTTTTAGATTTTTTTTTCCAATAAATCAGAATGTTGGAGTGTTTAAATCAGTTTTTGATGGAGAAATAGATTCAACACCATCAAGAACTCTGAGCACCCAAAACACTGAAATTTAACAGCTATAATCTAGATTTTCAAAAATTTCTGCCTAATTTTATTATCATTTGTCAATTTTGTAGACTACCCTATAACACACAACCCAAACCCATTTCATGCTTCACTTAAAGTTAATACAGAAAAAGGATTTAAATTGTAATTTCTTTGTTAGAATTAGGAACTATTTTCTATGGCAATGGATGACTCTTCCGAGAGTTATTGCAGTAGCTTCAAGTTCCTAGAATTGACTAGTGAACCTCGTAAAATATTGCACTTTGCTCATATGGCAACCATATAACAGCCTATTTTGCCGAGATTTTAGTGCAATGTTAGTTATCAAGGAATCCTATGCAAATATATGAAAAGAACACCGCAAAAGGTTTTTTTGGGGGTTGAAAACAGCTACCTTGTGTGTTATTTTAAGAATCTTATGACGTGTTTAAGTGCAAATATATTCTACAATGTGCATTTCTTGCATCCTAAGAATGTATGGACTTTTTGTCTTTCAGATTTTTGTGAGTTTCATGTTTGTGTAGATTTTCTTCCGGATCCATCGCATTCAATTTATTTTTAGATCAACGTTTCGAACCAGCAACGGTGGTTCTAGCAACGGTGATTCAGGTTGCTGGTTCGAAACATCGATCTAAAAATAAATTGAATGCGATAGATCCGGAAGAAAATCTACACAAATGTATAGATCTGTTTTATGCTCAATTCGTCCATTAGCCAACCATAATGTTCCTTTTTAAGAATTGTAGCAATGCCAAGCTGATAAGCATGTTTCATGAACTTCAACATCTTGAATAATGCTGAGCATATTCGAGGATGTTGCAGGTATCAATACTAAGTGTACAAGCATGTTTCATCAACTTGAATATCTTGAATGACGCTGAGCATGTTTAAGGATGTTGAAAGTTGTCCGTCTACTCGGGAATAAATTCGTGAGAGCACATGAACGTAACGACAACCATACCCATCTCGGCCAAAAAGTCGGGACTGCGGAACAACTTTGTCTGGGAATAACTTCAGGTCGGGTCCACCTCGGGCTTAGAGGCACCTTTTCTTTCATTATGATATTGGAATTCCATTCCTTTTTTATACCTCAAATTTGACCAAATAAAATAGTTTAAATTAAATTTTTAAATGCATATATGAATTTAATACTAAAAAATATCTGAGTTATTTAAACTGTGTAGAGTTCATAATTCAAACTACGAACTAATGATTCCAATACATTTTTAGAAAAATTTAAATAATTTTAACTAAAAAAATACCAAAAAAATCTGAAACACCTTCCTTTGAAATGTTTAATTTGAAATATTTAATTATATTATTAGTATCACAGAACATAATAAATTTATGAGCTGAATATTTCTATACCAGATTTAGGAAGAAATGTTTAATTTGAAATTTTCAATTATATTATTAATATCACAGAACATAATAAATTTATGGGCTGAATATTTCTATACAAGATTGATTCCTAATAAAAATAACATACATTTTGCTTCTTGTTAAATATTATACCCAAACTTCAACGATACGTTAGCTCCATTGGGCTTGCAAAGTCATAAAGCATTCACACACCTACCATTCCAAATTTTTAATAAGAAAATAGTGTGAACTTTTTCTCTATATTATAATACAATGGTATATTATAATATATTTGATATAATAATTGAAGTGTAATGTACAGTTAGATTCTAAATCCAATTTCATTAATAAATTAAAATAATATAAATTGAATCTAATTTCATTAATAAATTAAAATAATATCAATTTAAAATGTTAAATGCATAGTTAATAATAATAATAATAATTAATAATTGCTCAAAAGTGTAAAGCGATTAGATTTGTTAAAATTGAAAAGTTATATGAGAAACATATTTGTAGACATGTATGCCATATATTTTTCCTTTTAAATTTGGGGATTAGGTTGTGAAACATTAATTACAAAATGAAATATTGTAGTCTCAAAAAACTGGAAAATTTTTTATTACAAAATCAAATATTGTAGTCTCAAAAAACTAGAAAAAAAATTTGGTCATTTTGAACAGACATTTAATAAGTAAAAATATTAAAAAGATTTATGAATAATTGATTAAATTAAATATCCTTGCATTAAAGGTTAAATAAATTTGATGCTTAACACCTCTAGATTGAGGTAGTGCATGTGGTAGTTTTGCTGGATTATGTCTGAAAATTGATTGAGCAAACCTTGAACCTCTAGTGGAATTTCTTCATTTAACCTCTTCCCATTTGTAGGACATAGATTAAAACAAATAACAAAATTCTTGTCTGGACTCATGCTACCTATAACAAATAACAAAATTCTTGTGTGGACTCATGCTACACTTTATGTGTATTTTCGAGAACATGTTGAATGACATTCTTATAATATTTCTAGGTATCCACAACAAAAGGTGACCAACATCCACTATGTATTACATCACAAAATACCAAATTCTTGTATGACCAATTATTAAAGATACACAACTTGAGTTGTCTAATAACATACTTTGACCTTTTTTAAACCAAAAAGTTTTATAAGGACCAATGAGAGGAATACAAGTGAAATAGAGTTACTAAACAATTTAAGTTCATACCACATGATTTCCAAATCCGCTATGTCCATGCCTCTTAGGCCTCACATTTTATTGCTTTTTTGGCACTTCATTACTAAGTTTATTTGCAACATTAATTCTTTTCCTGTTTCGCACTCACCTTCCTCTGAATGTGATTATTCTTGTTCTATTGTTCACTTGTTAGTAGCTCTGACGTTTAGAGAACATTTCTAGGATTTATGTGTCTCATTGGAATTCAAGAACCTTAAGGGTGTTTGATCTCTAAATCCTTTTAAACCTTCCTTTCCTTAAATATTTTGACCTTAAATTTGGTGCCTCGAGGTTTTTAAAGAATTCTTTGAAGTTTGCTCTACAATTTTTTGTTCTTTCACATGAACTTCTCTCTGTAATATTGTTTAGTCTCTTTTTAATATATATATTTATGAGTTTTACTTTGTGATTTTTTTTCCTAATTTCCTAAAATCCTTTGTTTGATATTAAAATGTTTACATATAAAAAAATATTGTTTAGTCTCTTTTTAATATATAAATTTATGAGTTTTACTTTGTGAATTTTTTTCCTAATTTTCTAAAATCCTTTGTTTGATATCAAAATGTTTACATATAAAAAATTCAGTCGTTATATTTTGTGAGTTTCCTTTATGTTGTCATAAAAGCTCTTGCTTGACATGAAGACATGTGTTGTCACTTTATTTAAAACCTCTTGAATCACCCGTGGTTATATTTCGTGAGTTTCCTTTATGTTGTCATAAAAGCCCTTGTTTGACATGAAGACATGTGTTGTCACTTTATTTAAAACCTTTATTTAAAAATTTTATTTAAAACCTCTTGAATCAGTATGCTCTCTTAACTTTTGAAGAAAGAATTTTAGGAGACGCTATATACAATACTGGGAAATAGTGTGCCCTGTTTTAATGCATAATATGCATAATATGGATCGGTAGGGAAACCATATTTTGAATTTTTGCAACAGACCAACACTGAATGAGAAGAAACACTTTATCGAAATGCAAAATATTCAAACATGTTTTCACATTAACATCTATGCTAAGCAACTTGACAAATTCATTATACAAACAACTTCTTTTTTGTTTGTATATATAATTATATTCATTAAGTGAGCATTTGGTTATTCACGTAATAATATTATTTTCATTTCAAATAATTTGCAACAATGAATATTTTAAATAAAAAATATTATAAAAATATTAAAAATATAATTCATTAATTATACAATGAAAGAAAACAAATTGAATTAGAATGTCATCTTAGTTCTAATTTTCTATATATAATATAAAAGATAAGAAATTATACTAAAAAAAAGCTTTCAAACATAATTTAAAAACATGTATCTCTCCCTTATTCCTAAAATAAAGGTCAAATTAAACATAATAATTGTTTAGAGAGTTGAAGAGGTTTTGGAACATATCCCATCATTTCATCATGTGATATGTTTAAAGATCATAAGTAAATAAATAAAAGTATTAATTATTCCACTTTGATACATCTTAACTATGAAAATGGAATGATTTTATAATTTGATTAATATTTCAAATTTCTTAATTTAAAAAACATATATAAATATTATATTATTAAAATGAATATTTTTATTTGTTTATTTGATAGTTTGATCTAGAGGATTTAAACCTTGAATCATATGATTTACATAATATGGTGATCACTAATTGAATAGCTCTTATAAAATTTTTAAATCTATATTATTATTATTATTATATTAAATATGTTCTAATTCATTATATCCAAATTTATCATATTATTTGTAAGAATTAAATCTAAATAAATAAGATCTTAAAATTTCTCCCCATCACTAAAAATAAAAATAAATAACATTTTTATATTTTTATTGTAATTAAATATAAATTAACTACAATTACATTATTTCAAAAACATTTTATTTATATAATAACGCATATAATAATTATAATAATTTATAACACTATCTTTTTCCATGACAAACATAGAATGTCAAATATAAAAAAATAAAAATCGTGTTAATTTGTTAGGTCATCTTTCCATTTTTTTCGTTTTTAGGTCTCGCTAACACTATAAACATAGGAAACGTAAGGCAATAAGCTTTATAAAGTGATAAAATTACTATATTCCATGTATATATATATGTGTAATTTTTATAATTTATATTATAAAACCATGTTGGTTGTAAAGCAACAAGTCCCTGCTGAGCAGGGAGTGTAATTTTGCTACTATATATTTTACATGTATATACATCGTAGGTCTTTATAGCGTTGGCGTAAAGGGGGTTCACAATCACATGCCTAGTGTTGCATAATTTTGCTTAACAACTCAAAGCAATGGCCATGCCTTACTTGCAAATTTCCAATGAGATTTCGAGAATCATGTTTGGCTCGGCGTAGGGTGATGGACAAGCAAAAGCCCCTTGCTCCGGCTAAAACCTTGATTTGATTTGAAGAAAATTCTGACCTCGATCAGAGTTTCGCTTTATGCACAGTTTCTGTCAAAAAAAAATAATGAAAAAAATGAAAAATGATGGTAAGAATACTATTTAAGTGTAATTTAATGACTATGGAATATGAAAATAAGAAACTACAATGTGAGTATTAAATTAGTGGAGATGCATTTTAATCTAGTATCTATTAAGTTGTTTTTCTTACAGTTGACATGTAAATTTTGAAAAAAGTAATATAGTGATAAGTAAAATCTAAAAAAAGTTATTTTATTATTGGTGAAGGTTATATAAATTATTTTACACAAAATAGTCAGTTCCCAAAGCTACTCGCAAACCATCTTATGAGCCATAGCATGGGCAACGCTCCTCAATGGAAGAACTGCTTCAAGCATCGTAAGTGGAATCTGTCTCTCTATAATCTGCCTAACTTATCTATAGTCTGCCTTACTTCCGTTAGGTTTCATCTCCATAGGTCAAAGTAGGAGGTGCATGCCGGGTTCGACACACAGAGGCATTGAAATGAACTTTGGCTCGTTGTTCACTACGAGATGGGTCAAAAGGGTCTTTCCATAGAGGAACTTCATGTACCTTGGGAATAGCGTTTTGACAATCCTTTGGGGCATACAGTCTCCCGTATTAGTTATTTATAATTTTTTCTTATCATTCTTTGTTTATTAGAAGCCCCGCAACAACATTAATAAATTGATCCAATAGAGTTGGAAAATATTTGGCTTCGGATAGCAAATATAAGGTGTTAATCCTCTTTCAGTGTAAATCCACTAATAAGATTATTATCCTTAGTCGCTTTCATCAATCTTGTGAAGGATTCTTCCAGAAGAATGAAAAGGGAAGGGGCCTTATCCCTAAATTATAGTTCCTTCTCACTAAATTATTTAGATTGTGACGACTTCTTCTTCGGCAGGTAAGTGAAAGCGACTCAGGGATGTAAGAGACCATCGAGGGAGTGAGGCAGGGCAGATAACTTATAGGGGGTAAGACTAGAATAAGGGCAGTTAACAATATAGTCAAGTAGGTAATCTATTCAGTTTCCCAATGTCGATGGTAAAAATGGAACTCGGAGAGGATGCCCAAGCACGCTCGACTGATAAGACTAGGGAAAAAGTAAGTAACATTTTTTCTTGTGTGCATCCAGCAAGGTTTAGGAGGGGAAAGTAGTACGAACTCTGAAGGATTATATATTATAGGAATTTTGTGAGACCTTAAGCTAAGGAAAGTGCCCTACCCTACAAAAAAAAACTACCTGACATCATATTAAATTCCTTTTCCCTCCCACCTCAGGAAAGCAATGAGCACCTTTTGATATTAGCAGGAACTCCTCCATTCAAACTATAACTCATTGGGTTCATTGGGTGGATGTTCCATAAAAGATAAAAAAGCTTTAATAAGTTAGTAAAGGTAATTGGTACTGAAAGCCAGTAAATAAGCTTCTCTGATCTCATCTCCACTTTTGCATCAGTGTATGCTTATAAATAGCCTATACACATTAAGAGTTAAGCGGGCTTGTCCGACAAAGGAGAGCTAGGCAGCAAAGGACGGGAGCTTCATCAAACTACTAGGTTTCTGGAAGGTACTTACACTACAACAAAACAGGCAATTTGTGTCACATTTAGCACCAAAATTTAGTGCATTTTTTTCTCAACTGGGATGAGCAGCGTGATGTTAAATATGGCTCTATTGTACAATTTTTAAAGCGTCATTTTTTGCACCAATTTTTGCATCTTTTTTTACACCAAATTTTGCATTATTTTTTGCATCATATTTTGCACCAAGATTTGCATTTGGTTTTACAACAGGTTTCACTTCTAGTTTTGTGTCATTTTTTGCATATATTTTTGCATCATTTTTTGCATCATTTTTTTCTTCTTTTTTTGTGCCATTCTTTGCTTCTAGTTTTGTGTCATAATTTGCATTTAGTTTTACACCATCTTTTGCATCTAATTTAGTGCTTTTTTTTGCATCCAGTTTGTCCCAATTTTTGCATCTAGTCTTATGCCATTTTTTTCTTCTAGTTTTGTACCTAATTTATATCTATTTTGTACCAATTTTTTTGCCTTTTTTTGCACCATTTTTTGCATCTAATTTTTCACCATATGTTGAATCTGATTTAGTGCCAAAATTTGGATCCATTTTTGTACCATTTTTTGCATCCACTTTTGCATTTTATTTGTTTTCCTTTTTTGCGTCTTATTTTACATCATATTTTGCATCCAATTTAGCATCATTTTTAACACCATTGCTTGCATCCAATTTTGCATCCTTTTGAGCATCTAAATTTGCATCCTATTTTGAACCATGTGTTACGTCCATCTTTGTATCCCATTTTTTGTCTAATGTTACATTCAATTTTAAGCCATTTTTTTCGTCTACTTTTGCATTTGTTTTTATACCAAGTTTTGAATCATTTGTTGCACTTAATTTTGCATTCAATGTTGCATCTCAATTTGCATCCAAATTTGAGCCATTTTTATGCCCATTTTGCAGGGTTTTTTCTACTTTTGTGTCCAATTTTGCACCATTTTATATGTCCAATTTTGCATCCTTTTTGGTGTCTAATTTTGCATCTTTTTTGGCATTCAAATTTGCATTCTTTTTTTCGGTCACATTTTGTGTCCACATTTGCATCTCATTTTGCACCTGGATTTTAGTTTGAATTTTCATCCAGTTATGCATCATTTTTGGCATCCTTAGTTTCACCCACTTTTAGTCCCATTTTTCATCTTCTTTTGTGTATTTTCTTACATCTTTTTTGCACCCAATTTTTCATTTTAATTTTACACCATTATTTGCATCCTTATTTTGGAGTCTATTTTTGCATCCTTGTTTGCACCCAATTGAGTATCCTTTTGTATGCCCTATTTTGTTCCCTTCTTTGTGTCTAGTGTTGCACCATTTTTTAATTATACTTTAGAACCCTTTTTGTGTCATTGTTTTCATCTTTTTTTATGGATAATTTAACATCCAATTCTACTCCCAATTTTGCATCCATGGTTACATCCACTTTTGGCTTTTTGTTTAGAGTTTTACTTTTATTCCCATTTATGACCCCCTTTATGGGTTCATTTTACTAATTTCAATTACATAGTGAATTATATTACAGTTTCTAAATATCATTTTTCAATAGGATTTAATGCATGGTTAGATGAACATAAAACCTCTCAGTTTATCCCGGAAACCTAGGACAGACCAAGAGAAAGGTTGTCCTAAAGCTCAAGAATTTTAGTAGATCAAGATGTAGAGTAAATATTAAGAATAAGAGAAGGAATTCATGTGATTCCTCACATGCAAGACTTGTTTGAGTTTTCAGTGTAGTTGGAAAGCGCTCCTAGATAACTCCAAAGCTTGGTCCTACACATAAGAGAGAGAACAAAGCAACCTTCTCATCATAATATATTGATAGTTGAAACTATGATATTGTTGAATAAATAAATATAAACCAAAATCCCATACATTCATTAGTTAAATAGAAGAATTAAAGAATGAATAATAGCATATGGAAGGAAGAACAACCGATGTATATTAATAAAAGAGTTGGAGGAAAGTTACAACCATGAGATGCAATAGCAACAACTCCTCCCCCAACTCCTAGCTCCAAGACTCTCACTCTCAAGATAGATCTCAACAATGATACAATACAATAATTCGCATCATTTTCTCAATGGCCAAACCTCCAATATTTAGGAAAGTGAAGGCTATGAAGATTTCCCAAATTCCTCATTTGGGCAAAAGATTTTGGGTGAATAATGTTTCCTCATATAAAAATGGCCTTTTCCACTTTTTAGATGCTTTTGTGCTTAGGAAAAATCTCCCCCATGCTTTATGGCTCTTTCCCACTTTTGTATTCTTTTTTTTAGGAAAAATCTAAAGATGAGGATAAATAGATCACACTCCACCATATGAGTTTCCAAAAGTGAACAAGAGTGTCAAATTCTAGTTAACTCAAGCTTTTTTCCTTGTGACTGAGTGAGAATTTTGGTAACAAAAGTTAGATGAACGGGACAATCTGTTATATACTAGGATAATGTGCACCTAATGGTACATAACTTGTATCATAGTCTTATATAGTCTAGGAGAAATGGGTATTTCAACCAACAACATAGTATTCTCCTCCAAGTTGATGAGGAGGTAATGTCATGTATAACACATTTAAGAACATATCATAATTAAAATTGATTACTTAATATTTGTAAACAAATTTAAGGGTAACTCACAACATTCATCAAAAGATAGCAGTATCCTCATATATAAAAATTCTCCATCAAAAAATCATTGACAATTTTCAATATACATATATGACTACTAAATCAACACTTATTGTAGATATCATTATTCCAAGGTAAATTCACAATATTACATCCAAAAATAGTAATAGCATCATACATAATGATTATCCATAAAAAAAACATTGACAATTTTCAACACATATATAAAGTAACAATATAATATTAATAATATCCTCATCATCTTTAATCAAATCAACTAAGATTGAAATGTGTGATTATCAGATCAAAATCTTTCATGAACACCATTATTCTAAGGTAAATTCACAACATCCATCAAAAGATAGTAATAGCATTATGCATAATAATTCTCCATCAAAATAATGTTGATAATTTTCAATATATACATAAAATAACAAGATAAAAATGATAATATCATCATCATATTTAATAAAATCAACTAAAATTCAATGTATGATTACCAAATCAAAATATTTCGTAGATATCATTATTTTAAGGTAAATTCACAACATCCATAAAAAAATAGGAATATCATCATACACAATAATTATTCATAAAAAAATGTAAACGATTTTCAACATATTCATAAGGTAACAAGATAGTAACGATAGTATCATCATCATTATTCAAATCAAATAAAATTAAAATGTATGATTACCATATTAATACATCCTAGCTAAATATAAAAAATAACACATGGCTAGCTAGCACGAGGAAAATCATAGTCAAGATCATCCTCATGATCATTTCCATGATCATCATCCTGACCATCCTACTAATCTCATCCACATAATCATCACCAACACCATTTCCATCCTCATCATCATCATCTATGATATATGATGCAATTTAAAAATAGTTTGTATCATCATCTTCGCAGTCATTACCTATAGTGTTCTGGAAAAAAAATCAATATTACATGTTAGTACTAATCCTATAGAACAATACATATTTTGTTACAATGCTAACCATAAAATTAGGTAAGACATAATAACATTTAACAATACTAAAAAATAAAATAAAAATATGTTTTAAAAAGATATATTGGATATCCAACTAAGATTACACTTGTAATTCACATTAAGTAATAGAAGCATTTTTTAATGCATATGAAGTAGGTACTCATTTGTTATTCATATTCTATTGTGAATGTTTCTTATGATGTCCATGCACGATTGGTAAATTAAGAGTTACTTGAAGCTTTATTTCAAATTACAATTTTAATTTAGATTAGAAATACAAGAAATTTTAACAAAGAAAGATGTCACGTGAAAAATTGAAGTGTTTTTAATGAAAAATAAGTGGCATACAATATGAATGTCACATGAAATATTGAGTTGTTTGTAATGCATGTAATTTTCTCTATGATAAAATGAATCTTAATGTTTGTTCAAGAACAAATGTTCATAAATAATTACTTCATTTTATCCATTAACACACTAAATCCATTATACCTAGTGACGAATATGATTCCATTCAAATTGTTTTCAACTCCCTAAATATAATGTAAAAGAGAAAACTCAACGACCACAACCACGACCATGACCGAAACCCCCTCCCTTGCCTCGTCCACCATTAGAGACAATGAACTTGGAGTTACGACCATGATAGAAACCCCTCCCTTGCCTCGTTTCCACCATCAAAGGCATTGAACTCGGAATTAAGAGTGCTCATGTTTTCTTTTCTCTAATTAATATCCAAAGAATCAAACCTTGATCAATATATCAAGGACTCCATCAAATCACAGGCGAAGCTCAATAGGCTTGGCCAAAAGAGTGTGAAATAACACTTATCACTGTTTTATGAAATAACTCGAGTGAGTGGAATGAATGGTGGGAAACACTTACACGAGAAAGGAAGATTTTTGGTCTGTCCTTATTTCTATTATTGTTTTTTCTTCTTAGAATGGAGGGAAGTGTTTAAAAAAATTCTAAAAATTATTTTTAATTAAAAAAACATTATTTTCTTATGTTTTAGTTTTTATTTTTTTAATATATAATTAGTCTTAGTATTTTTTATTTATTTTTCTAACTAAAAATAGTTTTTGGTAAAAAAAATTATGCGAAAAAATATATTACATTCTAATAAAAAATGATTTTAAACATTCCATTCATGCTAAATTTGTGATTTTATGATAGAAGTTTAAATTATATATAAAAAATAACTTAATGCCATGTGTTGTGTCACTAAGATGGGTATTATACATCTCTTCCTTGCTAAGTTATAAAATGTGATTGGGTTTTCTTAATGCAATAAAATTAATTTTGCTCTTCATTATATCTTGAGATGCTCAACTTGCACCTAATAAAACAATAAAGTTAAAATAGTTTTTCCTTTGTCCTTTGTAGATATTTGTCCCCATTAATCTTAGTGTTAATAGATTAATTGTCTTATGGTGGCTTTGAGTGGTCACTCCCATTAGTTGCATGCTTTTTAGTTTTCTGTTAGTGACATTTATTAGGCTTGATAACATGTTATTTAATTTATGAAAATGTGTTATTGTCCATATTATTGTTAAATATTAATATTAAATATGTTGGTTTTCAGCATGGTTTAGCAAAAAGTTCCCAAAAGCTTTATAGCTTGTATTTTCTAATGTAATGATTCATTGCTTGATGAAATTGTTTTGAATATTTTTTTTTAATGATTCATTGATTGATGAAATTGTTATGGATATTTTTTTTAGTATATTAACTCGTATGTGATAAAGTCAAAAGTCACCTCTTTTCGATATTTTCATTCCCTTAAGGCCATCAAGTTCACCTTTCGATCCCAGGTTAAGGAAATATAAGAGTCATGAAGTGGCATTGTCCAAGCACTTAAATCTTAAAACATGTTTTTTTTAGTCACATTATACTTCCTTTCTGTGTAAATTCTCCATGAAAATAGTCTCATGGAACATGAGGGGCCTCAATAGTAAAGGAAAACAAAGACTCCTAAAATAAAAATGGTACGCAAAGCACCCATCAATAATGTTGATATAAGAAACAAACATATTAAGAGAGGTTCTACCTCTTATAATTAACAAATGGGGGAGGAATTTCAAAGTAGTAGCGATTAATGCTTAGAGATACTTGGGTGGAATTTCTATTATTTGGAATGATCAAGACATCAAGGTTACCAATATGTTTACCTCTTTTTGCATTATGACAATACAATTTTAGTTAATTGACATCGAGGACTACTACCATGTATCCAAAGTATATGACTCCAATATCGCAAATCAAAAACCTCTATTTCTCAATTCTATTTCCAGTACAAGTAATTTATACTCCCCATCACCATGGATTATTAGGAGTGACTTCAATATTATCAAGTGTCTCGAGGAAAAGAAAGGATGAATCACAATGTTTACCAACAAATTTTGTAAGATATACCATCAAATCCCTAAAGTAGTCTCCATTAAAGTTCTCAAGCAATGAGTCTCCAACCCACACATGTGGATCAATGAGATGTAATACATGTGTGTGTGGTGACTAACTGAATACACTCTTATAATAACTCCACAAACTTAAGTATTTCACTCCATCACATAATTTTACTGTAGTGTGACATAATTAAACCAAGAGTAGACATGAAACCCTTAGGCAACAAACATTCCCTAGATCCTCAATTAGGTGCTTAAATGATGAAGTGAGAATGCAAGGGGAAAAGAGGACTTCATGATTTAACCATCACAAACATGTGATAAAATGTGACTAGGAGTGTATATATTCATATGTTTGCCAAAGAGGGAGTGAATACATGAGTTACCATTCATTGGGCCTTATTTTTCTTTCTTTTTCTTTTTCTTCTATATAGGACTTAGGGAATGAGGTTTTCATTAGTTTGACACAACTCATAGATATAACATTTACATTAATTTCCACTTTAACCTTAGAGTTTAGACACAAATCTATGAATGTTTAATCATAAAGGCGTCATTCTCTATGAAAATGAAAACAAATTAATGGTTTTATTCTCTATGAAAATGATGGATATTCTTGAGAAAAGCTTATGCTTGTGGATGTCTCCTCCTTGGTTGAGAGGGAGTGAGGGTGGACACCATATTATCCATGTGTCATGTATTATGGTCAGTACTAACAATCGTAAGCCTAGTAAAGACACCAATAGGGAGAATGGTGGATTGAATAAACATTTGGGACCAATATTCTTTGAGAATTTGTACTTTGACTAGGACTAACTGCCATAAGTCAGGTACATTAATCCAAGATAAGAATCGCCATGAGGATCGACATTTACTAGTGTCAAACATTATGATAGTGGATTAGGAAATGATCTTGTGAGGACATACCTGGTGAACATCCTAGTGGGGTAAGTGCCTAGAGTGGCAGTGGTGTCCAAATTTATGCCTCCCAACATTGTGCTATGATCTAATGGAGAGACAAAACTTATTAGTCAAGGCCTTGCTATTTTGACAATGTTGGCTATGATGTTGTAAATCATCGGTGATGCTTATCAATCCAGATCCCTTCTTATATGAATATTTCAACTTAAGAGTACTTTTTTGTCTCATTATGAGTGCTTCCCTAATTTAGAGGGATTGTTGAAAAATGTAACTAGTGTTGTTCTTCATCATGCAATAAAATGTAATTTTTATCATTAATATTTATTATTATATTCATTATTATTGTTTTATTTTTGTCAAAAAATGTTCTTCATGCTTATAGAGTCAAAAATAAATTATTTTGAGTCAAGTCCCATTTGGACTTTTGAAAGAAAAAGAAAAGGAATTTTTATTTTGAGTCAAAGAATAAACACAAGACCAAGTCGGCCCTCCTTAAACAGGTCATCCTGAGAGGCATCTATTCGACCCTCTTGGATAGGTATATATATCAGTCAAATCGATCACTTCGAATACCAATCACTTATCATCACAAAACATCATTTCTTGTGCCAAACAAGAATAAAAGACAACTGGAATTAAAGGATAGATAAACTATGATTTTTTTAGCATGTTTCTGCACACGTGTGAATATTTTGTGGCTTCTCTATGAAAATTACAGTTCTGAACTTCATCCTTCACTACAGGTCCAAAAGTTTTATAATTTGACCTTATTTTAGAGTGTTTAATCAACGCTGAATTTTGTTGACTATGACTTGGTTGGAGGAGACTTGGAGTAGGGTTGACTTGGATATTTGTGGCAATCTTGGTCTTGGTCTTGGGTCTTGTATATCTCATTTTGATCTAATTTTATAAGAGAAGTATTTTTTAGGTTTTCCCCCTTATGGGGTTTTTCCCTGGATTGGAGCCTAATTCTTGGTGTTATTTGTTTCCTTGTGATCTTTATGTTTTTCATTTTTGTGTAGCTACTTGATGAAGAAGACAATCTAAGTAATAAGAAGCCAAAAATAATTCACAAGTAATTATCAAGTTAAGATAAATCAATCATTTTCTTCTAACACTTGGTTTCTCAACACGGAGTAGGGTAATAGGTCCTATGACATCCAACCTACAATCTATGATGGGAAATCCTCAACATTCTCTCTGAAGACAGATGTCCTATTGAGGGGGTCAAGAAGAGGTATGAGGCATCACCAATTTTATAGTTGAAGAAGTTTAAATCTTGGTTTGTCAATTTTGGCCTTATGTAGGAAAGAAAACATGGAAGGAAGCGATCCCCTTGGAAGATTTGAAAAGGGGAAGGCCACATAAGGCCTTATATAAATATCTAAATCCAAGGACCTCCCTCATAAATAGAGTTAGACATGTATTGAAAGAGAGTAAAAAATTATCCTTCCAAATCTTGATAAAGACAATTAAACATCCCTTGAATCTCATAATAAATGGGGCATCTACAGATGAGGTGACCCTCTAACTCTATCTCATGTATATGGAAAAGCTAATAGATATTATTGAGAAGAGGAAAATATCCCAAGAGAAATAGAAAATGTAAAAAGTCTGAGAGTAATACGTATGAAAAATATGATCTTGAACCTATTAAGTTCATGAATCCATGACTGTAGGGTTATTTTCATCATCATAATCATAGTCATCGTCTTCATTATCATCATCATCACTACCGCCATGATCATCATTATTGTCATCATTGAATTATAATCATAATCACCATTCATGTCGTCGTCATCATCATCATCATCATCATGATTATGGACATTGTCGTCAATTGTTCATAATTATAGGTGCCATAAGAAATATCATCAACTCAAAAAATGTTACGAGTGCTAGAAAAGGGTTTTTATGACACATGATATATGCAAGAGAAATAACAACTCTATTTTTGAGAGATGTTCTATGATCATCATCATCACTACTATTATCATTGTCATTATAATTTTCATCATCCCCATCATCATAATTAATGTAATTTCTATCATCATTGTTGTCATTATCGTCATGTACATCATCATCATCATTCATGCCATTATTGTTGTTGATGATGACCAAAATGAAAATAATGATAATGATGTTCAGATGGTGATGACTTGGAAGATGACGCCAAAGATAATGATTATGATTATGAGTATGACAACATTTAAAAATTGGGAATATTGGCCAAGGTTATTAGCATCGTCATCATCATTTTCATTGCAACCCCCATCATCATTGTCATTATCATCATAATCACAATTCATGTCATTGTCATCATCGACATAATTATTGACATTGTCATCATTTGTTCATAATTGTCAATGTCATAAGAAATATCATCAATGCAAAAAACGTGATGAGTATTGGAAAAGGGATGCAAAAGTGAACAAAAAAAACTGGGCCAACAATAGACGTAAAATTGGATGAAGAGTGCACACAACATAAGTAGATGCAAAACAAGGCAGAAAAATTGATACAAAAGTGGATGAAAAAGTAGATGAAATAGTTGATGCAAACTTGGACACAAAATAGGATGCAAACATGGATGCAAAAGTGGAAGAAAACATGGGTGCAATAATAGGCAAAAAACTTAGCATGAATTGTAGTGAAACAAATATGGACACAACAATGAACGCAAAAAGGGACAAAAACTTGGATGCAAAAAGGAGGCAAACTTGGATGCAAAAAGGGATGTAAACATGGACCAAACATGGGTGCAATAATGTACACAAAATTAGATGCAAAATTGGATGCATCACAAGTGGATGTAAAAGTATATGCAAAATGGGATACAAAAAACATAAACAATATTTGATGCAAACTTGGACAAAAAAGATGATGCAAATGTGGATGCAAAAGTGGAAACAAATGTGGGTTGCAACGGTAGGAACAAGATATGGCACAAATTGTGGCACAACAAAATTCGATGAGAAAGTGGATGTAATATTAGACATAAAAAAGATGCAAACTTAGATGTAAGAAAAAATGCAATAAGGTATGTAAAAGTGGATGCAAACATGGGTGCAATAGGAGAAACAAAATTGGATCCAAAATATGGATGGAATGGAAGTAGATGCAAAAGAATATACAAAATGAGATGAAAAACCCAACACAAAAGTGAATGAAAAAATATATGCAATATTTGATGCAAAAGAGGATGCGAAGATGGATGCAAAATTGGAAGCAAACGTGGGTACAATAGTAAGTGAAAAACATGGCACAAATTGTGGCACAACAAAAGTGGATGTAATTATAGATGCAAAAAAAGAAGAAAATGAAGATGCAAAAGAAGATGCAAAAGTGGATGTAAACATGGGTGCAACAATGGATGAAAAATAGGATGCAAAAATTGATGCAACAAAATTCGATACAAAAGTAGATGCAATATGAGACAAAAAACCTAATGAAAATATTGACACAAAAGTGGATACAAAAAGGGATGTAAAAATAGATGTAAAAGTTGATGAAAACCTAGATATATATGAGGATGCAATTGTTGGTGCAAAATTAGAAGAAAAAATAGGTGCAAAGGGGGGTTCCAAACTAGGTGCAAATTATGGCACAACAAAATTGAATCCAATAGTTGACACAATAACATATCAAAAAAAGGATGTAAATATGGATGCAAAACAAGATGCAAAAGTGGATGAAACAAAATTATATGCAAAATTAGATGCAAATTTAGACACAAACCTCGATGCAAAACTTGGCTCAAAGGGGATGCAAAAAATGATGCAAAAATGGATGCAAAAAATGATTCAAAAAGTGATGCAAAAGAGGATGCAAGAGATGATGCAAAAGTTGACTCAAGTGTAGGCACAAAAAGTGGATGCAACAGAGGATGAAAATTTTGGTGAAACAAATTTAGGTGTCAAAATAGATGCAAAACATGGTGCAAAGGATGGCACAAAACTTGGCATAAAACTTGGTTTAAAACCTAGTGCAAAACCTACTACAATATTTGGTGCTAAACTTGGTGTAAGACTTGGTGCAAAACATGGTGCAAACTTTGCATCAATTTTTACACCATATTCGATAAATGGACACAAATATCACCAAAAATGGGCTCTAGACGCAAAAAAAGAAACAAAAATGGACACTAACCATAGGGTTTTGTTGTAGTGTTATGATTCTATGAGTGGATAGGTATCAAATAGAGGCAAAGGAAAACAAAACTCTTTCTTAGAGTTTAAAGACCCATTCTTGCCACAAGTAGATTCTTTTGCTTGTACAGTCACTTCTGACCTTGATTAAGTAGTAGATCTAGTCGATAAACCAAGTGACTGGGTCTACCCTAGACTGAGAACCATAACACAATGCGCTGTGATTAGCCATTTATGACTGTGAAATCAAACGCTATATGAATGCTTCTCGACACAACTAAATTCATTTTTAATTTGAGTATGAATTTAAGTTAGTATGTTCAACATTTCCCAAAAAAAAGCTATAAAACAAAAAATAGCTTCAAATATATTTTATAATTCCTTTAAAGATGAGTTTTCTAACCTAAAATGATTATCTTATGTATTATCTCACCATATTTCAATGTCCATGATAATGTTATGAAAAGCCATATAATATTGAAAAGAAATAAGCGAGTCATATATAAAATAATATTATTATTACAAATAGTAACATATGATATATTTTGATAATATAAAGGTATAACGCGTGAAACAAGATTTTCTAGGTGATTTATTGATAGAATAGCCACGTGAACGGAAATTTCTTCACTAGATGCCTAACACATTCATTTCTATGCTAACAAATTCATTTCTATGTGTCCATATGATCATGGCTTGTTCTTCATGTAAGTTTTTAGTACTACTAATTCCATATAGCGTAGAAAAGACAATAGTTATAGTACACGAGCGCTACGCATTAAGAAAAATAAAAAAGTTGGGAGAAGAGGTGGGCTAGGATAAAGACTTGAAATTTCATTACTTACGTGCTTCTTGTTTGCTCGCTAAACAAACACGACTATGCAACTCATTCATCCCCTCTAGCCATCCATCATTCGAATCTGCAAAAATCGAATGAATTCGGGCTCCTGGCAAGGAGCAGTATAAGGTTCATTGTGAGCCTTCCATTGGCCTTCCATTGGGTACTCCACATTGGGTACTTGTGAAGTTGCTTAGGTCTCCGTGAAAGAAAGTGTTGTTGTTAAGAAGCAGTAGAAGGAATGTTACGCTTTGGTGCTGTTAAGAAGGAGTAGAAGGAATGTGCGAAGCGGGATAGGAAGCCACGTGCAGTGTCAGCTAAAAGATGAGCTTATGTTTATGGAAAATGATGAGGCTAGCTTCGTTGAGAATAGTCTCAGATTGATTAAGGGGCCAGCCTCGGGGAGTGGTGCTTTTAAAAAGCAGTAGAAGAAATGTGTGAAGTGGAATAGGAAGCCGAAATGTGTGAAGAGGAACAAGAATCCATGTGCAACATCAGCTAAAAGATGAGATTATGCTTATGGAGAATGATGAGGCTGGTTTCATTGAGAATAGTCTCAGATTGATTAAGGGGCCAGACTCGATGGAGAATATGCATAAGCATAAGCTGATGGAGCCGTAAAATTCAGTAAGTACCAGTAACCCCCAAAAAAATTTAAGATGTTGTGTTTACTGTTTTGAAATTTTGATTTATAGTTTTGAAATTTTGATGCTGTGAACAATTATGTAAACTTATAAATGGAAATTGATCATTCTGCAGAAAATTAGAAATCAAAATGTTGTGAATTAATATCCCCAAAAAATGAGATGAGACATATCACATGTAGAAGGTCAAAAAAGACAAAAAAAATATCACAAGTAGAAGGTCTTTGACCTACATATTGGTTAGTAATTTCACCTTAATATGCAAACCTACATCTTGGAGAGTGGTTAATCTCATAGGCAGAATTTCTTTGACCAACATCTTGGAGAGTGGTTAATCTCACAGGAAGAATGTCTTTGACCAAAAGCAGGCAGAACGTTTTTGACCCAAAGTAGACTTGCATCTTGGGCGCCATGGGTTAATCTCCTCCCTCAAAGCAAACCTACATCTTGGGTGCCATGGGTTAATCTCCTCCCTCACATGGCGACATTGGACTCAAACGCCTTTAGATTATGACTTAGATGTAAGGGCGACATTGGCAACATTGGACTCAAACGTCTTAGATTATGACTCAGACGTAAAGACAATGGAAACAGGCTTGATGAAGATTTCTGACAAAGATAGTGGAAATAGGTTTGATTGAATAGTTCTGATAAAGACCTTAGTTACTTGTATGCTCATGCATGGCCATGCCACTTGTTCTTGTTTTGTTTTCATATTAGTTTGCCACTTGTATCCTCATGCATGGCCATGCCACTTGTTTTGTTTTTGTATATCTATGAGATCACTGAAAAAAATAAATAAAAAATTAAAAAATTAAAAAGTTAAAATTAAAATTAAAATTAAAATTAAAAATAAAAAATAAAAATAAAAATAAAAACAAATAAATAAATATTTAGAACATTAAATGCTAGAAAACTAATGCTAGCATTAAAACATAGAAGCGTTATGTTATAGAAGTGTTGGGCAATTTAGGAAATATATCTTAAGTTATTTTAAGTTTGGCCTCGATATGAGGCCAAATAAGATGGAAAATTTCAATTAAGTACTTCATTGGATAAGAAGGAATATTCATTCAAATATAAAACAAAAACTTTGCTTTAATAGGAAAAAATTTAGTTGGTTTCTGTGTCAATTAATAGCCACTCAAAGAAAGATTATTATAGCCCTTGCCGCCCTGAAGTGCAGGGATTAATAACATGTGTACCAAACAATAAACAACTGGTAAAGTTATAACTTTGTATTGTTATTCTATTTCATGTTTGTATCAAACGAATAAAACATATGTATATTTTAAAGAAAATTTTTGTACTAACATATGTATCTAACATATTTCAAAGTATAAGAACCGAGCTGCCACCCTCATGGACCTGGACTTTTGCTTTAGTAGGTTGTACAACGTCTGTCCCTCTATTATTATCACACCGACTCAGGTAAGGAATTGTCATTATAATTTAATACATAATCTAATATTCGAAAACTTATTCACATACTGGAAATTTCAAAGAACATTGCATACAATAAGGCCAGATATTAAAATTTGAATGCAATGAAGCTCATACTTTATTTGATTTATAATCACGAGAGACATATAAAGAGCCTTTTAAGTTAAAATTAACAAAGTATAAATTAAATTGTTAATTCACTGATAATACTCACTATCTTCTTCACGCTAAAATTCAAGTACAATACTTTCATCCTCATCATTATCAATGTTGCCCTCATCTTTTCAAGCAACATGATGATCCCAATCCATTTTATTAGATTTGAATAGGTTTATCATCATCTTTGATATTCTCCTTAACAATGGGCAATTACGTATGGTTACATTTTCAAGTTTTTATATTGCCTCTTCATTCCACACACCATTTGATGATGTGATGCTCTGTAACCCAGTTAAGTGCTCTAAAGACCATTACTTTAATAGTGTAAAATCACCATTTCCAATGTCCAACTATTTTAAGCCATGACAACTCTGTATGTATAATACCTGTAAACTGGGTAGCCTCATTCCCGATGGAAATTTCATCCACACTTAGCAAAAATATATGGTCAACTTTTGGAGTTTGGACATGGATCCTTTATTCCACATGTTTCATCTTCCGGAAAGACTCTCGAACTTTTCTAAGTCAAAAAGATGTAACACCTCCAACATTGGAAAACTCTAACAAAAAGATGTAACACCTCCAGCATTGGAAAACTCTGAATAAGAAGCTCCTTTACTTCACTACATTCAAAAATTTGTAATACCTTCAAATTTTGGAACTCACAATACAACAAACTTGCTCTTTTATACCATCTCAAAGAAAGAATTGCCACCCTGTCTATATTTTCTATTCTAACACCCTCCCCCGATGCTTCCAAATGGAAAGATAATTTCAACTCTTTAATTCTTTCAAAGTATCAATCATACCCACTCCACCATCTGTCGTTACAGTCGCCTTCAAAACCCTCATCTTTGTGAGATTTATGAGATCATCGGCCCTCACTGCATTCAACACCATCATCTTTGTGATATTTTTGAAATCACCTTCCCTCATCGCAGTCTCAAAGATTAATCAGTTCAATGAAGTGAGTTGGCCGATATCATATGAATTGACTATTGCATTTTCACATCAACTTAGGGTGAGATGCTTTAACTTTTTAAGTCCTCTTATTGTGTTGGGCAAACCATTCAACTTTATACAATGGTCAAGATTGAAAGATTGAAGCCTTGAGATATTAAAAATACTTTAGGGAAACTCTATCAAATCATGGCACCACCTCAAATCAAGGAACTCAAGCAGTCTAAGTTCCCCCACCAATATTGGCAAGCTTGTTATACCAGTATCAAACAGATCTAGAACCCTGAGAGACATGAAATTGTAGAGAAATGGTTGTGGAACATCCCTCAAACTATTAGTCGAGGTCAACACCAAGCTCACCAGATTTGGACAATTCATGAGATCCGCTAGCAGATCAGGAATATGATTATGGCCAAGTGAGATTCTATTGCAGTTGCTAATCTCTTTTTCACCAGGAAAATTTTCCCGATGTTGATTTGTGGCAAACAACCAATGCTCCTCGCTTTCGCCTATATGAATTTCCATGTCGCAGAAGACATCATGGATTTTTATTGTCTTCACATATTAACAATCATTTACATCGAAAACATATTCTTCTTGAACAACATACTCCATCATGCACCTATTTTCCAGTAGATCCAAGTAATCGTGGCCAACAGTTGGCTTGAGGGGGCTTGGACCCAAGTTTAGAGTTAGCTGCGCTAACCAACAAAACCCTAAACTATCGACCCTTTCTGCAACAACCCTCTTAGCACAGGCTGCATTCTCACTCGAGGCAATATTGGGGGATGATAGAACCATATTTATGCATCCATAAGGCTATGTGATGTGGCGGGTTAGGCGTTTCTTCAGTTTCAGGCCTGATTTGACCTTCACAAACCCTTATCCCTGGAATCCCCAAACTTAAAGTGATTTTCATTTAAACAGAGTTATGAACTTCGTGTAAGCATCTAGTCATCCATAAACTAATGTATAGCAGTAGATCCAGATCTTAAATACATATAATACATATAAATGGCATTCAATTGATCGTGAATACGAAAAACACATATGTATATAAATTAGACACAAAATTGCTTCAAATACCCTTTATTACTTTAGATCTTCAATATACAAACTTTCCAGATCCTGCGCACACAGCTGCAGGGGCCCACGCACTCAGATGCGAAGTTACCAAGGTCTCCACGCACATAGCTACAAGAGCTTTCCCCTTCACCCAAAATACAGAAAGATCTTACGGTTACAAACTCAAAACATATCCAATCTGATCGATTCCTCTCTTAGGCTTGCTAAGACACCTCTTTATATACTTTTTTTCTATTACAATACCATGGTTTGCAAACGATGGGCGGAACTTAAAACAATACAAAAGATAAGGGGTTTTGACCTTCCTAAAACCCCTTGACTCCTATTGACGTGTGCGCTCTGCGCCTTAAAATGCAGAGACTTTACAATATCTTAGTCAAAATTGGACCCAGGGTACCTTGTCCTAACAAGCCCCCAACACAAAGATGTGAATCGTCATCGAGTCACTTCATTGGTACACTTTTTATCTTTTCTTTCAAGTTGTTGAGCGAAGACTTCGTCGGGAGAAGCGCCTCTACGTATTGTATTGTTGCCTGTAGAAATTCTTCGACCAAATTTTCCGTAGTCATCTCTTTTGCTGCTAAGTGGATTTTCCATTATGTTTGCTGCATACTCTTAAGTGTGCCTTCCATAGCCTGTGAGAGCTGACCTGCCTCTTCTTCCCACAATTTCATCCGTGCAGTGAGAATCTGCATGTTCTTCCTCATTTCCTCAATCTATGCTTGCAGGGATGTCCCTTCTTTCAATGAGGAGAATCGTTGCACAGGTACTAAGGTGTGCCATGTTTCCTTGATCTCATCGTATTGCGGTTGCTTACGCTGGATGGATACTTTAATCTTTTTCACCTGTGGATCCTCCTACAATGAGGCCCACAGTTCTAGCATCTATTCGAATAGTTGGCTACAGTCCTTGACTGCAACGTCAAGATTTTCCGTACGTGTTTTGATGGAATCCTTGCATTTCTCTCAGATCTTCGGTGGCATGGTGGGCTGCAACTTCAATTGAAGCTCAATAATTTGTATCTGCAGATCAAGATGAACTTTATCCACATGTGCCTTCAATTCTATGAATGCATCAGACAACTGTTGTGCTTTCTCTTTTGAGGTGACCTCAAAATGAATTTGGAGCTCTAGAAGCTCATTGCATACTTTGGAAATGGCCTGCTCCAGCTGCGCCCTTCTCACAGTTGCCTCATCGCGATCTTGGAGAGATTTTTTCTTTTCATCACACATACGCTCGTTAGTGATCTTCACATATTTGATCACCATGAGAGCCCATTGGTATTGCATCTTAAGCTCATCTGCTACACCTAGGTGAGCTCATGCAATGTGTGCATACGGAGTGCCACGAGGTTAATACTCACATTCTTAGGTGGCTACGTGCTCTCCCTATTTGCGACATCATTCAGGTGCAAAGATCCATCAGGCAGGGGTGCAATGTGGAGGTTTGAAGTGAGTAACGATTACACACTACCCAATGTCATTGGTTCCACGCTCGCTTGAACTTGGCTTGCTTGAACTTGGCTTGCTTCAACCTAGCTCGCCTGAACCTGCAATCCTTTGAGGTCCTCTTTGACCTTTTTCAATACGGGTTGGTACTTCTCTTCAATGTGGCCCCAAATATCTTCTGTTACGGAACTGAAAGTATCCCCAATTTCATCAGGGCCCCCCTTAGTGAGGACCATGGCCTCCGGGCCCACGAACTTATCATATTTGTGCTTCTTATGGGAACCTATCGCACTTGTCTTCTGTCACCATTTTAGAATAAGGGGAGAATCGATCTCTTCCAGGTCTACATAGGGGTCTTCGCCACCCTTATCAGGTTCTTCTATATGCTGCTCTTCTTCTTGCTCACACTTTGGTTCCTGCAGGATATTATTTTCTAGGTAGATGGTCACCATCTTGTTTTCCTTCTGCATATCTTTACTAGTTCCTATTATGCCCTCTCCAATGTCTGTCGAAAGGAATGAGTCAGTCAACCACTAGAGGACTAGCTGGGTGATATCTTCCTCAGTGACTAGAAACGGAAACGTCAACCATTTCTTCATCAATTTTTTCCTTGAATTCAGCGATGCACTAATATTCTGTGAATAGACTCAGTGATAACCTTGTCTTCTGATTGATCACCATTCTCAGATCCATTTTAAATAAGACATCTAACTTTCTATCATGTAGGCAGGGTCCTTTGTCACCCATAGCATGGAAAATATGATAGCCTTACACAACTCCGGATTCATAGTAGGGAACTGTGAATCCTCCAGTGTCCTCCAAGCTATCAATGTGATCAACAATAAGAGCCACGCGCAGTGAAATGCTTTACCTTCCTCCTACACTTCGTGACAATCATCTAGGAAATCTTGACAGAGGTATTTTCTCAATTGAATTAAACCCCTTATTGCATTGCACAGCCAAGGATACCACTCGTGTCGACACTTCATCTCCATGACAATTTCTCATGATTTTTCCTGCGAAAATTTGTTCAGCAAACTGTACAGCTTCATCTGAGATGGAACTGATGGCATATCCCCTAGACTTCTTGACCAACCCGAAGTCACTTTTAATTTGATCTGTGATATTTTTCTACGCATTTCACGCCTTGATAGGGCAGCATTTTGATTCTTCATATCCACATGCCATCAATTGGGATGGGATCTCCCAACCATAGGCACCCATCATGGACCAGCGCCAACAACTGGCGCACACAAATAGTGTTAATGATGCTTCGGCTAAAGTTTGGGACATACAACATGTTTAGCAATCTTGCACGCTCAATACTGCCCACCCATTTCGTTAGTTCAAGTCTGGTGAGGCCTGCCTCCTCATAGTATACCACCTTCAGATACTTGTTGGGTTCCAAGTGTGGAAATTTATCATGTTCGCCCAAATCCCAATCTTCCATCTTCTGGAATGGTACCTGGGCCAAAAATTCACCCTCAATAGGCACCTCCTCAGGAAGTAATGGTGTGAATACCTTAAACTTGACAGAGTCTGGATCCTTAGTCTCTTTGGAGGTAAGATTCCGCAGTGGCATATACGTGGAAACTGAGAAATTGGCTTTTCTCCTTCTACGTTTGTATCCTCAAACCCTTCATTTAGCTCTTCTCTATCCAAGTCCTGCGGCTCCATTGGCTACTTATTTTTATTCATTTTCTGCTTTTGTCTTTTCTTAGTTGGAATTTTCTGTGACAATTATCGAACCACGGTCTGATGCAACTTTTTATGCTTTTCCTATCTTGTGGTGGAGGTAGTAGCCTTTGGCCTCAGTGACCTGGTTGTGGTAGCATGGACTAGTAGTGTTGCAGTCATGATGTTCCCTAATCGTCTCTTCAAAAATTCTTGCTCAACTTCCTCCCAACTCAAGTAACCAGACATGCAATAACACACTTGACTCTTTAAGCGCAAAAAAAATAGCAAATTCTCAAGAAGAAAAGTGTCCAATTGTGGAGCGGGGTGTGATATTTATAACCCAATTTGAATTCAAACTGACTGTTCCCCCTCATATCTACCTCATAAATGCGAATTTGGTGGCATATTTTCCTCGACTTGTGCCTTAAATGCATTCACCCTGCCCCTTTTAACAGAAAATTCCCTATCAAATCAACTGTAGTGGTTCCAACGGTCACTTTCTGAGAAGGCTCCATGACATTACTCCTTGTGGCGCAACTACCTCATCCCAGATTCCACCTGCACTATCTTCCTAAACATCATGCAACCCTCCTTCAATAAATTTTTTCTTCGACCGAGTAGTTTATAGTCCTGCGTTCTCTTTCAATTGCCACAAGCACTAAGACTTTCTTGTGGTCATGTAGTCATTGTGTAGGGGCGGAATCGTCCTTGTAAACCTTCAATCTTCTCCCATTAATCCTGCCAAGAAATACTTCCCTGTTCAGCTTCACGAGCTGAACTGCACCACTATCTGAAATATCCTTAATTACATACAGTCCTAGCCAATGCATCTGGAACTTGCCCAGAAATTTGGTGAACTTGCTATCATACATCAAGACCAAATCCCCATTCTTGAAAGTGCACAGCTTACTATGATGATTGTGCCACGCCTTTTCTCTAGCTTTCTACACCTGTTGGTGAAAGCCATCCAAAAAGTGGTGTTCATATAATGCAAGTAGTTGCACTAGGCATTCCTCCAATATGTCATGATCTGCCATCTTGGTTATTGTTATGATCCTCAGGCTAGGCACTATGTATTCCATCGGCATAACTGCTTCTTGTCCATAAATGAGTCCAAATGGTGTTTCCTCAATCAATTTCTTATAGATCTTCCTATATGCCCATAGAACTGTTGGTATGCGTACATCCCAATCATTCATATTAACATTGTAGACCTTTGTGAAGGCATTCTCCAAGATTTTTTTGAAAGCCTCGACAATTCCATTCACCTGGGGATGATACAATGTACTCTTCTTATGGTACATCTGGAATTATTTTATTAAAGATGTAATTGTCTCATTCAAAAAGTGTGACCCTCGGTCACTCATCAGAATCTTCGGGCATCCAAATTTTGACAGAATAAACTCAAATAGGAACTTTGCAGCAGTGTCTGTGCTGTAATTTTTCATAGGCTATGCCTCGGCCCATCTCGTTAAGTACTCCATCGCAGTGATAATATAACATGCTCCGTCTTCTTCCTTGGTGGTTGAATAGGTCCAACAAAGTCAATTTCCCATTTATCAAATGCTTGTAGCGTGATTTGTGGATTTAATGGCAGTTCGTCCCTTCGTAATTGCCATCCAGTCCTTTGACACACATTGCACACACTATAGTACTCCTTAGAATATTTATGTACAATAGGCCACCATAATCCTACTTGCAGGATCTTCTGTGCAATTGCCTTGCCTGCATAGTGTCCTCAAGCGACACCACCATGTGGTTCAGTTAGAATATTGTGTCTTTGATATTCATGCACATATCGGCATAGAACTTCATTCGACCCCATCTTATATAATTGTCCTGTAATCACAGAAAAACCTGCAGCCCGGACAACTAATTCCTTCTTTTGTTGTGTCGTATAACCTTCAAGAGCTATGCCAGTAGATAAAAACTGAATAATCTCTATAAAATTCTCATCTTCAACCCTGACAACAGAGAGTTGCACGTGAGGCAATCCTTCATGAATATTTGTAGGCTCTTCGCCATTCTCGATCTGAGAGAGGTGGTCCAGTCCAAAATTCAATCTCTCAGACTTCACTATCACTTCAAAATCATATTTATGGAAAAGTAGCAACCATCTACAGATTCCCCCCCACCCCCCAACTATCTACATGCACATGATATTCCTTCTTCCAATCCGGGAATACTAGGATTGGTGTTGTAACCATATTTTCCTTCAGAGTATCCAAGCTCTTCTGATAGTCATCATCCTAGAAAAATGTAGCATCCTTCTTCAACAACTTCTCCATGGGCACAGTCATCTGCATGTACACCTTAATAAACTTTTTGTAGTACCCAGTAAGACCCAAAGTCACACGTAGATGCTTTACGCTCCTAGGGGCCTCCAAATTGATAATTACAACAATATTAGCAAGGTCTGCCATCAATCCATGCTTATAGACAACATGTCCCAAAATTATTCCATAAGGTACACAAAAAATTCATTTCTTCAAGTTCAAGGAGATTTGATACTTCCTACATTTATCCAACATCAGGAGCAAACTAGAGACATGTTTCTTGATGAGCCCAAACACTGTCTAATCATTGAAGTAGACTTCCAAAAATTTATGAATGAATTCTTTGAATGCTATGACTACCACCCTTGAGAAGATCACAGGAGTATTTTTAGTCCAAAAGACATGACTATATATTGGAACGACCCCCATTTTGTAGTGAGGGTAGTCTTGCTTCTATCCTCCAGTGCAATCTTAATTTGGTGATATCCCAAAAATCCGTCTGTAAATGAAAAAATTTCTTGACTACCAACATTTTCAAGAACTTCATCTGTAAACGGCATAGGAAATGGATCATTTACACATGCATCGTTTAACTTCCATAGATCTACTCAAATATTGATATCACCCTTTCTTTTCTTCTCCTAGACCACCATAGGACTGGCCCATTCAGATTCTTCTACAGGCTCAATTATTCCTGCCACGAGCATCTTATTGAGTTCCTCTCTTACCTTTTCCTTGTATTTGGAATTCAACTGATATGGGCGCTGCTTGACCGGCTTCTTATTTGGTTTTAGATTGATCTTCATCATACCCAAATATCCTACTATCCCTTTCAATTCAGAGAACTTAGTTGGAAATAAATCGAGTATTCATGTAATAATTTTGCAACCTTATCCACTATATCTTCATCCCAATAATCACTATTGTTTATGCATTTCCATTCTGCTTTTGAGCCAATATTTACTTGTTTTTTGCACACCAACTTCGCCCAGTCCCTCTAACTCAGGGATATTAATATTTTGCAGATCCTCATCACCTTCTTCCATGGTAACATTTTAACATTCTAAAGCATGTAGTAGCTGCGTACTCCAGTCATGATGTATGCAAGTGATAGGCTTTGCTGGTGTTCGAAAGATTGCTACTTTAATCTCCTGAAGTGCTTCATCAAGGCATTCGATCCCATCTCCAAAACTGAATGTCAGCAACAAAATCTCCTTCATTTCATCCCAATCAACAATCGCGTGTCGCAGCTCCGTCTCTAAATACCAGTTCTTTGGGATAACATCCAAGGTATGAATAAAGATATAAACCAACTCTGGTTAGGGTACCTCATTCCATGCCTTAGTCCATCGAGCCAAATGTTCATGTGGATCATCCGTTCCTATGTACTTTTTAGTGAATCAAGTGCTTGCATAGCCAAACCTTAATTACATCATTCTACGATATTCCTTCCCGTCAGAAAAATTATCCTTGTGCGTACCCCACCATCTTGCAGGCGTAGCTCTCAACACTAGATCTAAGGCCTGGAACCAATGCTCCTCTGGTACATCCCTTTCAAAATGGTCAAGAAACATATTGACACCATCCAAGCCATCATAATAGGGTAACTTACATACCTCAGTAGATATACATCATAGCAACTTTGTAAGTCGATTAGATCATAGTGTAGAGACCTCATGCAACCGATTCTACCAGTTTTCTAATTCTTCGTCTGAATCTCAGTGGCAAGAACTATCCTTATCCCAGTAGATCCTTCGCTCCACAGTAGGATTGATCCAATCTTCATTTCGTGTAGTTAACTTATATATGTGCTCAATGTCTTCATCTTCATAATAATCACGGTTTGGTTCTGTGTATCACACACCTTCAGCTAGATCCAACGGGACAATCACTTGAAGCTCGTTCTTTTCAAATACGATGCTCCGCTTCTTTAAATTAATGATTGTGTTCATGTCAAAGGGCCAATCAATCCTGAGAAACACTGGGTATGGATTACTATCATCTACTATCTCTATAACTTCAAACTCTCCCATTGCTCTTCCACCTTCAATATCTACAGTTACTCCATGTAGGTGACCCATTGGAATTATATTTTGTTGGTTCGCCATGTGCAACTGAATTGGTGACCACTGTAACTTATGCTTCCCCATATGCTCCCAAGTTTTCTTTGGAAGTACGTTAGCATCAAAGCCCAAGTCCAGGATTACCTGGTCCATTTCAAAATCACCAATCTGTGTTGTCAACCGCATCTCCCTACCAGTTCTCTTATTACTTCGGTTTACCTTATTGACTGCGCGATGTTCTGGTAAAGGCTTGTCCTTGCTGGGAAAGTTATCTATCAGTTCTTCTAGTCCTTCAACTGCCTTATGATCCTTTAGTAACTTCATACAGGTCTGCAGAAATGATTTTAACATCGTGGGATATGAATCTCGTGTCGTAGCAACTTCTTCAGGTTTCTCCTTTTGTGGGACTAGCAAAATTTGACTTTGATATGTAGAAGCAATTGGATCCATAAAACTCTTTCTCGACTTCACAAATGTTTCTCTTTCTCCATGTAAATCAAACCCAAAATTCTTCTCACCGGCTTTTTGAAACCATTGATCTGATTCCGACTATTTTCCTTCGACCTTGTCTTCACCACTGGCTACACTACTTCACGTGACCATGTTGATACTGGGATCATCTCCATGCTTCTCAGATCTCATCATTTGAATTTTCTACATCGGTTGTTGGTTCTTCTTCTCCTGCATCTTCACTATTAATACCAGGCAATCTTCTATAACATGATCAAATTTCCTATAGTATTGACAAGAAGGGTGAGTTGGATTTTGACAGTCACACAAAAGGTGTCCTGGTTCTCCGTAATTGTAACAAATAATCTAGCCTCAACCTTTCCATCTCCTCCTCCTCATCCTCTTCCCCATCCTTGGAATCCTCTACGAGTAGTAGGTGAGCCTTGATCATTCTACGTGCAGTTTTCAGCCTACATTCTATAGAGTGGAGTCTTTTCCATCATTAATTAATAGCTTCGAAAATTCCTTTCATTATGACCAACAAATTTACAAAAGTTACAAAAGAGTTTTTTTGGAGAATTTATAAACTTCTGCAATAGAGAGAAATGATATGTCGAATGTTGTCCTGATACTTAGCAGATGCTACACCAGGCACTTGCACCCGTGCTTGACCCCCGAATATAGGGCACTGATGTTTATGATGACCTTCAACCTTGCACATTGTGCACCAAACTTCATAATGTGTTTCTGACTTAGCCTCCTTTCCCTTCTTTAGATCCTGCAAATCCATGTGCAGGCTTGCTAACTACAATTGGATCTGCTAAACTCCTATATTTGTGTCTCAGATCAGCAAAGCTTCTAGCATCATCGCAATTTCTAATGCTTCGACCTGAGACCCAATATTCTGTTGAGCTAACGACAATCTTAAGTGAGGTAATAACGAAGCTGTGTACCAGTCCCTATGTTTTTCATCTGAAATCTGAAGATTATCTTGGCTGAGTAAGCACTTTAATCACTGATCTATATTCCACATAGACTCATTAACCCTCTGCTTGCTATCCTTGATTTCGGTCACACACTAAGCTTGCGACTTGGGCTTCCTAAATTCCGCATTTGGTGCATCCTTTGTGTTAGCTAACGAAGCAGCCAAATGAGTCATACTGTATTTAATGTACCTGGTAAGTGCTTTGTCCTATAGTGTTGTAACTAATTGCGAATTCTTCATGTCATCATCGTTGACCTTTTGCACTTTCCACATAGCTTTTGCGATGAACCAAAACTAATGGAATCCTTTGATCCCTGACCCTTGAATATAGGAATTTTTACTATATTTTCCATACTAAATAGTGGAGATGGAGGTGGATGCATAGCTGTATGAGGCGGATGTGAAGTCGGAAGTGGAGTGGATGGATGTGGAATTCTAGAAGTACCTTGATCTACTGACTGCGTCGCAGCCTTGGGCGTACTAGTGCTACTTCTTTCTTCATCACTTTCAAACTCTCCCAATAAGGGACTGTATTCACTTTCAATGAATTTGTCTAAATCTACCCTAAATCTCTTTTCACTTCGCTTAGATGCAGTATGACCTCTCTTAAACATTAAGGTAAAGGCATAATCCCTTTTTCGTACAACAACATTTTAATCCAGGTCTTTAGCGCTTTCACGCACTTACCACTTAGACCTTTGAAGAATCGGTGTTCAACTTCACTATAAGACATAGATGTATCACTTGCAAACTCAGTGATGAAACTTCCGAAGATACTATCAATCCAGTAATCAAAAGCCCTTGCAACCTTATAATCAGATGCTTCAAGATGTTTGATTAATTTTGGAGTCCACACAATAGGATTGTTGTGCTTCCAAGTAGGTTCTTTATCCACTAATTTGGACAACCACTCGTGTAATTCGCAAGGGAATGTTGAAAAGAAAACTTCATGTACTTTTGTGTAGAGATACTTCTCTAACCACTTTTGTTTTGGCAAGTGGAGATTCTTATTCTCTTAAGCTGAAAACTCGTGAAAATTTTTATCTATCCACTTCTCGATTTCTTTCTTAGTTGGTATCCACTTACGCCGCATAACACATCCCTCCGATAGATCCCAGTCCCGACAATGGAACCATTTGTTGGCTTGAGGGGGCTTGGAGCCAGGTTGAGAGTTGACGCACTAACCAACAAAACCCTACACTACCGACCCTTTCGGCAACAACTCGCTTAGCGTAGGCTACAGTGTCACCAAAGGAAGTATTGGGGGATGCTGGAACCAAGTTTCTGCATCCAGAAGGCTATGTGATGTGGGGAGTCAGGCATTTATTCAGTTTCAGGCCTGATGTGACTTTTGCGAACCCTTATCCCCGAACTCCCAAAACTTAAAGAGACTTTTCAGTTAAACAAATTTATGAACTTCGCATAAGCGTCTAGTCATGCATAAACTAATGTATAACAATAGATCCAGATATTCACAGAGATATTAAGAAAATAATATAGATAAATGGCATTCAATTGAGCGTAAATACAGAAAAAACATAAGTATATAAATTGGACACATAATTGCTTCAAATACCCTTTATTACTTTATATCTTCAATATACAAACTTTCCAGATCCTGCGCACACATCTGCAGGGGCCCGTGCACTCAACTGCGACTTACCAAGGTCTCCACGCAGATAGCTGTAGGAGCCTTCCCCTTGCCCCAAAATACAGAAAGATTTTAATCTTACAAACTCAAAACATATCCAATCTAACTGATTCCTCTCTTAGGCTTGCTAAGAAACCTCTTTATATATATTTTTTTCTATTACAATACTATGGTCTGTAAACCATGGGAAAAACTCAAAACAATACAAAAGCTAAGGGGTTTTGACCTTCCTAAAACCGCTTGAATCCTAGTGACCCACGCGCTATGCGCTCTGCTCCTTAAAATGTAGAGTCTTTACAATATATTAGTCAAAATTGGACCCAACATCCATAAGATAAGTTGTCTCTTTACCGGTGACCAAGCCTTCCACAATCCAAAAATCCACCAATCTCTCCGCATCAATTTCTGCATTCTCCAAAAAAGCAGTGCAATATAGAAAATAACTCTTTAAGTTATGGTCAAACAAATATTTATAGCTATACCTTAATGTTTGATACAATTGTGCATCAATTGTCTTATGAATCTTTAGAAAATTAGGATCGGTATTTCTCATCAGAGTTAATGGATGACCCCAGTCATCTTCACTCTTTGAGAGAGTCATGGTTGCACCAACTACATTTATAGACAAAGGAAAGCCTTTACATTCCTTGGCAATTTCTCTGGCAATAACTTTTATATTTTTACCGAGAGTAATTGGGCCATTTGTAAAAGATTTTCTCTTGAACAACTTCCACACTTCTTCTTCAAAGAGGGGTTGCATCTTCAAGGAGGACTTCTTTGCCCCCATTTTTGCAATCACCTGGAAGCTATGAATGGAAATTAAGACTTTTCTCCCCTTATCATTGCCAAAGTTGATGCCTACTTCATCAAAATGAATTTTCTCCCACACGTCATCTAGAATGAGAATAAATGTTTTCTTCTCAAGGTATGCTGACAATTTCGTCCTCCGCTCATCATTGCCAAAGCTTTCATCAAAGTTCAAATGGAGTTTCTTAGCAATGGATTTTTGCTAGCCTTCAACCTCAAAATTATGAGAAACAACAATGCAGATGACAACATCAAAGTTACCGCTCACCTCCTTGAAATGATTATGGATCAATTTGAGGAGGCTCGTTTTACCAACTCCACCCATACCCCACACACCAACCACGCGATGAGGAGACTCTGTGAGCCATCTCTGCAGTTGCACCTAAGCAGATTCCATAAATGACTCAACGAAGCTAGCCACTAGGACATGTTGAAGGACGATTGGCTTTGCCTTAGATGCTGCAGCTGACAAAATTTGCTCGATATTGGAAAGAAATTGAAATTCATCGTGAAGCTCTCTAATAGGTTAACAAATTTTGTGTCACATTATCTACATTCCTTACAGAGCTTCGGGTAGCAAAGTTTCCAGCAATAAAAACACTAACTTCATTGTTTCTCGACATGAACGCTGAGTTCTTTGGCCTTTTTTACTTCATCTTCCATCTTTGTTATGCATTTTTGTGCAGAATCTGACTGCACTCTCCATTCATTCTAGAATTGAGTGCGTAAATGGCCCAACTTGGTATCCATACGGTTGACGTTTTCATTTAGAACTTCATGGTTTTCTTCCAGATAATAAATTTCCTGAACTGTTGGATGATGAATACTGCCATAATGGAACCTGCAATTTTCTCGCCCGCAACTATGGCAGATGTCATTGAAATGCCACTCGATACGATCATGGCACCACCGACAATTAAAATTTCCATTTCATCCGGAGAACGATGCCACGTTAACTAGAACTGGACAAATTTGAAACAAATGTCACATTTAAACAGACAGAACATATGTCAAGCTAAAATGAAAAAAGTAGATGAAACTGGGAGGTGAGTTGAATAAAAAAACACCTATCGACGTAACTATATATTATTAACCAATATAAAATTAAAATAAATGAAAAATTAACGTTTATAAATTATCAAACCTCGATACCATTCATAAACCACTAAAAACATTAATTCAAACTACCAATCAACTACTTATATTGAAACTTATTCTAGTTCAAACCACCAATCAACTACCAATATAGAAACTTATTTCTAATTATGTGACCAAATTTCATATTCATTACACTCACTCACTCACTTATTTATTGAACCTTAAATTATGGATTTTTCATTCAAAGTCCAATCATGAATTTTTTGGAATGGTGATTGCTCCATAAACACGTAAACATGTATGTGGGCATATAGTGATGGGATAATTATATTTTTCTCTACGTAAAGCGTATAGATCTTTTTGTCTTTTATATTTTAATTTAAATCAGAAATGATTTTGTTTTGTTGTTTTGTTGTTGTTGTTATTGTTGTTGTTTTTTCTTTTTTTCAAGAAAAAACCATATGTTTTATATTATGATTAAAACAATACATACTTATGATGGACATATCGTCTTCATAAACCCTGGGGGAGAAAATACTCAACATACATACATCTGGACTGTAATCTAATATTTGCAACATCTGTGAAACTATATACTCTCTGCCAAATTTGCAAATATAACACAGAATTTCATTAAGAGATTTTATAAGTAATAAGATGTGTCTCGGATCATTTGCATGTTCTGTAAATCACTACCTTAAAGTAGTCATTCCTCATATGTTTTCTATACAGAATCAGAAACAAAATTTGTACAAAATTTTAAGCAAAAATAAACAAGGATTTTATATGAACTTATCTGCATTGAAGTTCTGTCTTTTTGTAAGGTCTTCAGTGGTCTATCCTGATAGCTTTAGATTTTCTAGTTTTGTCTCATCTGGTCCTGTTTTCATCATGATATACATACCTTCTTCTGTGGCTAGTAATCCTTTCTTCGATAATTTATCCGCGATCTTGTTATTTGTCCTGCTAATGTGCTCAATGGATGGATTTTGAAAGGTATTACATATTCTTTTTATACGTCTCAGCGAACCTTGTAGGGAAACTTGTTGGATATTGTTCTTTCCATTAACATGATCTATGAAACATTTGGAATCCCAAAAATTTGTACTTGAGGGATATCCAAAAACTTAATAAACCATAATAAACCCCATAAAGCAACAACTTCTGCCTTCATGCTTGTTCCTTCATGCACATACCAGTGTATCCAGAACTCTTGCTCTTCTGACAGCTTTAAGCAGAAACCGTACCCACATCTTCCTCCTTGAGCTGCTCCATCAAAAAACCCCACCAGTTAGTTGGTGATCTGAAGTTTCCCCTTCTCTGTATTTTTTTTTAATCCTTGATATCTACATTCTGATCTGATACAACCCAATGCTCTATGAGTTCATAGATTACATTTTCCTCCCATCTAATGGAACCCAAAATAGGTTGGTTTCGACCTTTCAAAATTTCCCAGAAAACAACCAAAGTGAGCAATCTCCTACTTTTACTCTGAGTACTCCACCATTTTAAGCACTCCTCAATTGTATTAAACTGAATGAATGGAATCTACAACTTTTTGGTGAAGTGTTTCCAAATATTAACAGATCTATGGCAGTGTAAGAATAGGTGTTCATTATCCTCATAATTATGCCTGCACAGATAGCATATCCCAGGACCATGGTGGTTCTTCTTTTGTAAGTTTGCCCATGTGAGATTCTTGTTCTGCCACGTTATCCAAAGGAAGATTACAATTTTTATTGGAATATTAATTTGCCAAAAACTGTGAAACCAACAAAATTATACATTCTTAATTTCCTTCGGGAATATTTTGAGATAACAGTATGCCACCTCTATTTCTCCTGTAAGCTTCTTTTTTCCAGCCCATGCAATACAATCCCCTTTGTTGTCATAACATATCCCTACCTCCTTTAATGTTTTAACAAGTTGTAGCCAATCCAGTTTATACTGATCAACAAGATTCAGTTGGGAGGAGTCAAGCCAAATTGGAATGCTACCATTCCAGTCACTGATCAGCTGACTGAGGACATAAATGCCTCTTCTGTTCAGATGTTGTATCAATTCCACTGTCCCAGGTGGACCCTCACCTGCTCCTATAATGCAGTCTTTTCCCAACATAATTCTATTACCTGATCCAAAGAACCATGAGATATTTTGGAAGAGTATATTCTTGACCCTTCTAAAGCTGTTCCAAATCTATGAGCCGCCTTTTTTCCCAATTGCTCCTTGTCTAAACCAAAAGGAAAACTCCTTATTCTTCATGTATTTAGATCAGATCAACTTTCCCCATATGCCTTTACTGTTGATGCCTCTCCATAAAGATTTTAAAATAAGAGCCCATCCAAAAAACTTCAAGTTTAGAACACCCCAACCTCCCAAAATTTTGGGTCTAGTGATCTTTTCCAGCTTCACTAAATGATATTTGTAGTTCCTTCTTACACCAGACCATATATAACATGCCATTACTCTATTCAAAAGATTGATAATCATTTGAGGAATACGAAACAAGTGTGCCCAGTAAATCCCTAGCTGAGTAAGAACTGACTGTGTGAGGATGATACATCCTCCCATAGATAAACATCTGTGTTCCCATCCCTTAATCTTCAAATAGAATCTTTCCACCAGCCACATCCAATCTGCATTTTTATAGCTTCTTGGTTTTAGTCGATACCCCAAATATTTCATACCCTTGTCTAGATTTTCTGCACTTACTCCAAAACAGTTCTGGATATATGTGATATCATCCTGGTTACATGAGCCATAGAGAATAATAGATTTCTGTTCATTTTGAACAAGTCTCATGGCTATCCCAATTTTTTTTATGATTAAAGAAAGTGAAAACCATTTGATCCTGTTAATCATACCCATCAATAGAATATCATCAACAAAAAAAACTATGAGAAACTGTGACACGACCGCTGATTTTTCATTTATTTTTTATCAAACCATACACATGAAACTTTATTGGCCTCTCAAGTGTGATGCAGGTTTGGGATTTGAAGTTGCGGGGACCGATCAGGGTTGGAATTTCAAAATATAGCCCCCAATCAAATGATTTTCACAGCTGTCTAATCCGTTTTCACAGTTTGAAGGAAACATCTTAACAATATGTCAAAATTTTAACTAGATTTGAAGAACAAATCACACATGGACAAGTAATTTGCCGGTCAAATTCCATCAGTGGGTGTGATGAGCCCTATCTTGTTACGAAGGAGTTATTGGCCTAGTAGGTGTGATGCAGGTTTGGGGACGAAGAATTTATTGGCCTAGCAGATGTGATGCAGGTTTGGGATTTGAAGCCGTGGGGGTGGGATGAGCTGCAGCCTGGCTAGGGCTCCTACACTCTCTAGTTACGAAGAATTTTTGGTAGGATTAGTTCACGGAAGTAATGAATGGAAGTGCAATGTAGTAAATTTATGTGTCATTTTAGGAATTTATTATTAAAATGTAATTTAATTTTACATTTTAATAGAGCAAGTATAGATTAGTTAATTAACATATTTGACCATTTTCTATTTATAAAAAGTTGTTAATTAATTGTTAGTATCAAATTTTAATGGTCATTAGTCAAATTTATTGTAAATTATTTATCTACTAGGCAATTGTCCTCAAAGGTGCAAAGAGATGTACATAGGATTGCTGATTTGAAATTGTTGAATTAGAAAATTGATACTTTGGTTTGAAATAATAATTGTTGTATTAGAGTTAGATTGTCTATTGTATTTGTGTTAAGTTGGTAATACACAATGCAAATAATAATTGAAATATTGAAATAATGAAAATTGAGAAATATAACTTATCACTTATTATACTATTAAAAAATTTAAAAAGTCAAAAAAACCAAATATTTTCTATATAAATTTGTTCCTAATAAAATAATGATCCTAAAATATTAGGTGTATTAAAAAACACTCGCTTATAAATAATTACCTGTTGTTTTACATCACCATGTTACATAGAAAATAGTTCACAAACATTATTATAATAAAATACAATTGAATAAAGAAATATAACATTACTAATTCTAAGATAACGGTGAAAAAATTCTCAACGTCACAAAACATTAATAAATGAAATTAAAAATATTACATTATTTGATATCTAAAAAACTTTTTATAAATTCCTAGAAACTTTCAAAATAAAGTGTATAAATTTAAAAAACAAAAAAAACAAAAGAGTGCTTACGTTAGTTGTGATAAAATTTATATGGGATAGATTTATAATTGGTTAAGATAAAATTGAAAGAGCATGATGTAGTTATGAATTCCATGAACGAAAAAAACTCATCAAAATTGAATCAAACACAAATAAGAGATGTAATGGATATTGATAATTGTTTAAAACATGGAAATAAAATGATAGATTAACGAGTGAGATAAAATTTGGAAAATGATGACTCCTTATATAATTATCAAATTATATTTTATTTAATAAAAATAAATTAAATATTTATAAAATATTTTAAATCGTAAAATATTATTTAAATAAATATTTTTGAAAATAATTATATAAATCAACGAGTATCTATAAAAAAATGTTAAAATTTTAAAACAATAATAATAATTAATTATAAAAAATATAATTTATAAAAAAAAATATGATTGTGTATACTCTAAATAAAAATTATATATATATATATATAAGTCTATAATAATATAGTAAAAATTTAAATAGTTATTATATTTAATTAGTTTTAATTAAAAGTATTATAAAATATCAATAATTTCATTCTTATTATGCTTCATTCGTTTATTAAAATAAAAGAAATGTGATAAAAATATTCCACTTTAAAATATTTCCATGTATATATTAAATAATACAATTTTATAATTTTATAATATTAAATTGTTTGTTTATATATATGAGAAAAGAAATGTGATAAAAATATTCCACTTTAAAATATTTCCATGTATATATTAAATAATACAATTTTATAATTTTATAATATTAAATTGTTTGTTTATATATATGAGAAATATTCTAATGTTCAATTTTATCGATGTTTCATTCGTTACAGTGTAAAGAGAAGTTTGTATACCATGAAATAAATTTCAATATGAAATACATTTCAATGTTCAAGAGGTATAATCATATACCATGAAATAAATTTCAATATGAAATACATTTCAATGTTCAAGAGGTTTCAATATGAAATACATTTCAATGTTCAAGAGGTAGAAGTGATTATAGATCCCAAACCTATACTATTATAATAAATGCATCAAAATTAAAATTCACGAAAATTTATAAACAAAAAAGTTTAATTTAAAAGCTCTCTTTGTTTCTGAGAATTCCGTGTAGCGCACCCAAGGTCTACAACTGTAGGGATGGTCCAATAGTAAAGTGGGGAGGTTTGGTTCCCACAGTTCCCATGGTCCAATCCCGGACAAGACTATGTATCCCTGAAAATTGCTCCAAACACAATTTTTTCACTTGAAAATAATCTACCTTGTAAGGATACCATCTAATTATTAATTAAATGAATTTTCTTGCCAAAGGTAATACATTGGAGAGGTAAGATAAGTAATCATTGTCCTAAAATGTTAAAGGACTATGCTTAGTTATCACTCTGGTAAAAAGTTATTGGACTACACTTTCTTTTTGGTGATTAGTAATCATAACATGTAAATGTTGTTCTTTCCTAAATTGAGAAGCTCAACCTAATCATGATAGTATGGATCCTTAGTGGTTGATATCAAAAAGGCTTTATTTATATCTACCAGTGATAAATAAATATGGTTGAACGTCCTTTACCATGGTTTACAATGTGAACCAAAAGTGAATGTTAGACACTTGTGAAATTTTAACCAATATAAAACCTTGCAACAATTCCAGTTAATTGTTTATCATTGATTATTTAAAAAATAAAAATTATCAAAAATCACTTTTAATTTTTTTTTATTTAAAAAATAAAATAAAATATTATGAATTATTCACAATTTAAAATAAATAAAACCACCCTATAATAAATAAGTCAATAATTTATTGTTTTTTAAGTCAATAGAAAACAATAAAATATGGTTAACTTACCATAAAGTAAAAAGTGCATGAAACAAGACTCAATAAAAATGTCTTACAAAAACCACTTTTGTCTTAATAAATAAATCTTTGAAGGATTAAATCTTTGTTTCTTCGCGTGAAAGAGTAGCTAAAACAAAACTTCATAAATAAGAAAACATTATTAAAATGTTTAACTAGCGAGAAAAACGTGAAGAGAAAATACCGTCATCAAAGGCCAATATCAGCCTTATTTGTTGGAAATAATAATTTCAACCATCGCAATAAGTAGTAGCTTGACAGCAGCGATAGCTGTCAAATGTATTTTTGCAGGGTGCGTCTCTACTTGAAGATAGAAGGACTGAACCCAGACACGAACCATTCAGAAACTCAGCAAAGACATTTAAAGAAGTTATGTACTTTGGTAAATAGATATGGGCAACCATTCATAAGCAACCTTTGCCCACACTCGAGAAACACCTCGGCCATTCAGAAACTCAGCGAAGGCATTTAAAGAAGTTATGTACTTTGGTAAATAGATATGGTTAAGCATTCATTCAGCAACCTTTGCCCACACTCCGAAAACACCTAACACACTCAACAACCACATCACATTAATTATTTTGCTCTGTCATGAATTAAATGTAAAATTGTATGTTGAGTTAAATATGAATCTAAAATTCATTTTGATAGGGGTGTAGAAAGGTTAGAGAAAGTAAGAGGTAAGAAAAAGAGTGCAAGTCTCTATGGAAAAAATGGTGGAGCAATTTTTGGTGGGCGCGTGAAAACAACAATGACTCTCTTTTAGTGTGTGTTATTCCACGTAAGTTTAAATCACTGTAACTTTTATTTTACTTGATGAATGAGGGCAGTGTTGGCTAAATGTATTTCATGTTTTAGAATTCAATACTAAGTTTTTATTGTGTTGCTCCAAAACCTACTTCCTTATTTTTGCTGTGAATAAATATTATTCATAAGTCTCTGAAATAGCTGGGCGGTGTGCCAAATCCAAGTCTGGGAAATAGCCTTGCTGTGCGCGAAGGTAGCTCTGCAAAATCAGCTCGCGGTGCAGGAACCTAGTTTCACGAAAGTAGCTTCGCCAAAGTCATAACTCTCTACCTCTCCCCTCCGCGAAAACGAAAATCAAATTTCATAAATTTTTCTAACATGGTATCGGAGCGGGTTAAACTCTGTTAGTGTAAAAACAAGTGTTTTTACTAACAGTGAAAATTGTTTTGAGCGCGCATTGTTTTTTAGCATATTTACCAGCAAGTAGAAAGTTTGTTTTTATGCTAAGAAATGGCAACATCAAGCACAAGTTTGACTAATCCTCAAATACCTCAGTTTAATGGCAAAAATTATGATTATTGGGCTATTACAATGAAGGCCATGTTTTCTTCTCAAGACATTTGGGATTTGGTGGAGAATGGTTTTCAAGAACCAGCAGATGCAGCAACATACAATGCCTTATCTCAACAAGAAAAAGATGTGTTAAGGGACAACAGGAAGAAGGATTCAAAATCCCTGTTCTATATTTTCCAAGCAGTTCATGAAAATATTTTCCCAAGGGTTGCAGCAGCAACGAAGTCCAAGCAAGCATGGGACACCCTCTAGACAACCTACCAAGGCATGGCAAAAGTCAAGACAACAAAGCTGCAAATGTTGAGGAGAGATTTTGAAACACTTTGTATGAAAGAGTCTGATAATATAGACTCATTTTTTACACATGTAAGTGGTTGGTTACTCAAATCAGGTCTCATGGTGAGACACTTGAGGAAAGAAGAATAGTTGAGAAAGTTTTGAGAAGTTTTCCAACAAGGTTTGAGGCCATTGTTGTGGCCATAGAAGAGACAAAGGATCTCTGATAGTTCTCAGTGGATGGGCTTAATGCATCACTAATTTCTCATGAACATAGACTAAATAGAGCAGCAAGCTCTTCATTGGAGCATGCCTTCAAGACACAAGTATCATTTGGTCAAAGTCAAGTCAGAGGAAGATCATATGCTAGAGGAAAAGGAAGAAGCCCATACAGAGGTGGAAGAAGCAGCGCTTCAAGCTCAAGTGGAAGAGGCAACAATCAAAATCCAAGTCAAGGCCCAAGCCAAAATCAAGCACAAGGTCAGAGGTATGATAACTCTCAAGTTCAATGTCATTACTATAAGAAATATGGTCATTATGCAAATGAATGTAGAAAGAAGAAATATGGCATTAGTAACAAACCAAGTGTAAATTTCACAAGAGAAAATCAGAACCATGATAGCATGTTTTTAGCTTGTAATGTAACACAAGAAAAACATAGTGATATATGGTATCTAGATTTAGGGTGTAGCAACCACATGTCAGGAAATATAGAAATGTTTTCTGATTTAGATGAAAGTGTGAAATCTGAAGTGACATTAGGGACTGATAGCAAAGTCTCTATCATGGGAAAAGGAAGAGTTAATATCCTAACAAAGAAGGGGGAGAGGAAATACATCTTTGATGTTTACTTTGTCCCCAGTCTGAAACATAATCTCATGAGCGTTGAATAGCTCATGCAAAAAGGTTACAATGTCTTCTTCAAAAATGATGTGTGCACAATTTTGGATAGGCCTCCAAGAAGATAGTTGATTGCAAAGGTTCAGATGACAGAAAATAGAATGTTTCCCCTAAAAATAATATCATATTTGCAGAAAGAAAGTGCACAAGCACAACTATCTATGAACTCACAAGAAAATGGAAGAAAAGGGGTAGTTGTCACACAAGTAAACTTTCAAGCAGAGGTAAAAGAAGAAAACTGGTTATGGCACTTGAGATTTGGACATTTCAACTTTGGAGGTTTGAATCTGCTGCATAGGAAAGGCATGGTGAAGGTCCTCCCACTCATAAAAAAACCAGACAGCATATGTGAAGGATGTATCTTCGGCAAACAACATAGAGAGACATTTCCAGCAAGAAATTCAGTGAGGGCAAAGGCACCTTTGGAGATTGTCCACTCAAATTTATGTGGACCAATGCAGACACCATCAATTGATGGCAGTCACTATGTATTGACCTTCATAGATGACTACACAAGGAAGACATGGGTCTTTCTCCTAAAACAGAAAAGTGAAGTGTTTGCACTCTTTTGCCAATACAAGGCCCTTGTTGAAAAGCAATGTGGACATTTCATCAAAGTCCTTAGGATAGACAGAGGTGGAGAATCCAACTCAAATGACTTCCTTCAATATTGCAAGGAACATGGAATTCATAAGCAATTTACAACAAGATATACACCATAGAAAAATGGTGTGGCAGAAAGGAAGAATAGGACAATTATGGATATGGCAAGGCGTATGTTGAAGGCAAAACATTTGCCAAATGACTATTGGGATGAAGCTGTCACATGTGTAGCATATATCTCGAATAGATGTCCAACCAAAAGTGTCCAGAACATCGTTCCTGAAGAGACATGGAGTGGAAGAAAACAAAATGTCACTCACATGAGAGTTTTTGGATGTGTGGCTTATGCACATGTCCCGGATGAGTTGAGAAATAAGTTGGACAACAAAGGGGAGAAATTCATATTTGTTGGATACACTGATGAATCCAAAGCATACAAACTCTACAATCCATCAACCAAGAATGTCATAATCAACAGAGATGTGCAGTTCATAGAAGAGGAAGCATGGGATGGAAGTTTAGAAAAGACAATCAATGTCAAAGCATGCATACCACATGAGGACAGAGAGGAATTAACAACAGCAAGTAATTCCTCAATAGTGACTCCCTCTACTCCTATTCAAGAGTAGTAAAGTAGGCAACAAGAAATGCCATCAACAAATAATAGGACAGTTTGGTGCAGCCAAGCAAGTGCTTTTCCAAGCAAACCGTGAAGCGCGACACCAAGTGACATATCAAGCCCATCTTCAACAAGCACAAGAAGGCCAAAATTCAGAAATTTAAATGAAATTTATGAGCAAGATGAAGTTGATAGTAGCGCAGGTCTGAATTCCTTATTTGCATTATTTTGTCATGTAGATGACCCAATTCACTTTGAAGATGTAGCCAAAGAAGAAAATGGGTTGCCGCAATGGAGGAAGAAATAAAAGCAATAGAAAGGAATGACACATGGGAGTTAGTGAGCCTTCCGAAAGGAAAACATGTCATTGGAGTAAAGTGGGTCTATGTTTATGGGAAAACTAGTGTCTTTTCGAGCAACTAGCCCTCTAGGTTTGGCAGCTACCCTAGAAACAACAGTTTAAAGCAATTCAATGATTTCTTCTATGTGTAATGGATAAGAGAAAGATAATGGGACCAACCTAGAACTTCCGCTTAATCCTTTGCTTGATCTCTCTCCCCTTTGTCAGCGCTTGCAACTCCTCCCCATAATTATTCTGCTTTTAGAGTACCTGTAGAAACACAGTAATAAAGAACCGTCAAAGCATCTTGATTTATTACAACATAAACATTATAAAATCAAATATATAATGAACATACAATAGCATTCACAAATGCACCATCCTATGGAAGAAAACTTGAAGAACTTTATTAAATAGAAGGGAGAATTACAAACTAGTTATTTGATCCAGCATCATCCTCCCAGCATCAAGCCCTCTTCACCTCATGAAATAACAAGATCACACCAACAATACAATTCTCTTTCTTCAATTACAAACTATCAGCACTTCCTTGCAATTCACAACATTCCAGCCCCTGGATCTCTTAGATGAAGGATCCATTTATAGATGTGTGCAAGGGTGTGAGTTATCTCTAAGGTTTTGATTAGTGTCATTCCACTTGTTACATTTGGTTCCACAAGAGAAGAGATAACTGAAGTTTAGGTCCCTTACTCATCCTTGGGCGAATTCAAAGAGGCAAGTGGCAGAGGGGAAGTTTCTAGAAGATTCTATGAGCATCCACTTAGCAAACTGTCCTAGACATTTGTCCATCCTCACCCATCGCACCCTATAGAAGGCTTAATCAGTATGCATCACACCTGGCCAATGTAGCAGTCAGTATGGTTCAGTTTAGGCAGATTTTGGATGGTTTCTCAGGTGGAACTTTTGGGGAATGATGTAATCAGATGACCATGTTCTTTTAGGGCATGAAAAAACTCTTTTAGGGGTTGATGAGCCCTAGTTTATCGACATATAAGTTTGGGGTTGATGTGCCCAAATATGTCTATAACAGTTGCCTCCTAAAGCATTAAGTCATAAATCTTGATGTTAGGTGAAATGCTTTATCATGAGGATCCGAGGTTTCGAACTGGAAGGTGACCTTTATAAGATATAATAAAATACATCATCATAATATAATTTTCATGATATAGCTGAGGCGAGCATTCCCATGCTCAGATTTATAAATTTATTTCATGTACATAGATCAGATAGTCATCGGCAAATGCAAACTGATGCTTCTTCAGATGTAGAGTCATCATCCTTGGTTCGGATAACCATTTGTGCAGCATCTTTGTACACTTGATGTTTTTATATCCTTGAATATATCACAGCCTGGATGGATGAAACTAGATCCGGGGTCTTCAAACTCGTTCAATATTCGCCCGATGTACAAGTCAATCCATGTGAAGAGATGTTCTGAAGTCGAACATGGAAAGACATCACCTGATTACCAACCAATAATATGAGCTGTTAACAGACACGAGAGGAATCACCGATAATGATAATGACCATCAAGGTACTACAGTACAATTCACGTGGTGTGAATATATGATCCGATGTCGAACACCATGCAAAATCTTTCGGTTGAAGGCCATTGATGTCATCCTTTCGTCGGAAGCGAGAAACTTGCCATTGAGGCATGCAAGCTTCAAAGCACTGAAAGGGTTGTTTCTAAGTCAACTTCTTGGATAATGAGCTGATGTCGACAAGAAGTGATTCGTCGTAGGAGGGCCTTGATGTATCCCACATCTACGACACGAAACGAAGCAAATGATTTTCTCGAAGTGAAAATGATCTGACGACACAAGGTTCAGGAATGGCGGTCATGAAAAATGAAAGTTGAAGGTATTGCAGTGGATGAGACATTAACTGGGTGGTGGTTTCTTAATTGAATGACTTTTCTTGAACATGTCCGCGACACTAAGATGAATTGGTAGCATTAACCCCAAAATATGGATGGTATGAAAGACCGATGGTGAGATGACTGTTGAATGGAATAACCCAACCCAACTCAATCACGGTGATGAAGTGAAAGTGTCATGTTCAAGAGCGACCTACTACCATAAATTCTTCAATTTTTCTTCCCCTTTTCCCCAGTCATTGCTGACCAGTGCCTCTTTATTTTTGTCAAGCTTGAGGAGGATAACATATGCTTGTTTTATAATTTGCCCTTCGGGCAAACCTATCACTATGTTTTAACGAGTCTAGCAACAGTGAAACTCGGTCTCGTCTAGAATGGACAAGTTTGTCACTATTGTTTTAACGAGTTTAACGACAAGGATAACTCGGTCCTTTTCATGTTTAGAGAGTTTGAAATGGGACGAAAAGAAAACTCCATAAGTCCTTTTTCATAAAATAATCCTTTAGGTCCGAAAAAGGATAAAATAATACAAAAAGGATGACATTTCTGATTACTTTAACGAGCCGAAAATGACAAGAGCTCGAACTTTTTCGTGAGATAATCTCTCGGGTCCGAAAAAGATTAAAATATATGGGAGGGATGGCACTTCCAATCACTTTAACGAGCTGGAAAGGCCAACTGTTCGACAATATTTTCATATTTAACGAGTCTGAAAAGGGTTTAAAGAGGACTCTTGACATTTCCAATCACTTTAACAAGCTGAAAATGACAAGCGCTTGACAATATTTTCATATTTAATGAGTCTGAAAAGGGTTTAAAGGAGACTCGGTTTTTGAGAACGAGTGGTGTCTAGGGTAGCAACTAGTTCCGAGTAAGCTTGGAACTTCTCAAAACATGGTGATTTCTGTGAAGAGGTTGGCTAATAAGACCACTCATCGCAACTGTTCCTCAAAAAAGGGTAAACAACCAAGTGGAAGCGTATGATCGGCCAAAAGAATGGAGGTGATGAGAGGTACACGACCAAGGCTCAAAAGGCTGATAGTATGGCAATCACAAAGGTTAATTACTCGAAGGTGGGTTCATTTTTTAACGAGCTTGAACCATGGGGGAACTATGCTCAACTTTGGTTTCATTTTTACACAAGCTAGAAATGACAAAACTAAAAAGCTAGAAACGACAAAACTAAAAGGCTAGAAATGACAAAACTAAAAATAAAAATGAAATTGAAAGAGAAAATGAAAAGTTTGCATGCCCCCAGCATGATGAAAAGGAGTCTGTAGTAGCCATATGGAAACTTACTGAGGTTAGGTAGGACGGTTTCATCCAGAAGACAAAACACTTCCTTGGCTTTGTCCACAAAATAGACAAAGGTGAATGGTGTGTCTGAGCAATCACGTAACCTACATGGAAACTTATCTTTTCAGCTGGGTTCGTCCGCAGAATAGACAAGGGTGCATGCCCTCTAAGCTTCGTTACATTCACTAGACTACTCATGGCAATCAGGTGGATGGAATGAAGGTTCTTTTACGAGATCTAGTGAATGACTCGACTTTGAACTTGGGACCTTGTTTCATTTTTAAAAGAGCTTGACACAAGACAAGGAACTATGCTCGGACTCCTTGTTTTCATTTTCTAACGAGGTTGAAACAAGACAACAAACTATCCTTGGAGACCCTTGATCACAACTCATAAATGGTCATGAAGGAAAGATCTAGTTCCAATGCCCCCAGTACATAATGTACAACATCACTGAATTGATCATCAGTTGATGTACGTGTGGAACAGGTTGCCACATAATTAACCTGTGGTGGGGATGATACCATTGGTATAAATGACTATTTAGGGACAATGGTTGACTAGGAGCTATATTTGGACCGGGAAATGAAAGCTGGTCAACGGTGACAATTTTGCCTTCATATGGGAAACAAATCACTCAAAAGAGTGTTGAAAAAATAGCTCCCATGTGATAAACATAGTCATGCCAAAGAAGTAAATTGTAATCTAAAGGTCCTGGGACTACCATCACGTTCAGATAAATGGTTTTTCCTCCCAAAGTGATAGGTAACTGAGGAAGGATCCCTAACGATTGACTGGTTCCTCTGTTAAAGCCCAACAAATTATGTGTAATAGGCACAAACGGTGGCGAACCGAGTGATTTCCAAGCAGTTGAGGAAAGGATACTCACTGATGCACCTTCATCTATAATAGTGTCAGGTACAATCATTTCAGAAACTTGTACTATGATCTGGAAAGGCACATAAGAAGGAAGGCGGGATCTTGCCAGTCGATTCCAATCAAAGGAAGTGACTAGACTACTTGGAGGGGGTACCGTAGAAATGGGAGAATTAACCCCTTGAGTTACGAGAACTAAAGGATTTTCCTCCTATCTTGGTGGAACAGGTGGATCGCCCCCAATCTTATTAGAATCCAAAGTGACAAAAAGAGCTTGAGCAGTATCATTTCACTCTCTTTGGGAAAGGTACGATTAGCTAAAGGTGAAATCGGGTCAACTGTTACCTCGACCTGTTGATTTTGGTCGGGTATAGACTCATAGGATTCACTTTCAGAGAGAGTGGTTTCGACCAACGGTTGATTTAAGTCAATCGGTTCATCAGCTAGTGAAGGATTCAGAGAGAGCTTCCTGTAACCAGATGGAAGTTGCTGCGGTGAAGCAGGATGGTTATCCAACACTCTTTTGGCTTCATCCAAATAGGGACAAAGGTGAAAGGGGTGTATACCTTCACATAACCTACATGGAAGCTTAAGTTTTCCCTTCTGTCCATGAACTTTACTATCACTAGTTAATGGTTTGTTACCAACATGATCTCCAAAGGTTGATGACATGGGATGGTGTGAACGGGGAGGCCATTCTTTGAAGATTCGAGGAAAGTAAGGGCAATTTCGATGAAAATGGTCTTCCGCACCAATTATTCATGGATATTTGACTTTGTGAGGCTTAATGGATGGATTTTCATTAGATGTTTCATTCAGAGCAATCGTTGCTTGGTTGCCCTCTTGCTAAATTGGCTTCTTCTTCTTCTTCTTCCCTTTCTTCTTCTTCTTAGCCACCTGGTTACTAGTATCAATACTTTGACCAAGCGAAGAGGAAGAGGGGGAGGGAGAAACAAATGAGGAAGAAGGCGAAGGGTCAACTTTAGGATCAACCGGAGGTTGACTTTATCGAGTTGGAAGTGTACTCGATTTCAGATAAATCTTGACATTTTGCACCAAGAAGGTTGAAAACAACCATGCTGGCAAACCAATGGTAAATCCTAGATGGGACAATGTAGCCATATAAGGAGCACCAATATTTCTGGAAGAAGGAAAAGGACTAGGATTCCCATCAAAAGGAATTTGTTGATTAGTGGACTCCGGATTTGTCACCATATGTTCCAACCTAAGATCAACTAAGGAAAAGGGATGTTATTCTGAATTCAATTAATTTTAAAGACGCTTGGACACAACTTTGCTTTTTCAATTTTTAAGAGTCGAGAAAAAGCTAAAGATGACTCTAGTCTCCTTCGATTTTTTATGAGCCTCAAAGGACAAGTGCTCAGATGGACCTTTTCTTTTAAAGAGTCGAGAAGGAATGAAAGTGACTACTTTGGAATATCTAGACAGATGGATTACCAAACCAATCATAAAACTGCAATATACACCTTGGTGATAAATTAGAAAGAAATTACCAAGGACTTATGTACGACAGTCAATCTTCCTGAATGTTGTGTTCAGTGCATTGTAATCAATAAGGCGGCATACTCAGTTTCCTATGGATAAATGATTTAAGCCTATTGTGGTTTCCCAATATATACATGACGGTACGGGGAGCACAAGTTTATGCTAGCACTTGTCATATCAAGGAGGAGGAATCACTCAACCTTCAATGAAAATGATAGCCAATAGTTTTAACAACGCCGGAACACGTCACTAGCCTAGACCTCTAGATATGTTGTGTTAAGTTCCAAAGCATTGTTAGGTTCATTGAAATTCACTTTAAAGTTGATCTTGTTTAGAGTTTTCCTTTCAATGGTTCATCACGTGATGATGATATGAAATTCCTAAGATGCAATCTACAATGATAAACAATCTTTGTTTGTTTTGAGCAATGAAAATCCTAGCTACTAAGGAAAGAAGATTACAATTCTTTCAAACAAATAGCAAAGAGCACACACTAGTGCATTTTCCTAAATCCTTTTTCGCACACAAACTAAAAATGCTAAATGTGAATGCATGTATTTGTTTTCGTTCTCCTTAATGTGAAAAATGCCAAAAAGGAAAACTAAACACAGCAAAGATCTGAAATATTTTTTTTTCAAAATGACATTTTTGACGACTTTTTCTTCAAAAGAGAGAGGAAAACTCAACGACACTTTTCAATTTTGAATAAAAATGCTTTCGAAACTTCAAATAAAAACAAATCAAATCAAATACATGAAGAAAATTCCAATCAACTGTCAAAGGAAAGAACAATTTTCAACACTTGTCTTTTCGACACAAAACGACAATTACGAAACTTTTTGTACCAAAGCGACAGATCGATTTAAGAAACGTTTCGAAAAAGGATTGTAAATGATGACAAATGCACAAAAACATTCATTGATCCTAATCTGATGGAGGTTGATCTATGTGATGCAATTATCCTTCAATAAGGAGGCACTATTCATAAGCAACAAAACAACCAAACAAAATTGAAAACAAGGTCAAAACCCTCAATTTCTAAAATGGAAAAAGAGTTCACTCAGTCATCGCACTTGGGCTCCATAGAAATTGAGATGCATCGCACTTACTGCACTCAGGAGGTGCTACGCATACTGAGTCACAGTGGGAGACAATGCGATGGTCTAGGAAGCGCAACTGAGATGGGTTTTGGCTCAAATGTGGAGCTATTTTCAATGAGTTAAGTTGAGTTTTGATGATCAGTAAAGAGCAAAGTATGAAGAAATGTCTTGAGAGGTTACTGAGCTACCAAAAGGGCATCTAGATGTGCTTGCAAGTCAAATGTTCAATTCATAAACTAAACCAGAGATTGACTAAAGCAGCATTCATCTACTATGCAATTGAAAAGCAAGAGCAGTTTGAAGGCTATCTAGCTGACTTCAGGCTCTGTCTATAGCTTATCAAATTGAACATAAAACAAACAATAACAACAAACAAACATCTAATTTTTCCCCAGCAGAGTCGCCAATTTGTTTCTGGGAAAACTAGTGTCTTTTCGAGCGACTAGCCCTCTAGGTTTGGCAGCTACCCTAGAAACAACAGTTTAAAGCAATTCAACGATTTCTTCTATGTGTAATGGATAAGAGAAAGATAATGGGACCAACCTGGAACTTCCGCTTAATCCTTTGCTTGATCTCTCTCCCCTTTGACAGAGCTTGCAACTCCTCCCCGTACTTATCCCGCTTGGAGAGTACCTGTAGAAACACAGTAACAAAGAACCGTCAAAGCATCTTGATCTATTACAACATACACATTACAGAATCAGATATATAATGAACATATAATAGCATTCACAAATGCATCATCATATGGAAGAAAACTTGAAGAAGTTTAATAAATAATAGGGAGAATTACAACCTATTTGTCTGATCCAGCATCAAGCCCTCTTCACCTCATGAAATAGCAAGATCAAAACAATAATACAATGCTCTTTCCTCAATTACAAACTATCAGCACTTCCTTGCAATTCACAACATTCCAGCCCCTGGATCTCTTATATGAGGGATCCATTTATAGATGTGTGCAAGGGTGTGAGTCATCTTTGGGGTTTTGATTAGTGTCATTCCACTTGTTACATTTGGTTCCACAAGAGAAGAGATAACTGAAGTTTAGATCCCTTACTCATCCTTGGGCGAATTCAGAGAGGCAAGTGGCAAAGGGGAAGTTTCTAGAAGATTCTATGAGCATCCACTTAGCAAACTGTCCTGGACATTTGTCCATCCTCGCCCATCGCACCCTATAGAAGGCCTAATTAGTATGCATCGCACTTGAGCAGTGTATCACTCAGTATGCATCACACCTGGCTAGTGTAGCAGTCAATATGGTTCAGTTTAGGCCAATTTTGGATGGTTTCTCAGGTGGAACTTTTGGGGAATGATGTAATCAGATGACCATGTTCTTTTAGGGCATGAAATAACTCTTTTAGGGGTTGATGAGCCCTAGTTTATCGACATACAAGTTTGGGGTTGATGTTCCCAAATATGTTTATAACAGTCTACAAGACCAAAAGCAACATTGAGGAAAAGATTGAAAGGCACAAAGCAAGGCTAGTTGTCAAAGGATACAAGCAGCATCATGGAAGAGATTACGCGGTGACGTTCGCGCCAGTTGCACGGATGGAGACAATGCGCACAATTGTGGCGATTGTCGTGCAGCATAAATGGACAGTGTATCAGATGGACGTAAAGTCAGCGTTCTTGAATGGAGTGCTGAAAGAGGAAGTGTATATCGTGCAACCTCCTGGTTATGAGATTGAGGCCAAGAAGACAAAGTGTATCAGTTGAGGAAAACTCTTTATGAATTGAAGCAAGCACTATGCGCATGGTACAACAAGATAGATGCTTACTTTTTGGATAATGGTTTCGACAAATGTGACGGTGAGCCTACTCTCTACATCAAAGAGAGTGAAGGTAAGATTCTCATTGTCGTCTTATATGTAGATGATTTGATTTTTACAGGTAGTGATGATTTCCTCATCGCTGATTTCAAACAAGTCATGAAGAGCGAATTTGAAATGACTGAATTGGGATTGCTAAGATATTTTTTGGGCATAGAAGTGAAGCAAACAGAAAATTGCATTTTTATCTCTCAAGCAAAGTATGTGGCAGAAATTTTGTAAAGGTTTAAAATGCAGAACAGCAAGTCTGCACCAACTCCAACTGTATGGGGTTGAAGTTGAGCAAAAAAGATTTCAGCAGCAATGTCAATCTGACATTATACAAAAGCATGATAGGCAGCCAGATGTATTTGACCGCCACTGGGCCAGATATAATGTATGCAGTAAGTTTGGTGTCAAGGTTCATGGAGACACCCAAGGAGACACATTCGCAAGCAGTGAAAAGGATTCTAAGGTATGTCAATGGGACAAAACAATATGGCATTTTGTACACAACAACCAATGATTTCAGGCTGGTTGGTTACACTGACAGTGATTGGGCAGGCAATGTCGATGACAGAAAGAGCACGTGAGGATATGTTTTTCATTTGCGTTCGGGAGCCATTTCATGGGCCTCAAAGAAGCAGCCAATAGTGTCACTGTCAACAACAGAAGTTGAATATGTCACAGCAACAACAATAGCGTGTCAGGCAGTTTGGATGAGAAGGATGTTAAAGTATCTTCGTCATGACCAAGAGGGCGCGACAACTATTTTCTGTGACAACACCTCAGCAATTACATTGTCAAAGAATTCCATCTTCCACAAAAGGACCAAGCATATTGATGCTAAATAAGATTTTATTAGAGAGTTGATTAACAATGATGAAATTGTATTGTAGCACTGCAAGGCACAGGAACAATTTGCTGATACCTTCACAAAGCCATTGGCAGGTGAAAGTTTTGTTTATCTCAGAAATTATTTAGGAATTGTCAATTGCGGAAGTTGTGATTAAGGGGGAGTGTTGGAAATAATAATCCCAACCACCGCAATAAACAACCTGACAGAAGCCATACCTGTCAGACGTATTTTTGTAAGTTGCATCTCTGCTTAAAGATAGAAGGACTGAAGCTAGACGCAAACCATTCAGAAACTCAGCAAAGAAATTTAAAGAAGTTATGTACTTTGGTAAATAGATATGGGCAAACATTCATTCAGCAACCTTTGCCCAAACTCCAGAAACACCTAAGCGATTTTGAACACATTCAACAACCACATCACATTAATTATTTTTCTCTGTCATGAATTAAATGTAAAATTGTATGTTGAGTTAACTATGAATGTAAAATTCATTTTGATAGGGTTGTAGAGAGGTTAGAGAGAGTAAGAGGTAAGAAAAAGATCGCAAATCTATGTGGAGAAAATGGTGGAGCAATTTTTGTGGGCGCGTGAAAACAACAGTTACTTTGTTTTAGTGTGTGTTATTCTATGTAAGTTTAAATCACTGTAACTTTTATTTTACTTGATGAATGAGGGAAATCTCATCTAAATGTATTTCATGTTTTAGAATTCAATACTAAGTTTTTATTGTGTTGCTCCAAAACCTACTTCCTCATTTTTTCCATGAGTAAATATTATTCATAAGTCTCTAAAATAGCTGGGCGGTGCACAAAATCCAAGTCTGGGAAATAGCCTCGCGGTGCGAGAAAGTAGCTCTGCGAAATCAACTTCACCATGCACGAACCTAGTTTCGCGAAAATAGCTTCACAAAAGTCGTAACTCTTTGCCTCTCCCCTCCATGAAAACGAAAATCAAATTTCATAAATTTTTGTAACATTATGGACTTAACCTCAGACGTATCCATCTTTTGTTTACGCGGATTCACCCTAAATAGGTAACCTGATTTCCATGAACGTGTTTGCCACAGATTTTACGCCTTGCATAGTTATCGAAGAGAAAAGAAACAAAGTCAAGACAATCTGGACTGTCCGAAGCGGAGCATGATGTCTGAGGTCCATTCTAGATCTGTCCTGGCTACTTAACACAAACCTTAGCTGTAAATAAATTTCCAGATGAAAACATATTTCCAGGATATTCAATTTTTGCTATTAGTTAAAAAGTCAACAAACCGTCTTTCACCTTAAATTCATATAGAAAGCTTCTACCTATAAATTCCTATAAATTAAAGTATTCGATAAATATTTTATTAACATAATTATATTAAATTTTGTTTTAAATAAATTATTTATTAACATACTATTAGTAAATGTGATAGACTTTATTTTTTATTTTTATTCATATTTATATTGATTGTCCAAAAAATAACCCATGGCATTGTCTACCATGCCACAAATTCATTTGGATAGTTTTCAGGTTGGAATTTCGTAAAAAGAAATTTAAAAAATCAGAACGAGTATTTGAATAGTTTTTTTTATGGTAATGCGCTTAGCACCATTAATGATCTGGGCACCAAAAATCCCAAAATTTAATAATTGTAACTTAGATTTTCAAAAATTGCTACCTAAATTTTGTCATAATCTTACTAGAATTTCAATTATTTTCCATACTAATTTGTAATTTTTTAAAACTACTCATAAAAAGAAACCCATTTAATATACTACTTAAACAATATAAGAATAGTATATTATATATATGAGAGAATTAAATTGTGATTTCTTTGTCAGAATTAGGATCTTATTTTCTATTGCAATGGATAATTCTTCCCGAACTTATTGCGATAGCTGCAAGATCCTAGAATTTACTAGTAAAGCTTGTAAAAAATTGCAGTCTATGGAAACCCTATAACAGCCTATTTTTCCAATAACCCTATCTATTCTTCTGTTGCATCCTAAGATTGTATGGGCCTGTTTTGTGCCCAATTCTTCCATTAGCCAATAATAATGTGTTTTTCCGAGAATTGCAGCAATGCCAAGTTGATAGGCATGTTTCATGAACTTCAACATCGTTCCAGATGTAGAGCATATTTGAGGATGTTGGAGTTATCCATCCGAAGTTGATAAGCATGTTTCATCACCTTGAATATCTTGAATGACATTGAACATGTTTAAGGATGTTGAAAATTGTCCATCCAGTAAATATTTATTGATATTATGTTCCTTTTTATTAAAACATTAAATATATTCTCTAAATCAAAAATTTTATTTTAATCACTGGGACAAGCAATCTCAATAAATTTTAAGATTGTTATTAGTTTTATATCAAAAATTATTGTTATTAGTTTTATATCAAAATTAAAATTTTAGATTAGTGAGTTTAAACTTTACCCTTATTGTAAAGTTTAAACAGTGCAGCTGTTTGCAATAGTTGCTTAATATAGTTGGCTGTTAACGTGGTCATTATGTGATGATTTCTTTGCTTGTGCCTTTAGAGATTACTTTGCGATTAGTGCAGCTGTTTGCACTACATGATTTATTTGTTTGTGCTTTTAAAGATTACTTCACTTTGAGTAGGCACAGAGACATGGTATAGGGTATTTTTTGAAACGGAAAAAGATGCAGGCATGAGGAGGCACAGAGAGATGGTATAGGGTATTCTTTGTAAGGGAAAGAGATGCATGTTTGATCAAGTTTTAGGTAGTAAATTTAGCGGGAAAGTAAGTGTTTCTCATGGTTTTATCGATCAAAGCTTTAGGAGTATAGCTCCTTCATTACTCAAGGGTTTTAAATCTTAAAATATTAATAATGATCCGTAATTATTCTCCGAATATGGTGAACACCTGCAAGTGACCTCCGCCACTTCAGGTTTGTTAAACAATTTAATCCATATATATATATATGAGAGTTTACATTTAACATACCTCTTTAATAGTCCTCAATAAATCATTCGCCGTCTACTGTTACCCAAGTCTCCTTGGGTTGGGAACTCTCTCAACCAAGAATTTCAAAGGCCGACCTTCCAATGTCTTCTTATTTTTAGCCTTGGCTCTAATTATTACTCAGCATCTGGCCTTCAATCATAATGTTATTGACTCTCATACGGCCCATACAGATTACCAAATTGTGCAAAATGTGGATGAAGGTTAAGTCCGACTTTATGAGTTTAAACCATGCCCTCCGGGCTGGATAATTTTTATCATTTAACAAAACGTTCATTAAAGTTTAAAATATACCGAGCAATGATCCCCACTGAAGAGGAAGGTTGGTGACAAAAATGAATGAAATGGAAAAATAGCTAGAAATAACAAATTAATGACACTGTATATCAGAACAAAATATGTACAATAAAATTACATGTCTGACGAAATTTTTTTTGACAAATAATTTGTAAAATAAAAATCTTGTTACATAAAAATAAACTCTGGCATATAATTATAATGTAGAACCAAACTAAGTTGAAGATAAAATTTGTTCAGCCTACTCCCTGCAAGGTTACATTAAAGTCGTTTCTAACTTTTCAACTCCGCCACCTATAGACTCTTTGTTGGCTACGTGGGGTCTAACCCAGGTTCAACAGTGAGTTTAGCCAAGCAAATCTTGGTACTACTGGCGCTTTCGACAATTGTCCGCGGAGCGCGGATTGAGGTCTCACCCGAAGTAGTATGGGAGGGTGTTGGAACCAGGTTTCCGCACCTTAGGGATGTCTTGATGAGGGTTCTGGAGGTTCGCGATCCTATCCTACACGCTATGCTGTTCTGCCCAGCTTTCTATTCTTTGCAACCCGTGCACACCTTCGTGGATACTGTATTCTTCGATCCGATCCTTACTATGCTATTATATTAGTGCTTAACTTAAGTTGTGCTAGCCCGATATTCTTATTACTTATTCAACTTTCAAATTAGAGCGAGTACTAAAAATAATATAAATGCATAAAGATAACCAGAATACAACAATATAAATTTACAAGTAGACGCACAATATTTTGGATCAATATTTTCTTTATTAATACTCAAGATCCATTACAGACCCGACTCTGCCCTATGCATGCAGCTGCAGAGGTCCGCACACTCAGCTGCAAACTTTACTAGGCCTCTACGCACTCAGCTCCAAAGCCTTTACCTACCACTACAATCCAATACACTTCAAACTTCACTTTTATTTTCTAACCATGCCTTCGCATCTATCTGTTATTTCTCAAAACTTAGACTGCCTTTACACTTAGAGCCTTGCTCTATTTATACAATCCCATGGTGCGCAAACTATGGGTAGGCAGACATACCATACATTTAATTACATTATTTTAATGCGGACAACCCTAGACTCTCGCGCTCCGTGCCTGCATTTCATGATATCTTTATATTACACTTACTCAAAATTCGGGCTTCAAGCCCAAAAACATGCTATGAGGGGATTCGCTACCCAACAAGCCCTCAACACAATCATCGTGACTTGTCCCGAGTCACTCTGTTGGTGCGACGATCTTTGCGCGAAGTCCATCTAACTGTGCCTCTGCTACAAGAAGATCCGTAGCGCATTGCTCTGCCATCTACTGGATCCATTCTGCTCGCTCGGCTGAATGCTCATTGTCAGGGTCAAATCCCTATCTCAGGTCATGCATCGCTTTCATTTGTTGAAGTTTTCCTTCAATGTCGGTCGTGTTGAGGAAGGCCTCATCAACCCAAGGCTGGACGCGTGCTTTAAGTACTGCCTATTTTTGGCATGCTGCGTCCACTTGCTCCTTCAATGCCTTTGCCTGTTGTAGCCTCGCAAGCAGCTGGGATAGGACCATTGTCTGCGCCGTCTCACGCACACTATCATATTGAATTTGAAGCTCTCGCGTCTTTGTTTCCAACCCCTGTATGGTGGGGTCCTCCTGTAAGGTTGTGAGGACCCCAAAGGATTCTTCCAACAACGTGGTGCAGCTCTGCATTGCCTATTCAATTTCTTCCAACCCTTTTCGAATATCGTCAACGCACTAATCTCGAACTTCTGGGGGCATGGAGGGCTGCGCCTTTAATCATAGTTCAGCGATTTGCAGGTTGAGGTCCAGCTGGATTCTCATAGCTTCCTCCTTCGCCTCGAAGAATCCACTGGCCAATTTGTGGATCCGCATTCCTACTGGCAGATCTGTCGCGATTTCTAGTTCTGGGACGCGGCGACATGCTTCCTCTACAATCTACTCCAATTTCTGATTCTGAGCCACTGCTTCATCACATTGTAGGCTAAGCTGTTCAATGTTGATTCGTTATTCACTTAGCATTTTCACTGCGTGTCCCTCCCTAGCGCGGAGTTCTGCCGTCACCCCATCCTGTAACTGGTATCAAATATCCCATAGAAGGGTAGCCAAGTTTAGGATGAGTCCCTTGATCCGTCCTACCATGGCTCTATCTTCCATGTTGTCCGCTGTTAGTGCTCCTTCCGGTAGTGCAACGGTGTTGGCCATTTTGGCCTGCAACAACTGCTCTGTTGCCGATGTTCCCATGGCATCATAAACGACTACTGTTCCTTCTTGTGGGAGTCGCACCTGAAGTACCTGCAGTTGTGCCCTGAGTGCCCCCAACACATTCTATTGCTCCATCATTGCTTATTGGATCTCCTACCTGGTGACCTGGTGAACTGTGTCGCTGATATCATATAGATCACCCTCTGTCAGTGTAATAGGCTCCCCATCCAATTTGGAAGCCTTGGTCTTCCTCCGTGGCCTTGTTCGTTCCATACCATGCGACCATTTCAATTGTGTAGAAGTGGTGTTGGGTCTGTGCCTTCCACTATATCATTTGTCCCATGTCCTATGATCAGATCTGGGCCTCTTTCCTCCTGCGTCGTGGTGGCCCCAGCTGCTGCTGTTTTTTCGGTGGCCTTGGTCTACTCTGTGGCAACCTTCATCGCCTCGCGGGAAGCCCTTACCTCCTCAGCGAGCTACTCGTTCCGCTTTGGTTGTGCCAATAGCTTGGCAGTGTCCTTCTGTCTTTATATCGTTGCCTCATCACGCGCTGCCAGATCCGAGGCGCGCCATTCGGGTGGCCATGAGTGGTGCAACACAAAAACAACGTCATCAATTGTGATAAATGGGAGTTTGGTCCAGTTCTGCTCCCAATCCTTCCGCGCCTTGATATACACATTATGCATATCCACCTTAAAGTCTGCAAAGCTTCGTAGACTGTCGTATACCGTGGAGGATAGGCGCGACCGTTTTTTGATCCACATCTATACGCTTGCCTCCGAGAGTATCCAAAGATCTTGATCTAGCGGATTCACGTAGCGTGCCTTGTTGCCCATAGCGATGCGTATTTCGCTGCCTCTGGCAAGTCCTGATGAAGAGGAGGAAACTGACTGTCCTCCAGCAATTCCCCTGCAACCAACAAGATGGATAAGAGCAACCACGCATAGTGGAAGGTCTTACCCTACTCCTGAGCCTCCTTGCAGTTCGTCAAGAACTCCTCGCAGAGGAACTATGCCCAGTTGAACTGTACCCCCTCGGCGCATTGTTCAGCCAGCGCAATGACTGTTGCTGGTACCTCATTGCCACGACATTTTCTCATCACTTTTCCTGCCAGCAGTTGGGTGGCTACGCACACCCCTTTGTCTTGAATGTTAGTAATGAAATAGCCCCTCTGTTTCTTCTCTAACTTGTATTTCTTCTTCATGGCTCCTGCGAGCGTCAAGTCTCCGCTTTCGCCAACTATTTCCGCGGGGTCCCTTCCCGTATAGAGAAGGTGAGAAATCCTATAAATAAGTTCTGCCGTAATGGGAATCGGCTCCTCCAGCCACAAGTACCCATCATGCACTAGGAAAAGCAGTTCCCTGATGATGAATATCGTGATTCGTGCCTGGTAAAGTGTGGAATCCATATTAAGTGGAGTAGCTCGGCTTCCTCCACCCCGCACAACCATTTCCGTGGCTGTAGTAATGTAACTAACCCCTCCTTGATTTGTTTCATAAGTTGGCTAGTCTCCAAATGTGGTAACTTTTCACTGCCTGCGAGGTCCCAATCTTCAAATTTCATCATCGGTATGCGGCCTAGGACTAAACCCTCAAATAGAATTCGATCTACGACGAGTGGGGTTTCAAGTGCGCTCTTAATAGTATCCATGTCTTTGGGTACTTTTGTCTTCCCTTTCTATGGGGGGACATATTTGGGCAGTTTTGCTACAACGCCCACTGGCTGAATGTCTTCCTCCATTTCTTCATCTAGTTCAATCTCTTCTACAAAGGCCTGAAGATCCTCCTCCTCATCATCTGTATCAATCTTAACCGTCTTTCCCTTGTCTTCCATAGACAGTTTACCGAATCACGGATTTCACGGAGACATACGGACCGGTCCTGCTGCCTATGGATCCTTTTTGGGCCTCAGCGTCCGGGGCGATTTAGGGATTTCTAGTGCATCCCCTGTCGGCGGCGTAGAGCTCCGTGTGACTCCCTTGGTTGTTGACATAATTCTGATCAAGGAATCCTATGTTTCCTTCGGCAATGTTTCAAACCATTGACTTGCTCTCACAACCTCCAAATCTGTCAGGTTCATACCCAATTGATAGCGCAACAATTGAATTCTCAAAATTCCAAGGGTTGTTTGGTGGAGAGCCACCTGTGATTTATAGGCCCTTTTGAATTCAAATTCAACCGTTCCCCCCATATTCGACTCATTAATGCGAGATTGGCCGCAGATAGTCCCAAATCTAGTTCTGACTTTGTGTCTTAATTGTCTGTCGTCTGCTCCTCGTTGCCTTGAATTGGACATCTTATCATGAACAGTGACACCAACGATCACTTTCCAACCTACCAGTGCGGCAGCGCAACCCCTTGTGGGCGAACGCGACCCATGCGTCATACTGATCCTGCACGCAGCCTCTGTGTCGTGCGGTTCCCATACAGACTCTTTTATAGTCCCGCACTCTCTTTCAACTGCCTGGAGCACTGAGACTGTGCTTCATAGAAAATTTTAGGGGCGAATGTTCGCCCTTTGGTGAAATTAAGGGGTTTTAAATTTTTAGTGGGCAAATATTTTGTATCATAGTACATTTTTACAAATCACCTTAAATAACCCACCTTATTTTAAGGGATAGGGTAAAAAAGGTAAATTTAGCCCTTGAAATTAGGAGTTACAACCTTCCATTCGCCCATTTTCAAGAATAGGTTTTATTTAAGTGAATCCATTTGCCCATTTTCAAGAATAGGTTTTATTTAAGTGAATCCTATGGGCCAAAGGCCCAAATACCATATTTATAAAAAAGGTATGGTAAATTAATAAAAATATAAATAAATGAGAGGTATGGTAAATAAATAAAACATTTTTTATATTTGCTCCATAAGTGACCTTATATACATGCAAGGGTGTAAACAAATAAAAATATAAGTAAAGTGGAGGTATGGTAAATAAATAAAACGTCTTTTTATACTTACTCAAAAGGTATGGTAAATAAATAAAAATATAAATAAACTAGACACATGGTAAATAAATAAAACCTCTTTTTATATTTAGTCCGTAACCCTTTTTCTATTTATGAAGGCTCAGGAAAGAGGTTTTATTTAAGTGAATCCTATGGGCCAAATATCATATTTGTAAAAAAGGTATGGTAAATTAATAAAAATATAAATAAACAAGAGGTATGGTAAACAAATAAAACATTTTTTTATATTTACTCCATAAGTCACCTTATATTTAGGAACACTAAAAAAATGCGTTAATACTATGGACTAGATTGTTATTAATACCATGCAAAAAAACATTATTAACCCTAATATTAGTATTAATAAAAATAAAAAAGGCACATGGTATTGACCCATGGTATTCACCAAAATGGCACATGGTATTGACCCATGGTATTCACCTGGAATGTAGCCTATTTAGGTATCAAATATAGTGATATGAAAACTAGCATAGAGTGAAAAAATATTTGATCTGATCAAGAGTAAAAATGGATGTTGTAATTTAATGTACGTTAAACATTTTTGCTTGGTTAAAATAAAAAATAAAATAAAAATCAACTATTAATTTTATTAATTTTTATAAATTACTAATGGTAATTTTTAAGCTCCAGGTTTATGATAACCCATGGTATTGACCCATGGTAATACCATGGTATTCATGTGAACATAGACTATTTAAAGGAGAAATTCTATCATCTTAGATCCATCTTAATTCTGGGTCTACCAAGTGCTCTGAGGGATAAATAGATTTCATCCCCCTAAGAGTGGTAGATGTGGAGTTAAGATGGATATAGGTTGGTTTTTATGATAATGAAGATATTAAATAGACTTAGGAAATTATATTGTAAAAACATCTTAAGGTGAATGGTCAAAGCATAGACATTGGACAAGTATATTTGTATACTTCTATTTTAAACTGAAACAAATCCAGGGCTAAAAGGAATGGATTGATTGCACTAGTCATCCTTCTATAACTTTCCAACTTATGCTAGAGTAAACAGATTGTAATTTGGGTAATTTTTCTAATTGGAAACAGGAACATACTTGTGTATTGGCAGGGTGGTTACGAGGTCCCTAGAAGTGATGAATTTGAATTTTTCTTGGTTTTATATATAGTATTAGGTTTTTTCTCATGCTTTTTGTGAATGGCACAGGTGAATTTTATCCTACACCCACTGGGTTATCGATATGTAATTTCAGTAATTTTGATTTCAAAAGATATTTTAAAGAAATGCAATGATTTCATTTGTGTATTCAATAAACACAAGATTTTATAATTGAGTAAAATATTCGTCATGCCTGGTGAGAGATTCGCCAAAAAAATTATATATACATATCATATTATTGATAAAATTGCCTTCCATTTTTCCTATATACCATGGAGATTCACCCATTTATTTTACATGTAAATTTAGGGGGGGTTCTTAAAATTTTCCCTACTGTGCTTCCTATGGATAGTCAAGTAGTTGCACCACTAGTGCGAGGCTTCAAGTCACCTTCCAACCCGGTCTACGGGCCTTCCTTAGTTACACTTGCGCTAGTCAACACCTCGTGTTCTTTCTTATGTGGTGCACTTCCCTGGTTACCGTGTCTGATAAGGTGCGGTCGCGGCCATGGTACCAGAGCTAGAAATTCTCGGCGACAATCTTCTAGTGCGGTATTATGGCTACCCATATGTTGTCCTGTCGTTCTATCGAGGCGTATTGCTTGCACGATTTTAGTTTCTAGTTTTCTAATTTCTGCATCCATTAACATGCTCCTCTGCTTCAGTCATACCCAATCTTAGTCGAGTTCGCGAAGCTCAAGGTTCCCTCGCCGAATGGCTTCTTGAATCTGCATATGTTCGTCCTCGCACGACTACATGCTCTGGTCCTCGCATGCTGTTCCAATTATGGGAGTTATTGCGTGCGGATTCTTTTCCAAAGCTTCGGCCTCAATTGTGCTCATCATCTTCGGAATCGTTCCCGCACTCAGGTTCTTGTGCATGGCCCTATAGGCCCATCAGACCGTTGGCACGCGCAGGTCCCAATCAGTTCATTCCGCCTGGTAAACTCTGTTCATGATTCCGCATAGCTTTGTGAATGCTCTGACATGGAATATTTGTGGTGTGCATCACTTTTCCTGCTGCTGCGTCGGGTTCTGATTTTCGATCCTTAGTCTGGGATGTGCTTGCATAGCACACGTCTGCACCCATCGACATAGGTGGGCGTGCAAACTACTTCGTCCTGGCTGCCCAGCTCTCGTTCGACACTGGGGACTTCCAAACCGCAAGCGCATCCGCCTTCTACATTCGTGCCAGTTTACAATGGTCTCCTGATGTGTACTCCACCATCGTGTGGGTGTTGTGTGCAGCGCCCATTCCAGCGCACTATACCGCTGCTGTTCCGGTACTACACTTTCAAATTTGTCCAAGAATTCATCCACCGTTGTTACTCCATCATATGTTGCCAGTTCCCTTACCTCTATCGTCACGCAACACAGTGATCTCATCATCATATTGTAATTCAGCGTTGTCACTTCGTGCAACCAGTTCTGCCAGCATTCTAATTCTTCGTCTGAGTCCGAAGTACAGGAACTGTCGCGCTCCCATGAGATTCTCCCATCTACAGTCGGGTTCACCCGCTCTAGGTCTCGTGCAGTTATCTGGTAAATACAGTCCAGCTCATCGTCGCTTTCAACGTCACGCATAGGTTCAGTGTAGCGTGCTCCTTCGGTTGGGTCTAGAGGAACGACTACACGAAGGGACTTTTTCTCCAATATCATCTTCCGCTTCTTCAAGTTGATGACTCCATTTTATCAATAGTCCAGTCTATTCCTAGCAACGTGGGATAAGGATTGTTGTCATCGACAATCTCTATTACTTCAAAGTCTGTCTGTGTGCTTGCGCCTTTGATATCAACTGTCACCCTTTGCAACCTCCCTATGGGAAAAATCTTCTGTTGGTTCGCCATTCGTAATTGAATAGGGGACCACTGTAACGTGGGCCTACCCATACATTCCCATGTTTGCTTTGGTAATACATTCGCGTCCGAACCCAGGTCTAGGATTACATGATCCATTTCATACTTGCCAATCTGCGTCGTCAATCTCATTTCCCTCGCAGTGCGTAATGCATGCTTTCCCAGTTTCTAGACTACGTGCCATTCCCCTGACCTTGCGCACCTCGTGATCAACTCTTGTAGTCCCTTAACTGCCTTATTGTAACGCAGCAGTTTCATGCATGTCTCCAAAAAGGTAGTAAGCATAGATGGATCCATCCCTGTCTCTGGTTGATCTTTACTACCTGAAGTGGAGGCCTCTGTGAAGCTCTTCTTAGCTTCCATGAATGCCTCCTTTGCACATTTTAAGTCAAACTCAGGTTCCTTTGTAGGAGCCTGACGAACCCATGTATCTTCCTCAGGCTGCTTCCCCTTATCCTCCCCTGTGGTCGCACCGCTTCTAATCACCATGTTCACATTTGGGTCTTCTTCACGCAGTTCAGACCTCATCATTTGAATAATTTAAGTCAGAGGAAGCTGGAGTACCCCTTTCTTGTGCATCTGTACGATCAACGTAGGACAATCTACTGCTTCATGATCAAACTAAGCACAATATGGACAGGATATTCTCGTTGGGTTGGTACAGTCACGGGCGTAGTGCCCTGGTCCTCTACAGTTGTCATAAATTAATTCTCTATGACCCCTTCCTGGCCCCATTCCTCCTCGTGCTCGACCTTGCCCCTGAAATCCAGGGCGCGCCATCCCCACATCTGGGTCAAGGGCTCGCGTTTCTATCTGCATTCTATATGTGGGGGTCCAATCCATCATTAGCTCGTAGCTACGACAAGTACGTTCATCGTGGCCTACTGACTTGCAGAAATTACAAAACAATTGTTGAGGAGTTTGTGTATACTTCTGCAACAAATGACAATTATCTGTCGTGTGCTTTCTTCCTATCTGACAGATCGCGCACCATAATGTGGGTGTCGCACTCGGCCCTGCCTGTGCCTCTGGTCTCAACAACATTGGCCCCCCCCCTTGCCAAGTAGTTCGCAAATAATGGACAATGATCCTTGTCATGGCCTTGGCCTTTGCATTTTACGCACCATACTTTCTCGCGCACCTTTGGCTGCGGTGCCCTATCCTGCTTCAAGCTCTCCATTTCCAGGCATAGATTCTGTAGTTCCACGTGGATTTGTTGAAATCCCAGCCCCAGATCTTGTATTGGTGTCTAATGCAACCTCATCGCCATTTCCAATGCTTCGGCCTGTGTAGAAATTTTCTGTTGCGACAGTGTCGTCGTCAAGTGCGGTGTTAGAGATGCCACAAACCATGCATGATTTTGCGCATCCGTGAGCATCATATTAGCCTCGCGGAGCATACTCTTCAACCGTTGATCAGGGGGTCTCGCCTAGAAGCATCACGATCTCTTTAAACCCGATGATTGACTATCTCTGATTTTGGCCAGCTAAATTCTCTGTTCAGCGCATTCTGGATCTCTGTTATTTCTGCATTTGGGTGATCATTAGAGTTCTTGATATACCATGTCAACGCGCGATCCTGCAGTGCGCTCACCAAGGTAGCCTTCTTCATGTTGTCGTCCGTGACCCCTTGCGCTTCCCACACCGCTCTTACCATGAACCAGAACTAGTTCGGATCCTCATTCCCTACTCCTCTGAATACGGATAACTTGATCGCGCTCGCCACGCTGAACTACAGGTTTGGTGGAGGTGGAGTGGGTGGAGATGGAGGTGAAGGAGGTGAAGCGGGTGGTGGCATGGGTGGAGGTGGTAACTGTGGAATGCGTTGCCTTATCAAACTGACCGCACTTCTCGGAGAGACCCGATCGAGCTCTCCTTCACTCTCTCACGAAGGTGAAATTAAGGGACTATTTCCTAATCCCTCGCTACCTTTGTAGATCTTTCCACTCCGCGTCGTTCCAAACATTAATGTATTCACATAACCCGTTTTTCACATAACAACATCTTAATCCAAGTATTCAAAGATTTAATGTACTTACCACGCAGTCCTTTGAGAAAACGTCATTCTGTTTCGTTGCAGCTTACAGTTTTGTGTACCGCGAACTCAGTGATAAATCCCCCTATTATCCAGTCGAGCCAATGGTCCACAGCTCGCGTGATATTATCTTCTGATGCTTCTAGTCTGCGCACTAATTCTGGAGTCCACACTATCGGTTGGTCGATCTTACACCTTCCATGGCTATCGGCTAACCTCGCGATCCACTCATATAGTTCAGAAAGAAATAATGCGAAGAAGATCTCATGGATTTCCGTATGCACGTAGCAATCCAGCCACCTTTTCTCGGATACCTGTGGATTTCTTTTTTTTTTGCGTCACGAACTCGTGAATCTTCTTGTCCAACCACTCTTCAATTTCCTTCTTTGTTGGGTTCCAGTGGTACGACATCAGACATCCCTTAGGCAGATCCTGGTTCCGACAACATAACCATTTGTTGGCTATATGGGGCCTGACCCAGGTTCAGCAATGAGTTTAGCCAAGCAAATCCCGGTACTACTGGCACTTTCGGCAACAGTCCGCGAAGCACGGACTGAGGTCTCACCCGAAGTAGTATGGGAGGGTGCTAGAACCAGGTTTCCATACCCTAGGGATGTCTTGATAAGGGTTCTGGAGGTTCGCGATCCTATCCTACGCGTTGCGCTGTTTTGCACAACTTTCTATTATTCGCAACCCGTGCGCACTTTCGCGAATACCATATTATTCGATCCAATCCTTACTATGCTATTATATTGGTGCTTGACTTAGGTTGTGCGGGCCCGATATTCTTGTTACTTATTCAACTTTAAGATTAGCGTGAGTACTGAAAATAATATAAATGCATAAAAATAACCAGAACATAGCAATATAGATTTACATGCAGACGCACAATATTTTGAATCAATCTTTTCTTTATTAATACTCAAGATCCGTTATAGACCTGACTTCGGCCTGTGCACTCAGTTGTAGGGGTTCACGCACGTAGCTGCAGACTCTACTAAGCCTCTATGCACTCAGCTGCAAAGCCTCTACCTACCACTACGACCCAATACACTTTAGACTTCACTTCTATCTTCTAACCATGCCTTCGCATCTATCTGTTATTTCTCAAAACTTAGACTGCCTTTACACTTAGAGCCTTGCTCTATTTATACAATCTCATAATCCGCGGACCATGGGTAGGCCAACATACCATACATTCAATTACATTATTTTAAGACGGACAACCCTAGACCCTCGCGCTCTGCGCCCGCATTTCGCAGGGTCTTTACATTACACTTAACCAAAATTCGGACTGCAAGCCCCAAAAACATACCAAACATACTATGGGGGGATCTGCTGCCCAACACTCTCTGCTCTTCTTTGGCCAGTTTACATACACATGCTTGCTGATTTTATAATAAAATTATAATATATACTAACTTTCTTTTATGTTTACAAGTATATTTAATATTATAAATGGTCAAAAATTATAGAATACCCTTAGCACTCACCACTCCTAAATTTTTAATAGGAAGTTCAAAAATTGTAGAATACCCGTAGCATTCACCGCTCCTAAATTTTTAATAAGAAGTTCAAAAATTGTAGAATACCCGTAGCATTCACCGCTCCTAAATTTTTATAGGAAGTTAATGTGAATTTTTTCTCTATATTATAATATCTTGGTTTATTATACTATATTTTATATGATGGTTGAATTGTGATTTAGAATTAGATTTTAAATTCTAAATGTAATTTTATTAATAAAATAGGTATAAATATACATTAAAAAATTAATAATAATTACATTACTAATGAATATAAAATTAAAATAAGAAAAATTAATACTCATAAAAATTCAAAACTGATTACGATCCATACACCATTAGAAATTTAATTCAAACTATCACTAGATGTGTAGAATTTTTTTCGGTTCAAACCACCAATCCACTACTAATATAGAAACTTATTTCTAATTAGGTGCAAAATTGCCTATCTGAAAAACTTTATGCATCCATGTGCGAACATCAATTAAAAAAAATAGTATGACTCATTTATTGAACATGAAATTCAGGTTTTTTTTCCTGGAAAGTCCAATCATGAATTTATTGGGATGGGATTCTTCGTAAACATGTACAAGGATATATAGTGATAGAATAATTGTATTGATAGTGATAGAATAATGGTATCTCTATTGTATCTTTTTGCGTACAGTGTATCAATCTTTTTTCATTTATGTTTTTTTAGCCACGTTAAAAGATTTCTATTATAAAAAAAAAATAGGTCCCTGAAACTAGTTAAATACCATGAGTATAATTAACCAAATAAGTAAAGAGTTTACATCATTTTAGTGTTTAGTAGAAAAACAAAAAGGCAGTAAAGTCCCGGAAACATTATAATTACAAAGTTGGCTTGAAACGAGAACATGTAGATTGACCATAAAACTAATATCAACATCGCTATTAGAAACCATCAATCGAAAAACGAAGAGAATCGGGTGATGCTTTGATGTTGGCCACATCAGTTTAAGATAATTACAAGAGAGAGGGGTGAGGAGTTCCCCTAGAGAGAAGCAGGAAGAGCAGCTATTTTGAGTGGAGGCTCATTGATGATGCAAAGAATTTCATTGACCTCCGCCAATTCAGTATTAGAGTCTGAGACACCATATTTTTCCACCCTTGAAAGCCGAATGACAATGTCATGTACGTTGTAGCAGATATCCCTAAGGATTCACTTGATGTCCTCTTTCCTTTTGAACAATTTATTTTCAAGCTGCTTGTCCCCAAGGACCATCCACATGAGTGTTTCCATCTGCTCATTCATTGAGATAGAATGTAGGAAGTGGAGATTTTGTTTGTGAAAATTTCCTGGATCTAGAACCCACTTTAGGTAAGCGCCTCCAATTTTTTAGTTTGAGATGTAAGCCTATTCCCCAAATTCCTTAACTTCAAGAAGGAGGAGTTCCTTCCTAACCTCAGGAGGAATTGTATTGAAGAAATTAGCCATTGATTCCCAACCAAATAACCAACAATAGTGGGAGGAGGAAGAAGATGAACCACCTCAGGGACTCAAAATTTCTACCAAGGTGACATAACGACCAAGGTAGATGGGTTTGATTGACAATAGAAATAGGAATGAAACGCTTGTAAGGTAAAAGGAGTGAGCACGAGAAAGACAATAGGCGTTGGAAGTGGCCAAAGACTTGCATGACAACTATTGATCGAAAAAGAACCACAACAAGAAAAACTATCCACCCACCCAACGAAAGTGTTTGTGGTTACAACACATATGGGATGGTGAGTGTGTAGTGACACATTGTCTAACCAAACCCCTAGTTGATAACTCATTGGGAATACCAAACGAGAGTGATAGGGAAGAGAATGAGAAATGTCAGGATAATTAGCCACCGAGATTACAATTTTAGGGCCAGATAGAGGGAAATAGTGATAACTAGATTGTAGAAACCAAGGTAGCTTGAGAACATAGAAACCTTGTAAAAGTGATGATAACGCACTCAACCAGATACCTTCAGAACCAAATCAAAAAAGTGTCTGGGTAACACATGCCACACACAAGAACTGAGTAGCAAAAAGAAACCCTTGCCAGGTCGAGTCCCAATAGCGACATAGTAGAGAGCATTGCCACCAACTCAAAAGTGGGTGTTGTCCCTATATGGTGAAGAAATAACACAAAAACATGGAATTTTGCTTGATGGACCGACACTGCAGCAACACAACCAAATTTCTACAGGCAAGAAACCCACTTTTCATTTATGTTTAACTCAAATAGGAAATGGTTTTATTTTTATGATTTATTCTTTTTAAACAATACCCATAAAAATTTATTGGCCTAGCAAGTGCAATATAGGTTTGGGGTTTTGAATTTGTGGGGTGCAATGAGTTGTAGCTCGCTCTTTTTTTTCAAAAGGAAAAAGACTTGCAAACTTTTAGTAATGAAAAGCAGTTACATTTTTACAATTTTTTCTCATTTCCTTACTACCCACATTCTACAGTTTTCCTGATAACTTTACAGATGAAAAATTTCCATATTAATCCTTTCTTCATGTTTTACTAATTTTCCACATGTTTAAACTGGCAATTACATTTAAAATATTCATCTATCGATCTCATCCAATCTAGATCATACTAGGGAAATTGATATCATACACAAAAATATATTGGAGGAACAACACATATAAAAAAAAAAAACTCATCCATAATGTCAAAGGATAAAAATGATGATCTACATGCTTTATAATTTAATGAACCTCGAGTGCAAGAAATATCCCTCTGCAAAATTTGTTTACTTTATCATGTGAGGATCATAGCTACATCCATCTTTAGACAACCCATCATCAACATCATTTTGTTTTCAATAAATATGTCAGAAAAAAAATCCTTTTGAAAGTCGTGATCAACTATCTAATGTAATGCATCCAATTAGTGACTGAAGACGACCCAAAGTTTGATCTTCTCTATGGCCATTCAATTATCACTTTAGAATCCCTAAATACAATTAATTATTTAATCTCTAGCCACTTTGTGCAATATTGAACACCCTAGAGAGCCATCAACTCCACTCCTTTGTTAGTTCCTTCTCCATTTTTCCAAATGAAATGAAATAATGCCAATGCTTCATAACAATAAATACTCCATTTCTGCATACCCTAAAGGACGAAGTTCCATAGAAAAATCCAAGTGGAAACTTTCCCCATATTTCCTTGATTTGGCACTCTCTACGTGTCAGATTTTCCTTTAGAGGCCTATGTCCATATAATATGCTGAAATCTTTATGCATATTACTCTTTTGCCTAGTTCCATTTGTTCATATATCAATAGGGTCCTAGACCTCCATATACCCCATAGGATATAGAACGATAGAGCATGAAACCAAAGTTATTCCTTTCATATTTTTAAACACTTTCAAAGATTTTCTGGAACCAGTGTTTAAGAGTTCTGAAATTTTGAAAGAAAAAAAATGCGTTGTTACACAGTTGTAGCACTATTAATTTGAAGAAGAATTTTTATTTTGAATTCATGTATAGAAAGATGTAACATCCCTCCCTTGTGTGCTAAATTATTGTAAACCTAAGCTGAGTTAAAGCTAGGTGTGATATCCTCCCTTGTGCGTAAAATGATTGTAAACCTAAGTTGAGGAAAGCTAGGTGCGATACCCTCCTTTGGGTGTTAAACTATTATAAACCTAAGCTGACGAAAGCTAGGTGATATGTAATATGAAAAGCAAATGTGTTATTAAATAAATTAATAAAATAAATCACTTGGAGGGTGGAGCACCAAGGGAGAGGAGATTCTTGCCAAATCCCATTGAGGAATGGGATAGAGATGAATCTTTCATGATAAAGCTTCTAGACATGATTCTAAATAATCTTGGATGGATTGGAAATCCATCGGATGGATGGGAGATAAAGATCCATCGGACATAAACTCTTTGCAGGAAAAGGCAAGCTTTTATGAGCAAAAGCCTCATGGGAGATAAAGACGAGATTTTTCGGAAAAGACCTAGGCAAATGGAAAAATCCATAAAAGCGGGGCACCGCTAATCGAAACTAAATCATGAAAGAGGGTATTAAATACCCGATGCATTGATCAATTGAGGACAGTTGATCCTTGGCAAGAACCTCAGCTTGGGGGGATCAGAGGTGATTCATGGTTGGGTGGTGGTGCTCCCCCTCCAAGGGATTTTTAGTCATTATCATATGTGTGGATTGTACTATATGTTGCTCCCTATCATGAAAATGGTTGAAATGCTTTCAGTTTATTTTTTTAATTGTATGGGTGTTAATTGTGTAGGAGAATGATATCTTTGCATCATGAATGATTTTTTATTCTATTTGTAATTATAGAGGCCAAGGTACCATTTATCTAATCTATGCATTGTGATGAAGTACACCTAATGAGGGTTCCAGATTCTTACTCATATTGCGTCAGTTATGTGTTAGCCAATGTATCGATAAGTGATTCCATATCTTATGCATGTGACTTTTACTGCGAAAGTAGAGGTAGTAGTAGAAGCATATTATAAGATTGTGATTGCTTGTGCACGATAGAACCTGCATGGGACCCTTATGCAATTATAGGATTACTACACAAAATTGGCTTATGGGATACATATGTATGGATGGGTTAATTATCTAGTAAATCTAAAGTTGATCATCATTATGTTAGAGAAAGAACATAGTATGTATTAATGTTATACTATGTCTCTAGTTCAGCTTGGCCGATAAAGAGTACAAGATATAAATGCATGTACTTCACTGTATAGTTTTTAATGGCCCGATTATCCAATGCATGTGTACGCAAGAGTTGTTTTAACCATTCTACCCATTGTATAATAGTGGACTAAGTCTATAGAACTGTGATTTTGATGCATGGTCAGATTAGCTACTTTAGACTTAAGTTATTAAATGCTGGTGGGCTAAAGATACCCTTGGAAAGGGTTCAATCTTAATGATAAATAACGAAAAAATTTACATGGTGGGAGCCTAGGAGTTAAATTCTCAGGTAGGCGCACGAGGTATGTTACAAATGGTATCAGAGCAAGAGTTCAAACCTTGCGGCCTATGGACTCATCTACCTCCATAAATTTTCGGGTTTGATTACAAAAATTTCTATAAGGGAAATAACTCAAACCCTATCTCGAAATTTAAGCCATGAAATTCATAATGATTCTCGCTACCAAGGGAAATTAGAATTTAAAAAAAAAAAATTAACCATGGTTATTAAAGGATCAATAACTTATATCTGTTATATTTCCAATGGGAGTTTTATGTCAGGATTTAAATTGGTTAAATTATGGCATAATTGTGCAGGATGAGAAATGAGGTTGAGTTAAAATTAAGGAAATATAGAAGCACTAAACATTCGTGTAGGATAAGACCACTTCATATAAAATATGATGATGATATTGAATAACCTAAATACTGGCGGGTTTTATGTGTAAGCAGTCTTTATCTGGGAGGGTTTTGAGACTTGGGATAGTGACCATCACTTAACAATAAAAGGATGAGTGAAACCCTTATCCATTATATTGAAACCCTTATCAGGCATGCAACATCTTAGCTGTTAATAATTTGGTAATGATCCAGTTGTGAACAATTATTTCTAGCAAGCTATTAGTCTCTCGAATATTTTTCATGCTTGTGGAATAGAGCGAAAAGCTTTCTTGCAGCCAAGGCAATCCAAAGTGTGTCAGCTTGCTGGGGTTGGCAATCGTATTTCTTTTTGACAAATGGTTTCGATTTGCTATAGTTTTCTTGGTGTAGGTCCTCCTTGAGAAAGTTTGGATTGGCTGAGCTGCGTTGGGATTTTCGATTGTATACCTTTACAAAAAAAAATTGGTCTGCAAAACCCTAATTGCTCTCTCTTGACTGTTAATCTGATATTAAATTTCTCCATCCTTATATCATAAAAATGTGCACCGGGATACCTGAACTCTAATCTATGAGAAGATCTTTCTCTACTGAGGTTATAGGGACATTGTTATGCGGCCTCTTGCCTTTTTGCACAGAGAAAAACACCAGGTGGAAACAATCTCAACAATAAAGCATTGAAAGGTCTAAATTCTGATAATTGAAACACATATCATTGGAGCTGGGGCAAAAACAGTGACTGTAAGTATGTTGTAGGATAATGAGATGAAAGTCCAGTAGATGTTTTTACTGGAAAGAAAACAATGGGGATATTTCGTGTTCAAGGGATCAGAAAAACTCAATACAATTGCATGGGCAATGGACGGAACAAGGTTTCTGTGAGTCACGGACGAAGATGGGTGGTAAGCTGTATGACTTGGTGCTTGAAGCGTTATTCGGGTGTTACATATGGTGTACATTCCATTCCATGGAGATTAAAACAATCATAATTGAAAAGAAATGCCATGTAGGAAGGTAAAAGGAGCAGCGTCCTTTAAACCAAGGAAAGTCATTATTTATTTATTTTTCTCAACATCATGCCCTCCGCTCATACGGATCGCTGCTTTAGTCGGATAGGAAATTACCCAAAAAATCAAACGTGCAGAGGATATATGGTTATCCAAAAAGGCATGGATGTCGATTTTTTTGTTAGAGATAAGCCCTAACCGCCATGTGAGTACGGTGATTGCTTGTAATCTTGGAACAAAAAGTAGGCCATAGTTTCTTTTCTTTTTTTTGGTCATGGAAACTAATGGGAAAAATGCCGAAAATCACAGTGTCCCTGTTAATGTCAATCGAGTGGCTGCACTGTTATACGAGGATCGAAGAAAAGCCAGAGGCAATCTATGGTACTCTTGTTGTTTCCTTGATAATATTGTGGTTTCTTTATACTGATTTTCAGCCTGTTCACTGCAATTCGGAGGGATAAGGGATAATGTTTAAGGTTGAGATAATGATAATCATCATCGAAATCATAGTGCTTATCCTCACAATCCACCGAGTATTTTATATTCCTAAGTGTTAGAACTAAATAAGCCAGCTTGGTCTTTGTACGAGTAATCTCGAATGGGAGGCTGATGGCCAAAAACTGGATAAGGCATAGTTTGGACTGTAAGTGGGTTGAATGAATGTTGAAACTGCACAATGCATAGTCTAGCCTGGCCTGCTGAGAATTGTGCAGTTTCAGTCATCAATGACTGGAACCAACAAACTACATTTGCATAATTTCTAGGGCCAACAAGGCATTGCCTCTCATAATTGCACAGAGAAAGCCTGGTGGCCAGTACAGGGAAAGCTTTGCACAATTTCTGGGGGGAAGGCTAAGGCTTCACTCTCAGAAATGTGCATTGCTAACTGGGCAAGGCAAGGTCTGGTCCAAGGTAGCCTAGACCCATTGAAAGGTGACTGAAAACATGAAAATTATAAATGCATGGCGAAGATGAGTGCAAAAAAGAGTGAATGATCATGCATGCAATTACTGAGTGCAGGATTCAAAAAACTAGAAAACAAGCATGTGTGTGAAGCGACTCACCATAACGATGACCCTTAGTGCAGAAATAATGCCATGCATGTGACAACAGTGATATGTAATGAAAAATTGAAATAGTGCTTCTACAAGCTAACATGCATTAAAACAACATAAAGCGTTCAAAAAAACCATGCAAACAACACTCACACAAACCAAAATACAAAAAGTAACAGAAAAGTAGCAAAATATATGAAAAGAGGACTTACCCGAAAAAAGTTGAACTAAATGTGCTGAATGCTCCTAGATGCGATGTGGGATGTCAAATCCCCAAGATCGATGTGAGGAATGGGCTCTGAAGCATCAAATAAATAAGTTTGATAAGGTCGACGCCTATGATGTGCATGCCACAAATCTAGGAAAAAGTGACAGGTGGTAGGAGGTTTCTAAAACAAGCTTTTCATTTAACCTATAGCTGCTAAAAATGGATCCCTAAAATCAAGGGATTCTTTTTTCTTTTTCAGGAAAAGCATCCCATGCATACAAATCAATATTGCTCAGTCCTAGAGGGAACTGGTCAACCTGGCAGCGCATGCATCAACCTGGAAGCCTGGGAATGATATTTTCACAGTTTCTTGCCTGATTAAGTCTAGTTGTCCCTCATGCATTGCATAATTTCTGGGCTGAAGCCCTGGCTGTGAGTCAAAATTGCACAATTTTTTAGATGAAGCCCAGTGTTGGGCTGCATTATACAATTTCTAGAGAGAAGGTTGCCTGACTATTCTGCGCATTTATGGAAAGAAGTAGGTAGCCCAGATGGATTGCACAATTTCCAGAGGGAAGGTTGGTTCCCCTCCAGAATTCCGCAATTTTTCAGGTGAACATGACAACCAACAAATGACCAAGTTCAGGAATGTTAGCCTGTGGGTGATAGAAAAACAAGATGACAAGCACAGGCTGGTAAGCCACTGAAACTCAGTTGAAGCATTTGTACTTGGACAGTGAAAGACATGGTGCTAAGGATTGTTGGTAGGGAGGCTCCAAAACGAAGCTAAGAAAAAACTTTGAAGGGTGGTTGTAGCCACTACAACACTTGGTGACACACTGGTAGAACTCCAGGTCTCTAAATGGACATTGTTTCATGAAAATAAAGTCTATGTCCTTCAAAAGTATTATTAAATTCCTATATCATATTGGTTTCCATAGCAGCTTGATTGAAAGATGTAGCATCTTCCATGCTCTTGGTCAATCAGCACACATTCCAACCCAAGTCAACACAATTTTTTTGATTGGGGATGAGGGGTATATTGGTACATAAGCAATATGATAGTCAGAGTTTAAGTTTCATCTCTAGTAGGCTATGAGGCCTAGACAGTACCCTGACGGAGTCACGCAGGAACACAAGAATTGCTCTACTACCAGTGAGCCTGATCAGTACCCCGAAGGAGTTACAGGCAATAAATAAATGCTTATGTTCCTGTGTGACTCTGTCGGGGTACTGTCTAGGCCTCCCAACCTACCAGAGATGAAACTGAATCTCTAACTATCATATTGCTTATGTTCCAATATACCCCTCATACCTAATCGAAAAAATTGTGTTGACTTGGCTTGGAATGTGTAATGACTGACCAAGAGCATGGAAGGTGCTACATATTTCAATCAAGCTAGTGCAAAAACCAATATGATCTAAGAATTGAAAAGTACTTTCGAAGGACTTAGACTTTATTTTCATGAAAAAAGGTCCATTCGGAGACCTGGAGTTTTACCAATGTGTCACCAAGTGTTGTAGTGACTACAACCACCCTCCAAAGTTTTTTCTTAGCTTCATTTTGGATCCTCCCTACCAACAATCCTCAGCATCATGTTTTGCACTGTCCAAGTACAAATGCTTCAGCTGAGTTTCAGTGGCTTACCAGCCTGTGCTTGTCATCTTGTTTTTCTATCACCCACAGGCTAACATTTCGAAACTTGGTCATTTGTTGGTTGTCATGTTCACCTGAAAAATTGTGCAATTCTGGAGGGGAACTAGCCTTCCCTCTAGAAATTGTGCAATCCATTTGGACTACCTACTTCTTTCCAGAAATGCACAGAACAACGAGGTCACCCTCTCTTTGAAAATTGTATAATGCGGCCCAACACTGGGCTTCATCTAAAAAAAAGTTCAATTTTGACTCATAGCCAGGGCTTCAGACCAGAAATTGTGCAATGCACGAGGGACAACCAGAATTACTTAGCCAAGAAATTGTGCAAATGTCATTCCAAGGCTTGGAGGTTGATGCATATGCTACCAGCTTGATCAGTTCCCTCCAGGACTGAGCAATATTGATTTGTATGCATGGGATGCTTTTCTTGAAAAAGAAAAAAGCATCCATTGATTTTAGGGATCCATTATTAGCATCTAGAGGTTAAATGAAAAAACCATTTTAGAAAACTCCTGCCATCTGTCACTTTTTCCTAGATTTGTGGCATGCACGTCATAGGCGTCGATCTTATCAAACTTATTTATTTGAAGCTTCAGAGCTCATTCCTCACATCGATCTTGGGGATCTAACATCCCACATCGCATCTAGGAGCATTCGGCACATTCGGTTTAACTTTTTTCGGGTAAGTCCAATTTTCATGTATTTTTCTAATTTTTTGTTGCTTTTTGTATTTTGGTTTGTGTGAGTGTTGTTTTCATGGTTTTTTTTGAATGCATTATGTCATTTTAATGTGTTATCTTGTAGAATCATTGTTTCAATTTTTCATTTCATCTCACTGTTCTCGCATGCATGACATTATTTCTACACTAACGGTCATCATTGCGACGAGACGCTTCACACACATGCTTGTTTTCTAGTTTTCTGAATCCTGCACTCACTAATTGCATGCATGATCATTCTCTCTTGTTTGCACTCATCGTCGCCATGCATTTATAATTTTCATGTTTTCATTCGCCTATTGATGGGTCAGGGCTACCTTGGACCAGACCTTGCCTTGCCCAACTAGCAATGCGAATTTCTGAGAGTGAAGGCTTAGCCTTCCCCCCAGAAATTGAGCAAAGCTTTCCCTGTACTGGCCACCAGGATTGCTCTGCGCAATTATGAGAGGTAGTACCTTGTTGGCCCTAGAAATTATGCAAATGTAGTTTGCTGGTTGCAATCATTGCTGACTGAAACTACATAATCCTCAGCAGGTCAGGCTGGACTATGCATTGTGTAGTTTCAGCATTCAGTCAACCCACTGACAGTCCAGAATATGCCTTACGCAGTTTTGGCCGCTAGCCTCCTAGCCTACCATGAATGTGGGATAAGGAAGATCGTGCCATCACTTCCAATATGTGGAGATTGATCGTTTTGATAATAGCGGTGACAAATAATTAGAGTGTGCAACAATATTCGTTCATGTTTGAGGTTTATTAAAACCTAATGCTTGGTGGATAAACGATTTATTTTGATACAAAGTTTTATGAAAGAAAAACATTTTATTTATTTAGTATTTTTCCGATGATATTTTTTATGACAGAAGAAGCAGAGATGCAATGGTAAGCTAAAAGCAAAGCGGGAGATGTTGTAAATGGCGAGCATACATGAAGAATGAAAAATGGCTTCCTTGAGTATACATAAGAATATCGTGCTACACATTAAGGTTTCAAAATACATGTCTGCGTCTTTCAGTAGTCTACATTTGCGGATGATACCTTCTCGACTTCTCTGATTTTTACAATTAAATGCACCGCTTTATGGTGGAGGAAGTCACATTTTCAGTGCATGAAGAATCATTGAAATTTTACTATGATGCTGCAACCAAAATAATGGCATTCTCCCAACAAGGGCCTACAGAAGTTTGTATTCTTTCAGCCAACGATACAATTTATCATGTGACACTTCGACAACCATCAACTTCTGGTGGTACCGTAACTTATGAGGCACATAAAGCCAGAAGCTCTCGGTGATCGAATAAGTTTTGGGTGTTTCCAGGAAAGTCTTCCCATGTTTGGGAGTCTCGATAAGGCAGAAGAATCCAATTGAATAGTTGTCAAGGGCTTGGAGTCTCTTCCTTGTTCAAGTCGGACAACAGACCCTCTTTTTGCCTCGCAAGAATGGAAACGACTATCATGCTCCCCCTACCACTCATGTTCATTCCTTCGAAGTGTCGAGCATCAGGTTCAATTCAAGACGTGGACATGACGAGCTAGAACTGTGTTTGGAAGAGAAGGACGACATGTCCACTTTAAGAATCAACATGGCAAGAAGTAATATATTGCGTTGTGTGAAAATTTTTGTATGCACTAGGAGCGACGTTGTCCAGATTTTCGTATTGGAATTCCAGGTGAATTACACTTTCACTTTGCGTAGGACTTTTGTCTTTTTATTTCTTTGTTTATGCTATAAATATGGCATCAGTAAATTTTGTGATGCACACAAATTGTACTGCTTTTGTACATTACTGATACTTAGGTTTAATAAAGTTTTGAATCAGTTAAATATGCGAGTTTAATTCAGCTACAAAATGTGTTTTCACGAAATAACATGGAAATTTAAAATTTCTTTTGGTTCATTGTTTCTCAAAACTATGTTAATGTATATGTCTTTGATCCAACGTAACCTAGAGAGCATTTTTGGTTCAAACTAATATAATAATACCTCACATGCATTCAAATACATTTCGTGCAAGAGATGAATTTTACGTTTGGTCATTTGTGTATTTTGGCCCATTATAATCGGGTTCTTGGAGAACCTTGGATTAGCAAAGTAGGTTACTAAATGTGTTATTTTACCATTATTGGCACAATCTATGGCTTTGAGTCTATCTATTTCCTTTGAACTATTTGTTCAAAGAATAAATTTTTATCGAATAGAACTCTCAAAATAATCACGGGGAAATGATAGTTTATTAAATATATAATGTTAAACTACATACAATAGACCATTTGTGAACAGAGTATAGTCATAACTGCATTGGCAGTAACAAAATATCAAGCATTTGTAGTGTGCTAGTTTCCCCCGGAAATGATGAGAATATAATATTAGATCACCCATTGAAGATCGGATAATATGGAATTTAAAGTCGACTTATAAAGCAATGTGAACGTGGGGCACTGTACAATTCCTCATTAGGGTTCAAGTTTCACTGAGGAGATGCTCTTGCTTATACTCGTTCAATTTTCATTAAGGATATGGTTGTGCTTGTGCTCATGTTTGTTGTTTACTAATATTCACAATAATGGTTAGGGCTACATGCAAGTCCAGATGCCAGACATCTCTAAACTCAGGCTCTAGTAGAAATGTTTGCATGCTTTAACTACAGAGAAGTCCATTGAGTGAAAAATTGTGAATTTAATCGCCTTGATTTTTTTTCTTTTGAAGCCAACCTCTAATTCATGTTATAATAAGAATATATGTAAGGGAGGATCATGTTGATTGAAAATTTTTAATCTTATTGAAGTCACCCTAGATATTCTTGTCTTTGCGGAAAATTAAAGTCGGGAATGGTTAAATTCAGTTTCTACTGGGAATGAAATAAATTATTCTAAGAGGTAAATAGAAATTGATGAATTTAGTGATATAGTCATCACGTTACCTCAATTATAAATAAATCAAATTGACGCTAGTACAAGTACGATGTAGGGACTTGGCTAAATGAAAGGATGATTGTATAAAAGAGGAAATGTTAAACCCTAGTAAGGTGTTATGAAATGAAAAAGGTTCCCATGAACAATGTTAAGAAATAAAGAGCAGATAATGGCACAATTTGTTTTTAATTTAGTCCTCTATACAAGGAATTTTGGAGTTGGAATTGTTTTCGAAAAAGTGATTAAATAATAACATGTTAATATATATATGAAGACCTATGCATTGGAAGTGCATACTTGTACTTATAAGCATCCTTGGATACAATAATATGTAAACCATGGTAATTAATAAGAAGCAAGTTCTAATGCTTCTTGATTGATAATAAAAAGGATTGTGTTAAGCTTATAAGTCCCTCTTAAACAATATGAAATTATCTGTGGAGATACAGATAAGGTGTTTGGGTTAATACTTAACAAGCAGGAACCCTTCCAATTTAGGAATTGAGACACCTCCTGGACTCACTGTTGAACTTCTCATTTGGACAAGATTCTAATTGACAAGAAACAATGATTATGATCTAGTATTATTCACAAGTTAGTACTTGTAGATAATTAAAGGTGGGTATTTACACCTTGAATTGTGGAAGAAATTATCTTTTCCGTGGAATGTCATACAAGTATGCCGAAATTGACTTTTTAATCCATTTATAGGACTTTTAGTTGCTTGAATTATATATGAGGTAATATTTAGCATAAATTATCATGTGAAAATGATAAGAAAGCAAGGTGTACCAGTCATGAATATGATATGATTACACCAAGAGAGCTTGTGAGTATTGTGTTTCTTATTAATATTGGCATAATTGGGAAGACATGAATATTGCTTGGTTTATTTTATAATAAATCTTCCATTGTAGTTAAGCAGTGAAACATTTTTAGCATACATGAATTATTAAGTTGTTATGATAAGCAACAACAATGAGATGCAAACTATGAGAAATACTCATATTTTAAACAATGGATTAATCCACGGGGGATTCACTCAGTGAACCTCTTACATATCATGTGCGTTTTTGGCGTAGTAAACAATACCCTTTATTTGACTACATATTGGAAAATACCTCTAAAAATCACATTATTTAACCCCCTACCAATATGAACCCAATACAACTTCCCAATTTAAGAAACCCCTATTTTCAGTAGATATTGTAGGTATCCATTTTTTCATTAACATTTTTATACCCTTTTATATTTTTTCATTAACTTTAAGATCCATTTTTTATATTTTCCAATATAAAAACCCTTTACCCCCTATATATCCCCCAATATATTATGTCATTTTTTCCTCGATATATATCCCCCAATATGAACCCACGTGGTATGATATCGCTCCCCTGATGAATCCCCCATGGATTAATCACACCTAGAAAGAGTTATAGTCAGATTGGAGGATTAATTAAGTAGGTGTTAATTCCTATTGCTATATGAAAATCCTTAAAACTAAATCATTAAAGCATACATAACTATCTTCCCTAAACAAGTGGTGAAAAAGGAAGATGATAGATTGGGAAGATCAATGCCATAGGATATTATGCTTATGGTGAGAGAGGTGTCATGATGGTATGGTAATCATCCACTCTCGAATGTTTTATAGGATAAGGAACTGTGGATACAGTGAAATTAACAAGGTATAATGGTTAATAATTACTATCATGTCAAAGGTTATGCACAAATTGTAGTTCACTACTATGTTTTTATTATAACATCTATGTAAAGATGGTTATGGAAGAGGGCTTACCCTGTTAGGTACTGACCATGAGCCTCTGTAATAAATATGGCCTACTGGTAGGATATGGTTAGTAGATGATTTTTGAATGTGTTATGTATTAAGAGATAGTTATCCGGAGCATGTTGACTGAGGAAGCTTGTGAGCATTTTAATCATTGATGTAACTGACATATATCATCATGGTATTAACATTATAGCTGGCTTCAATAGAGGAAGTCCATGTTTGCATCATTGTTTTATTGTTGTATGATACATATACTCATGCATTGTCATGGATTGTTGGTATATTGTTATCATAAGCCTAATTAAGGGGTCATCAAGGTAAATTTGTTGTGGAAAGAATCATGCTAAAACCTACACATAATAATGAGGCATATGATTTTTCCATGTAAACACATGGGTGTACAATATTATAGACTTATAACAATATTGTAGTTATCATTTGGTTGATGAAAGATGTCAAGCATCCATGGCATGAAAGAGTCTTCAATTTAATGGATGGTTGGAATTATCTTGCAACTCATGATGAATTCTGGTACTAGTCTTCGTTCGTTAGGAAATTTATATAAATCATTGTACAACAACCTAAAAAAATGTGGTTACCCCAATGCCTATAAAAGGGGAGTCATCTGGAGAAGAAAAGAACATGATTTACATAATGATCACATTGGTAAAGTATAGTGCAGAGTGGTTAAGTTGTTGAAACACAAAAGGGGTAATAATAAATCACCCGAGATAAATGATTTAAGAAGTAAGTATTGATCTAATGATTATTAAACTATGAGTTAATAGTCTTCTTAAGATGCAAATATGCATAAATACGTTCTATATTGTGTTACAACCACATGAAATCTAAAAATGATTTACATTTGACAAAACTTTCTTTGATTACAGAAATGAACCATGCTCATAGAAATTCCTTATGAACCCAGCACTGTTGCTTTAATTGCTAGAAAAAGATAAAGGAATGTTTGGCATGATACTAACATGGTAGAAAATATGTGGACAAAGTTTTTGTCATGCAGGTGATACTAGGTAGATGGTATGATGGGGGGTAGCAGAGATGGTGTAATGTACAACAATACATACGGTACTCGTATGACTACATATGTTACATGTTTGAAATATGATATGTATATCGGTGTGTATAATACACATTGTGTGCAGGTATGCATGAAGACATTGGGTAGATCTCTGGTAGGATAACCAACTGGGTGGTTGCACAAAAGAAGGAAAGTAAGAAGTGGTTCAAGGATAAGTAACCATGGTTAAGTTTGGCATACATACGATTACGAAGAATATATATATATATATATATATATATATTGTTATGTGAACTAATCTGTTATGACATTGCAGGCATATTGATGTGGAAAATATGCTAACAGATGTGTTGTATGCAAAGAAACTGCAAGAAACAGGTGTTCAACAAAGAACAAAAAGGCTTGGAAGAATGCCAGAAGTGAACATGCATTCTTCAGATAAAATGAAAAATGAGAAATAGTTGCTTTCATAATATTAAATAACAAATTATGATATGTATCATAGTTAAAATTCTGCATCTATAAATTCTCACAAATGGTTTGAAAACAATGTTACAAGTAGCTTTGAAAGGAAAACACTCCTTGACATTGATGTAGCTATGGAAGAGGAGCACTATTTGTGACCAATGTAGATAAAGGAAAACACTCCTTGACACTGATGTAGCTATGGAAGAGGAGCACTCTTTGTGACCAATGTAGATATGGAAGAGGAGCACTCTTGGTGACCAATGTAGCTACGAACGAGGAGCACTCTTGGTGACCAATGTAGCTACGAACGAGGAGCACTCCTTGTGATCGATGTACATTGGAAAAAAAATTCATTAGATGGCAGAGCCATGAGAGCTGTGATCTAGAAACCAGCTACCTATAAACGAGGACATGGTGTAGTGATACACCGAGGACGGTGCAAAATTTAAGGGGGGGAGTACGTAACACCCCTACCTTGTGTGCTAAATTATTGTAAACCTAATCTAAGTTAAAGCTAGGTGTGATATCCTCCCTTGTGTGTAAAATGAATGTAAACCTAAGTTGAGGAAAGCTAGGTGTGATACCCTCCTTTGTGGGTTAAACTATTCTAAACCTAAGCTGAGGAAAGCTAGGTGATATGTAATATGAAAAGAAAATTTGTTATTAAATAAATTAATAAAATAAATCACTTGGAGGGTGGAGCACCAAGAGAGAGGAGATTCTTTCCAAATCCCATTGAGGAATGGGATAGAGATGAATCTTTCATGATAAAGCTTCTAGATGTGATTCTAGATAATCTTGGATGGATTGGAGATCCATCGGATGGATGGGAGATAAAGATCCATTGAACATAAAAGTTTTGTAGGAGATAAAGGCAAGCTTTTATGAGGAAAAGCCTTGTGGGAGATAAAGACAAGATTTTCCAAAAAAGACCTAGGCAAATGGAAAAATCCATAAAAGCGGGACGCCGCTAATGGAAACTAAATCATGAAAGAGGGTATTAAATACCCAGTGCATTGATCAATTGAGGATAGTTGATCCTTGGCAAGAACCTCGGCTCGAGGGGAATCAGAGGTGATTCATGGTTGGGTGGTGGTTCTCCTCCCTCCAAGTGAGTTTTAGTCAGTATCATATGCGTGGATTGTATTGTATGTTGCTCCCTATCCTGCAAATGGTTGCAATGCTTTCAGTTTATTGTTTTAATTGTATGGGTGTTAATTGTGTAGGAGAATGATATCTTTGCATGATGAATGATTTTGATTCTAAGTTTGTAATTATAGAGGCCAAGGTACCATTTATCTAATCTATGCATTGTGATGAAGTACACCTAATGAGGGTTCCAGTTTCTTACTCATATTGCGTCAGTTATGTGTTAGCCAATGTATCGATAAGTGATTCCATATCTTATGCATGTGACTTTTACTACCAAAGTAAAGGTAGTGGTAGAAGCATAACATGGGATTGTGATTGCTTGTGCATGATAGAACCCGCATGGGACCCTTATGCAATTATAGGATTACTACACAAAGTTGGCTTATGGGATACATATGTATGGATGGGTTAATTATCCAGTAAATCTAAAGTTGATCATCATTATGTTAGAGAAAGAACATAGTATGTATTAATGTTATACTATGTCTCTAGTTCATCTTGGCCGATAAAGAGTACAAGATATAAATGCATGTACTTCACTGTATAGTTTTTAATGGCCCAATTATCCAATGCATGTGTACGCAAGAGTTGTTTTAACCATTCTACCCATTGTATAATAGCCATTCTACCCGTTGTATAATAGTGGACTAAGTTTATAGAACTGTGATTCTGATGCATGGTCAGATTAGCTACTTTAGAATTAAGTTATTAAATGTTGGTGGGTTAAAGATCCCCTTGGCAAGGGTTCAATCTTAACGATAAATAAGAAAAAAATTTACATGGTGGGAGCTTAGGAGTTAAATTCTCAAGTAGGCGCACCAGTATGTTACAAAAAAGTGAAAAGAAGTTTTTAAATTATTATTTTTGTTTACAAAGTGATATTATGCTTGTGTTTTTTATTCTTAATAATTTTATTGTGAGTACCAATGTATTTCTTCTTTGAGTAAATAAGGCGTTGAAATTAAATGTCAATGAGTTGACATAAATTCAACTTCTTCATTAGCAACAACTTCTTAAACGAAATTTATGAATTATTTTGTAATAGAAAATATTTACTCCGTTTATACTAAATTTTATTAATTTTTTTTAATTTAAATTTTTTTAATTTGTAATTTTCTTTAAATTTATTATTCCAAGTAGTAAATGTCATTTTTGAAATAAGCATTTTAAATAATAGTTTCTAAATATATATGAATAAAATAAAATTAATAATATGCACACAAATAAATTATAATTAAAAATATTATTTTATTATGAGTATACAATCAAAATTTTTATTAAACCATAAAAAAATTTCTTTTTTCAAAGATATATATGTATATATAGAGCTTCATATATAAATTTCAAAATATTTAAAAAATAAAATAAAACTAAATGCATGTAATTCAATTTACGAAACAAACAGTATAAAAATCAACATTTATAAAAACCTAAACACAATTCACAAACAACCAGAGATTTAATTCAAACTACCAATCTACAACCTATATAGGTTGGTTTTTTTTTTTCTAATTTCAAATCACCAATCCACATAAACTTATATCTGATTATGTGACACAATTGGGTATTCATTACTTTAATCGTGAAAACCAAGATGCATCCATGTGCGAGCATCACAATACCCATTACTTTAATCGTGAAAACCAAGATGCATCCATGTGCGAGCATCACAATCGTGAAAACACATGATGCATACATGTGCGACCATCAATTTAAAAAAAAATAGTAGGATTGGTTCATTGAACGTGAAATTATGGTTTTTTCATGCAAAGTCCTCATGTATATACTGACGGCATAAATTGTATCCTTCTCTGCCTACAATGTATTGGAGTTGTTTATAGTGCGATTTTTTGGAGATTCTGGTGACGGAATCCTCCGAAGAAATTGAGGTTAAATCTTGATTTGTTGCAGTTAAAATGGTTTTTAAACTGCATATTTGGATTCAGCACCCTGGCAAACCCCGGGACGCTTTGATTGCGCAGAAACTAGCTATCAAACTTGCGATTCCAATAAATTTCTGCCAAATTTTGACCAAAAAAATCCACCAAAAAAACTTCCAAAAAATCACATTATAGACAACTGCCAATGTATGGATCTTTTTCATTTGTAGTTGAGTTTTTATTTCTGTGATTGACTTTTTACTAAGCCATACATTTGAAATCTCATTGGCCTACCAGGTGTGATGCAGGTTTGGGTATTCCAAGCTGTGTGGGTGCGTTGAGCTGCAGCCTGTCGTAGCCCTCTCTTGTTACCAAGAATTTCTCGGCGTAGCAGGTCTGCAGATGTGAAGCCTGGGGTGCAGTGAGCTACAGTACGCCTGCTTGCACGATTACGAAGAATTTGTTGTTGTTGGGATTCATTGACGGAAGTAAGAATGCAGGATTTTACTCAACATGTAATTTAATTTTATGTTTTAAGAGAGTGTGTGGGAATCAGCTATCTGTTGAATGAGAAAATAAAAATAAAAAATAAAAAGGTAATTAAGTGATTTGTTGATTTAATGATTTGTTATATTTATAAGAAATTATTATTAATTAATTACTAGGTGTTTTATAGTATCAAATTTTTATGGTTGTTACTGAAATTTATGCAAATAATTTATTATTAATGTTTATGAGGGTATGATTATAACAATCCATTGACTTGTTGACTAATATTAGTTTAGCATTGACTAATCTTATTTACCATCATTTACATCCCACCATAATTTAAGCAAGTATTTCCATAAAGAAATGAATAGAAACAAGATGGAAATCAGTGTAAATCTGTCATATTACCTATTTACTATCATTTACATCCCACCATAATTTAAGCAAGTATTTCCATAAAGAAATGAATAGAAACAAGATGGAAATACGTGTAAATCTGTCAACTTAATATGCTATTTCATATATTATTCTGCAATTTTTCTAAATGTGTAAAATCCACTTAAATAATAGGAAACATGATATGAAGAAACAACTTAAACCTATTCACATAATAGAAAGCAAGAAGAACCAAAATGTGAAAGAGCCATCAACCTAGTAATTGATTATGAAGCACATCTTCTCTCTTGTCCAGTTAAAATACTACAAAAACAACTCTCTTGCCCAATTAAAATACTACAAAAGCAACTCTCTTACCATTTCGTTCAAGTTAAAATGCTACAGAATTACCATAGGGATCATGGTTCTAACTTTAACAAACAAAAATTAGCAAAATTTGCTTTTTAAAACATTTGATAAATCTATGCATATATAGAGGGGATTATCCATAATGGTTCACAAAATTGAATCTGAATAAGAAAAATAACAAACATTTTACCAAACCAACCTACTATTCTAGATAACTCTCCCCTCTCTCTAGACTATAAGATACATTTTTCCTTACAATAAAATTTTAAAAACTAAAAAAACTTACATCCATGACCGTTTTATTTGATTTGACTTAACCTACATCCACGATAATTGGCATTTATAATGTTACTAGTACATGACTTAACCTACATCCATGATCATTGTCATTTAAAAAGCTATCAGTACATGACTTAACCTACATCCATGACCATTAACATTTATAAAGTTATTAGTATAGTAAAAGCCATTTTTTTTGGTAGTTAGATAATCCTCTAATACGTATGTGCTTATCTATGGTATTTAGAATATTCATTCCATAATCATGTTTGTGTATTATTAGTCTCCATTCTAATATATATAACTGAAAAAAAGTGTGTGTGGGGGTATTTACCCATCTCTTAATTGGGCATCGGTAGTTGGTAAAACGTGGTAACATGAAGCAACATTGAAGGGTGCCACATTTCTTAAATTGGTTGAATCGACGTGGAAAGCAATTTAATATCGTTATTTATGGTGGTGACGGGATGGAAATTCTCATTGATGACATCTTAATGGTTGTGAAATGGGTGATGGGTTCTTCATGATTATGTATTTGTGCTCCATGGGGAGTTTTGGTTTGAAAGTTTGCATTTTTGTTTCCTCCTTAGTGCAATTATATGTCTCTTCTTGGTCACCTAATGGGAGGGTCGTTGGAGTGGATGTGAGTAATGGTTGTGCTTATTATGAGCTGATGTCTTTGTAGAGAGGCATGTCAAATGTGTTATTCATTCTCTTTTAACTTTAGGGTGTTGTCTGCGCAAAGGGATTCTCACATATTATATGGGAGGCAGGGGAGTGCACTCCAACTTATAGATGGTGGTATTAATTCAATGTTATACCTGGAGGGTTATATTGTTGTAGCTTTTGTTTGAATCTTGGCCCTTTTTCCTAGAGCCTTGTTCCTAGAGCCTTGTGTGGATCATTTACAAATGTATGGTTTTGGATTTTTAGTGTTAACTAATTTTTGCATTGGGAGTTTTTCGTTATTAGTTCTATATCACTATTTCTATCTGGGGTCTCCTATGTCTTTTTCATTATGGCACTCTATTAATGATATTGAAAGTGGACATGAGCTTTTTCACTATTTATTTGTTTGTTTACATAGGTATGAGTTTTTCTTTTTTAAGTCCACGATATTTAGGCTATAATTTGAGATTTAAATTATATTATTTGAACATCAATGTACTTACAAATTGTATTTAGATTCCTCATGGTTTTGCATGCATTTATAGCAAGCTTGAAATCATGTTTAAGGTGATAACATGAAGCACTTAATGAAAGCAATAAAAAAAGTAAAAAAAAACTTTTCAATATTGTAAGTCTTCTCGTTGTTTTGAGGTGGTGGTTTGAAAGGCATTTCACACTGACCACATCTAGGTGATTATGAATTGTGTATATGGTTATTTATGTGTTTGTGTTATATATATAGTTTATTAGTTCAAATTTTTCGTGTTATTCGTCATTGTCTAGTTTTTCCTTGATGGAAAGACCTATAAGTATATTGTTTCATTCTCTTCATTGTGTTTAGGAAATTTCACCATCAATATTGCTATCTAGAACTTTATGGGAGGCATGGGAGTGTACTCCAACTTTCTATGGGTGTTTTTCCTTGCATTATCTAAGTGATGGATTGTTTTATTGTGGTTTGTCTTTTCACCTAAAATATTTTCCTAAAATCATATATGGGCCCTTTGTGACTACTCTGCTCCCTCCTCTTCCACTATTTTTAAGAGGCTCCTCACTCTAATCATCATGCTACAACATGATTATTTATTGTTAAAAAAAGTCTCACTTTAATAAACATACTACAACATGATTATTAATAATTAATAGAATATAAATCATTAATATTTATATAATGATAATGATGGATGATAAATTGAGTGAATAGTTTGAAAATTAACATCTCACATCAAACAATATCGTGAAGGGAGAGCAGGGACAAACAGCTAGGGTTTACTGGCTTTAGCAGGTGTTGAACTCCATGGAAGGGCGCAAAGGAGGGAGCTCCACTCCCTCCTACAAGCAGGCCGTGGCCAGCCGAGGTAAGAAACCAATAGAAAATGTCAGAGGTCCTATAGAAGAAGGGAAAAGGAGCAAGGAAGAGGAGCAAGAGGGAAAAAAATCAGGGGAGAATAACAGCACAAAAGAAAAGAAGGAAGAAGACAAGGAACAGGGCACAAAAAACAAATCACCAAAGGGACCATGTAAACCGAAAGCTGAGGTCACACCCAGAGTAGTTCTAAATGATCCTGCTCTGCAGGCTCACAGGGACCACATGCGGACATATGCTATCATTTGTAAATTCATGGGTTTATGGCCCACAGAAAAGGCATTACAGACATGGATTAAATACCACTAGAAACCAAAAGGAAACATTGACCTACATCTTGGGTCAAAGGGATTCTTTATTGTGGTCTTCACAAATATTGAGGATAAAGATAGGGTGTTTGAAGGAGGGCCCTACTTCTACGCAACAGCAAGCCTCTACATGCAATCGTGGATGATGAACTTTGCCCCGGAGCGTGAGACTTTCACTTCGTTTCCGGTCTGGGTAAGAGTCTACTCCCTCCCTCTTGATTATTGGCAAACGGAATCGATAATTTCCATAGGAAATAAATTAGGGCATTTTGTCAAATCTTCTGAGGCCAATAGAAGGGGAAAATACACTTCCTTTGCACGAATTTGTGTGGAGATGGATCTCTCTGGAGCTCTACCAGATGAGGTTATCTTGGAAGTTTTGGATGAAGAATGGGTGTAAACAGTTGATTATGAACATATTCCATTCAAATGTTGCAGATGCCATGAGCATGGGCACCTATTCAGGGACTGCCCTCTCAGTAAAATAAAGAACAAGAGTAAAGTTACCACAATGAAAGATATTGAAAGCTTTCACAAAGTGAGTCATAGAGGAAAAGGGGGCAAAAGGGGACTAAAGCAACATCACACAGAAGGGCTACAGGCTAGTCTGAATAGGTACCAAGTCCTCAAAGAAGAAGAAGAAATAAAAAAAGTAGATCAGGGAATGGAGGGAAGTCCAGTGGAGAAGGAGAAAGAAGAAGACTATGATCAAACAAAGGATATTAATAAATAGAAAGAGACTATGATGAGTGATGCAGAACTGGAGATGGACCAGGAAATGAACTAGAGTGAGATGGAAATGGAGGACTATGAACTATAGGAGATTCTTGATAGAGAACATCTAGATCTGGAAGAGTTCTTGAAATAGGGAACCATGGGAGGGGTAGAATCATTACCTCAAGAAGAGTTCAGTAGAGTACAACAACTGTTCATATGGAAAACTCAAGCTAAAGGGCTGGATAGGCAAAGAAACACTGAAAGACAGGGTAACGAAGGTGTGAAAACTATGAAAAACACACCAGGATTAGCACCTAGAAACCCAGGAAAGAAAAGAGGCAAGAAAAAGCATAATGAGCTATTGATGGAATGTGGGTAGCTAATGATAGATTTAGGTAAGATGAAAGACCTAACCAGCTACTCCTTTACAAATCTTTAATGATGAAGTTCACTTCTTGAAATATCAGGGGTCTAGGTAGTAAAAGAAAACAAAGATTACTTAGTAATATAATGAAACAAGAAGCTCCGGATATGATCTTCATCCAGGAAACTAAATGTTCCATTAAAAAAATAAAAGAAATATATAGCAAATGGCTCAATAAATTTGAGTTTCTAGAAGTCAAAGCAGAGAATACAGCAAGAGGCATACTAACTCTTTGGAACCCCCAAAAGATTGGCATAATAGATGCTGAGGCTTCTAGGAATTATTTATCAGTGGTTATTCAGCCTGTGGGGGATAGGGAAACCTATCTGGTCACGAATGTTTATGGCCCTCATAGAATGGATGAAAAACTCAGGTTTCTAGAGAGCATTTCATCAAGGACTTAACAAGACATATACCTAGGCTGGTGTCTAGAGAGGATAATTTCAACCTCAATAGGCCAGTGACTAAAGAGGAGGTTAGTGAGGTCCTCAAGGAAATGCAGAATGGTAAAGCACCAGGCCTTGATGGTTTCAATGTGGATTTCTTTAAAGCTTGCTGGAATATTGTTAAACAAGATATTCTGAATGTAGTAGAATATTCTAGGATAAATAGAACTATTTTGAAGGTGCTCAACACCTCCTTCATCTCCCTGATCCCTAAACAGGAAATTGCTCAAACTCCAGATAAGTTTAGACCCATAGCTTTGTGTAATGTGGTTTACAAGATGATATCAAAGGTTGTTGCCAATAGACTCAAACCTCTTCTTCCTATTCTAGTGTCTGGGGAACAATCTGGTTATGTGGAAGGAAGGCAAATTCTCAATAATATCATTCAAGGGCACGAGGTGGTGCACTCACTGAATTGCAATAGAAATGTTGGAATGATCATGCAACTGGACCTAGCCAAAGCTTATGATAAGTTGAATTGGACCTATATTAGGAGGATTCTCATTGCTGTTGGGTTTGATCATAATTGGGTTAGATGGGTCATGGCCTTGGTAACTTCTTCCAGCTTTTCTATTTTGGTTAGCGGTTCTCCCTCCGAGACTTTTATTCCTTCAAGAGGCCTCAGGCAGGGAGATCCGCTCTCTCCCTTTCTCTTCATCCTCATGATGGAAGGACTTGGTCATTCTATCAAGCTTCCAAAAGAAGTTGGCAAAATCAAGGGTCTCCAACTCTCTGAGAATGGGCAGGCCTTGACTCATCAGCAATTTGTGGATGACACCATGCTGCAGGGAATCCCCATGGTCAAAGAAGCTCTTGCATACAAACAAATCTTGAGTGACTTTGCCATGGCTATAGGTATGGTGGTTAATATTTCAAAATCTAAGATTTTTTTCTTTAATACCAATATTGCTATTCAAAGGAATATCTCCAAAATTTTGGGCTTTCAAAGGGATGTCCTCCCCTCAAAATATTTGGGAGTTCCTATAACTACTAAACCTTTGCACAAAAGCATTTGGGAGCCAGTGATTAATAAGATGCAGGATAAAATCAGGAACTAAAATATTAGATCTTTAAACTTGGTTGTTAGGTTGGTGCTTACAAAGGTTATTCTTCAATCAATCCCAGTTTTCATGCTATCAGCACTCCCAGCACCAAAAGGAGTCTTACAATAACTTAGAACCATTCAAAGAGACTTTCTTTTGGGTAAGGGGGAGAAAAGAAAGAAATGGGCCTTGGTAGCTTGGGAAAAAAATTGCAAACCTAAAAATCATGGGGGTCTTGGATTGGACGATCTAGAGGTTCTAAGCAAGGCTTTGCGGGCTAAATTATGGTGGTGTTGGGTAAAAGACCCAAAGGCTCAGTGGGCTAATATCTAGAAAGAAAAATATGCCAGCACTTGGCAAATTAATGATCACATAAGGATGTTTGGAAGTATAAAGGGCTCACACATCTGGAATAAGGCCTAGGAGAATAGAGGCTTAGTTCAAAAGAACAGCTTTTGGGAAATTAGAGAGGGAGATCTTGCTTTATTTTGGGAGGATAAATGGCAACAAGAACCTATACTATTAAAAGAGGAATTTTTGGACCTCAAGAAAGAGACAGACACCATAGGGTTATCTAAGGTTAAAGATTTTTGGGATCAAACCAATAGTGCAGGAAAATGGAGAACTTGGAGGAACATTGATTACAGGGATGATAGTCCCTTGAAAGAAAAAGTAGAGGCTCTTATGAAAATGTTGGAACAAAGGAAGATTCTAGTAACAGGGGGGCATGACCAACTTAGATGGGGCAACAATAATGAGGGTACCTTTAATCTTAAGGAGGAAAAATGCATACTCCTTGAGCTGGATTCTCATGTTCCAGATAGGATTTGGCAGAACCTATGGAGGCATCAAGGCTGGATGAAGATTAAACTCTTCATGTGGCTGGTTCAACATAAGAAAATTCTGACTTGGGATAACATTCAGAAGAGGGGTGTTCTGGGGCCTTCCAGATGCCAGCTCTATGAGGCCCAAGAGGAAACTATGGAGCACCTTCTCAATAATTGCATCTTCACCTCCAGGTTGTGGGATTATTTTGCCACCATTTTCCAACAGACCGACAGGGACAGAGGGAGTATTATCAATACCCTAAACAACTGGAGGCGAAACTTTTCTGATAATGAATTTCTTGGCTCAGCTTGGGCTCTTACGCCAAGCTTCATTATATGGAATGTCTGGAAAGAAAGGAACAACAAAATCTTCAAAAATGAAAAGAAGCCCTCCCATTGTCTTTTTGAGTAGATCTTAAAACAGCTTAAGGAGACAATTGGCACTTTAGTGCTAAATCCCCCTAAGAATCCACCTTCAGATGCTGAAATGAGGATACTCCGACAGTTGGGTATGCAGGGGCTTATTCCTCAGGGCCTGGACAGGAAGGTAAGGAAAATGGATACTGAGCAGGATTACTGGTATCCTCCCCCCCAGGGTTTTTTGAAATATAACATTGATGGGGCTTCAAAAGGCAACCCGGGCACTGCTGGCTTTGGAGGGGTGTTAAGGGATGAAAATGGAAATATCCTTTTCATCTTCCATTGCCATTTAGGTAGAGCCACTAACAATATGGTGGAATTAATGGCTCTGGAGCAATGTTTAGAACTCCTGGAGTAGGATAATCGCCAAAATGTGATTGTCGAAGCTGATTCTGAGTTAATCATTAACTCGGTCAAGAGAATTAGTTGTGGCACGGAGCCGGAGAAGGTCTCAAAACACTGGAGGTTAATCCAGGTCTTTCAACGGATCCAGCTCCACCTCCTTGGCCTTCGCACAGTAAGTTTTAACCATGTGCGAAGGACGGCCAACAAACTGGCGGATATTCTGGCCAATCAAGGAGTGCATTGTACCATCAGCAGGGTCGCGATGGGTTGGCAAGGGTTGCCTCAGAATAGACTTAAGGCACATTGTCACGACCAGGCGGATGAAGACATGATGGTATTTCGAAACAGAGCCCTGGAGGCGGGGTCTAGATGATTTGGAATCATTATGATTTGCAATTTTTTCCACAGTCTGGTCCTTCGGGGGTTGCTCGGCAGACTCTGCTTCTCGGGCAGTTGGCCGGAGGGTTGGAGCTTCATTTTACATGGGTTCATGAACTGGCGCAGAGGGGATGGAGCGAGCGGCCGGAATTCGAGCTTTCTCGGCGGCCAGAATACCCCATATTTTCTTCATATGGACACAATACCGCTCGCGGGGTGGTATTCAGTTTATCGCAAGCCTTTCAAGCTGGAAGTGGTTTTTATGAAATGGGAGCGATTCCACTCACCACGCTACATGTGGCCGAGGGGAGGGAATGAATACCACCCTCATCACGCGCTAAATATCGATGCTTTAAACCAGTGCGATATGATCCGTAGTCGTCGGATCAAGCACAGAGGATCTACGATCAAGAATAAACGAGCATGTAAGTGGGTCCAAGCGGTTAATCATCAGGCTTCTAGGTACTGCGATGTTTTCCTCAGCCGTTGGATCGAGCGAGGAGTTTTGATGGTTGAGATCAAGGATGCAAGTCCGAATGAGGATTATTTTCTATTTCTTGGCGGGCGTTAGCACCTAAATCTGCCTTAGGCTGAACGAAAGCAAAATTCAGGGTAACCACAAACCACGCTCAGTCTGGTAGCTAGCCCTACCAGAACAGGAGAGGGCTCTCTTCGAGTCACGCTCAGCGAATAAGTAAACGGAATGGTCTGAGATGACTAACAGTGAAATATTGATCTTAGGCTAGTAAGTAAATATGGATACAAGAAGCAATTTTTATGAATGACTGAGTTTTTGGGATGGTATGGGACCAATGGACAGCAATGAGCAGAGAATTTAATACAAAGGCACAGATTACTTCGTGAAGCAAGACAGGCAGAAAGTCTATCAATTTAGTTTGAAATAACGCGGAATGGAGGAATTGCTTAGGAGGGTGAAAAGGGCATAAGTACATGAATCCTTTTCAACAGAATAAGAACACTGAACATGAAATTTTCCCACAGGCAGAGCAATAAAAATGAATTCTACCTTATCTAACTTAGAAAATTTCACTGGAAATGAATATGAAATGAACTGTGAAACATTACGAAATGCATATGAAACATACGAGACAAATTTGCTACACTCACAACCACATGAATCTCATGAAACAAAGCCGCTGCCTTTCATTAATCCTCTGTCAAAATATACAATGAAGAACTGAGTTTCTCTCCCATAGTCTCCTAAAAATTACAAGCCAACCAACCCTTTGCAAATGGTTTGCATACAATAAATAGACTATGCCATGAGGAAATAGAACGACCAAGAGTTGGGGAGTTTTTCGAATCATTACAAAGTGGAAGTGGAAAGCCAACCATTAGTTACAGGTGCAGCGTTACAAAAATGACAAATGGCTTGGGTGACTGCTCGCCTTCCTTTGCCACTTGGATAGGAGCCCACCTTTAGTGAAAATACTTTTTAAACATTGCCTTAGTTGCCGAGAAAAATATAGTGTAAATGAGCAGGCCCACTTGGAGAAAGTCGCGAATCGAAATTTCGCGAAGCGGGCGTGATTTTGGCCTTTTTCTCTATATGCGCCGCGCCAAAAGCTATATGCACCGCGCCACTTTGGCGGTGATTTTGAGGTACCTTCAGGACTCCAAATTGTGCTCAAGTGTACTTGTTGGAAAGCCTGGCCTGTCTACTTTCCAACCCAAGTGGAATTTCTGAATTTGGTGCTCATTTTCCCCTCCAAATCTTCAGTTTCCCAAGACTGCTTCCTATGTGTCAAAATAGAGGCAGAGAGGTCATTTTTTTAGTGTTTTTGACCTCCTAGAGACTCAAATCATGCCCAAATCTCTTGTCCAAGCACCAGTAGTCGTGATTTTGCATGTTGAATCCAAAAAGCAAACCATTTGTGATTTGGAGCTCCCAATCCTAAGCGTCGCGCTAGTGGCGCAGCGCACAGGGAGAAAAAACCTGTGTTCTGACCAAAAATTTGCCATGTGACCAAAATTACCCCAAATTTCTTGAAATTTGGGATGTAGCTTCCTTATCAAGTGTTATGCTAGGCCAAAGAGGCTTCGGCCAATATCTGAAGTCGATCGAGCTTCCTTTGCCTCTTTTGCTTCTTGATTGCCTTCCTCAATTTCGCCTTCAAATTCTTGATTCGGGCCTTGCATACTTTGTTTCACGCCATGTAGTGGAAATCCATGTGTCTCAGCAATGAATGGTCCTTGTCAGCCTTTTCCAGCAGCCTCTCCAAGTGCATGATAACTCTCTCGAGATTGACCTCCCGATCCTCATTAATCTCTTGCTCCAATGACGTGAGCTCAACTCTTCTCCTTTGTGCAGCTTGGCGATGCTCACGAATGTTTTGTAGCTCCATGATCACTTGCTGATCCTCCAGCTATTTTTCCTCTGCTCCAGATATTTCATGTTCCACTTAGCCCTCTCCAATTCAAGGTATAAGGCTTCGATCTCTGATTGTTGCTCCTGGATGATCTCTTTGAGCTGTGCACTTGTCGGTTCTGTATCTATATCATCATCATGAAGGAGAACGAATTCGGTCTCTCGTTCACCTGATGGCTCACCTGAAGGCCCCTCATCATGCATTGGCTCCTTACCTCTATCCTGTACCTGTAGTGCTGATGTCGGAAGCGAGGCCCCTTCCACCCCGGGTGGAGATAACACTCGCTTTGCTGCTGCAAAGAAATGTCTAGCACCCCTCTGAAATGTGATGAAAACCGGCACACTAGTAGCCTCAAGGCGCTCATACCGACGAGAAGGTTCACCCTCATGCTTAACCTCTGATAATACCTGTGAAGTGCTGAAGAGGTCACGGGAGATGAAATCATCCCAAGTAATGCCCTGCAATCCCAGCTGATGAACCACCAAAATCTTAATAAGGGCAAAGTGATAAACACTATTAAGTTGCTGCTGAGGGGTGTTGTGCTGCATGAAGGTGTTCATCCTCTCTATGTTCCTGCAAATGAAAAATGGGATGTTCATCATCCATACCCTGGTAAAGTGCATGAGCAACCTGATGTGATAGGCATATAGATGAGAGAACCTCCCCTCACAGCTGAAATACTTCATGATCAACCTCATAAGTGGAGCATATTCATCTTTCAAATATCTGAATGGAAAGAGTCTTGTGAGCTACCTCAAGCAACTGGCCTTAATGTAAGGCTCATAATGATGTCGATCAACCTTCTGTTTCTTGTGCCATGGTTCTCCAACATTCGGTATGCCGGTTGCTAATGAGACAGTTTCAAGTGTCAGTGTGAAGGTGACACCGACCAAGATAGAGTGATCTCCATGTAGGTGAAGCACAAAAAGACGGGCCAACTCATGATGAACTCGAACATTAGCCACTCTTTGACAAAACTCAAAACATGATAGATGCTGGAAACATGACATAGCAAGAGGACATGCCTGCAATTCTGTGAGGGTGGTTGGCTCATCCCTAACATGTTTTCCACTTTTATGATGTCTCCGGGGAGCCTGTTCTTCCGAGGATGAATCACTTTGTGTCTCCATCTCATACTCTGATGAATGCTCAGATGCCATGACTGCTGTGTGTACTGTACTTGGGCTGCCCTTTGATGATGGTGTGAAACTAGGTGTTGTTGTGATATCTGCCACCAAGGGGAACAATGAAAAAAAGGAGTATTAGGAGGGGAATAATATGATGGGAATAGGGGTTATGGGGAGAGGTTTTGTTTAGGGATATATAGGAGGGTTTGGGGATTTGATAGGGTAGGGTTTTGGGGTTTATATTGACCAAAGAGTGGAGGGATAAGGAATAGGGGTTTGGTAATATTTTAGGGTAGGGAGAATAGGAAAAAATGGGATAGGGGGGATAGGGAAAAATGGTAAGAAAGGGAAAATGAGGGGTGACAACGGAACCTTGGCATCAACACCACAATTATGCAACCCTAGCAACAACGGCTTTTGGTGTTTTCTTGTGGTTGGTTTTATGAGTTTTGTTGCAATTAAACATAGCCATGAACCACCATATGTTCACAAAATTGGATGAGCAAGCCAAGAGATAGACCCTACTTGTCGACTTGAAGGGTTTCAAAGAGATTTGTTGCAATTTTGGCACAAATTCGGGCCTCTGTGGGTGTGCGTCGCGCTCGGTATATGCGTCACGCCCCTTTGTGTGTGCGCCACGCTCCTGAAACCGACCCCAAACTTACTCCAAACGCGTGCCTGCGCCCTCAATCACTTTGCTATGTTTCTCTATGACCTTGGTGTGCACAATGATTTGGTTGCTTGTGGAAACTTGTATATAAAGACCTTGGAGTCATAGGTTTAATTTTTGCTTCTTCAAAACCCACTTTAATAATGTTTCATTTTGACACTTTTCACTGATTTAATGCAACACTGAATTTCACTTTTCCCTTTGAATTTTTAGCTAAAATGATGAAATTTTCGGCACTCTTTGCAGGGATTGCATGACAGGGCATTTGGCCACAGAAACCATGACTGCACCTGAAGAAATCAACTGACGACTTTTTTGAAAATTTTATCACAAATGACATTGTTTGACTTTTCTTCAAAACAGAGTTTTGAAGAACAGTCGAAATTTGTCCACATGACGATGAAACTCTCTGAATCATAACTTTGTAAGGGCCTCACTCTGGCCTGCATGGCTTTATTGGACATGGTTGAAGACCAAATTGATTAATCCCTAGACTTAATTATCGAAAATGACTTTTGTACATTAAAGGACTAGACCTTGACTGTCATGGAATTTAGTGATCATTGACAAAAGACCTAAACCAGCAGGAGCCAGACATGAGGGGAAATGACTAGCATGACCTTTTCCATCAGATTATGGCATGCTCCTAGCGGAATGCAGCTGGGTAAATGGAGCGGGACTCCTAAAAATGAAATGCATAAATAGTTTTGATCTCTGATGGAGGACTGACCAGACCAACTCTAACAGCGGGACTTGATGTTTTTGATTTTTCCGTTTGTTGGGGGGTTATTCCCTCTTTCGAACCTGATTTCCTGTAATTTTGGTCTCTTTTTCAGATTTATGTGGGTTGAGCGTTTGGCCTTGGCACTGTCTGTCTTTTGAGGGTCTTGTGGTTTGGTTGGTAGGGTTCGGGGTTTTTGGCCCTTAACTCGATGCCCTTGGTTTTTAGAGATTAGTTTTTCCTTGGTCCACAGTTCCACATGGACTGTTGTATTTTATGTAATTTATTTTCGGTTATAATGATAAAGAAGGTACAACTCTTGCTTTAGCAAAAAAAAAGATAATGATGGATGATAATGGTTCACTATGAACATCTAACTTTTGTAAATATTATGACCATAATGCAATAATAACATTATATTAACCAAAATATAATAATAATAATAAATAATAGTGTGTAAGATAGTACACAAAGACACAACATAATATTTCTTAAGGCTTTATCAAGTTTATAATGGGTTAATATAGTTAATTAGTTAAGAAATATATAAATATTATTTAAAAGATTCATATGTTTGGTTATTCTCCAAAAATGTTACCTTGTGGTAATATGAAGGTTATGATGGGGTATATACTCTTTTATTTGGTATATTTTACTTTTGTTGTCCGTATTCATGATGTAGTGCTCCGCTCTAGTTGACTGAGAGTGATGTGAAACTAACATTTATTTAGCCCTAAGGCTTGCATTTTATTCTTTTAGGACCTCAGGTTGAAGATCCAAAAACATGACTCTATTATTAGTGGAAGTGATGGTTATGTATGTTCTCTATTGATATTATGACAATGATAGCATTAACGATTATGTATGTTCTCTATTGATATTATGATGATTGTAGCATTAACGGTTATGTATTTTCTCTATTGATATTATGATGATTGTAGCATTAATGGTTATGAATGTTCTTTATTGATATTATGATGATTATAACATTAATGGTTATGTTTGGTATCTATTGTTAGATAGTCCTGATGATGGATCCCAGTTGGGATTTGAAACGTTGACGGAAAATGGTTTTACTATGGATTCTCGAGCAACTATGTCTAAAGATATTATTATGATTATTGAGTATGACAGGAAAGATCATGTTGAAGATGTTATTATGACATCACTAACACTGAGAAACTTTGATATTGATGATTATTGAGTATGATAGGAAACCACGAGAGGTACTCATATATGATGAGTTGACGACATCTGGTTTGATGGAAATTAATATCTTTTCTTTGAAATTATAAGTCCAATTTGAAACTTTCTAAATATATATATATATATATACACACATGATATGTTAGTGGTTGCAGGCACATGTTAAGTGCTTGGCCGAATATATATATATATATATATATATATATACACACATGATATGTTAGTGGTTGCAGGCACATGTTAAGTGCTTGGCCGAATGACTCACATATGGGTGATGGGGTTTTAAATTGGATAGAACTACATGGGAGGGGTGGGATAGTGTCCTTGATCTCAGCCTCTAGCACTCCCACCATGACTTGGGCTGGAAAGGTCAAAATACCTTCGCATTGAAGATCACGATGTCATGGGGGTAGGTCCCAAATTTGGGTCACTCACGAGTATTTTAATAGGGGGCACGCATCAAGGTGGATTCCTTGATCCCCAACACCATTATTCTCACTATAGCAAGCAACATAAGAGATGATAACGACCTCTATCGTTGCACCTTGACTTTCCCCTCGTATCCACTAGATGCTTGAAGGGCAAGTGGCATGGCACCCTTGGAACTTCAAGGGAAGTTCTTGAAGGGCATGGCCAACATGGAACCCTTGGCATCACAAATAAATTGTTGGGTGTGACACTCTTGGAATTTCAAGGGAAGCTCTTGAAGGGCACGACAACTTACAACCCTTAGAATAAAATAAAAATTTAATAAATATAATCGAGATATGAAAACCTTGTAAATTCACATCAAGTGGTAAATGATGTTAGAACCGAGGTAATTAAATCAAGAATAAAACTTGGGATAAGGGGAGAATAGGAAGAAATAAAATATTTTACCTTGAGAACTCTACCCTTCCCATGTTGGAAAATATTAGGTAGATAATGTACATAAGTAACTTAATTATCTAAAAGGGGCGAAGAGGGAGATAGATGTAAGTATAAAGATTAATCCTAAAATAGTTTAACTGCATTAAGAGAAGAGGGTGGTGAATTAAAATAAGATTAATAAATTAAATTGTAGAGAAATTTAGAAAACCTCCATGTGGCAAGAGCCAACATAAGAATATCCATCTAAGAGGAAAATTGAGTTAAATTAGGAAGTAGTTAGGGGACCAAATCTGAGACTTATCGATAGAACCTTATAACCTTGAGGACATGAAATGATGATTGAGTCTTACTACCCCATGTTTGAAATTCTTTTTTAGTAATGAATAGAAATTAAGCAGTAGAAAAGGGGGATCAGGGGACAACTAGGAGAAGAAATAGGAAGTCTTGTTAGGGTGAGGAAAAATAATATTTTTTAATTAAAATTGAAGTAAATAATTTTGGAGATCCTTAGTGAGAGAGTGACACAGGGGTGGGTGAATAATAAAACTTTTGGATTAATAAAAATAATTAATTATGCATGAAATGCCAAGTGTCACCTATGAAGCCTCCTTTAAAAGAAGGGGCAAGCCATGGGAGAAAGGACTTTTTTACCATATTGTTGCATGGATGAGGCTATGTCATGGTAGTTTCTACGAGCTATAGCTGATTTTGGTGAGGTAGAGGACTTTAGAGAGGGGAGTCTTGAGACAAGGAGTGCTCACCTCTATTCACTAGCACATTTCATCCATTGCAGCTTGGGGGTCTGCAGGGAAGAAGAGTACCCAAGGATTAGGCTAGGAGGTCAACCGGTGGGTCAATACATTCAGATTAAATACGTCAACATTCACAGGTGGAGGCAAACGACAACGAGGGACTGCAAGTAATGATAAGTCAAGATTGAATCTCGTCTCTTGGTGAACGGTACCTATGTTATTTATAATGTTCTTTTATATGACTCCATTGTGCTTATAGTTAACAACGTGTAAAATATATGATATGTGTAATGCATTGAATTTCATATATGTTTGAGATAAGTGCTTAATATTTATGAGTTCTCAATGCTATATGCTTTAAAATCAAACAAAAATCTGTCAAACGAACCAGAAAAAATTAAAACGAATTAATTTTATTCTAATACAAATTTTAAAAATACAAAACTGTCAAAAATACCTCCAAAAAAGTATTTAACCTTTACTATATTTTTATGTAATAATAGAAAAATGGAAAAAGTGAAACGTTATACAATAATGCCTTTTCTAACAAAGCATGGCTTAAATTATAACCCTAATAGACGAGAAAATACTTTGTAATTTACAAATTACAATAAAGCAATTAGGAAATTAAGTTGCAAATTATGATTAATTTAATAAATTATCAACCAAATTAACTTCAAAATACTAAATTACAATGAATGTCCACCAGAATTTATGCAATCAAGTCGTTGGATTCACTATTCTACAAATACAATACTAATTTCAATTTCGTTGTACCCTATAGAAAAACCCCCAAAGCTAAACGAAATTTGTTCCTCTAGATATTAAGATAAACGTTTTTGAAACAAACAAATAAAGCGTGTTCTATATGTTCTCATCTTTTCCTTAATTGTTAAATATTCTATAAAATTTGATGACCTATAATTTTCCTTAATTGTTAAATATTCTATAAAATTTGATGACCTATTATGGAATTTTATAGCTCGTTGAATTTAATTAAGGACAAAATTTTATAGCTCATCGAATCTAATTAAGGACAAAGAGTTCGGTTAGAGTGTTTTGTTTTGTACTTTAGAGGAGTTATTCAATATCAAAAAGTTTGGTTGGAATGTTTAGTTTTGTCCTTCAATGGATCTAATTAAGAGCAAGGAGTTTGGTTGGATTGAAATTTAAAGAGCGTTGTATTGAAGATCTGAGGATCACATGTTCGATCCATGTTCATGAATTTTAGTGCATCGGTCAAATTGATCTCGGGGTATCTTAGTACTTTAAAACAAATAGAGTTATCCTCAAGTACATGAGCTATTGAAATTTGGAATTGAGGACTTCCACAATTTGTTTATTAATTATCCACTGAAATATGGAAAAGTTTTTTTTGCTTTATTCGTAAAGGATTTGATTTAGAATTTGGCTGCTAATCCAATTGAGTGGCTCGTCAATTTTATGATAACACCCATTTCCATTGAATGAGGTGCAGACCTAAATTTCATGAATTGTAATTTATGGAGAATTTTTTTTTTTTTTTTTTACCCAAAACATCAAGAGCCTAGTCTAGATAGTATAGAGGTGCCCAAGATACAAAATTACATTTTGTTTACTACTAGCTTGGTATTCGATTAAATGGTGAGGTAATGATATACCAATATCTTTGTTACTATACAAACAAAATGCAAGTCTCTTATGGAAGAGATATGTCAAAGGGTGTGACAGGTTCGATCCAAATTGAATGAAGCACATTGGTGATAACATATTCTAACTTGTACAAGGATTCTTGTAAATTGACAGTGAATTGTGCTCTACACACACACACACACACACATATATATAATTTTACCATTTTTTTCAATTTTGGTGAAAACGAAGGTCATTCAGCATTTCTATCGCTGGCATTGCTAATTATGGAAAAACTTATGCGATTTGGTATCAGTGATCATCACTATTTATGCGTAGTAAGATTTGTTAAAATGACATCTAGGATTTTAAGGTATTTTACATGGCTTCCTACTTTCATACTAATGTTAGGAATAAAACCAATTGGGTTCTCAGAAAATTAGTTTGTGGAGATCCTGACATGGGCTAATCATGGCCCTTTCGTTTTCTAAATACAGCAAGGTATTCCCACCAAATCAATTGATCAATTTTTGTTTCTTTTCCACACCATATTATTGCAGGTTAGGAAAAATTTGCAAGTATATATAGAAAAATGGATATCTAACTAATATCTTTATGTAATTCCTATACCATCATCCATTCTCGTTTGATCAAAATATTGTATGGGGATAAAAAAACATAACTCCACTAAGGGATGTTCTATTGGCTAGTCTCCATTGATTAGAAGGCATGGTACCTATGTCAAAAAAATTACAAGACCTCGAGAATCTATATCGAGTACTGGCACTTGGATTAAATTCCCATCCAAGAAAACGTTCTAATTCTGGTTCTTATTTACTTTCTAATCCTTTTTTAGGGTTGAAATTTCGGTGTCTTATTATTTTATGATGGGTTTTATTTCAAAAGTATCTATAGATGTTTTTGTTCATTTTGGTTGAGTTTTAGTTTCTTTCACCCCCATATTTTTTTTTTGAATTGTGTCATTACACACCATGGTTTACATAAGATATATCCTATGAGTTAATGAAATTTTATCACTGCGGTAATCATGAAATAGTTCAAATATAAGGGTCCCTAGGTCCTAAAGGTTGAACTGAGCTCTAATACCAAGTGTAAAGACCAATCCTATGCTTTATTTTTTATTGAAAATAATACAACAAACTAGGAATATAATCATAAGAAGATAGCATTGGGAACTCAGAAATATTAAGCACTTATCTCAAACATCCATGAAATTCAATGCATTATACATATAATCTATTTTACATGTTTTTAACTATAGGCACAATGAAGTCATATAAAATAACATAGGTACCATTCACCAAGAGACGAGGTTCAATCTTGAATTTTCATTACTTGCACTCCCTCGTTGGTGTAGTGCCCCACTTTAGTTGTTTGACAGTGATAAGACATTAACATTTATTTAGCCCTAAGGCCTGCACTTCATTCTTTGAGTACCTCAGGTTGAGGATCCACACACATGACTCTATTATTAGTGGATGTGATGATTATGTATGTTTTCTATTGATATTATGATGATGATAGTATTAATGGTTATGTATGTTCTTTATTGATATTATGATGATTGTAACATTAATCGTTATGCATTTTCTTTATTGATATTATGATGATTGTAGAATTAATGGTTATATATGTTCTCTATTGATATTATGATGATTATTGAGTATGACAAGAAAGGTCATGTTGATGATGTTATTATGACAATGACTAACACTGAGAAACTTTGTTACTAATGATTATTGGGTATGATAGGAAACCACCAAAGGCACTCGTATATGATTAGTTGGTGACATTTGGTTTGATGGAAATTAATATTTTGTCTTTGAAATTCAAAGTCAAGTTTGAAACATTCTATATATATATATATATATATATATATATATTCTCATGATATGTTAGTGGTTGCAGCTATAGTTTAATTGTTTGGACGAATGACTCACATATGGGTGATGGGGTTGTATAATTGGATAGAACTGCATAGGAGGGGTGGGACAATGTCCCTGATCTCATCCGCTAGCTCTCCCACCGTGACTTGGGCTAGAAAGATTGAAACAAATTCACCTTGAATATCACGATGTCATTGCGGCAGGTCAAAAATTTGGGTCGCTCACGAGGATTTTACTAGCAAGTGCACATCAAGGAAGATTCCTTGATCCCCAACACCATTAGTCTCACCATAGCAGGTAGCATAAGAGATGATAGCTGTCTTTGTGGTTGCACCTAGAATTTCCCCTTGTAGCCACTGTATGCTTGAAGGACAAATGGCATGGAAACCTTGGAAGTTCAAGGGAAATTCTTGAAGGGCATGACCAACTTGGCACCCTTGGCATCACAAATAAACTGTTAGGCATGACACCCTTGGAACTTTAAGGGAAGTTCTTGAAGGGTGCGACCACCTTGGCACCCTTGGAATCATTAAGAAAAAGAAATTAATAAATATAATTATGATATGAAAACTATATAAATTCACATCAAGTGGTAAATGACGTTAGAACCAAGCTAATTGAATCAAGAATAAAACTTGGGGTAAGGGAGAATAGGAAGAAATAATATATTTTACCTTGAGAACTCTACCCTTCCCATGTTGGAAAATATTAGTTAGATTATGTATATAAATAACTTAATTAGGTAAAAAGGGGAAAAATGGACATAAATGTAAGTATAAAGATTAATCCTAAAATAGTTAAATTTCATTAGGAGAAGAGGGTGGTGAATTAAAATAAGATTAATAAATTAAATTTTAGAGAAATTTAGAGAACCTCCATGTGGAAAGAGACAACATAAGAATATCCATCTAAGAGGCAAATTGATTTAAATTAGGAAGTAGTTAGGGGACCAAAATTGAGACTTATCAATTGATTGTAGTAATGAACACAAATTAAGGAGTAGAAATGGGGGTTCAAGAGACAACTAAGAGAATAAATAGGAAGTCTTGTTGGGGTAAGGAAAAATATTATGTTTAAATTAAAATTGAAGTAAATAATTCTGGAGATCCTTGGTGAGAGAGTGACACATGGGTGGGTGAATAATGAAACTTTTAGATGAATAAAAATAATTAATTATGCATGAAATCTCATGTGTCACATATGAAGCATTCTATAAAAGAAGGGGCAAGCCATGGGAGAAATGACTTTTTTTACCCTATTGTTGGATGGATGATACTATGCCATGGTAGTGGCTACGAGCTATAGTTGAGTTTGGTGAGGTAGAGGACTTTAGAGAGGGGACTCTTGAGACAATGAGTGCTCACCTCTATCAGCTAGCACATTTCCTCCATTGTACAACCCCATTGCAGCTTGAGGGTCCGCGGGGAAGGAGAGTACCCAAGGAGTAGGCTGGGAGGTCAATCGGTGGGTCACTACATTCAAATTAAGCACGTCAACATTCACACTTGGAGTCGGATGACAAGAGAGTGCAAGTAATGGCAATTCAAGATTGAATCTCCTCTCTTAGTGAACGGTAACTATGTTATTTATAATGTTATTTTAGATGACTTCATTGTACCTATAGTTAACAACATATAAAATAAATTATATGTATAATGCATTGAATTTCATAGATGTTTGAGATAAGTGCTTAATATCTCTGAGTTCTCAATGCTATTTGCTTATAATTGTATTCCTAGTTTACTGTATTATACTGCATATTGTTGATCTCTACACATGAATGTATTTATGTAAACATTATTTCTTGTTATATGTTTTTAATAATTTTTTAAATGTTAAAAAAAAGATAATTACTATGTTAAAAAAAATATTAATCCAATATATGTATTATAATAATAATAATTTATTTTTAATGTATACATATTATTTTCGTCTTTTAACCAAATTAATATTATTTTTTCCATTTTCAGTTAACATAATCAACCTGAAACGTTGGCTGATCAAATTATCAACGTTTGTTTTTTTTTTTTTAAATTAGTTCGCAACACAATATCCAAAAATATAATTTAAAAAACAAATTGAATCTAACAAACCGAAAAACAAAGCCTTACAATTGTTTCATGGCAATTCAATATTAAAATTTCTAAATCTTTAAGAAATTTAGTTAGTGTTTTGTTAAGAAATTGAACTTTATATAAACTAACCTTATTGTATGGTACGTATAAACAAAGGATACTAAACCATTTATTTATTTTTGAAGTACCTAAAATGAATTTTAATATTATATTAAATTTAGAGTTATTGCATATAAAATTTAATTTCATTTAAATTAATGTTATTATGTTATAATATCATATATTTATACAATAATTTAAGAATTAAAACAGATTTATTATCTTAGGCAAACAATTTAATTAGTTGAGATATCTCACTTACATATTAAAATTCGGAGCTAAATCCAACTAAATAGTAGTTATTATACGGTGATAAATATTATACAATAAATATAAAAAAAAAAAAGTAAGAGTTAATATCTCCAATACTTTTTTTAGTAAATGCTTGTCTTGATATTTTGTTTGGTTAAGTTTTTATTAGCATCTCTAACCATTTTGAAATCTTGTAAACTAAAATTCATCGAGAGTCTTCTAACCCTCGTAAAGGTGTAATTCCTAAGTTCCCAAATTACACATCACGAACTCCCTAATCACAAATCTCATGAACTCAATCATTGAATAATATTCCACATGTTGTAGCATATTGCAATCCACATGAAAATATCTATAACTAATGATGGATCTTTCCCAAGGCCCACAACTTTCGAACTAATTATACAACCATTCACAATGAGTTGTACTTCCGTTTGATCCATTGAATATATAATTTATTTATAGCATTAAATCAATTGTGTGTTTGTAATCACTGAACTATTATCTAATTTATTAATATACTTCCATCTATCGAGGTACTTGTGTATCATTTGTTGTATTGGCCACTTATCTAGGAAAGTATTTTGGATATTGAATCTATTCAATTCAGTCTTTACACATGACCTCTCACATCTAATTATAAAGGTTCATCACCATTTATTTCACAAAAACAAATAACACTAATAAGATTTGACACATTCAAAATAATCATCTTAAAAGTAATCATTAGGGGAGTTTTGAGATCTAAAATGGGCCTCCTAAGCAAATTATAAAATAATAGTGGAAATAATAAAATAAGATTTGATTACATCATCAAATTTTAGAGGGAAAAACAAAAAAAACTATTTTTTCAACTCGTTTTCAACTTATCTGCCTATGGGTTTACTCAAATTTCAAGTGGAACCACCCGTTGGATGCAAAATTTAATTCCTTAGCCAAGGAGTACACATGTTGCATACTTTCTATGGATCCTACTACATGAAAAATGAGAAGTACTTGAAAAGCATGATTGCAATCACTTTTTTTCATCTATTTCTCAATTTTCGTGTAGTAGGGTCCATCAAAAGTATACAACATGGGTACTCTTTGGATGATGAATTAAATTTTGCATCGCTCAAAATTTGAGTAAAACCTTCGGGAGATAAGTTAAAAATACGAGTTGAAAAAGTAGTTTTATTATTTTATTATTTTTTAATCTTTTTACATTTTTACTCCAAAAATGGTGAATCATCCCCCATGGTTGACATCATCATCTTGAATCCTATTGGTTAATATAAAGTTTCTTTTGGTTGTACATTTTTCTTAGTAGGTCCATTTTAGTCCTCAAAATTCCCCTAATGGTAATCACACCACTATCCTAGGTCAACACCAATACGTATAACATGCATAAGAACACTATTCTTTGATGAGAACTTTAAGAAAGTTCCATAATCTATTTTTGAAGATCTTAATGCCATTTCGATCCAGGGGGATATTCAAGGCCACCCGCCTATTCCACTCGAAACCCCACCGTTATTTCTTTCAGGCTCCTTAATTGTAGCACAATTAACTGTTTATGACAGTTTTTCAGGTCCTAAACTTACGAAGCCAATTTTAAGCCCTAAATGATGTTTTTTTTTTTTTTTTTTTTTTGGTAAAAACAAGTAAATTTAGAGCCTATTCTAGTATTTTGCAGTTGAAAGTTGTAGCCATTGGATAGATCTTTCTAACGAGGTATTGTATGCATCAAACAAAGATCATATGTCAAAGTTACGACACCAAGAAGTTGTTTTGCTACTTTACCCCAACGAGGCCCACAAATTTTTGGTGATTCATCTCCTAGGGTTGGGTTTTTGGATGTTGAGGGTTTTGCATTGTTTTTCAATAATAAATAGCCCTTCAAGCCTCATCGTAACATAGTTCAGAGGAATGTAGCTATCACATCTCTTCTAAGAGATAAATTTCCATTGCCCGTGCTAGTTTACTTTCATTTTGCATGTAAACAATTTTCAATATTTTGTTATCAATGAATTGAAGTTCAGTTTCTGTTGTAGCTCTGTGTTTATATTTAAATTTGTATTTCATTTCGTTCCTGCACAAATTTGGATCAGTGATATCAAATTAGTTTTCTCATTCTCTAATTTTTTGTGCATGTCCCCAACGAGATCGAGGTATAAGGAGTTAGGGCTTGAAATGCTTTAATTTTTGCAATAATGGCCTCGCCGACCCCAATGGGCTTCCATGGTGGAAGAAAAGAAATATGAGGGAGTAGTATATCCTTTGAAAATATTGCTTGAAGAAGCTCTCGAGTGACAAAGGAATGATATTATGGACAACTTTGCCTAGATCCTTCAGGGGATGCCCACAGACAACACATTTTCATCAGCAACCACCCTAGAGGCGCCACTCCCTTTAAGGTAAAAGTCAACTTTGACATTCTCATATTTGAAGGCCAACTAGATGAAGATGTCGTAGATAAATGGTTGGAAGGATATTTTTTGGTTCATGAATTTTACAATAGGGAAAAGATTACTCTTACACTCCTCAAAGTCACCCCCCATATCAAGGACTGGTGGGAAACCTACTATGAGCAGAGGGATGAGAGGGAACCCTCACTATTTTAAGTTTCACCCATTTGGAACTCTTTTTGAGACACCATCAAGGAACAATATTACCATGTTGGGAGCTATGTAGATAATTACATAAAGTGGACTACACTGCGATAGGGAAGAGACCAAGACGAACTAGAGTTCACAAATATTTTTCATCCCTGCACGCGAAGTCAGGTATTAAGGATTCTAAGTGGCATCTGGTAATCAAGTACCACAATTATATACACAAATACATCCAAGACGACATGGAGTTCCTGGAAATCTCCTCATCCGGTGTCGCCTATTGATACACTATCAAGATCGAGCAAAAATTTAAACAGAAGAAGCGAGACTTTGGATATGCCAATCTGAAGCAAGGTAAAGGTTACACCAAACTACATAACAAAAGATAAAGTGAAGGTGGGGTGACCCAGGACAACCTACCAAAGACGCAAGCAAAGAAGAACACCACAATGATAAAGAAGGACAAAAAAAAGTGGTGTGAGTTCCAAAAGAACCCCACTCACAACACAAGTGAGTGTCGAGCCAAACAGTCACTAGTGGTCGAGTTGAAGGCTTAATACTCATATGCATGTTCTAACTTTGATTCAGAACCAGACAAGGGGAATCGAAAAGGGAAGAAAATTGTTGATGCGGAGCCTAGTGCCACTATTGCCACCACCAAGATAAAGGAGGTTGAGCCTGAAGATCCAAAGGAAGGGAAGCATCTCTTCGACTCCCAGATGTGGGTGAAGGGGTATCTGCTACAGTTCATTTCGATAGCGGGAGCCAAAAGAACCTCATATTAGCAGAGGTTATTAAGTTACTGGGCCTACCGACCACACCATACCCACAGCCATACACCATAGGGTGGCTCTATCAAGGACGAGATCTTTGCGTCAACGAGAAATGTGATCTTCCCTATAGCATCAATCCCTTCATGGATGATGTATTGTGTGACATTGGACCTCTTGAATTTTTTCATGCATTATTAGGCCAATCATACTTGTGGAAGCGTAATTCCATGTATGAATTGAGGCCTCACACTATTATTATCACTTTGGGTAGTAAGTTATACAAAATACCGAAGGTAGCTTTGCCTATCGCCATCTCTTTTATCTCTGCTAAGAAATGCAGTAAGATCATATCCCAGACCAAGAATGTTTTTTTTTTTTAATTCATTTCCAAAGTAAGGGGAAGATCATGGCCACATCCATTGCTGCCACAAAGGGTTCCATCGCACAATAGAATTACGGTGATAAGGTTGTGGAAGAATATGGGGAAATCTTATCCTTGCCCATTGGGTCGATATACCACCACTCTATTATGGAAAATGAAAAAATCAAGTGGCAGATCTAGCAGTTACTGCAAAAAGGTCACATCTGACCAAGTTCCTTACCTTGTGGGAGCCTGATTGTACCTGTATAGAAGAAGGATGGGACCTGAAGAATCTGCATTGATTATCAGGAACTAAATAAAATCATTGTTAGGAACAGGTATCCAATCCCATGGATTGATGACCTTCTTGACCAGCTCAAAGGGGCCAAGTATTTCAACAAGATTGATTTAAAGTTTGGTTATCAACAGGTTCCAGTAGAACCCATAGATGTATGGAAGACCTCCTTCAAATATAAGGAGGGCCTTTTTGAGTGGCTGGTCATAACTTTTAGGTTGAAATATTCCCTTGCAACTTTTATGAGGCTAATGGATGACATCTTGCGGCCCTTTACCAACTCGTTCAAGGTTGTATATATGGATGACGTCCTCATATTCAACAAGAGATGGGAAGATAACTTGCGACACATTCAACAGGTCCTTCAAACCCTATGGCAGCACAAACTATGTGCCAGCTTGGAGAAATGCGCATTTGGTATGAGTTAGGTCCAATATATGGGTTACATCATTGATGAGAAAGGCATGCATGTAGATCTAGCTAAGATCCAATTCATTCAAGATTGGCTAGCCCTGACCACTCGAAAAAATCTTCACAAGTTTTTGGGTCTTGCCAATTTTTATCAGTTGGGATTCTCTCATATCACTTGGCCTTTGAGTCAAGTTACCAAGGAGGGAGCAAAAGAAAAGTTCTTATGTTTCAAGTCCCAACAGAAGAATTTTTTTGAGCTAAAGAACCACTTATGCTCGACACTAGTGCTCACATTGCAAGACCTGCAACAACCATTTGAAATTGAGATAGATGCCTCTAACTATGCTATTGGTGCACTTCTCACCCAGCAAGGACATTTGATGGCCTATCATAGTGAGACACTTTCAAACACAATTCGGAAATCCCCCACCTATTATAAGGAGATGTATTCCCTCGTGCAGGCTTGTCAGCAATGGAAACATTATATTCTAGGGAAGGAGATGTCATCCACACAGATTACTAACACCTGCAATTTATACAAACCCAAGGGAAGTTGCAGAACAATCACCATCAAAAGTGGTCCACATATATGAAACCATTCCATTTGAATATCAAGTGCAAGAAGGGCACAAATAATCATGTTGTAGATTGCCTTAGTATGCCACCGATTGCAACAGTAACTGATGTTCTCAACTCATGTGGCCACGAGATCCCTAGATGTCCACAACTATATAAAAATGATTCAGAGTTCACCACCACATACTAGATGCTAGTGGATGGCAAGAAAGTTCTAGAATTCCACCTCCAGGATGCATTATTATGCTACCTGGACCACCATTATTTTCCTTAAAGTGAGTGTTCCAAGCATATTTAGAAGGCACACTACAGTCAAGTCACATGACACTTTGATGTGGAGAAAAATATGGTCATACTACATAATTATTTTTTTCGGCCAAATCTCTTATAGGATGTTGGAAAATACATCAGATCTTGCACTATTTGTGCCATCATCAAGCCAACTCTTAAGAAGCAAGGTGTGTATACTCCTTTTCTTACTCATAGCCAACCCTGAGAATCCATGTCCATGGAATATATGTTTGGCCTTCCTTCTACCAAGCATGGCAATGACTATGTATTTTTGGTTGACGACAAATTTTCTAAGATGGCCATATTGGTAGCCTACAAGAAGAGTTTCACTGTACAAGCCACTGTCAAACTCTTCTTTGAATGAGTGTGGGTATATTTTGGGATCCCGCTGACCATTATATTAAATCAAGATAGTATGATCCTAAGTGCATCTTGGTCAAGTCTTTGGTCATGGTTGGAAACCAAGCTCACCAAGTTCACTACATTCAACCTCTAGATTGATGGCCAGATAGAGGTAATCAATAGGATGAATGTGCACATACTACAGATGTACAAATCTAAGCATCTATGGACATGGTATGAGAGTCTTCTCTATGTTAAACAAAGCTATCCATAGCTTGAATGGCCACAACACCTTTGAAGTGGCCCTGGGATTTCAACCATTATGTCCCCTTGATGTTGCACTACCTTTTGCAACTGCATAGGAAGAATATGTCTATGCTAGTTTGAAGATGATAAATTCGCCAGGTTTATCGAGCGTGTTCATCATATATATTAACAAGTTCATGACAACCTGGAGAAAGCTAACGCCAAATATAAACAATGACATGATCATCATCGAGTACCCCATAAGTTTTAGGTGGGTGACAAAGTTTGGTTACATCTCCAGAAAGTGCGCCTCACTGGAGCCTATCATACACTTCGACCACTCTGATACATGCCTTACACCATCACTAAGGCTATTGGAGAGAACGATTTTGAGATCAGTAGCCCCCCATCCCTTGTATTGCACCTTGTATTCAATGTGGGCCACCTTTAGCCATACTTTCCACTATTATTAGACACATCAGACATTGTTGAGTAGTTGAAACCAACAGAGCTCAACCTGGACTCTAGTGAACTAGCCAAAGATAATCCGATCATGGACAAACACATAAAAAAAATTGCTAGAAGAATATCCAACTATATTGGGTTGTCAAAGATGGCCAACTCTTGTAGCAAGGCAAGTGGTTTACGAGGGACCAAGTTTAGTAGATGTTTCCCCATCTCATGGAGGCAACTCAACACAATGGGGACCATTACTTCTTAAGGGGGGAGGACTAATCCAGCTGGATATTGGTGGCCACCCACCTATTCCATTTGGACCCCCACAATTGTTTCTTTAAGTTTCCTTAATTGTAGCACAATTTACTATTTTATGCAGATTTTTAAGTCATGAACTTCGAGAGCCATTTCGAGGCCCTAAAACACATCTTTTCAAAAATGAGAAAACCCTTGTAATATAGTAGGGTTTTGTAGCTTCAAGTTATAGTATTTCAATAGATCTTTCTAACGAGGTATTGTACATGTCAAATGGATATTGTATGCAAACTTTACGACCCTGGGAAGTTGATGTACCAATTTACCCCAACGGGGCCCACAGACATTTGGCGCTTCATCTCCTAGAGTTAGTTTTTTGGATGTTCGGGGTTTTCCTCTAAATAACAAATAGGCCTTCGAGCCTCATTATAACAGAGTTCAAAGGCATGTAGCCACAAAATATCTTCTAAGAGATAAGCTACCATTGCCCGAGCTAGTTTATTTTCATTCTGCATGTAAACAATTTTCAGTAGTTTGTTATCAATGAATTGAAGTCCAGTTGTTGCTACAAATCTGTCTTTTTGTTTAAATTTTTATTTAATTTCATTCCACCACAAATCTGGATAAGTGGTATCTGAGTATTCTGCTCTTTCTCTGTTATTCTGTACATTTCCCCAATGAGGTCGAAGTATAAGGAGTTAGGGCTTGAACTGGTTGAAACTTTGCAAGACCTACCTCACTGACCCTGATGACCTTCCATGGTAGAAGAAAAGAAAGACAAGGGAGTAGGAGATCCTTTCAAAATATTGCTCAAAGAAGCCCTTGAGCAACAAAGGAACAAAAAGATGGAAAAATTTGCTCAGATCCTTCGGCGGATTCCCACATGCAACGTATCTTCATCCAAAAGCCACCATGGAGGCACAACTCCCTTTAAGGTAGAAGTCAACTTTGACTTTCCCATATTTGAAGTCCAGATAGATGTAGATGACATAGATAAATGGTTAAATATGTTGGAAGGATATTTTTTGGTTCATGATTTTTCTAATAGGGGAAATATTACTTTTGCACTCCTCAAAGCTACCCCCCACATCATGGACTCATGGGAAACCTATTGTGAGCAGAGGAACAAGAGGGAAACCTCACAGTTTTTAGCTGCACCCACTTGGAAATATTTCCAAGATTCCATCAAGGAACAATATTACCTTGTCAGGAGCTATGAAGATAAGTACATACAGTGGACCACACTGTGGCAGGGAAGGGACCAAGACGTGCCAGATTTCAAAAATAATTTTCATACCCTTCACAAGAATTTATCTAGTCTACATAAATACATCTAGTACAAGATTTATTTCTTGGACATATCCTCGCTTGTTTTTGCTTATCAATATGTTGTCAAGATCAAGAAAAAATTTAAATATGGGAAGCAAGACTTTGATCTGTGAATCAGAATAAAGGGAAATGCATCCCCAAACTACAAAACAAAGGACAGAGCAAAGGTTGGGTGACCCAGGACAACCTAGAGAAGATGCAAGAAAAGAAAAACACCACGAAGAAAAAGAAGGACATGGGAAAGTGGTGTGAGTTCCATAAGAGCCCCACTCACAACACAAGTGAGTGTTGATCCAGGTAGTTACTAGTGGTTGAGATGAAGGATTTAAAATCAGATGTATGTTCTAAATTTGAGTCAAAATCCGAAAAGAGAAATGACAAAGGGAATAATATTAGTAATGCTAATCTTAACACCATTTTTTCCACCAACAAGATCCATAAGATAAGCCTGAAGATCCAAAAGAAGGGGAACATCTCTTCCAATCCCATAAGTGGGTGAGGGGGTCTCCACTACTGTTCTTTGTCAATAGTAGGAGTCAAAAGAACCACATCTCAGTAGAGGTTGTTAGGTGACTGGGCTTACCAACCACACCACACTCGCAGCCATACACCATCAGGTGCTCCACAAATGAAGAGATCTTCGTGTCAGCTAGCATTTGGATCTTGCCTATAGCATCAAACCCTTCAAAGTCGAGGTATTGTCTAATCTTTCTCCTCTAAAATTTTTTGATGTATTATTAGGTCAACCATACTTGTCATAGCATCATGTCGTGTATGATTCAAGGCGTCACACTATTATTATTACTTTGGGTAGTAAGTTATACAAAATACCATAGGTAGCCCCGCTTACTGCCATCTCTTTGATCTCTGCCAAGCAATGTAGTAAGATCATTTCCCAGATCGAGTTTTTTTCTTTTTATTTTTTATTCCTTCCCAAAGTAAGTGGAAGATCGTGCCCACATCAATGGTCCCCACAAAGGAATCCATTGCACAGTAGAAGTAGGTGTATAAGGTCGTGGAAGAATACAGGGACATCTTCTCCTCGCCCACAATGGTACCATCACATTGTCAGGTCAAGCAGTTGATTGATCTGACTCTTAGAGCACCTCTACCTAATCGCATGATATAACTCTATTGTATTCTCCTTGCATGCATTCTTCGTTCATCCATTTGCGAACAAATCTCCTCGCATGCAATCCTTGTTTGTCCATTCGCGGACAAATCTCCTTGCATGTGCTCTCCTTGTTCATCTTGTTCGTCATCGCGTGATGTCTCATCCATGTACTTGTATCTGCAATCACTCATGATGAGACAACATCAACTCCAGAAATCTCCTAGTCTACTAGGATGCATTATCCTTCGCTTTTGGATGTAGGTGATCAGGAGAGACGAAAAGGCTCTTGAAATTGCACAAGTTAGAATTCAAGTCGGGATACAGGCTCTGAGCATTGCTACTGAAAATTGCATAGAGGTCACTGGGAGACTGGGATGGAAAATCTGGATAAGTATTGATTGTACACATGATCTAGCTTAGTTGGAGGGCATATTTGTGCAATTTTTTGGGGGAAGAAGTGTAGGTAGCAGAGGGGTTGGCAGAAAAAACTACACAAATTCTCTAGGGAGCTGGAAGTGGGCTACAGGATGCTTTCTTGGAAAATTTGCGTAATTTTTCACGGGAGATGGTAGCAAAATGTGGGGGTCTGTTGGAAAAAACTATGGAATTGTTGGGAGGTTGGCCTGCTGAACATCCTTGCACAGTTTTTGAGTTAAGCGGGATGCTAGGAAGTTAGGTGACTGCTCATGAAAACTGCGCAGTTTTCCGGACTAACAACAAGTTGACTGACTAGGTGACTGGTTGGAAAAACTATGCAATTTTTTTAGGGAGACAATGATGGACATAGGGTGTTTGTCCAACATGTCTGTGTAGTTTCTTCAGTTAGCGAAGTAGGAATACTTTGTAGCTTTTTCACAATTTTCTGGGGGAGTGAGCCGTGGGGTCACTGCCTCGTCAAACTCTCCGGCACGAGGCATTCACAAAATAAACGTATGACATAGCACATGCATTTGTCACATAGTAAACAATTTCCTTAATTTGACTACATATTAGAAAATACCTCTAAAAAACACATTATCTAACCCCTTACCAATATAAATCCAATACACCTTCGTAATTTTAAAAACCCCTACTTTCACTATATATTGTAGGTATCCATTTTTTCATTAACATTTTTTATACTCCTTTATATTTTTTCATTAACTTTGAGCTACATTTTTTATACCTGCCAACATAAAAACTTTTTACCCCCTATTATATGTTCAATATATTATTTCATTTTTTCCACAATATATATCCCCCAATATGAACCCATGTGGTATGATATTGCTTTGCCAATGAAGCCCTTGTGCTCTCTGTTGATGACTTGGAGGCTCGGTTGATGTGCTTGCGGGCAACACAGATTGAAAGGGCTTGCGGGGAAACTTTTGCATTGTTCTGGATGATAGTCGGTTGAGTCGATTCTAGGGTTGTGTAGTGCAGACTGCGTGGGAGGCAACCTCAAGCTCTATGCAATTCTAAGCAGCAGTACATAATCACTGAGAGATGAAACTGCGCAATGCAGCTCAGCAGATGTCTGGTTGTTAGAGGATGGTCTGATCGACAGAACTTCAACAAAATGACCAAGTGTGTGAATGAGTGAACTTGTGCATGCGTGACCTACCGAACACACACTCAACATGACTCGATGACAAGACACCTTGAACCATCAAGACAACAACACTCAATGTGACTGACCGATGGTGCGAGTGACAAGCGCGACACTTGTGATAGATCATTGAGTGACTGCAACGACACTTGCGTTACAATGAATACAACATCGTGTGTGAGTGCAATAGATGTGTACAAAGTGAACACAACTCAAACACAACCTTCATCATCACGGGAACAAGGGCGCAAGCATGACATAGCAATCAACATGCTAGAGATGACAGCTCATCAAAAAAGTGAAAAGGAAGCAAGACATGTAGAAGAAACACATGCGATGACTTTTCGTGTTTGTGAACATGCGTGTTACTGAGGGAAGGATGCTATGACAATGACAAGCAGTCCTGCAAACTTAACTAAGAGGTGTACTTCAAAAGGTGTTATTTACTTACCATACTTACCATCAATATGATCATGTATCTGACAAAGTTCGCATGTGGTCCTGATATTTTCCATTGATTGGTTCCTTGGTCCCTCTCCTCAACTCCTTGGAAGCGATTTCAGCATGTCTTGTTTTCCTGTAGTCACTGAGAGGTAGATCTACACATTTTCAGCGGACAGTGACTGTTGCAAAATTGAGGCCCTAGGAGGCTTGTCTGTGTAGTTTTTGCATACAAGACAAACAAAACAACTTGGACAACACTGCACAATTTTGGGGATCAGGGCATTGCTACGGGATAAGGGTCCTATGAGGACACCTCTGCGCAATTTCTGAGTGCATTATGACTAGATTGCTCTGTGCATTTCTGGAGAGCAGTGCTAGTTTCTTGACTTCTATGCTTTGGAGAGAAATGTTGGTTGGGGTCTCTGGGGCTATGGGGTCTTAGCAGGCAAGGGAGGTTGGTGTCTCTACGCACTATGGGGTTTCAGCAGGCAAGGGAGGAATCTTGATTGTTGCAAAAGAAAAGCTCCCATAGTTCTGGGAAGGTGGATGAGGCTAGATTGCTTGGGAAAATGGTTAAGTGTGAGATCAATGAAACATATGTAAACATTGATAGGCCTTGACTATGATCACACACGGACACTTAATGACACAATGTAGACCATCCAGAATACATAAGAGATACTTTTCTTGATGCAACAACCTTCGTGACGTGAGTGTGTGAGGTGAGTGTGAAACATTTCTATGTGATGAAAACCACTCATACCCACACAATTCCCTTGAAGCAAGACAACATCCCTTTTCAAGACAAACAACAACCCCTATGCCCAAATATGCCACATCCTGCATGAACATGAAACAACGGACAACTCTTAAGAGGGGAGCTTGAAATCATCAACTTACCAACAAGTGACCAAGAATAATTGATTGTAGCATCCGAGGTAGGCTCTAAAATTTGCATGCGAGCCAAATTTTTGGATGGTGGTTGTAAGTGCTACAACAAGAACCTTCTCCTTTGGGAGGTTTGGAGATTTTACCCTGCAGTTTTCTATTCCTCTTTTCATAGCGGACCTTCACCATATTTTTCATATCAAAGAAAGCCTTCCTGAAGACCTTCTCATCCTCCGTCATATTTGTAGGCTCTCCTTCATGAGACATTCTCACTGGAGTCTCAACTGCAACTTGAGGAAGAATTGGTGATGGAGATTGTGGAAACCTTGTAAGCATGGCATTCACTTGCAAACAGTTAAATCCTTCTTGCACAAATAAAACCAAGAGCTCTGATACCAAATTTGATCTGATTGAGAATATTAATTTTGTTGTGCTAAAATTCCTTTTCAGATTATATTAAATATGCTTGAGGATTTATGAAATTATTTGCAAGTTTAAACATGTGTTTTTGAGTGTTTTAATGAAATTTAATGTGCAAATTAACATTAAAAAATGACTCAACAACAACATATAACAGACATAAACTTCACCATAAAAAATATCAAAGCAACACATGATGAAGGAGTTCACCCCTCCTAGGCTACGTCTCTGATGAGCCCCAATTTTTGGTAACAATTTGGGCTCATTTGGCCTACTTACCTTGCTCAACCCTTCATTTTTTATCACTTATGCATCATTTCTTAGTATATTCGTGTTATTTGTAGGAAGAAGGGTAGTCATTATGCCTATGTGGCTAATACATGATGATTTCAGGTTTTTTGACATTAAATGGAGCAAAGACCACGCAAATGGAGACAAGGAGACAGCTAAGGTGGCATTGCGGGTTTATAGGGAGGTTGTCCACAGCCTTGAATGACCTTCCTCGTGATCTCCACCCCAACTCCGAGCTCCAACAGCTATCACCACCGAGCTAGAAGGCAGCCAACGGATTCTACATGAACATCAGTTTACTTTTAGTTGGACAGCCAAGCTCCACTAATTGAGGAGGCCAGCTTGGCCCTCATCATGTATAAATATTGAAGTTGTAGCCTTCGATAAAGACTCTTGAACCTTTGTTGTAGATTTTGAATTACGAGCTGTAGCTCTGTTTTTGCTCTTTGTAAGCCAATTTTGGCATGTTGTTAGACTCATGACTATGATTTCTTAATAAAAGGCAAGCAGATTTGGATTCAATTCTGAGCTCTTAGAGGAGCTATAGCTCTCAGGTTAGGGCCCAACCTGAGGGCAATAGATCTCCTTTTATTTGTATTGTTACTTGTCTTTCTTTTATCATTGCATTTCTTTCCTTTACATGCACTTGGAAAACACAGTTTGCTGAGTTGACTGTTTCGGTTTGGTTATGTAGGTTAGTTTCATGAATGCAGTTGTTTCAGTAGTTCAGCATTAGCGTAGGGAGATTGAAGTTACGTTGAGTTCAAAAAAGGTTGAATGCATGCTCACTTTCACCTCTGTTTGGGGACCGGAAGTGTAGACCGTGCCAACTGCCAAAAACACTGTTTTAACATATGCATGCAAGTATTGATGTAATATTTTCGATTGAAGAATTGTCCATGCGATTATATCTTGAGTAATGACTCTTTGGTTCAGCATCATGCACGGTTTCCCTTCAACTTACATTGTTGTTATTTGATTCCTAATAAAACAGTTAGAATAGGTTGGTGAACTTTCGTATCACATGCAAGATAAGGGTGATTTGTTTCATTTACACTGCGCAGCACCACTCCATCGTGTTCTTATCCTTCTAAATCGTGCCTAAGCCACCTACTCATCCTCTGTTCAGCTCATTTTCCTTCCAACCCTTCTATTATCCATGTTGCCTCAACTTTTCGGCCTTCCATTGCCTCTACCCTTCTATCGACCAACCAGCTCTACCCACTCTCTTTCCATCTTGTCTCTCTGTCCATAGGCCATCTCAAGCTCCCCTTTCATCTTACCTATCCACCCATACAGCTCCCTCACTCCTCCATCACCCAAAACTCTGACTGCAGAACATCATGTAGAAGTTAGCAGACTTCCTGTAGAAATCCCGAGCTTCCTGTAGGATCCCCTGCAGACATCCTGTAGAAGTCTGCAGACACGGTTGCCAAGCACCTGAACGTTGTGAACTTCTGTGGAATTATGTTAGGGATCCCCTAGAACCTCTCAGAGTCCTCCTAACCTTTCCCAAGCCTTCCTCCCTTTGAACTACCCCTGCACAGTCAAGACCCAGTAAGAAGCACAATCATAATAACTCCACCCACTTGAGCAAAAATACAAAAACGTGTTCTCTTCAATAGAAGTAGTTTAAATTCATGCATCTCATCTCACTAGAAGTAATGGCATCATTTTTAGAAGTTGCATTCCCACCATTGCATCATAAGGATTAAGCTAGTCAGATTAGGGTTTACTAGGGTTTCCATGTTTGGTTGGCTTTCAGTTCATTCTTGCAAAGTAGGTTAATTTCCTTTGAGATAGCCTTTGTTCATCATTTAGAAAGCTTCTTCTGAGAACATATAGAAGTTGGCTTGAGCCCTAGCGGACTTGTGCCAGCTGACCAAGTGACAGCTGCGACAAGAGCTAGTACTTGTGCATACAGCACCGTCGCTTCCAAGTTTGTTACGAACTACCGGGTTGATAAAATTAGAGAAGGAAGCTCCAGGAGTTGTAGCATTATTGCTACAATACTGGAGCCCACCATCTTTTTGGCGCCGTTGCCGGGGAAGCGTCAGAGTATTAGTAATTGTTGCTTTTCTTCTGTTTTCTTACTCTCGCCTTCTGCCAAGTAGTTTATTTCATTTCCATTCTGCAAAAGTAGCATAGACATTTCCTGCTTTCATAGATTAGCATTTCAATTCCGAAATTTCAATTTTGCAAGCATAGATTAGCATTTCAATTCTGCAAGCGTAGACTAGCATTTCCATTCCTGCAATTCCATTTTAGCAAAGTAGATTAGTCCTTTCCTGCTTTCATTTCAATTCTGCATTTTTATTTCAGCAAGGTAGTTAGTTGTAGATCAATCTGTTTCAGTTTTGCAGGTACCAAAGAAAAAAAAAAGCAAAAGCAATCAAAAAGTCTTTCCATTTCATGCCTCATAGGAATCGAGATAAAACAGGCAAATTCCTACCCAACACCCCCACCACATCACTGAGTCACCCTTCTCTCTTCTTCGGTGACAGTGATCCAGAAGAACCTATAGGTGAACCTCCTGAGATATACGAAGATCCTATAGCAGAAGAAGAATTAGAGACCATCCCATCTGAAGCTATGGCTGACAATAGAAGAGAAGATGAGAGAATAGAAGGTGCCTTCCCCATCCGAGAAACCAATGGAGATATGAAAATGAAAAACATTAGCCCCTCCGCTCTGCCTCACTTCCATGGACTGACTACTGAAAATCCTGATACCTTCCTGTTTGAGTTTGTTGTCCTTTGTAGAACCTATGACTATACTGAAGATGAGCAGAGGCTGAAACTCTTCCCTTCAACTCTTAAGGATGCAGCATTACGCTAGTTCATGGGCTTACCTGGGAATAGTATCACCACTTGGGCTCAGATGCAGCAAGCTTTCAATACCAAGTACCGGGACTACTGTAGGTCCAAGGAAACCAAGGGAGAAATCTTTCGGATGACCATGGGAAATGATGAGTCCTTAGAGGATTATGAGGAGAGTTTCCAACTTAGCTATAAGCGGGCCAGGTGCACACTTGACCCTGAATCCCTCAAGTTGGTCCTGCTCCGAGGAGTCCCTGAAGACCTTTTAGATACCCTTCACATGTTAGCTGGGGGAGATATTTACCAACTGCCTTATGAGGACATCAAGACTGTGTTCAGAAACCACTCTAGGGCAGCCCGGAAACGAGGTAGAGGAAACCTCCTCTCAGCTGGTATCCCTTTCTCCAAGCATGAGTTTGCAAATCAATTAGAAGATCTTAAGAGTGAGGTGAGACAGACCATTGCCATGCAACTGGACACATTCAGGATCCAGCAGAAGAAGGAAGAAGCTGAGAGGACCTTGGCTATCTTCTGCCCTAGATGTACAAGGAGACACCCTAAGAACGAATGCCCATTGCATTCGGTTGAAGTGTGCTTCGTTTGTGAGGAGGACCATCCCACAAATCAATGGCCAACCTTACCTGGACTTAAAGCTATGTACCAAGGGACAGAAGCTCCCACTGAACCTCTCTATTTCCTCAACCAAAGGAGGCCACAAGGACCTAGACCTTACCAGCAGGGGATGCAAGGGGCACCTCAAGCTTATTACAGCCCCAACCAATCGACTCCTATGCCTTCCTGGGGTCCCCCTGCTCATCCTTCTTGGTCTATGCCTCCTCCATGGTCTTATCCACCTCAGTACCCTACTCAACCCACTACTCATTCATATCATTCACATGCCCAGCCACAGCCTTAGTGGAATGCACCTCAGTCGGGGTGGAGGCCCCAGTACAACACTCCTCCCGCCATTTTGCCTCCACCACCAGTTCAACCTCAACCATTACCTCCTGCTCCTCCAAGGCAGCCTCAAATGCCTGCTCAACCGAACCCGAACCCCAACAATAGACAGGCCCAGCAGGTATACACTGGGGAAACATCATGCCCTACCTATGCTGTGGAGATCCAGGAGATCAATCTTCGATCTGGAAAGACTCTTCCGGATCGCCAACCTCCTCCCCCAGAGGACGAGGAGGACAAACAGGAAAGTGAACCAAAGGCTATTCCACCCTTTCCTGAGAGACTAACAGCCACCACACAACCCAACCCAGAGGAGGATGAGCTTCTGGGAGAGCTCAAGCAGTTGTGTGTGAAAATACCACTTCTCCAAGCCATCAAGGATGTGCCAATATACAACAAACTGGTTAAGGAAAAGTGTTTTAAACACCCAGGCAAGCGAAAGAGAGATGCTTCAACCATCAATGTCTTAGGACAACTGTCTGACCTTATGTTAGGACAAGTCATCTGCCCAAAGTACCTAGATCCTGGGAGTCCTGTAGTAGATGTCCACATCAATGGCACCATCATAGCTCACACCTTGATTGATCTGGGGGCTACCATTAATGTGATGACCAGGGATACCATGCTCAAACTCAATCTTCAGGGTTCCTTGAGGAAGACCTCGATAGTACTGCAACTAGCAGATCGCTCCACTGTGACTCCCGAAGGGATTGTGGAGGATGTCTTGGTCTCTGTCGACTCTTGGGAATACCCTGCAGATTTCTTGGTTCTGCAACCCAAGGCAAAGCTTACTGGATATCCTCTTATTTTGGGAAGGCCTTTGTTAGCCACTGCAGATGCTTACATCAGTTGCCGTGCAGGAAACATGACCATCAAAAACGGTCCTATGTCCAGGCAGCGAGTCCTATACCCTCCTGCCCAACCCTCCTTAGAGCATGACTTACCACTGTGGTTGGAGGAAGGAGAAGAGGATGAGGTGTACTCAGCACCTTTGTGCACCCTAGATACCACTAGAAGAGACCCCCCAACCGAGGATGACTTGATTGATACTTTGATCCAGAATCCACCTTCCAGTGCACTATCCTTAGAGAAATTGGTGGAGGACACCCAAGCCAGCACCTTAGGGGACCTTTGTGCCACCAACCCTGTCGCTCCCAGAGTCAATAATGTGGAGTTCGGCCCTGAGAGAACGTTAAAGATCAGCTCCTCCCTATCTCCTTCCCAGGAAAAGGAGCTGTGTAGCCTGTTGGCCAGTCACCTAGATGCTTTTGCTTGGAGCTATAAGGAGATGAAAGGAGTCCATCCTTCGGTCTGTACCCATCACATATACATCAAAGAGGGTTGTAAACCGGTTAGGCAACCTCAGAGGAGAATGAATCTAGCCCTTAAGGACATTGTCAAGGAAGAATTGCAAAAACTATTGGATGCCGGATTCATTTACCCCATCTCAGATAGTGAATGGGTGTCCCCTCTGGTGTTGGTTCCCAAGAAAAATGGGAAATGGAGAATCTGTGTGGACTACTGAGAACTGAACAAAGCTACCAAGAAAGACCATTTCCCTCTACCTTTCATAGATCAAGTGTTGGATGGACTGGAAGGAAAGAAGTTCTTCTCTTTCCTGGATGGGTTTAGCAGGTACAACCAAATCCAAATCAGCCCGGAAGACCAAGATAAGACCACCTTCACTTGTCCTTGGGGTACCTTTGCCTACCGAGTCCTTCCCTTTGGGCTATGCAATGCTCCTGCTACCTTCCAGAGAGCTGTCTTGAGCATCTTCTCGGAGCTGGTCCATGATGCGGTGGAAATCTATATGGATTACTTCACTCCTTATGGGTCCAACTTCCAGGAAGCATTGTCCAATCTGGGAAAGGTCCTAACCAAATGCATTGAGATGAACCTATCCCTTAGTCCTGAAAAATGTGAATTCCTGATGACTGAAGGGACCGTGCTAGGCCATAGCATTTCTTGCAAGGGTTACAAGTGGATCCTAACAAAATTGCTCTCATCAAGAAGGTTCCACCTCCCCAAAAGGTAAGGGATGTCCGGAGTTTCTTAGGATTAGCTGGGTATTACAGGAGATTCATTACAGACTTCAGCAAGCTAGCCTCGCCATTGTTTGGCCTGTTGGCAAAAGATGTGGAGTTTAAATGGACTGACGATTGTCAGAGGGCTTTGACTGAATTAAAGGACAAGTTGGTTTCAGCCCCAATCTTGAGAGGTCCCAACTGGGCCCTACCTTTCCACATCCACACTGATGCCTTGAACAAAGCCATAGGGGCAGCTTTAGGACAAGTTGAACAAAAACTTCCATATGCCATTTACTTTGTTAGCAAAAACTTGTCCAAAGCTGAGCTGAATTACACTGTAACCGAGAAAGAATTCTTGGCTGTGGTCCATGCACTGAACAAGTTCCGACATTATATCACTGGCTATCAAACCTTTGTACATATGGATCATGCTGCAATTAGATATTTAATGAATAAACCAGATGTGAATGCTCGTATTATTAGATGGTTACTTTTGTTGCAGCAGTTTGATTTGACCATTGTTGACAAACCAGGTAAAGAAAATGTTGTTGCTGACTTTTTATCTAGATTGGATTTGTCTGCAGATGAGGAGGGAACAGTGGATGACCAGATGCCCGATGAACATCTGTTTGTTATCTCAGTACTCTCTCCATGGTTTGCTGATATAGCAAACTACCTTGTTTCAGCACAGTTCCCGCCGCACCTATCTTCAAGAGAGAAGAGCAGAATCATCACAAAAAGTGCCTCATTTACTTGGATCGGGGGCAATCTGTTCAAGCTTGGCCCTGATCAGATCTTAAGGCATTGTGTAAGGGAGGAGGAAGTCTTTGATATCCTCCTCACCTGTCATGATGGGCCTTGTGGAGGACATTTTGCAGCAAAGAGGACTGCCTTCAAAATACTGCAGGTAGGCTACTATTGGCCCACACTTCATCAAGATGTCAGAAGATATATCAGCCAATGTGACCGATGCCAAAGAATGGGGAAACCGACTCCAAGGGATGAGATGCCTCTCCAACCTCAAGTGACTCTTGAGCCATTTGAGAAGTGGGGTATGGATTTTGTGGTTCCAATCAACCCTCCTTCGAGGCAAAGTTCTTACATCATTGTGTGCACTGACTACCTGACAAAGTGGGTAGAGACTAAAGCAATCAAGGCAGCAATAGAAGAAAAGGTGGCTGAGTTCTTAAGGGAGAACATCTTCTACAAATTTGGCTACCCAAGAGAGCTGGTCACCGATCAAGGGAGCCAGTTCACATCCAACTTGATTGAAGACCTACTAGCTCACCACAAGATCAAGCATAGGACTTCCTCCCCCTATCATCCACAGGAAAATGGGCAAGTGGAAGTCACCAACAGAGCATTGGAAGGGATTTTGACTAAGGTGGTGAGCAGCAGTAGGAAAGATTGGGCAGATTGCCTGGTTGAGGCCACATGGGCTTACAACACCACCTGGAAGACCACCACCGGCTTCACACCTTATGAGCTGGTCTATGGGAAGAAAGCTTTGCTGTCCATTGAATTTGAATACAACACTTTGAGGATGGCAGCTCAGTTGGACCTAGATCTCAGCCATGCACAACAAGAAAGGTTATTGCAGCTGAATGGACTGGACGAGCACCGGATGCAGGCCCTCCTTCACTCAGAAGTGGTTCAACTTCAGAGAAAGGTGTGGCATGACCAACACCTCCATGACAAGCAATTCTAGCCGGGAGATTGGGCCTTGTTGTATGACTCCAGGTACAAAGATTTCAAGGGGAAGCTGAGAACTAGATGGCTAGGACCATATGCAGTGGAAAAATGCCATGACAATGGATCTGTTCTTATTCGAACCATTGATGAAGAAGCCATCCCCATGCTTGTCAATGGGCATCGATTGAAGATCTACAGGAAACCTCTCTCAAGACAAGAGTTCATCAAAACTATGGAGAAATCAGTGTTGGTCATAGAGAAGGGTTCTGCCTCTGCTTTGGGCATACCCTGAAAGATCTAAAAATAATAATAATAATAATAATAAAGATCCTTGGGTGAAAACCTTTCTGAGGCTCCCAAGGCAGGTGGTAGGGGTGAAAACCTCATTGAGGCGCCCCTATTGTCTTTCAAAAAAAAAAAAAGAGATTTAAAAAAAAGATCCTTGAGTGAAAACCTCTCTGAGGCGCTTAAGGCAGATGGCAAGGGTGAAAACCTCATTGAGGTGCCCCTGTTATCTTTCAAAAAAAAAAAAAAAAAAAGAAGAAAAAACAATAAGCAAAAAGATAGGGACAGCAAGTTTATAATGTGAAAATGCATGCAAGTTGCAGGTGTTCTATGAAGGAGAGGAGGTCTTTTAACGCAAAGCCAAAGATCCTTATCATGCTGCCAGGAGACCTCACCAGCACCTCCTCCAAGAATGCTCATTTCCTCCAAGGTATGTGCACCAATTCATCACGGCTTGAGCCTTCTACAGGAAGATGCAGACTTTCTACAGGAAGGTGCAGACTTTCTACAGGAAACGCAAACTTTCTACAGGAAGTTCTGTATTTCTACAGAAAACTTCCTGTAGAAGTTCGGGACGGCCTAGAATTCATTTTATGAGGAGATATAACGACCAAGGATCGGTTTGGACGCATGCAAGCTACTGTTGTCACCCTTATACACTGCTGTCACCTCTTTCTACCATCCCTGTCGACATGCAATGAAGTTACCTGCACCATCAAAGCAGATCATTGAGTTATCAAGAGAAAAGCAATTTTTGAGATGAAAAAAACGCTGAGATGTCATACCATATCCATCCCATCCATCCATGAGCTCTTTGAGCGTGATCGTGGGGCCATTGCCTTCGTCGTGCAGCATGCACCCGAGGAGGAAAAAACTGTTACAGGACATCCTGCAGGAGTCCCGTAACAGTTAAGCCCGCTAGCGTGCACACCATTCACAGCACTTTCCATATACAATGAAAACGCGGGCGCATGCAGCTGAAGCATCAAATCCATCGTCAACGGCCTGTGAATATGAACCTCCGGGCCTGTGCAAATCCACCAGCAGCAAATAAATTCACTCATCATCGTCCAAGAACCGAAAAATCGCGTTGCGGCCGCACAGGTAAGTGTCTCGACCCTTTCTTCCGTCGAATTGCATGAATTTTACTTTGAAAATGTTTGCAAATGTGAAGTGAATGGGTTGAGCGGTTGTATGGCCATTCGACTGGCCACGTCGATCAGTTGATGGTCTAGTCGTATGTTTGGGTGGCGGTCATGGCAAAAGAAACGGGCAGTACACACGTGAGAGCAATCCCGTCGAAAAAATGAGTTTAACAGAAGAGACGGCGGCGGATCTGTGGGGAATGATGCGGCAGTAAGGGAACTCGCAGGAAAACGATGGGATGACGTCGTCCAACGGTCCGGCAGGGACAGCTCACCCCCGCGCCATGGATTCCGCTGATTCAAATCTAATCGGCTAGATTTCCACCCCATGCATTTATCATTCACCGTTTGCGACTCAAGTGATCATCCGGATCCCTCTGCAGCTCGATACTCCGAGTCTTTGGCCATCAGAACGCCTGTGAAGCAACACCAAGAGCGCAGACCCACTGCAGTATCCCCCGGAAATCACGCGCTGCTCCTACAGGAAAGTTGTTTCTACAGGAAGTCGGGTTCCTCACGTCAAAAGGTGGCAAATTAGAAAGGTAAGCCTGAACTCTCCATGCAATTGGTTTTTGAAGGTGGCAGAATCATCGTCTACAGTCTGGTCGTCGAAAGTCGTTGCAAATATTGTCTGCCGTGCATGAACTTTCGTCCTACAGGATGTCAGTGTAATTAGCTGTGTTAAGGTTCTCAGGGGATAAGCTTTGTGAATTATGTGCATGACAGAGGCATAATCCTACGCTCTGTCCCAGTAGACCAAATTTCTTCCGCATTTGCCACCTCCAGCTAACGCAGCAGTTTTTCACCATGCCGGGTGGGTTCATCAGAAGGGAACCCACTGATTCAGCGAAGTTAAGAGAAAATCCTGAGGTGGTGGAGCTCTTCACACGAGCGCAATGGATATCCTTCTGCGACAAATTGCAGGGCTATGACGACGAAGTGGCAGAAGAGTTTTTGCAAGCTCTGAGGCCGAAATCTAAAACGTTGGCCACCGTTAACTTTAGGGGTTTAAGCCTCAAACTCACCCCACAATTCATCAGCCGAGTTACGGAGCTCCCAATGGGATTACCATGGGATAAAGAAGAAAGGAAATTGGGCCAACAGGCTAAGAAAGAATTCTTCCCACCAGAGGAGGAATTCTCAGAAGACAAAAATGGGGTTCGTAGAACCAGTTTACTGCCACTGTGGAATGAAGTTAGCCTGCAAATTATGAAGTACATCACCTGCAAAGGCCGTTTTAGCATTGTATACGGGTACCACTTTCGGTTACTCACTGAATTAAGGCACAAGATGGATCTACCTGTAGAAAACAAGCTCATTCTCCCCTACTTTCTACTACAGTCTCTGATTGAGTGTGCAACCAAATTGAAAGAAGGCACACCAGACCAGGTAGCCCACCATGGACTGATCAAACTCCTCGTGGAGGATGCGCTCCACACATACAAGGTTCCTCTCTCATGGGAAGCCTTCAGAAATTTGACAAAGGATGGGGATATAAAGATGCTAACCGAAGAGCTCGGTTCTTCTAGCAGTGAGGAGAAAGAGTCAGTGCCCGCAGTAAAGAAGGAAAAAGGCCAAAAGACCCCGACCACAGAGCAGAAGAAAAAGCAAGAGAAGAAACAAGAGAAAAAGGGTGACAAGGAGAAAGAGGACACACCCATCTTGACAGCAAGAGAGAAAAGGTTGCAAGGCAGAGTGGACAAGGCTGAGAAGGTCCACATCAGCAAAAGTGCCTCGACAGCGACCGCAACCAAGTCAAAAAGCAAAACTCATGCAGCAAAGCAAACCAAGGCGGTGACACCTGTTTCTACAGGAAAGCCGAAACCGGCTTCTACAGGAAGCCCGAAATTAACTGAAAAAGGGTCTTCTACAGGAAGCCTGAAATTGACTAAAACAAGGTCTTCTACAGGAAGCCCCGAAAAAGTGAAACCCAAGGAGAAGAAAGCTGACATTCATGAAAGGGAGGCAGCAGTTGTGCTGGCCGCCCTCAGCACACCTCCTAAGCCAAAGGAGAAGAGAAAGAGGGAGACCCCTCTATACTTTAAAGCTCGAAGAAGTGTGAGAATAAAGACGGGCAAGCCACAACCTCCGTCCAGCAGCCCGATCATCATTGAAGATGCCCCTACTTCGCCCAAGGAAAGGTCCCCCTCGAGGATATCAGTCACCTATGAGAAGGGGAGCCCGAAGAAAACTACGTGGTAAGAAAAGTTAGACCAATTGACTGAAAAAGATCGGCTACAGGATGCTGAAGATGCTCTACAGGAAACCTTAGCCAGGCTTAAAGAAACTGAGAGAATGGAAGAAGAAGCACCCTTATCACCACCAAGGGAGGGTGAAGTAGAGCCACCAAAGGAAGTGGAGAAAGAGCATATACCAGAGCCCAGCCCTCAGCCAAGTCTGAGTTCATATTACAACTTTTTAGAGGCTGGCAAAATTATACCTTAGAAATTTATTGTGCCACTGTTTTTTGCATTAGACGAAGAAAGAGTCCGTACACACACGTGGATGAAAATAGCCAAGTCAAAGGGGGTGGCGGACATAGGTCCCTTACAGGAGCAGCTCAAGGAGGCCAGAAGTGAATTGTCCATGGCTAAACACGTGGCAAATTGCCAACGCGTGTTTCTACAGGAAGAAAACGAGAAGCTGAGATTGCAGCTACAGGAGCTGAGGGCAGGGACAAGTACATCCTCCAAGGACACCACAGAGGAATAGCAAGGCAAAAAGGAACTAAACACCGGTCTTGGGGAGCCAACCACACTTCTACAGGAAGCAGAACAACAAGCACAAATTGAGGTGCAAGCTCTCAGAGAACAGCTGCAACAGAAAGAAGCACAATTGGCCTGCATGGCCAGCTGGGCCATGGATGCTATCCAATGCAGACAGCCAGCCAAATCCTATGGCTTGTACTTGAAAGACCAATGGATGCAATTCCAAATCAATACCTTGGCGCAAAGAGGTATCTCTCAGCTCCAAGACCCGCAGCAATTCACTGAAGTTTGCAGTACTAGCTCATCAGAGGATAGGGCCAAATTAGCGGAGTTCTACCTCCATAATCTGGCCTTGCCTAACGTAGTTTCATGGGATCCCAATACGGCCTTGTGAGATATGCAATTAATGGCATTTGCCTCATGGCTGAACCATGAGGACAAAAGAGCAGCAGAAGCCAAAGCAATCATGAACTGAGAGCTAAACGAGCCATTGCTCATCAAACCAGAACCAGGGGATCCAGTTGCACTAATCTCGGCACACCAACATTTGTCCACTGACCCTCAAGCTTCATTAAGTTATATGGATCAACAGGCCCAAGCCATAGCTCATTTTGAGGACATGCAGAGACTGTTAGGAGACAACGCTGTCCAAGCATGCACACGCAGATGGAATACATTGGCACACAGTCTGAAAATCCGTGAGTACCATACCCCAACTCGGATGAGGGAAGCTCTGGTACGGGTAGCCCTCTATAAGAAATCCATGCAAAACCTCCAGGCCAGCTGGATTGGCCTTAAACTCAGCCCACCACTGCTGCTAGGATTGATGGAAGGCAGCATAGAGACAGATGATAATGAACAGTGGGAAGAGGTAAACAGAAGGGCTGGGTTTCATATCAGCAAGGAGGACACTACTACAGAGGCTTGGGATGTAAGGGTAGCAGTAAAGGCAATGAAGGATGAAGAGTTGGACTAGTTGCTCAAGGATGAGCAAATATTTTAGCTGGGGGGTGATGATGAGCCCTCATTTTTGGTAACAATTTGGGCTCATTTTGCCTACTTACCTTGCTCAACCCTTCATTTTTTATCACTTATGCATCATTTCTTAGTATATTCGTGTTATTTGTAGGAAGAAGGGTAGTCATTATGCCTATGTGGCTAATACATGATGATTTCAGGTTTTTTGACATTAAATGGAGCAAAGACCACGCAAATGGAGACAAGGAGACAGCTAAGGTGGCATTGCGGGTTTATAGGGAGGTTGTCCACAGCCTTGAATGACCTTCCTCGTGATCTCCACCCCAACTCCGAGCTCCAACAGATATCACCACCGAGCTAGAAGGCAGCCAACGGATTCTACAGGAACATCAGTTTACTTTTAGTTGGACAGCCAAGCTCCACTAATTGAGGAGGCCAGCTTGGCCCTCATCATGTATAAATATTGAAGTTGTAGCCTTCGATAAAGACTCTTGAACCTTTGTTGTAGATTTTGAATTACGAGATGTAGCTCTGTTTTTGCTCTTTGTAAGCCAATTTTGGCATGTTGTTAGACTCATGACTATGATTTCTTAATAAAAGGCAGGCAGATTTGGATTCAATTCTGAGCTCTTAGAGGAGCTATAGCTCTCAGGTTAGGGCCCAACCTGAGAGCAATAGATCTCCTTTTCTTTGTATTGTTACTTGTCTTTCTTTTATCATTGCATTTCTTTCCTTTACATGCACTTGGAAAACATAGTTTGCTGAGTTGACTGTTTCGGTTTGGTTATGTAGGTTATTTTCATGAATGCAGTTGTTTCAGTAGTTCAGCATTAGCGTAGGGAGATTGAAGTTACGTTGAGTTCAAAAAAGGTTGAATGCATTCTCACTTTCACCTCTATTTAGGGACCGGAAGTGTAGACCGTGCCAACTGCCAAAAACATTGTTTTAACATATGCATGCAAGTATTGATGTAATGTTTTCGATTGAAGAATTGTCCATGCGATTATATCTTGAGTAATGACTCTTTGGTTCAGCATCATGCATGGTTTCCCTTCAACTTACATTGCTGTTCTTTGATTCCTAATAAAACAGTTAGAATAGGTTGGTGAACTTTCGTATCACATGCAAGATAAGGGTGATTTGTTTCATTTACACTGCGCAGCACCACTCCATCGTGTTCTTATCCTTCTAAACCGTGCCTAAGCCACCTACTCATCCTCTGTTCAGCTCATTTGCCTTCCAACCCTTCTATTATCCACGTTGCCTCAACTTTTCGGCCTTCCATTGCCTCTACCCTTCTATCGACCAACCAGCTCTACCCACTCTCTCTCCATCTCGTCTCTCTGTCCATAGGCCATCTCAAGCTCCCCTTTCATCTTACCTATCCACCCATACAGCTCCTTCACTCCTCCATCACCCAAAACTCCGACTGGAGAACATCCTGTAGAAGTTAGCAGACTTCCTGTAGAAATCCCGAGCTTCCTGTAGGATCCCCTGCAGACATCCTGTAGAAGTCTGCAGACACGGTTGCCAAGCACCTGAATGTTGTGAACTTATGTGGAATGATGTTAGGGATCCCCTGAAACCTCTCAGAGTCCTCCTGACCTTTCCCAAGCCTTCCTCCCTTTGAACTACCCCTGCATAGTCAAGACCCAGTAAGAAGCACAATCATAATAACTCCACCCACTTGAGCAAAAATACAAAAACGTGTTCTCTTCAATAGAAGTAGTTTAAATTCATGCATCTCATCTCACTATAAGTAATGGCATCATTTTTAGAAGTTGCATTCCCACCATTGCATCATAAGGATTAAGCTAGTCAGATTAGGGTTTACTAGGGTTTCCATGTTTGGTTGGCTTTGAGTTCATTCTTGCAAAGTAGGTTAATTTCCTTTGAGATAGCCTTCGTTCATCATTTAGAAAGCTTCTTCTGAGAACATATAGAAGTTGGCTTGAGCCCTAGCGGACTTGTGCCAGCTGACCAAGTGACAGCTGCGACAAGAGCTAGTACTTGTGCATACAGCACCGTCGCTTCCAAGTTTGTTACGAACTACCGGGTTGATAAAATTAGAGAAGGAAGCTCCAGGAGTTGTAGCATTATTGCTACAATACTGGAGCCCACCAGTCTCCTTGGTCCATCTTCCAATGGCTTGGCCCTCTCTATTCTGCTCAAAAGTGTGAATACATCAGTTTATAATGCTCAAAATTCTCTGAAACCTATTCCAATTGCTCTAGAATGCTCAAAAGTTCTTGTGTAGCCTCTTTATGCTCCTGATTTGGTAAAAAATTGAAGAAGTTATGGCCTTTCCTAACCTTCTACTAATCGCACTGCACATTCCCCAAAATACGGCACCATCCTACAAATTTCCCCTAAAATGTGCTAACGGAGCGAAAATTTCACCGAAAATTAGGCAAACTTGTCAGACACTTTAAATGTTTGCTAATGCATGTTTTCTGAAAATTACGGACTTGTGGGGAACCATGTGCCTAGGGTTAAGACCAATGGCCTACCCCCGCCGGACGGGCCCCCCATCCCTCTCCACCTGTGGTCGTATGCGGTAATGTATCTAAGGGTCAGCCACGTGGGCTAGCCCTATCTGCAAACTACGTGCAAGTTATATTTAAATAAAACTTGTGCCCTTAACAGTTAAGAAACAATGTGTGTGGTGTATTAGCGGAGACTTGGACTTTGTTGTGGGAGGTCGCAGGTTCAACCCCCGCTGCCTCCGCCTAGACTTTGAACATTCTGGCTGGGCCACGTGTTAACCCATGGTTGGCCACCAATCCGACCAATAAAATTATGCCAATTGAACCCAGTAACAAACTGAAAATTGTGACAATACCATTCACCGGAGGAGCCAGTTGACCAAGTTAAACTGCCACATACATTTGCATAGTCAATGCCACGTCAGCAGTATGAACTGTTGACTGGGCTGTCACATTTTGCAAAAATTCATTTATTTGGGAAAACAAACAAAACATGTTTATGGGAGCATGCAGACTTCATTTTGCGTGAAACGAGTTGCGCCAGATTCATGATGATGAGCACTGTGCGGTCGTCCAGGTTCCACTCCAATCCAAAAACTTTGAATTTTGAGCTTTTTTTTAGCACCTGATCATTAGAAGAGGTAGGTTGTGTTGGTCCCACGCTCACTAATATAGTCATAACTCTTCTCATTTATGTTGATATATTATTATTTTGGCTAGAAGTCCTTATTATCTTAAAAAGGAATTAGGAATCATTCAGTATTTTTGAGACAAGGTGGATATGAATGCTAGTACTAACAAAACAAAAATTAGATAATCAAATCCAAAAATTTCACATATGATACTTTCATATATGACAACAACAACTTGGATGAGTTTCATTCATAAAAATGTGTGGGAATAGACATCCGTCACAATCATAGCTAGAATTATAGCACTAAGAAAAGGATAAATAGAAGATGAAAAAAATATTATACCCTTAAAAAATCTGAAAGAAATATATACCATACAATATCAAGATTAAAGTAAATACACCCTATCATATCCTCCTTATTGAATGAAGACTCTCCCCCAGAGAAAGCATGGCTATGAAGAGATTGGTTATCTATAGTAAGAGACTAAAAAACATGGAATGCAACAAGTTTCCTAAAATTGTTTCTAACTCTGTCTAGAACCACCACTTTTGGCTCAAATGAAGATGAGATAAGCATGCCCAATATTTTCTAGACTGTTGTAGGATGAAGGAAGAAATCATTATGAATAATAAATAGACTATTAAAAAATATTATTACATAAAAATTTAAGAATAAATTATAGGGTGAAAAGGAGTTAGATAGAAAAAGGAAGCTAAGATATTATAAGGAGGTGATCAACCCAAATTTGGAAAAAAAATATCTCCCTATTTTGGCTAGTGTAAAGAAGAAAATAAAAATTGATAAATTAGAATAATTTTTCATCAGTTCCATAGTAGAGTTGGGTGTTGGTCAATTCCTAAAACTCCATTGGTTGAAAGAGTTGTCCCGTATGTTACCAAGATGAAAAACCCTTTCTCTTATATTTTCCAACTTATACTCCAATCAAATTTAATTTTCAAAATATTTGTCATGCTATTGATCTTGTTTTAGTTTTAGGGACCTTAGTCATCATCATCATCATAAATATTGAACCTAAAGATGTATCAAAAATTATTTTTTTCAAAGCAATTATGAAATAGAATTTAAAAAATAACTTAACTATAAATAGTTCTCTCAAACATAATTTATGATATTTTTTAAATTTATTTTTCAATATTAAAATTTAAAATAAAATAAGTTAAAAATATTTGTAATTTATTAAATAAAAATGAAAGTCAACAAAATCTTTACCTTTTCCTTGATCGAGGTGACGTGCCAAAAATAAAGGAATATTTTGGGGGGGCACCTGCCACCCTATCACCTCCCTTTACATTTAAGGAAGGTGATTAGCTCTAGTTGTTCTCCTCGCCACTGGTGGAATTTTTGTTATGGACCTCAGTAAGGCCCAATCCTAAGTCAAGGGGTAACTCTATGAGATAATAGTGTGAAATTCTTATTTCTTTGTGTCGGTGCCATCATATTGTGGTTTCAAAGTGCTAGTGGCCAAGACTAGTCGCCATCCACTACTCGAAATATTTCCTACACTCCAACCTAAATCTTGTAGGAAAATTCTTGGTGACTTTTATGTTCAGCAATTGTAGGATTTATGGTTTTTCATTGCAATTGAAGGGAAATTATTGGTGACTTGTTTGTTCAACACCTATAGGATTTATGGTTATTCTCTATAATTGAATTGTTGGCTTTTGGAAAAGTAGGTGTGGTGGTATGGATGTTTGTAAGAACAACATCACTCTTTTGAAAATGGGTAATTTTGGTAATTGGCTCGAGGCCTTGGACCATAATTTGGAATATGAAGTTGATGCTATAACCCATTCGTGTGGTTTCATTCAACAATTCAGTGTAGCTCAGGAGGGGAAGTCAGTTGGTGGGTTTTCTTTGCATGCAATGTCTGCTTCCTCATATGCTCAGACATCTTGGGACAAAATTCTTCGAGAATTATCATTTCCATCTATCCCTATTTTATGTTATCTCTTATTTATTTTTACATGGTTCTTGGTTGGTGTTTTAATCCCCCCTAGGGTGTTTTGTGTCTTGTGCCTTAGATCCTTATGGCATAGGGTTAAATTTCCCTAGCAAGTTCATTTTGGCCTTGTAGTGATTTTTCATTTGGTGCTGGGTTGGATATGCCTTAGCATTGTCCCTATTCACTCAATTTCATGTCTTCTCTTAGGGGGCATCCTCAATCTCATCCATATTTGTACGCTTCAATTCATAACTCCTAGGAAGCACATGCGCAACCACCGGGGTGGATGTGGTAGGGGAAGTGATGGTTAGGGCATGCAAAATCACCCACGTGCCTAGGCCCAAGCCGAGGCAACCACTGCACTTCCATTCCACCAATTCATGAGAAATTCGAGAAAAATCCACCAACTAGAAATCCGAACCTCAAATAATTGTTAGGCGTATTCTGATTCTGAGAGTTTGGAAGAGGTGTCAAACTAGGTTCCTCACCCTAGCAACACCAAGTGAAGATGGAATCAGTATCCGAATTCCATCACCCTCCATTAGTAGATGACAAACGTTTTGGGACTTGTCCTAAAAGAGAAGCATGAATACCAAAATGAAATCATCTGCTCCCTAAATGAGATTAATCATATTCAATGATATTAATGTACTTGCTTATCTAGCTCGGATGTTCATTTGCCACATCTTGAAAGCCACCTTCATTGTGAGCTCAAGCCTTCTACTATAGTTGTTGGTACCAATGCTTAGGATCCTACTCCTGTGACTTCTTCTAATACTTGACTTTATGTTATTTCTTTCTGCTATCATTTTGTTTTGTTTTGTAGTCCAACCTCAGGCAATATTTAGTGTGATCTGAGCCAAAGACATAAATTTTAATATTTTCCTCATATATTACCAATCAAGAGATATATTTTTCCTTGTGGTTGATTGAGACCAGTAATATTTTGAACTTTGGTGATGGTTGTGTCGTAATTTGATTTATGAGGAAATACAAAGTTAACTTACAAAAAAAAAATAAGACAAATTCTTTACGTTTATAAAAATTTAATGTTTTTAATATTAAAAAGGGGGAAATTAAATCTATAAAAATAAAACAATCAACTATTGTTTTCATTTCTCCCTAATGGGGGTGTCAACTTCTCAGGAAACGACACATAGTGAGCTGGTACGCCGTCGTCTAGGCCCCACGGTTGATTTTCAGACTTGATGGCACGACAAGGCTCACTCATGCAAGAGCATGTGAGTAGGGTGGAAAGCATTGAGTGGTATTTCGTTCACCTTAGGTGAGTCGCTTCATTGGTTATTGCAATGGAGGAGGGTAGTGTCAAGTTTCTCTATTCTTGGATTTGGCATCTCAAGCTTTGTGTAGAAAAAAATTAGAGGACTTTTGTGTGACATTGGATGTTATGAAACCAGCTCACAAAAAGATAGAAAAGAGAGATCAACGCCTTAGAATTCAGTCGCTTCGAGGAGGAAACCTCCTTTACATTACACAAATGAACAATTCTTGGATGATACAAATGAAAGGACCTCCTTTCTATATATAGGAGTCTAAGGGGTCATAACATAATCAGAGCCGACATAACAATAATAATGTAAGGGCACAATAATAACAATAGTGGGCTTCTATGTGGCACAATAGTAACAATATAGGCACTACATGGGTACATCAATATAATAAGTGGGTTGTACTAATAACAATAAGGGGTTACACTAGTAGTATAGGGGCCTAACATGCCCCTCTCCTTCAAAAAGCGTTGTCCTCAACGCTTGAGTAGTTCTTGATGCTTCTGTATAAAATTCTTGCCCTCCCATGTGGAATCTTCAATGGGTAAGTTCTTCCACTTGATGAGATACTCTGAAATTGATCAATTTCATAGCTGTCGGGTTCTTGTTTCTATGGCTGCTCCAGGTTCCAATATGATTTTTCCTTCCTCTTCAATTTCTGGCAATATTGTTTGAATTGGGATCTTTTGCAACTTTTGAATAAGTGGCCATACTTCTTCGTCCTTCTTCCATTCATCCCTTGCTTCGTTTATCCAATCTGGTTGGATAATAGAAATAGCACAAAACAATGCTTCCACATCCTCATCCTTGAAGAGTCTTCCCATTCGGTAAGGTCGCCATTTTTTAAGTGCATGTAGTATTGCTAACATTTTCTTCTCATAAATAGCTTGCTTTAGATGTAGCAGTAAAAATACCCAATTACCTACATCAAAAAAAATTTCACTACGATGTTGATCTGCCTGTTGTTTCATTTGATTTTGCACCGAAGTGGCATTATCCTTTAAAAGTTGGAGAACTTGTTGTTGATGCTCGATGTGATCTTTCTCTGCTTGAACCTTTTTCTTCTTGATATGTCATTCTATCTCTAGAGTTTGAGGAGTGGTAATTTCTTCCAATCCTTTACAAGATATGGTCGAATTCATTTCTTGATGCTCAATGTGATCTTTCACTTCTTGAACATTTTTCTTCTTTATATGTCCTTCTATCTTGATAGTTTGAGGAGTGATAATTTCGACCAATGAATTACAAGATATGGTTGGAATCATTTCTTCTTTCTCGATGTGATCTTTCACTTCTTGCACATTTTTCTTCTTGATATGTCCTTCTATCTTGAGAGTTTGAGGAGTGGTAATTCTTGGTAATGCTTTACAAGATATGGCCTGATTCATTTCTTCTTTCTCTGGGGTGGGGTCCTGGCGTATATCCTCTTCTTCTAATGTTTCTTGATCCTTTTCTTCCTCCTCTTCATATTCTATATAAAATAATTTCTTCTCAGCACATTTATGACCTTTAGTGCATTTGATATCACAATTTTAACAAAGCCCTTTTTCTCTTTTTTCTTCCAATTGTTGTGGTGTAACCCTTGTAGGTTGTGGAAGGCTGGGAGAAACAACACTTCCATCTTTATAGTTGTGAGGGGTATGCCTCCTGGTTTCCATAATTTTTATTTCCACTATGTCACAAAGCCCTTTTACTCTTTCCAATTGTTGTGGTGTTGCTCTAAAGAAGGTGTTGCTCTTTGTATCCTCATAATGTGCTATCATTTCCTCCGAGAAAATTGACCACATAACAAGTTGTTTACTAGAACAAAGCCCTTCATGCCATAAAAATTGATCTGGTTCTAAATATGAAAGATGCAATACATACCTTTTGTAACAGTGGTACACCATGTAGATCAAAATATTGCTCCATCTGAAGTATCCAATTTACCGCATCCTTGCCATCAAACTTCCTCATCTTGCTTTTTCTTGATTTTAGGAGATCAATCTTGAAATGACTGTAACTATGTACTTTCGGATCTTTAAGTTTTGAAATTTCAACCTGTAGTAGCCCTCTATGTCCTCTATCCAATGCCTCCAGTCTGATCCAAATTGGATTCTTCAAGAAAGAGTTATGCACAATCTCCCAAGATGACTTGATTATAGACCTTTCCAGAAGAGTGAACTTGTATGAAGTGCCACGTGTCACTGTTTCGACCTTTTTCTATGAAAAATATCCACAAGAAACTACAGTCCGTCCGCTTTCTATACCTTCTTACGAAATTTCAATCCGATGCTCAGAGAGAAAGTTATGACGATTTTCCCCAGGTCACCTGTTTGGAATGTAATTCAGGAGTCTGCAAAAAGACCAACTTCGTCAGATCATATCTCTTCAAATATAGTGCGAAAAGCTCTAAAATTTGGACCCGAGGTTAACTATGATTTCTTCTCAAATGGGTTTTTTTTTAGCTTCTCAAACTTCGCAGAAAAAGGTTATAGCAAAAATTCATCGATGACCTATTTGGAGCAGCGAAACCCTAGAATCCAAAGCTCTGATACCAAATGTTATGAAACCAGCTCACAAAAAGATAGAAAAGAGAGATCAACGCCTTAGAATTCAGCCTCTTCGAGGGGGTAACCTCCTTTACATTACACAAATGAAAAATTCTTGGATGATACAAATGAAAATACCTCCTTTCTATATGTAGGAGTCTAAGGGGTCATAACATAATCAGAGCCGACATAACAATAATAATGTAAGGGCACAATAATACCATAGTGGGCTTCTATGTGGCACAATAGTAACAATATGGGCACTACATGGGTACATCAATATAATAAGTGGGTTGTACTAATAACAATAAGGGGTTACACTAGTAGTATAGGGGCCTAACATTGGATGTGTCTCTCAGAAATGGGGAGCTGTTAAATTTCTATTAATAATATCATACACACTAGGAAAAGGTCCACTTATCCTTTCTCTAACTGGTTATAAAAATATATTTGTGTGTTGGGTACTCAGTGTATACTCCTTTGCGCTAGTTCACTAGCTTGAGTCTTCCAAAAGCATGCAAAATGTTATCTATTTTATCCTAGTGCCTTTTTTTGTTTTGTGTGTTCTTTTGTGGATTATTCATGTCAAATTTGAGTTGGTCTCATTCTTGATTTGCTTCCTAGTCTTTCCTGTTCATTTCATTTTAATCTTGTGGAAAATTGGTGGGGGGTGGGTCTTTGCTTGTAATTTTCATCGCTCCTTTCCTTTTGTGGTTTATTTTAGGGATGGAAGGATTTGGGTTGGGTGTGCACTCGCTTTGATGCTTAGTGGACAACATCACAAGAGGCTCTGGTTTGGGCTTTAATGAGGGGTATTTTTGTTAGATTCATTGAGTTACTTGGTGTTTCTTTTCTTTGTTCACTCCCTGGTTATCTCCTCTACTGGTTTCTAGTGCCTTGACTGTAGTGGGTCGATTGTTTTACAGGGTCGGTGATAGGTGTCTCAATGTGGAAGGATTCACGCACCTCTCTTGGTTGGTTTATGGGTGGTTCAATGGATCTTTATGCAGTCTCTGGTGGACTCGGGGGTGATATATTTTTTAGGTGTGTTATCTTCTATTAGTATGCACCCTCTTCGATGGGGTGGTCGATGTAACTTAGGAGGGCAGGAATCCGCCTCTTGGTAGGGCTCCAAGGGGAAAAGGGGACCTTCAGACTCCTCCTCAACTCAACCAAAATCTAGTGTACAATTCAAATCCAACCTCAGATTTGGCTTGATCATTTGGTTTAGGCTTTGATTTCAAAATTTGAACAACTTAACCCAATTTTCCAAGAGGATCAAGCATAAATTCTAAAGTTCCTTAGCCATATTCAATGTAATCAATGGTTGTTGCATGATAGGAATGTTATTTTATAGTGTAGGAAACGTCGCACTGATGAGAAATTAGAAAGATTGGAAGCAAGGTTGGTTGACATGGAGGGCCACATTCACTATGATTTCAAACCACCCCTATTTCTGGGTTCAGGTCCTAATCATCTTGCTCTAGTCAACTTAGCTTATTTAGTGATGTCTATGGGTATTTTTCTTGTCATGTATGTATTTTGGCACTTTTAGCCAGAGATTTTGTGGTCGTCATATGCTTTTTGTATGTTGTCTAAGTATATGGGTCTTTATCTACTGCCCTATAACTGAGGTAGGGGTGAGGCCGACAAAAATTTGAGGATGTACATTGTAAAATTTATCTTTCTAAATTAATAGAAAACCTCGAGTTAAAAACAAAATTATAAAACAAGCAAACAAAAAGAAACTACACTATTGTTTTCATTTCATTATTTACAAATTAAAATTTAAATATATAAAAAAAGGCTCATAAATAAAAATACTTTTTTTTCAAATGATTATGAAAATACTTTTTTTGTTTGTTTGTCAAGTAGTCGAGTTCATCATTTGATGTGTGGCTTGAGAAACTGCGACCCAACGACATCTAAGCCGTCAAAATCACTCGGGGATCACACCCAACATAAGCCACACCAGCCCTTAACATGACTAGATTTTTGCCCACATAATTTTAAACCGATGACCTTCCCATCATGGAATGAATTAATAGTACACCTTATCACCGTGTATTCTATATCTGTAAACAGATTATGAAAATAATTTTAATAAAATATTTGCCTCAAATATAATTTATATCTATAAAGATAAAATAATCATTACCAATTTTAATAAAATATTTGCCTCAAATATAATTTATATCTATAAAGATAAAATAATCATTACCATATAAAAATAAAAAAAATTAATATATAAAAAATAAAGTAAGTAGATAACCTAACATATTTTCTTTCAAAATGATTTTCAATAAAATAGGTCTCAATCATATTATATATCTATAAAAATGAAATATTATATATGAAATTATGAAAGAAAAATTGTAATGTCCCAAGAAGTTTGTAAATATTTTATTTTACCACAATAAGAACAAAGAAAAACTGAATATTTTGATTATTATTTGAGTTATGCATTAATGTATGTTTATTATGGAAAAGAGAAAAGACAAAAAAATTGTTTGAGTATTAACAGATTTTGTAACTTCTCATAACAAGGAAGTTAGGGTAGGCAGTTCCCAAGAAACCCTAACTATCTCCCTGAATATGAATTCTCCAAAAATATCCCCTGGGGGGGCAGAGGAGAGGGGGAGGAACCATGCTTAGAAGTCAGACAGAAGAGTAGCTACGTCTGGTGAGGACTATATAGGAAAGCACTATGTGCTGGAACTTGCAGAAAGGCTACGATCTTCTGAGCAAGATCAGGTGGAGACTTGGTCTTGATGGCAAATCTCATGGTCGGGAGGATTGAAAATAGCAAGTGTAAAAGGTGACTTCTATAATTGAGGTTTTTCTTCTTTACACAACTTAGGTAGGTGGTATCACCCTAGAACTAATCTATTGATTAAGTTGTAGTATGTGTCATTAATTATATCTTGGAGAAGACTGAACTGGTATAGTTAATATTGAGAAGATATTATATGAAAATCGTTAAGAGTGTGGTTTTAACTATACAAAAGTAGTTACTTTTGTACTTAAATAGACCAACATTATCCTAAAAGCTCTGGTAGAACTTAGACTCAGGAAGAGGAACTATTTAAGTTCTTTATTAAGTAGAGAAAGAAGTATACCAGTACCATGAATAATGGAAACTAAATTCATAGCGGTGAATAGCACAATTTTACACCTCATAGGAAAGTAGTAAGAACAAATGAACAAATGGTCCATGAAAACAATAAGAAAATTAAAAAAAAAAAAAAACTGAACTGGGTTATTTAAAAAGGAGACTGCTTAATTATGGTACAAGGATCTCTGTAAAATTCTTTCTTGAAACCCTTTACAGAGTTGGTATTTAACAAAAATCAGAAAGCCTACACAGTTGGGAATAATTGAATATTAACTAGAGCTCAGAATACTGATATATATCTATATATATATATATATATATATATATATATATATATATATATATATATATATATATATATATAAATTCTAGAATACCCAAAAAGATTAGAAGTAAGCCACCACCATGCGAGCAAGGTACTTCATTATTAGAATGAGAACAGAGCAGTGTATTAAGCAAGAGGCATCATCATATTAAACATATGGAACCATGTCTCAACACACACAGGATTCCAACACTGCACATTCAGAGCAAAATTCTTTAAATACAAAAGTAGCACTTAGAAACGAGAACCAATTTATCCTTAGCGACCAATGAATCCTTAAATTACATCAGACCTCGATAGGTCTGTTATCCTTAGTCGACAGGCAGAAACAGTTATGTTGAGAATTCCTTACAGTTCCTCTATGATGGTATGGCCTTATTTGCAAGCCCTGCATCCAAATTAGGGAAGCCCTGGAATGGGCACTGAGGAGGATTATATTTCTCGACAATTGATCCCAAGAGGGAAAGAAAAGAATAAAACCTGGTAAGATCTCCAAAAGGTGAAGATTCTGAACTGCATGGAGAAGAAAACTTATATAAATTTAACAACAGAAGCTCCACCTGACCCCAAAATTGTAAAATCCATAGAAATCTCCCATGACCCAGAGCATCTAGCAACAAATCACCCAAATAATGTACCTACATAGTCGATATAACACCTGAGCAGTTTGGTAAGGCTTACCTATAAGCCATTGAGTGATGGAAGTAGTAGGGAAATCCACGAATTCCTCCTTGAAACATCTTGAGCCTATCTGCCCTGTTTCCGTTACACCTGCAGACAGAGTATAACAACGATTTAAATAGAGCAACAGTTTTAATTACAAGGGAGACAACGATAAACAATTTGCAGAGTTGAATCTTTATAAAACTCACCAAATTCATTCTGCACAGGGAAGGAAAAGCCAATAGCTCCGGCCATGGTATCCTTCATCTTCATCGAAACCTCATGAAACAAAGCCCTAAGTCTCAAAGTTGAACCTACCAGAGAGGAAGTTTGGCAAGTAGGGGCGAGCGCCAAAGAATGAAGGGGCGTAATGAGGTTCATCACCAGCAAACGAGGAAGTATAGTTTCCATATCAAAGCCCAAACCTTGGATCAAAGACTCAACCTTACCACCATCAATGAAACGAGAGTCTCGAATTGGGCAGTTGTAGAAGGACGAGCCTGCTCGTGCCACGTTACCATGGTAGAGCATATAATAAATTTTAAATCCCAATATAAATCAACCAGCAGTGTTGTCATGGAAAAACTTAAAGAGAGACACATGTGAAGTTAAACCTGTCAGAGTCCATCGAGATATGATCCTTTGGTGCACAGCATAATGAAGCCTAACCCTTAGGACGATTCATTGTGTGATGAGTTTATTTGTGATTAAATAATATAATCATGATTTGATGATAATTACCAAGGTTACAAATCAACTGAAAACTCAGTGCAATTCTCTATATGCTTTATACTCATGCCATGTCAGTAATTACTATGGTAAAAGATTTTTTTTTTATGTATGTTTTGTTATGGAGGCATGACAAGTGGTATCAGAGCAAAGGTTACCAAACTGAGGCCTTTGGATCTAAACCAGTAACTAAAAATAAATATTGCTAATTGATATTTTGTGTGTACTCAGAGAGAAAGGGCAAAGGAATAACATGAGAAGGATAGACAACGTTCCTCACAGAAACCTGACAGGCTTAAGACCTGCAGTTTTCCCTGAAACCAACCCTGAATTATGGGTACAGCTAGGAGAGGAAGCTCGCAACACCAACCCTACGATATTAGAGACTATACAGGAACTGAAAAATGAGATGTCCCGACTACAGGTAGACAATGAAAGAGTAATGCTAGAATAGGAAAATATTATGAAGAGCTTATGAGACAAGCAGAATCAGCTTTAGCCAATTCCTAGCCCCGAACATGAATATATGTTAAGGGAACAGGAGTATCGAACAGAGTACATGGAAACACAGGGTGGAGAAGATAATCAAGAAGAAAATTCAGATAATGCTTCCAAACATAAAACTTAGAAGAGACAGAGGACAAAATTACAGGGAGAATTTCGGAAGATAAAGTCACCACTCTTTGACGGGGAGCTGGAGAAGGCAGCTGAATCCTGGCTAATTAACATGAATAAATATTTCCATCTATACAAATATGACCATAACCTAAAGGTTCGTTTGGTCATTTTCCAGCTACAGGAGAAGGCCACCATATGATGGGAGGAGGTAAAAACTGTATGAGGGGTAAATGAAAAAAATATAACCTGGGAAAAATTTCAGAAATACTTTAAAGAAAGATATTTAACTGAATGATTCTATGATGAGAAGGCAAAGGAGTTCCATGACCCGTGGCTCGGACAACAAACAATGGATGAGTTTATTACCAGGTTTACCTCCTTACTTCGATATGTACCTTACATCCGAGAAGAGAAGGCAAAAGTGCAATGATTTGTCAGTAGTTTCTTATAATACCATTTACCACTCTTGGTATTTGTGATGCTTGGTTTATGGCCTAGGGCAACCCCTCCTTCCAGACTTGGTCTAAATATATTAAAAATAGTGTTTTATTCCCTGTACACTAGTTTTCCCTGAGCTAAAAGCACGTACACGCGGGTCATTCAATACCCAACACGCGTATATGTATTAAAACACTTAAAAAAATTAAATTTCCTTAATTATGGGCGGATTTCATAGGTTTTACCTGTTGATTACCTCCTATTTCCTATGGCCCAACTATTTCCCAACTAAAAAACTAATTTGGAGAAGTATAAATAGAATTCTATGGGAAGGCCTTAAGGAAGGAGAAGAGATATAGTTATTATACTAAGATTATCCCTGACTGAGTCTGATGAATCCTTGTGCCTCATGCACTTCCCCAAGCTTCAGGAAACCCTTATTTCCTTGATTATAGATATCCTTCCTTTTGCTTGAGATATCATGGTGTTGGTTATGGAAGAAGATTGTTGAAGACTGGGATAGGACGAATCTGGAGGACGGTTCTGCTTGGAGCCGAAAGAAGAAGACTCGGGTGAATTCTCTCCATGTTATTTATAGCTTACTGCAATAAAAGAAATGTTGTCTTGTATCCAAAATTAACTATGTTTATGCATCAAATTATGTTTTAATTCATATGAATGATGTTTTTATGTATGATCAATCATTGGTTTATATAATATAAAGTCAATTTCGTGAATATGCTTTACTCTATACTGCTATGTATGTTCGAATTGAATGATTTTTAGGTTTAAAGAACATCGGGAGTTGTAGAGGGTCTGAACCCTACGAGACCTACTCGAACGAAGGAAATCCGGGTACAATCACTCTTACATAGTTTGATTATATAAGCATTTTTCCTGAGTTGTATGAGTGTTTCTTGTTGTAGTTTGCTTCTGCTCTATTGGGGTTCTAACCCAAAGCCCTAGGGTGCTTCCACCCGAAACAGAATTGGTAACTCCGCTGGGGATAACAATCTTGTTATTCCTGGTCTAGGTTGTTCATTACCAATCAGGGCTCAGTCTTTGGTTTGCTTGCTTTTACAGTTTTATTTGGTCCACTAGAGTCTCAGGCTTTAAGTCTGATCGTTTAGATCAAACTTTGTTTTCTATTTTTTCTTGCAAAGATTTGCATACACTTTTTACTTTGTTTACAGTAGCGTATACATGTTTGTTTTTGTAAAGTGAACCCGCGTATACGCGAGTTTCCTTTGTCGGAAGCGTGTGTGCACGCTTTTGCGTTTGAACACAGTCGCATATGAAAATCTTCGCATTGTTTTTTCAAATCTCTCTGCTCAGATAGATTTGTAGCCTAGTCTTTTTAGTCTCTGTATGGTCAGTTTCTGTCTGAAGAATTTAATTATTCTGCAATAATACTGTTTCGAAGTCTCTTCCTCATTGAAAAGATTTGGCCTAGGTTTGCTTTTTAGCGAGTTTGTAATTGGTGTTTTGGCACACAAGACTTCATTCAAAAGTTCTTGATTGTTCTAGTTCTCCAGAACATGAGATTGTTTTCAGTTTCAGTGTCAAGCTCGGATTTTGAATCTACTTGCTTTGATTTCCTTTGTTTTGTGGCCTCATAGCTTTTCTTGCTTTCAGAATATCCTTTTGATGAATTTGAAAGTATTTCTTTCCTATCTTCTTGGTCAGTTTGTCAAGCTCTTTGTTGTTGTTTGGTTCGTTTAGTACAAGTTGAAGCCTTTTTGCTCAAGTTTTCGTTCATTTTCGAGTTTGTAACTTGCAAAGACTCCTTCTGCTCTCTTTTCGATCTTTGATTTTTAGTAGCATTTTGGGTGATTTCAAAAAGTTGTTTTGGTTGCTTCTTTTAAAAAGAAAAGATCTTAAAAAAAACATTGTTTTTGTTTTTCTTTTGCCAAGTTTGTTTTTTAGTTTCTTTTTGTTGTTGAAAGTGAATTGCGATCTTTTACAATTTGTCCTTCTTGTTTGGAGAGAATTTTGTGTTCAAAATTTGTATCCTCTTCAGTACTTGAGTTGGCTCATTGTTAGTTATAAACAATTGCTTTTCTTTTTTAGTGATTTAGGATCTTGCATCTCCATTATATCTTGCATTAGGGTAGTTTGCATTGTTAAAGCATTCATAGTCTTTTAGTTTTTGGGTATGTGAAGTGTGTTTCAAGAAAAGAAGAGAAAAATTACTTTTCTTTTTAGAAGTTTTGTAGAACCCATATACAGATCTCTTTTCATCAAAGAAAAAATGATTGCATTCATGTAGTTAGTTTTCATTCATTTCTATTGTGTCATACACACATCATTGGTTTCACTCCCATCTATACCCTTGACTTCAAGAACAACCATTAAGATCAAGTGATTAATTAAAATAAACTAGAACTTTTGTATTTTCATCATAATACACCAACAAGTTTAGGTTTATTAGGGCCTTGGATTAGGCGAGAGGAGAGTTAACTCTCCAAGGACGCTCAAAATTAAAAAAAATAGAAGTTTGATTAATGAGCGAAATCCAATAGCGTTAGGAAGATAGGAAAGCTCCGTAACTGGGAGTAAAGCATGAGGGTGAGTGAAAATAATGACGAGAGATACTCCCTCTCTTACTTGTCAGATCCCGCCTCACGACTGTTCTACCTGGCTTCTGATACGAGTTGGTGACCATAGTTGCCTATCCTAGAGACCACACAGGTGGCTACGGAGGAGAATCCCGTGGCACCTGAGGTTGATGTTGTATCATGTTCAACAATACTTTTGGAGGGCACCCTTGTGAAGCTTGGGGGCTTGCACCGGAAAAGGCTGTTTTCTGGAGGTCAGCGTAACTACCTTTGATACCTTCACCAGTAGGCCTAGGGAATAATTACCCCAATCTACTTTCGGAAGGCCCTTGTTATTAACTTTCTTGTATTTTGGTGTCTAGTCCTAATCACCCAGAGCAGAAATACTCGAGAGTTGTTTGATTGCTGATATCTTTAGGGATTTTTTTTAGTGAGTTTTCTTTGCTCCTAGTCGGCCTAGCTCTATAATTTTTTGATTCTTTAAGTAGAACTTTTAAATGATTCAAAGTGGATAACCGGCCATCTCAACGGTCTAGGAGACTTCGTGGGCTATCACCCACGAGTCCTGAGCCTTCTCCTAGAAGGATTAGGAGTGATTCTGTCAGTGGTTTTCAAACAGTGGTAGTAGGTGCATTGAAGATTGATCCTCTGCTTGGGGTCATTGATTCACAAGATAGACCTGGCACTAGTAGAGAGTTAGAGAGGAACACACCAGTTCTTTCTTGAGTACTTTTTCAGTTAGAAGATAATATCAAAATTGAAGAGCTTCCAGAGTTAGTTGTGGCTCCAAATTATCCTCTTCCTCCTGATCATCCAGACATTCTATTGTACATTGAAACTATGACTCATAGGCCTTTGAGCCCAGGTTTACATACATCCATTCCTTTGATGACCACTGCTGGAAGCATGGCATCTACGATGAGTGTTGCAAGCATGCAGACTCCCATATCTATATAAGGAGGAGTAACTATTTCCATCCCTTCTATTACTCCTAGCACGATTATATTTGGGTCTACTTCCATTCTGTCAACGAGTGGAAGTTCTCAGACAACTACATCCACTTTTGGATTTTTCCCTTATGGGATGTCATCTCACGGGATTCCTTCAGTTCCCTTGAACATACCATCGACCGACTCTATATCCATGATGAGGGGATCGCCTTCTTTTCAGGTTTTTCCATTTGGAAGTGGTCATATACCACATTCCAATCCAACGGTAGGGTTAATGCCTTTTTCTTTTACAATTCAAGGTAGTAACCCCTTCCAGAGTTGGACAAACCCTGCGGTTAGTGGGATAGGAGCCGGGAATCAATTTTTCGGCCAACAAGGGAATGTGTCGTATTCTTTAGTTAATTCGTTTCAAAATTTCCCACCCTTTGCTAATGCATGGAATCCTTATCAGGGGCTGTCAGCTCCTTTCAATACATCGTTAGGGGGGTAACTTCACTAGTTACAGAGGATTTTCGACAGGAGTTCGTCAAACTCTAATTTTTGCTAGACCAAAAGGTCCACCTTTTGGTTCAATAGGCTCTACGAGTTACTTTCGGCAACCTGGTGTTTTTCAAAATCCATGCCATTTTTTTAGACCTTTGGGAACCCCGCCCACTCTGGATGGAATTCCCAAGGTCCACCAAGAATTTGTTTTTTGGCCATGCTGAACTTGCTAGACTTAACTAAATTGAAAAATAATATGATTCGATATAATCCATCTTTGCCTCCGATACCAACTAAACTTCCCTTGGATATCCCAAAATTCGAAGGAAAGAGTGGTGAAGATCCGGGAGACCACATAACCACATTTCACTTATGGTGCTCATCCAACTCCCTAATAGATGATTCGATCAGGTTGAGGTTATTTCAACACACCTTAACTGGAAATGCGGCCAAATGGTGTATAGAGTTTACAGGGGGCACCTATACTTCTTTCTGTGATTTGGCTAATATCTTTTTGAACCATTTTCAGTTGCTTGTTCGATATGAAGTTGGAACTGAACTTCTGGCTAACTTTCAGCAAGACACCGCAACTCACATTTCAGATCACATCTAGGAATGGAGGAGGAAAAGGCTTATCAAAGCTGAAATCCCACCAGACTTCCTTATCGAATGGTTTCTCAAATAATTACAACCTGAGATCTCAAAGGACATGTCTCTTTCTGGTGTTTATTCGGAAGAGCAGGCTATTTTCCAAGCCCAACAATTGGAACTGATATATTCTCAGTCTGGGACTCTTCAGAAAATTCTACTTGATGCTCCTAGATCTAAGGTCGATTTAGCCAAACCGAAACCAAGCCCCCACACCAATGGTATAGTCAGATCGATTGATGTTAACATGGTGAACCTTTTGAATCAATTACAACAGTTGTCTCTACAAATTGCTTCTCCTAACTAGGTAGCACCTTCTACACCTACACCTTCCCAACCTACCTCTATAAACATTGTCCAGACCTCTAACCCCAAAGGAAATCAACAATCCAATGGGAAGAGGTAAGAAGAAGAACCAGGAATGGAAAGGTAATGCAAACAAACCTAGAAATGGTGCCGGAGAGGGTAGGAAAGAGTCTTAGAAAAAGGTAAAATTTCCATGCAAGTTATGCAATGGAGATCATCTGACTCACCTCAACCCTAAGATGCAATATGTTTAGCGCTTATTAGTGCAGCAAGGGTCCTCTAGCTCCCAAGCTGTTCTAACTAACCCTTTTCTCCAAGGGCAGCAATTACTTGGTGGCGCGAATTCAAACGTTGGTACCTTTGCAGGGGGCAACCAGGAAGGGGAAAATTCCTCAAATGTTTATATGATGAGCTCTCATATCGACGTTGCTACGCGAGCACGTGATTATGGTGAATTGGAAACATCTAAGGCTAAATCTGTTTCCGAATCCACAAAGCCACTTCATATTAAGCGACCCTCTATTGAGTCTATACCTCAGATACTGAAAGGTTCTGCAAAGCGCTCGACTATTAACCCTAATGCTAGGGCAGCCCAGAACTACTCGATTGCAGAAGATCTGGCTCAAAATCCTTGTGCTATGTTTGCATTGGAGGTAATCTAGTCATGCCCTGCTCAGAGAAGTGCTTTTCTTTCGGCCATTGGTGCAGTAGATCCAAAGAATTCTTTAGTGCTCAATTTTGATATGATGAATGTCAAAAAGAGACTTCCTCACCATATGGCTTTCCAGATAAAGTCCACATACTGAAAAACCAATATTTTTCGAACAGTTATAGATGACAGAGCTTCCACATGTGTGATGTCTATGTCATGTTGGAAGGCCATTGGATCACCTTGAGTTGTTCCTTCACCCACTCTTTTGACAGCATTTTATGGACATTCCCATAGGCCACATGAAATTATCCCAGCCTTTCCTATCTGTGTTGGGGGAAAGGTAGTAAATATTGAGGTAGAAATCGTTGATGTGAACCTGGATTATAACCTCCTTTTAGGCAGGAATTTGATTTACGAGATGGATGGCATTGTTTCATCATTATTCCACATCCTCTGTTTTCCTCATGAGGGGAGGATTGTTAGAATTGATTAGTTAGACTATTCTCCAGGTGACTCCTACACAACTTCAAATTCTACTGTTCCATTGGTGGACAATCCCCGTCAACCTATTGAGAATTTAGGAGTTGGGATGTACTCTTATTTAATGGGTATTTTTACCTCCCTCCTCCTACAGCTAGAATTAATGCAATTTCATCCTCTAAGAGACCTTCTCAGAATGAGTTCTTTCGAACTCATTATTTTTTAGACCCTTGACCCTTACCTTCATCTACCACCACATTAGATGGAGGGAAGGTAGGTGGAATGGCATTTCCCATGTCTGAAGTGGAACTTAGTTGTCAATATATCATTAACTCTGCAGACAACCACCCCACTCCTTTTTCACAAGAGGAGTTAGATGGCGATGTGGCTCCAGCTTGGTCCCTCGATTCTACTTCAGCTCTAGATTGCTTGGATACAGTATTACCATCTGAAGAAGCAATTTTGGAGGCAATGATGGGTGTGGATTGACCATGGGAGGATTTACATCATCGTTCCTATTTTCTCCCTCTATTGCATGAAGTTGAATCTAGTTTGTCCAATCTGTCTACTAGTGACGTTTGTACAGTTTCAAACCCTTTGGCTCCAGCACAATTTTCTGTCGAAGGTAACATGTCAATTATCTCACGAAATGTACCTGTAAACATCTCTAAGAATCCTAACATAATAGAAAATGTCTTCATCGGAGCTGATTGTTCCTCTACAGAAATTCAAATCTACACTAATCTCTCTAAAGTGTTTCGAGATGTGTTCGCTTGGTCTTATGAGGAAATGATTGGAATTGATCCATCTATAGTCCAACATGAGATCAAGACATACGAAAACGCCAAACCGATTCGTCAAAAACTTCGACCGGTCAATCCTCAGAAAGCAACAACTATTAAAGCTGCAGTTGAAAAGCTGCTTAAGAAGGGTTTCACATACCCCATTCCTCTAACTGACTGGGTTTCCAATCCAGTCCTAGTAGATAAGAAGCAAGTAACGAGTTGAGTATGTATCGACTTTAGGGATTTAAATAAAGCTTGTCTAGAAGACAATTACCCCACGCCTTTTATTGATCAAATTGTTGATAAATGTGCGGGTAATGAAATTTTTTCATTCATGGACAGATTCTCTGGTTACAGTCAAATTACTATCCATCCAAAGGATCAACAGAAGACAACCTTTATTTGTCCCTCGGGCACGTTTGCATACAAGAAGATGCCTTTTGGTCTTAAAAATGTTGGAGCTACTTTTCAGCGGGCCATGTCTTATGCTTTCCACGACATCAAACATGTTATCGAAGCATGCTTGGATGACTTAGCTACTCATTCTCACAAGAGAATTGATCATCCCAGTCACCTTTGGTTAGTTTTTGAGAGATGTAATTTTTATAAAATTCGGTTGAATTTGAATAAGTGTGTTTTCGCGGTCACATCTGGTCGGCTGTTAGGATTCATCATATCGACTGAAGGGATTCATGTTGATCCTTTCAAGGTTGAGGCAATAATTCAGTTGCCTCCCCCGTCTTCCATTTGTCAACTTCAAAGTCTCAAAGGAAAGGCAAATTTCTTGATGATATTTATAGAAAATTACACTGAGATTACCAAAGGATTTATGCATTTGCTTAAGAAAGGAGTTCCACTTTTAGGGGATGATTTCAAGCAGCGATATTTTGATGCTTTGAAAAAAGCACTAACCTCTGCTCCATTATTGAGTCCACAAGATTATGGCAGAGATTTCCTTTTGTATCTCGCTGCGGAAGAATCAACCATCGGTATGGTTTGGTTTCAGGAGGATGATGCTCTCAGTGAACATGCAATCTACTACTTGAGTCAAGGCTTAGTAGGACCTGAGCTACGCTATTCTCCCATCAAGAAATTGGCCTTGGTGGTTGTCCATGTTGTCCAGTGGCTTCGTCATTACATTCTGATTCGCAAGAAGTTCGTCTTAGCGGCTATTAATCCTTTTCAGTTTTTCCTCAGTAAGCGAGTGATTGGGGGCAAGTATAATTGATGGATTGTTATTTTGGAAGAGTTCAATCTCGAATACTTGTCAACTAAATCTAAGAAGTCATTAGTTTTTGCGGAATTGATTTCAGAGCTACCTTGTGAGGAAGCTATTGTTTATGAGGAAAATTTTCCCGATGAACATTTATTCCTCATTTCTTCACAAGATCCCTGGTACGGAGATATCATTATATATCTCCAGACTTCGAAGTTTCCACCTGCTTTCTCCAAAGATGAGCATCGAAAGTTACGTCACCTTGCCAAAAACTATGTTATTATTGGTGATACATTATATCGCAAAGGGGTTGACTCAATCCTTAGGCGTTGCTTAAATTTGGAAGAAGTTGAGTCTATACTTAATGATTGCCATAGTGGAGCTTGTGGTGGTCATCTATCAGGGCTTGCAACAACCCAGAAAATTTTGCGTGCAGGCTACTTTTGGCCTTCAATTTTCAAAGACTGTATTGAAGTGGTCAAATGTTGCCATCCTTGTCAAATTTATACTCAGAAAATGTGCACGCATCTAGCTCCACTTTTTCCTATTATCACTGTCGGTCCATTTATGAAGTGGGGCATTGATTTTACTACTTGTAATCTGCCTTCGGCAGCGAATCACAAGTACATCATTGTGGCCATAGACTACTTTACGAAGTGGGTTGAGGCCATGCCTACTTACAAAAACGATAGTGAAACATCAGCCTTATTTCTCTTCAACCAGGTTATTTCACGATTTGGCATCCCAAGAGAGATTGTCACTGACCATGGCAGTCACTTCCAAAATCAACTGATGACCGAATTGGCTCTCAAGTTAGGCTTCCGACAGGAGAATTTGTCTCCATATTATCCTCAGGTGAATGGGCAAGTGGAAGTGTGAATAAGTCCCTTAAGACTATCCTGCAAAGGAAAATTGATAAAAATCGATCCAATTGGCATATCATGTTGTACTCGGCGCTCTGGGCATATCGAAACTCAGTTAAGATTGGAACCGGTTTTACTCCTTTTCAACTAGTTTACGGGTTGGAATCTATTTTCCTTATTGCATGTGAAATTCCATCCCTTAAGCTAGCTATAGAACTTCTTCCAGAGACATCCAGTCTCGAAGAACGCCTTGTCCATTTGGAACATCTTGATGAGTAGCGTCGAGATGCAGCCGTAATAAACGAAGCCCCTAGGAAGATGATTAAAACTCAATATGATAAAGCTGTCCGACCTCAGGTTTTTTCTAAAGGCGACCGTTTCTTAGTCTATGACCAAGAAAAAGACGCCCTGGGGGCAAGCAAGTTAAAATCTATGTGGTATGGTCCCTTTACACTCAAGCATGTTTTGGAAAAAGGGGCTTATGAATTAATTGGTTTTGAAGGGAACAAGTTGGTGGAGCCCATAAATCGGCTCTACCTTAAGACATATTTTGCTTACGCTTCAGCGGAAAAATTGCTTGTTTGTATATATTGTATCTTTGTACATATTTGTCTAGTATTTTGTGATATCAACATTTTTTATTTGCTTTGGCAGGTATTGATGGATGATTCGATATATTTCGGATTCGGCGATGGTACAAGTCGGCACACTCGGAATCTTGCTTCCACAGCCAGTTTATGGTGTCGAGGGGAGTATGTATTGGCCCTACTTCGAACAACATTGTCAAATATATTGTTTTTCTTAATTTGCTATCCGAAGCAATATCTTATGGGATTGATTCATTAGTAGTTTATCTAGACTCACAACTAGTGGTGTCGAAGTTAAATAACACTTATTGTATTCGTGATCCTTATTTATATCACCAATTTTTGAGAGTGAGAATGTTGCAATGATCATTTATTTATATCACATATGTTTACATTCCCTGATCTGAGAATTCATTAGAAGACTCTATTGCTAATCAAGCATTAGATTGGCACATTAATCATTCATCTAATTAAATAACATAAAAAAAGTTTGAATCTGTATATATATCATAAAATCATGCCTGTATATAGATAGAGTGTTCAAAAAATAATATACAAAGTTCGGACAAGATACCCTCAAAATTTGGGTTCATGCCCATAATCAGGTCCAATCATACATAGATCTATCTATCAACCCAGCTTAGGATGAGTGGCTAAAAAGTTAACCACAGCTTTGGCTACACATCGAAGTATCCAGAACCAGTCTTGTGGTACCCCTACCACACGGCGCTGCATCTCCTCAGGTAGATCTTCTATGGTTATCATAGGTACCTGGTGAGTTAGTCTCACCAAGTTTCTCTGAACATCATAAAGGACTCTCTCTGTCTCAATTGCTGCCTCTTTGGCCCCTCTTCTATGACGCTTGTGCCTCGAAAATCCATCTAGTCTCACTGGAACCACATTTGGAACCATTTTGTCAATATTTTGTCTCATCAAAAATATTTTTTCTAAGTTCATTTCATATTAAAAATCCAAAAAATCTTTAAAATTCACAAAAAAAATTAAAAATTATTACCTATGTCTCCCCATGCCGCATTTGGTGGTAACACTAAGTCTAGATCTCCTCGGAAATCCATGCCAGCATATGGGTAGTCGTCGACTGCAATGATCTATTGATCCCACCAGGTGAAAAACTCATCATCAAAAGTCATTCTAGGCATGTCCCCGCCTCCAAGGCGTTTCATCAAGTCCGCCCATCTACCCATTCATGGATGTCTAGGGCTACTGATGGACACTGATACTTTGGGATGTAGCCCAGATACCTTCTCGAAGAAGAATGAACACAAGATGGTTCCATATCCAAAATTCTTCATCTGAGCCTTCTTTATAGAGGTCAATTGGCTCTTCATGTTAGTCAGAAGAGGCGTGCACTAGTCAAATACTGTGGTAAGACATTCCACTTCCAGGCTCATAGATACTCATGACGCCTGATGCAGGGAAGCTGACCCATTTACCCGTGCAATGGTAAATAGCAAAATCCTCAGAGATAAACTTTCCACATGTTTGATTGGAATTTGACTTCCAATCTTCTTTGGATGTCCAGGACAATATATATGGACATAGTCTTCCACCGAGAGACTACCTCTCATCCTGCTTGTCAAATGCACAAGCTCCCCTCTTCGGGAGAGACCGGTAATAAAATAGATATCTTCCATCTCAATCCGTAGAGGCATTTGTTCTATCATGAAAGCATCGTCCTCTGCGCTCCAGTAGTGGATCAAAAGTTCGACCAAGCAAGTATTGGCTTTCATATTTTCCATTTTGAAGAATTTCAGAGTGTCTAATGCATTTTGGTCATTCATTACCTCATTATCAATAGTGGTATGCTCTTTTTCCCTCCAAGTGATAGTAATCCTGCAAAAAATTGAAGTTTCAACCATTACTTTTTATGTTAAAACTTTAACTTGTGTACACGTGGGTTCCCTTTACACACAGTCACGTGTACGACCATCGTATACATGGGTTGATCACATCCAACCTGCGTGTACACAGAGTTGGATTTTTGGGCATAGTTTCTCACGATCAAAACTTTGAGAAAAATTCTAAAAACTATCATAAAACATTACAAGTATGACTTGAGGATTACCTAGTGACTTTGGGATGATTTGAACGGTCCACTTGTTTAGAGGAAAGCTTGCTTTGTTTTGCTCCACAACTCTTTTCTCCAAATAGAAATGAAAAATCTGTGAGACTAAAAGTCATTATATAACTTTGGAATTACAAAATATTTTTTAAAAAATTGATTTTTGTCTCATGGAATTTTTGACCTGTGGGCTTGGATTGTTGGGAGTGGGCTGTTTTTTCAGGTTTTTTTGGAGACTTCTTCGAGATTTTATTTTTGTCTCATGATTGTTGACCCATCATGGTAGGTATCATTCACTCACTGGCATTTAAGTTAGGGAAAACCATTTTCCACTGCATCTTGCATACTAGCCTCCATTCAGCGATGCATTAGCCATAGGGTTGACCCCATCGCTTCTTGGTTAGCAAACCATTTTCACTCGACGATTTTGAAATCATGATATGATTGTAGAGCCATCCTTTACATGGGCTTCTTAGTTAGAACCTCGCTGACATTGGTTTCCCATGCTACTATACTGCGTAGGCTTGAGAGTCCTCTTTAGTCCCGCCATGACTGACGCGTTGAAGACACATTCTCCTTTCTTCCGCGCTAATTTCTGGCCTTATACCCTAGAGGCTCCTTTGTGTTGAGTTGTACTATTGCATTGCATTTTGACTATTTGCACCTTTTGGCCTTGAGCCGGCTTCACTTGGACTCGTGTTTAAGCCACTTATCTGATCATGTCTTCTGCAAAAATCAACCATGCAATCACTTAGCTTCTGCAACTTGACACATCCTTTTACCATCGAAAAGAACAGCCCTTTGGGTGTCATTGACTAGTTTCACCTCCCTGAATTGAGCATAGGAATGTTCCCCTCCCAGGAACTAGATCATCTATTTCTCTGACACTCATTCTTTCCACTGTACTATAGCATTCTTTTATTCTTTTTCCAGCTTAAAGAAAAAGACAAAAAAATTATGTATTACAAAAAAGAGCAGGAACGGGACAACATTTCCATATTTTATTGGCAGCTAGATTCATTCGTGTCGGCCTTGCACCAAGCACTCGAAAGAAAGTCTCTCCTCCATTTGGGTGGGATTTAGTTTGACTTAGGTGAGCCTTAGCCTTGTTATTGAATCAGTACTCCTCTGATTGGTTACCTCTTCCAATCATATGGAGAGTTTTCTTATGCCTCTTGCATGACAAACTTATACAGAGTTATCATATGCTGTAATATAGTCATTATTGAGTTGTGCTTTTGTTCAAGGGAAGTAAACTTGTGTCAGCCTCTTTGCAGTGTCTCTTGACCTATTTTTCAGTCAGCCATCCCTGGTTGTCAGTGTCATGTTTGTCATCACATCAGTTATATTGGTCCTTTTCTCGTGTCGGTTTGAGAAGGTCTCCATTGACTTCTTGCTAGTGGGTCTTGTCCTTATCAACTACGACATATTGCTCTGAGGGCAGGCCTAGAGCCGCACCCTGACCCTATTTTCATTATTGATAGGTCACCTTGTGCTCAACATCGATCAGTATCATGGGTCTTTGACTGAGTGGTTTCCCTTGTGTTCGACATCAGCTTTCATTATCACACATTGGGATTCATGCAATGCCTTGGTTTCCATTTGATCCTATTGGTGGATTCCTCGCCTCTGTGTCAACTTTCATTATTGGTTGGTTCAAAGGGTTTCTATCGTGCGCTAGCTACATCTTGTGTATGCCAGAAACGTGCTTCGGTTGGGTTACTACATCTTTTTCGTCTGATTCCTTCCACATTATTGGCCTATGGGTTACACTCACGCTAGATTGATGAAGGATGCCTTAATGCCTTCCTTCTAGCGGATCTTTTCCTATCGACTACAACTCATTTGCTCTGGGACAAAGATCTAGAGTCCATTTGGCAGTACCTTGGGGTTTGCAGTCATTAGTGGCAGATTCCTTCGCTATCGACAGTGGGAAACCATCATTGTCTCCTGATTGATAGATTCTTTCAAGTGTTTGACTTCAACTCATTTATTCGCACTTGTTAGATTGTACTAGGTACCTTGACTCCCATTATCATTATGGGTGAGTAGTCTCACGTTTGTTAACAGTATACATCAATGACTGGTAATCAAACGATTTCTCACGTGGTTGACTTCAGATCATTCATTCCCACTGTGTAGAAATGTACCACGGTGGTCGGTGAAGACCTCGGGTGGCATCAACATCTTATGGTTCACTTGTCAGTTGCTCCTGTTACTATTAGTTGACACCATCCACCTTAAATGTTGTAGTTCTTCATGGCGACATCTTATATGCTAGCATTCGAGTTGCGATGTAATATCATTTTACTCCATCATGTTCATTTGGTACTATTGGGATTAGTTTTTGACATCAGTGATCAGCTTCATCCTTTAGCATCATTGATCGTCTTCTTATATGTGATATTCAAACATGTACTTTTTTCGATCACGATTAGACTATCCATTATGTACTTTTAGTTCTTTATACTTTTATACATATTGGATCCGCTTGTACATGATATGTGGACATGTTTTACTTTCGCTGATCATGGCTATTCCCGCCTCAGATAGCAGTTTCTTTCTGATCTCTTTTGATGGCTTGGCAGGCTGAATTTTGTTGAAGTCTTTCTCAGTCTCAACATGATTCTTTCCATACACTTAATACATTTCGGCCACATGTACCCCTTCTGAACTCATATATTAGGGGGCATCTGTTATAGCACCATTTACCACTCTTGGTATTTGTGATTCTTGGTTTATGACCTAGGGCAACCCCTCCTTCCAAACTTGGTCTAGATATTTTAAAAACGGTGTTTTATTCCCTATATGCTACTTTTCCCTGAGTTAAAAGCATGTACAGGCGGGTCAATCAATACCCAACCCACGTATATGTATTAAAACACTTTAAAAAATTAAATTTCCTTAGTTATGGGAAAATTTCATGGGTTTTAACTGTCGATTACCTCCTATAGCCCATGGCCCAACTGTTTCCCAACTAAAAAACTAATTGGGAGAAGTATAAATAGACTTCTATGGGAAGGCCTTAAGGGAGGAGAAGAGATAGTAGTTATTATACTGAGATTATCCCTGACTGAGTTTGATGAATCCCTATGCCTTATGCACTTCCCCAAGCTTTAGGAAACCCTTGTTTCCTTGATTATAGATATCCTTCCTTTTGCTTGAGATATCATGGTGTTGATTATGGAAGAAGATTGTTGAAGGCTAGGATAGGACGAATCCCGAGGACGGTTCCTCTTGGAGCTGGAAGAAGAAGACTCAAGTGAATTCTCTCCATGTTATTTATAGCTTGCTGCAATAAAAGAAATGTTGTCTTGTTTTCGAAATTAACTATGTTTATGCATTAAATTATGTTTTAATTCATATATGAATGATGTTTTGATGTATGATCAATCATTGGTTTATATAATATAAAGTCAATTTCATGAATATGCTTTACTTATATACTGCTATGTATGTTCGAATTGAATGATTTTCAGGTTTGAAGAACATCGGGAGTTGCAGAAAGTCTAAACCCTGCGGGACTTACTCGAATGAACGAAATCCGGGTACAGTCGCTCTTACGTATGTAGAGCTATAAGAAGGATCTCTTTCACCTCTAATTACCTCACATTAATATGTCAATCCGGGAGCATTTTGTTATTTCAAAGAGTGCCTCAGTCTGAGGCTATCATTTGTCAAAGTAATGCTAGTAGTATAGCATTCAGAAATACCAGAGTAAACGGACGCTTGTCTACAGCTTAACTACTTCAAAAGAGGAAATCACACATTCAAAAGACTAAGCAACTTTATCAGTCAAAGGTTTAGTAGTGGTAACTCATCCCTTTAGAAATTGAAGGAAAAGGAAATCAGAGAACAGATCGTGGATCTGGGAGCCAGACAGTAAATGCCACGGCTCACTACAACCTTAGATCGTCTCCCACACCAAAATAGCAAATGCCTGTAAATGGAACGGCCGATAAGAAAATGGAACAGCAAATAAGAAATCGAACAGCAAGTCTGCAATGGAACAGCAAATCCGAAATGCAACAGCAACTAAGTCTCACAAGCAGTAACAAACTTAATCTATCAAATCAAATGCATTAATCATAATCAAACGACAATCTTTCACTCTTAAGGCAGGTCGAACAGCACACACCAATGGAACAGCACTGATTACTGATAGGTTATGGAACAGCGCTTGAAAACCATATATATACACAACACTCTTAAATAGTAATCCGATCTAAGCATCAATCTCAGTTAGAAGGAATACGACTGTGTTTCAAAATAGAACAACATTGTTCATCAATTTAACAATCGTGAAGAACATAACTCCCAAGATGAATTCTGTGACGTGAATGTACAACACAAAAGCTCTGAAATGGAATAGTAACAGTATTCTATCAAGACCAGTGATATTAGATCAACTCTGAAAGGAACAATCATATGATGCAGAGTCAATACAATAGTTCTGTCTGTGGAAACCTTAATGAATTAAACATAACAGAGCATGTGAAGTAAACTTATAAAACACATCAGATTACCAAATAACAACGATAAGAAAACCATACAGAAGGCAAATGTAATAATACAAGAGCAAGTGTCCTCTAGGGCTGGGCCCTTAGCCTCCAGGGGTACACCGCTTGAGGTTAATCCAGACTCAGAGATGGAGTAATCACCAAGTTTGTATTAATGCATGAAGTAAGATTACAATGAACCAATTCTTATCGAGACTCGATGATCAAAGTTTTGATCTTAACAGAAATTACATAAAAACATAATCATGTCTAACTCTCCACCCGAGCTAACAGTGTTGTCCCTTTTATAAGGGTGACGGCAAAGATGTCTAAGTATAAAAATAGATAAAACAGCGATCCCTCAGGATCAAGGATCCTGAGGGATTCGCCGAACCGTTAATCCTTAATCATTTCTTTTCTCTCCTGCGTCGAGCTGGTATCTCCACCTCCTTTTTTGGGTTGATTCGCTTTGATTTGCTTTGCCTTGTTTGCATTTGGTCTCCCGTCAAAGGGACAACGGTTATCTCGTCCTTGTCCTTTCCTTTGGAACGGCAACTTCTCGTTTTCACTCCTTCCTGCATGAGGAAATGACAATTGTCAGCGTTTTAGTCTTGCATATTAATCTCACATGTTTTGTTATAATTCTTTATTGTTTCCAAGTTCATGATGCAAAAAGGTTTGCAAGTTCTACTGAAAAGATACTGAAATGATCATCAAAAACATACCTCTTTTAGTACTCCACACACCCCCCTGCTTACCCTGTTTCATGCCCTCATGAAAATGTTGTAGTTGACATGCAAGGCAGTGAGAGAATAGGCTGGAGATGGAATCTCATGCGGAGGCCTACAACCATGATGAGTAACTAGGTAGTCAAAGAAATGGCCTGTCTGACCCTCGGGCATCTCATACAGGGCTTGGTATCCGGGTGCAGGGTGCCAAATAATTGGACTCCGGAACCTATATCCTAACCAGGATGGCCCTGCTCTCAAAATTCTTTCGCCATAAAGGTGCAAACGATTGGCAGCTAATTTAAAATTTTCATACTTAAACGGTTCCCTGAGCTGGATATTCGGATTAGAGATTTGATACCGAAATTTAGCTGCATCAATGGCAAGGTCTTTGATAGAAAGAAAGTATTCTAATCCCTGTCGAATGAGTGCCTCATGCATGGGTCCTAATGTTTCAATGACACCCGGAGTCTTCATGAGGTTTCTATGTGCTTTCCACAACTGTACTGGGTTCCTAGGCTCAGCCCTTACCCACAGATCTAAGCTGTTTTCTTGCCTCTGGAAAGTATTATAGGATTTAAGCCATTTAATCTGATTAACCCCAAATGAGATGAATGCCTGCAATTGGATGTCTCCAACAAAGGGGCCAGGGTTCAGCTCAGTCTCCTGGTCTAGTACAAGGTTATGTAAATAGAACTCACACAGCAGTCTCTGGACTTTTACCCCGTAGTGCTTACAGCAGTCTATAAAATCATTGACAGTGTTAATTTGTATGGGAGCACCTACTTTAACAGCTTTTATTTTTAATTGCAAATACCGTTCCAGTAAAAACAGGGCATAATTTTTGGCAGGGGCTCTACATGCTAAGACGTCATTGTATAAATAACACAAGGTATCCATCAGCTTGATAACAATATCTAGCCTACGAGTTACCTTTGCAACTTTCTCTTGTTCCTTCCGCCAACCTTCCAAAGCTTGGCTTTCGGATTGATTGACGTTCCTAAGCTGCTACTGTAGCTCTTCATACTTTTCGCGAGGGACCGTTTGCTCTCTAAGCTTTTCTGCTTCTTGCTGAGCTTGCTTCAACCCTTTTCGCAGGGTTACTGTTTTTGGATCTCTTCTCCATGCAGCAGTGGAGGCCGGGAGTTTTACTTGAACTTTCCTATTGCGTTTCTTTGAGTTCAAAACCCTTATCACTCCTGAAAGTGGTGCCTTCGTCTGAATTTCCTTATCACAGGTCATCATGTCATCCATTTCTATTTTAACGTGAATATCAGTCTATTGTTGTTCCTTTTCAAATGGAACAACAGTCTGTCCCTCAGCATCATTTCGAACAGCAGCTTGGTTTTCGACAGGGTTTTGAACAACAGAACAAATTCTGATCCTCCGCCCTTTTGCCTTGCGAGGTTTTGCTGAAGTGGTCACCTTTTTCCTTCCTGAAGTCCTTTTTACCCTCTGTCTTGCTTTCAGGATCCTAATCTGCTGGTGGAGTTGGACTATTATGTTCAATAATCTCTGCTGTTCCTTTCGCAATTCTTTAATTTCCAAAATTTCCTTAGAAGGAACAGCAGGTTGTTCACTGTGGCCTGGACTGTGACTAGTCCCTGGATCTTCCTTCTGGGGTGTTTCTTCATTACTCTGCTCTGGCTGTTCTGGGGTAGGAACCCTAACTGGTTCTGTCAATTCTTGGGCAACTTCTTTTTCTGCCCCTGCTTCCTCCAGAATTTCTTCCGGTGTCTTCTGGTTAGGAACAGATTGTTCCTGTTCAGTATCTCCTATTGTTTCTTTATCATGAACAGGAAGATTTTCTTCTTCTGCCTCCTTTGCATGTGGTTTTTCAGATGCATTTTCCTCCTGGGGTTTTGTTTCATCATGGAGGTTTGATGGGCTGGAAGGTTGGCCATATTCGCCCATATTGGCCAAGACTGCGGCCAATTCGTCTTCTCCCACTGGGTCCTGGAATGGGCTATCTTCCTGCTGTTCCATTTCCTCCTCCTGCTCAGATTTCTCGGCTTCTGTTTCAGAGTGCTCAGCTTCTATTTCAGATTGCTCGGCTCCTTCCTCATTTTCTTCTTCGGATTGCTCGATCTCCTCTTCAGATTGCTCAGCCTCTTCTTTCTCTTCTCCTTCAGATTGCTCGGCCTCTGCTTCTGACCGTGAGGGTTACTCATCTTTAATTTCTACTGGCCAACTGGTGTTTTCCTAGAGCTTTTCCAGCCTCCCTCGTATTCGTGCTAACCGGACCGATTTCCTACGTTTTTTCTCCCTGTTCGGGTGTACCGGTGGCATGCTTACGCTTTGCCGATTCCTTGCATTTTTCTGGACGCTCGGATGTACTGGTGACATGTTTCTGTTTTGCTAATTCTCTGCGTTTTTCTGGATGCTCAGGTGTACTAGTGGCATGCTTACATTTTGGGGATGGTGCTGTCAACCCCCCATTTATCATTGCAATTAGCTCTTCCCAGCTGCTCTGCTGCTGGGTGAGGCTATGACTGACAATTAACCGAATTAACCCATGATGACTAACAACTGACTCTACATGTTGTGCCTTTTTTAAGCTCCGTGCAACATCATGAAGTAACGAATTCAAAAGTGCAGGTAAATTTACAGAGCATTTCTGCTTTAGAACAGCTAAGAGTTTAAGATGTCGTGGTCTTACCACGTCTTTTTTGCCTTCACAGGTGATGTAGCTTTGAATAGTCCTTGCCAATTCTACCCAGGGCTCTCCTAGCGTTGCTGGCAGAACTCCCTTTCCTTTAATTGCCAGGCTCTGGCCTTCGTCCTGGATGATTTCTATAATCTTTTGTAATCTCTCCTTTTTTAACGTCCATATAGGTCCGGTGGCTAGTAGTCCCGAGACTTCTGCGATTATGTCATCGGTGACTGCTATATGTCTCCCCCTCACTGTGGAGTAATCTTCTTGCAAATTCTGCAGGAATTCAATTGCCATCGTCTCGTTAGAATCCTGCAAGTGGTTGAGATAAGTCAGCCACCCTGCTCTTGTCAGGATTCCCGGGCAGCAGCGGAGACTGTCAACACCTACGGTTCCCTCCGGATCATTCTTCCTCCCATGGTTTCACTGTGAATTCTCAATGGAACGGCAGCTGTTCGTGCTGTTTGAAACACAGAGAGGCTAATGGACACAAGACTTGTTCAAAAAAAACAGAGTATACCATAGAAATGGCTTATGAACAACAATTCGTGCAAAAAATAAAAATAGCATGCCGTTAAGCCATGCCATACCCTAGTACACAACTTTCCCGAATAGTGAGCTGACACGTAATCCAGGGAATAATGAGGTTAACCTCCCCCTCCGCAATGTGATAGGCTGTCCCAGCCGTCAAATAAAGGAGTAGTGCCCGTTCTGAAATAGAGTCATAAAGGAACAGCGTATAAAAATATGCCATGTTTAGAAAAACAGCAAATTACCGAAATCGAGGCGTAGAGTTAGATCGCGTATTACGTAAGAGGCTACTGTGATATGATGCGAGGCTGGGAGGATAAGACATCTGTCGTACTTTCTAAATCTCCTGCGGTCATTGTCAATTGTTCTGCCATGATTGGTGATAATAAATTTACATGCGTTATATAATTCGGGGAATGATATATGATTAATTATTTAAGGTATAAGAAACAGAAGGGTGTTAATAACTCACCTATTGGTGTAAATAATGTGACTTCAATACCATTAACAGTGCTCTGCTGCCGACAGGTGTCCATAACCTTGGCAGAGTTGTTTTAACCCAAGGAACCATGATCCGCTGTGTATACTTAGGGAATGTAATGTCAAAATGTAGGCCATTATGCTGGCTTGGTGACGAGTTAACCATAATTCCATTCACGAGGAAGGAGCGAAAAGTGGCCAGGTAGGCTCGTGATGAGACCTCCTGTTCCAAGGGTTGTTTATTTGATATACCTTTTGGACCATATCCCTGGTGTGGTGGCCATAGTGGGAATGCCACTTCGCTTTCGTCCTCATGATCATGGTAGGCCGGCTCTTGATGAGACCCCCTATCCTGCATTTGACAACTTATAAGCCATGTTTTACTTTTTTCTTTCTTTTTCACAAAGTACCTTCCCTTTTTTATACACAAGGGTGCTTCAACACTCCTTAACAGTAGGAATGGTGGAAGAAGTCTTAACATCTCAATAGGAAGATATAAACCCTTTACTCTTATTCCTAAATAATAATCAAGGAGGAAAAAAAAGGGTTGCCATGATAAAGATGAACAATCATAGTAGAATTAGTAGAACAATGACAGCAAAAGATGATAAATAAGTGTGTTCTTCCTTTTTTCCTCTTACCAATGCAGAGCTTTATAAAGATAGAGATTTATGATTGGCTGATTTCAATATGTTGTGATTCTTTATCCATTGCATAAGTGCATAGATGTATCTGAAAAGACTTGAAAGAACGAGAGCAATAGACATCCTCAATTTTGATCAGAAAAAGGAACAAGTTGTTTCATAGGGAAAGAAAAAGCATGCAAGTGATGTTCTTTTTGGAAAAAGGACCAACAAGAGACCTCAAATAGCAAAAAATGCAAATGTCGTTCCTTTGGAAAAGGAATATCAGAACACACAAATGTTGTTCCTTTGGAAAAGGAATAGCAGGACATTCCAATGTCGTTCCTTTGAAAAATGAATAGTAAACACACGGAAATGTCGTTCCTTTTGAAAAAGGAACAACAGTAGCTAAAAATGTTGTTCATTTGAAAAAGGAACAGCAAAAAGATGCAAGAAATGTCGTTCCTTTGGAAAAGGAACAGCGGAAATAAAAAAAATGTTGTCCCTTTGGAAAAGGAACAACAAAAATCAAAAATGTTGTTCCTTTGGAAAAGGAACAGCAAAACATGCAAACATGCCGTTCCTTTGGAGAAGGAACAGTGGAAGTTCCAAAGGAACAGCAAAACACGCAGATATGTTGTTCCTTTGAAAAAGGAACAACAAAAATAAAAAATGTTGTTCCTTCGGAAAAGGAACAGCAGAAACACACAAATGCCATTCCTTTTGAAAAGGAACGACAAAAATAAAAAATGTTGTTCCTTTGGAAAAGGAACAACAGAACACACAAAAATAAAGGAAAAGATCCTAATTACAATGAGATGACGGCTGATCCAAAGGGATTTGCTCTTTTGAAAAAGGAACAACCGAAAGAAAATGTTGTTCTTTTTTTGAAAAAGGAACAACAAAAATGACAGGAAAACATTAATATGTACAAAAAATGATTCAAAGGAAAAGAACTTATGTACAAATTATAAAAAGAAATGAATTCCTTAATGAATTACAGGTGAGGAAGACTTCTCTTCCTCTCCCAAAATCTCCATATCAGAGTCTCGGCGTAGCTGCTGGCAAAAGGACTCCCAAGTGAGTGGTTTGCGATAAAGACGAACTCGGTGGCCATTTGCCTTGAAGGCATATCCAGAACCGTCAATAGTGATTAGAGTAAGGGTCCCATTGTCATGTACCTTCTGGATTTCGTATGGTCCCAACCAATGAGTCTGGAGTTTCCCCGGGAAGTCCTGAAACCTAGAGTCGTACAACAGAGCCCAGTCTCCCTCGTGGAAGACTTTATTTTTAATGAGAGCATCATGCCATTTAGCTCGTTGTTGTTGGATCAAGGCAGTGTTTTGAAGTGCAGAGAGCCTAATTTCGTCCAATTCATTGATCTGCTGCAGTCGATTAATCTATGCCTCGCTTAGATCTAAGCCAACTTCCTGTGTTGTCCGTAATGTTTGGATTTCGAATTCTATGGGAAAAATGGGTTGTTTTCCAAACACTAATTGATAAGGTGAGTAACCAGTGGTGCTTCTCCATGTGGTTCTGTAAGCCCAGAGTGCTTCAGGTAGTCTGGCAGCCCAATCACGTCTATGGGATGCAATGGTTTTCGTTAAAATTGCTTCTATTATTTTATTGTTGCTTTCTACCTGTCCATTCGCCTGTGGGTGGTATGGAGTAGTGATTTTATGCTGGACGTGATAGTTGTTGAGTGTTGCAGCTAATCTGTTCCCAGCAAACTGTGGTCCACTGTCTGTAATTATTTCTCTTGGAAGGCCATAACGTACAAATAGATGGAACAGGAACTGTATGACAGAGTCCTCTGTAGCTCTAGGCAATGCTTCTGCTTCAACCCACTTGGTGACATATTCTATTGCCACCAAAATATATGTTCTCTGGTTTGATGATGGGTTGATAGGTCCAACGAAATCAAGAGCCCATCGCTCGAATGGTTCAATGACTAACTGTGGTTTCAGAGGCATCTCATCAGACTGACCAGGGCGTCCTGCTCGCTGGCAGCTGTCACAGGCTTGGACAAATTTCTTTGCATCTTTGAAAATCATGGGCCAATAATATCCTATCTGCAACACCTTATGTCCAGTTCTGCGCTCGGCGAAATGTCCACCACATGGTCCATCATGACAGGCTTTTAAAATGTCAAAGATTTCATCTTCTCGAACGCATCTCCTAATATGCATGTCTGCCCCTGTGTGAAACAAATAGCCCCCGATCCACGAGAATCGAGCACTCTTCTGAACAATCTACTTCCGCTCATTAGAGGTTAGGTGTTTTGGTAATTTACCAACTGCGAGCTAATTGGCAACATCAGCATACCAGGGTGTTTGAACAGCAACAGCAAACAGATGCTTGTTTGGAAATTGATCTTCAACTGCTGCTGCATCGATTGGCTTTGGCATTCTTGAGAGAAAATCGGCTACAGGATTTTCTTTGCCAGGTCGATCCTTGATTGTGATATCAAATTCCTGCAATAAAATCAGCCATCTAGTTATTCTGCCATTTGTGACAGGCTTATTTGCTAGATATTTTATGGCAGAATGATCTGTGTACAGGATAACAGGATATCCAGTGATGTAATGTCTAAACTTGTTGACAACATGTATTACAGCTAGGAATTCTTTTTCAGTAACAGTGTAATTTAATTCAGCAGGGGATAAATTTTTGCTGATGTAATAAATTGCATATGGTTTTTTATCCTCTTCCTGCCCAAGGACTGCTCCAATGGCTGTATCTGAGGCATCAAATGATATCTGGAATGGCAAATCCCAATTTGGTCCTCGAAGGACTGGGGCTATGGATACGAGCTTCTTCATATCCTTGAAAGCACGTTCACATTTTTCTGTCCAAAGAAAATCAACGTTACCAGTTAGTGCATATAGAGGTGCAGCAATGTGCGAATAATGTTCTATAAATCACTTATAATAACCAGAAAATCCAAGAAAACTGCGTACCTCTGTTTGAGTGGTAGGAGTGGGAATAAGCAAAAGTATTTGGATTTTGGCCGGGTCTACCTGAATGCTAGCTGCTGAAATATAGTGTCCTAGGATAAGTCCTTCAGTCATCATCATATAACATTCTTCGTGGCTTAAACAAAGCCTGGTAGTAATGCATCGTTGTAGGACTTTCTCCAGGGTGTCCAATGCTGGATCGAAATCATCTCCGTATGGTGTAAAGTTATCCATGTATACTTCAAGTCCATCATTTATTAAATCTGAAAAAATGCTAAGGATATCCCTTTGGAATATGGCAGGAGCATTGCATAAGCCAAAAGGTAAAACTCGATAGGAAAATATTCCCCAAGGACAAGTAAAAGTAGTTTTGTCTTGGTCTTCAGGGGCAATCTAGATCTGATTGTATCCACTGAAGCCATCCAGGAAAGAAAAGAATTTCTTTCCTACTAAAGTGTCTAATACTTGATCAATGAATGGGAGAGGAAAGTGGTCCTTTTGTGTTGCTTTATTTAGCTCCCTGTAGTCCATACAGATTCTCCATTTCCCATTCTTTTTTGGTACCACCACAAGCGGAGAAACCCATTTACTATCAGAGATAGGATAGATAAAATTGGCATCTAAAAGTTTTTGAAGTTCAGCTTTTACCACATCTTTTAGATGAGGATTAAGTCTTCTTTGAGGTTGATGAACAGGTCTGGCATCCTTTTCTATATAAATGTGGTGTGTACATAATTGGGAGTCAATTCCTTTCATATCAGAGTAGTCCCATGCAAATGCTTCTTTATATTCCCTCAACAAATGGATGAGCTTCGCTTCTTGTTCAGATGTGAGGTTGGCATTAATGTTTAAGGTTTTTCCCGGGTCAATTTCCACAATTTTACTATTTGCAACAGAAGTCACAGGTATTGTTTGATCATGCGTATCTTTCAGAGGGTCTTCTTCTAATTCGTTATCAAATGCTGCTTCTATCATGTGACACTGTGTTCAGGATCTAGATTCAGTTTGACTAATGAAATTATTAATAGCATCATCTTCAGTTTGGTCTTTAAAATCAAGTGCCTCTTGTATAGTTAATGGAGATCTAATGTTATCAGTAAGGTATGATACAGGGTGCTTATTAGTTTTGATTATTGTGACACTTGGCTGCGCTGGAGGATACAAAACTAAATTCTTGATATTTGGTCCTTTGGTTATGGTCATATTTCCTTGCCGACAGCCAATGTAAGCATCGGCAGTGGCAAGCCAAGGTCTACCTAAAATCAGCGGGTGTCCATCAAGTCGGGTTTTAGGATTTATTATCAGGAAATCGGTTGGATATTCCCAGGAATCGACAGAGACCATGACATCATGTAGAGTACCCTTTGGCCTAACCACAGATCGGTCAGCCAATTCTAGCAAGGTAGAGGTAGGTTCTACAGATGTAATGCCCAACTTTTGGCAAGTAGTGGTTTTTAAGATATTAATTGCAGCTTCTAGATCAACTAAGGCATTAGACAGGGTCTGACCATAAATTTGGAAAGTTACAATTGGATTTCCTGGGTCTTCATATTTAATGGGTGTTTCTTTCCCTGATAGTAAGTCAGATAAAGTGCCGACTACTTGGACTCTTGGATTATTTGTTATGTTCCTCCTTGGTCTCTTTATGCACAATTCTTTAATAGTTTTTGCATATATAGGGATGTCTTGAATGGCTTGGAAGAATGGAATTTTTATGTACAGATTTTGTAATTCTCCCAGAATGTCAAAATCAGGATATTGTATAGGTCGAGGTATGACTAATCATTCTGGAAACGGAGGAGAGGATGTGGTTTCTTGATTATGAGTTTGCTGTATATTCCCATCCTCTTGTTGTGACAGATGTTGTCTGGGTAACTGATGTTTAATATGAACTGTCTTTTCTCCCTCAGTTTCAATAATACGGCCAGATCTTAACTAAAGATCATTGCACTCCCTTAGATCGTCTTCTATTTCTGGAGTTTCTATAATTTGGAGAGATTGGACCAGTCTGTTATTTGGATTGGGGTTGGGTTGGGTTGGGAGTTGCGGTCTCAGATTAGACTGGGGATTTTGTTGTAAGGCTGGCAGTGTAGGTTGAGGAAGTGAAATAGTTCCTACTGGCTTATGCATCTGTCTCTGCTAGTTTGTCTACCAGGCCGAACTTTGTGAAGTAGGGGGAGTCCATTGTGGAGGATATGGGCTACCTTGATAATATGGTAGAGTATAAGGGAAATTCGGCCAACCAAATTGGCTTGCCTGATTCAACCACGGGTTTGAAGAAGGAAACGACTGTGGTAACCAGTTTGGAAACGGAGGTTGGGATTGAATTTGCCACATATTATATTGTTGAGAATTATATTGTGGAGGCTGAAAAGAAGAAGTTGGGCCTGAAAACATACCAGATTGTCTCGGCTGCCACTGACAGCACTGGTTGATCAAATACACCGATTCTGGTTCTTCTTCCGCTTCCTTATATACCGCTTTCAACCCAGGAAGTGAGGGGCAGCTCTCCGTAAGGTGATCTTTTGTACAGATGGCGCATGTTTGGACTATATCCAGTGGACACTCCTTGTGACTATGCTTTTTCCTGTATCGGGGACAGAAGATTGCCAAATTTTTTTCTGCCTCCATTTGCTTCTGTTTAGCCTGCATAATATCAAGTTGTGTAGTTAGTGTCCCTAGAATATCAGTTTTAAAATTTTCCAATAAATTTCCAATTTCTACACGTGTTACTCCTTCTGTCGAAATTCTATTATCTCTTACAAACCGATCATGTTCTGCCGGTTTTACTCTTGTGCTGCCTCTCGAGCTCTTGATACATAAATCAATAATGTCAGCAAAATTTTCTTGATAAATATCCCCTTTTCCCATGATGTTTAATGTTTCGATCCATTGTTCCTTCATGCCCCTTATCAATGCTATTTTTAACACATTATCAGGTAAAGATAGTGATGCATAAGGAGATCTTTGCAGATTATACTGGAAACGTTCCACATACTCCTCTAATGTTTCATTCGGTCTAGCTGTCATCTGGAATATTTCGTCCTTTAGTTCTCTAGACCTGCAATAATCCTGATATTTTTTAGAAAAGATTCTTTCATTTGATCCCAATTATTTATAACCCCGCCACCTAATCCCATAAACCATCTGAAAGCAGCCCCTTTTAATGTAGAAGGAAATAGTTTCAGTTTCTGGGGGTCGGTGGTGTAATCATATCCCCTGCACAACACGTCAAATTCAAATAAAAATGCATCTGGATCTTCTGATGTAAGACCGTGAAATGTAGGGATATGTTGAAGAGGGATTTCTTTCATAGGCGCATTTGCTGCAGAATCCACTATAGGGTATTGTAATGTAGAGGTTTGAGTGTTTGGCTGATTTTGAGCCATAGGGTCGAATATATGCCAATAACCTTCTGGGATATCTAGGAGGGTATTCCTCGGTTGAGAGGGGATGGCTTTGACAGGAATAGTTTTAATAACACTTCCTCTATCTGGGATAATGAGAATACCTGATGTCTGAGGAGATTGAGTTTCTTCAACAATGATTTTTGCAGCACTTCCCTTGTCTGGGCTGTTTAATGGCTGAGTTGTTCCAATAGGAGATCTTGGTTCCTCGGTTTCCCCTGTTTCTCCTTCTCCTTCACAAAGATTGCTGAAATTCCCTTCCTGCAATAGTTCTGGAGTAGAATTTTCAATTTCTTGAAAGTCCTGCTCTTCAGTTTGACTATGCACCTCAGCAAAGGCTACAGATGGTGATCCTGTGGCCTGAAGGGAACTATTAGGTTGTTTAGAAATGACTTTCCTGGGTCCTACTGATGGCTGAGATTCTGCTTTCTTGTAGATTTCATCTATGAAGGTCGTTCGGCCAAGGGTCACCGGCCCCTTAGCTTTTTCTGGCTTGGGTAGAGGTTTAGTATTTTTTTCTGGTTTTTTTCTGCTTAGTCATGCACTCAAATTAACTACTAAATTATATTCACACAAAACAACAGCAAATCTGTTAGGAAAGCGGACAGGGGAGCAGGGCTTTTACATGCTCCGTACGTAGGTTCTTACCTTCCGTTTTTAAAATCCAACTCTTCCCTAGCAGGTTCGTACACTACTCTGAAAAAAAAGGACAAATGGCTACACTCTTTCCCCGGCAACGGCGCCAAAATGTAGAGCTATAAAAAGGGTCTCTTTCACCTCTAATTACCTCACATTAATATGTCAATCCGGGAGCGTTTTGTTATTTCAAAGAGTGTCTCAGTTTGAGGCTATCATTTGTCAGAGTAATGCTAGTAGTACAGCGTTCAGAAATACAAGAGTAAACAGATGCTTGTCTACAGCTTAACTACTTCAAAAGAGGAAATCACACATTCAAAAGACTAAGCAACTTTATCAGTCAAGGGTTCAGTAGTGGTAACTCATCCCTTTGGAAACTGAAGGAAAAGGAAATTAGAGAATAGATCATGGATCTGGGAGCCAGACAGTAAATGCCACGGCTCACTACAGCCTTAGATCGTCTCCCACACCAAAATAGCAAATGCCTGTAAATGGAACGGCCGATAAGAAAATGGAACAGCAAATAAGAAATCGAACAGCAAGTCTGCAATGGAACAACAAATCCGAAATGGAACAGCAACTAAGTCTCACAAGCAGTAACAAACTTAATCTATCAAATCAAATGCATTCATCATAATCAAACGACAATCTTTCACTCTTAAGGCAGGTCGAACAGCACACACCAATGGAACAGCACTGGTTACTGATAGGTTATGGAACAGCGCTTGAAAACCATATATATACACAACACTCTTAAATAGTAATCCAATCTAAGCATCAATCTCAGTTAGAAGGAATATGACTGTGTTTCAAAATAGAACAGCATTGTTCATCAATTTAACAATCGTGAAGAACATAACTCCCAAGATGAATTTTGTGACGTGAATGTACAGCACAAAAGCTCTGAAATGGAATAGTAACAGTATTCTATCAAGACCAGTGATACTAGATCAGCTTTGAAAGGAACAATCATATGATGCAGAGTCAATACAATAGTTTTGTCTGTGGAAACCTTAATGAATTAAACATAACAGAGCATGTGAAGTAAACTTATAAAACACATCAGATTACCAAATAACGACGATAAGCAAACCACGCAGAAGGCAAACGTAATAATACAAGGGAAAGTGTCCTCCAGGGCCGGGCCCTTAGCCTCCAGGGGTACACCGCTTGAGGTTAATCCAGACTCGGAGATGGAGTAATCACCAAGTTTGTATTAATGCATGAAGTAAGATTACAATGAACTAGTTCTTATCGAGACTCGATGATTAAAGTTTTGATCTTAACAGAAATTACATAAAAACATAATCATGTCTAACTCTCCCCTCGAGCTAACAGTGTTGTCCCTTTTATAAGGGTGACGACGGAGATGTCTAAGTATAAAAATAGATAAAACAGCGATCCCTCAGGATCAAGGATGTGACGACGGAGATGTCTAAGTATAAAAATAGATAAAACAGCGATCCCTCAGGATCAAGGATCCTGAGGGATTCGCCGAACTGTTAATCCTTAATCATTTCTTTTCTCTCTTACGCCGAGCTGGTATCTCCACCTCCTTTTCTGGGCTGATTCGCTTTGATTTGCTTTGCCTTCTTTGCATTCGGTCTCCCGTTAAAGGGACAGCGGTTATCTCGTCCTTGTCCTTTCCTTTGGAATGGAAACTTCTTGTTTTCACTCCTTCCTGGATGAGGAAATGACAATTGTCAGCGTTTTAGTCTTGCATATTAATCTCACATGTTTTGTTATAATTCTTTATCGTTTTCCAAGTTCATGATGCAAAAAGGTTTGCAAGTTCTACTGAAAAGATACTGAAATGATCATCATAAACATACCTCTTTTAGTACTCCACAACGTAGTTTGATTATATAAGAATCTTTCCTGAGTTGTATGAGTGTTTCTTATTGTAGTTTGCTTCTACTCTGTTGGGGTTCTAACCCAAAGCCCTAGGGTGCTTCCACCTGAAACATAGTTTGCCATTGTTTATGAGAGAGTGAATTGAGTTTGATAACCTGAAAACGATGGATGACATCATACAAAAGGCCAAAATATGATACTAGCAAAGCAAACAGAAAGGAGAAGTAATAAGGAAGAAATGGACTGACAAGAAGGGTAATAAGTTTGTTTTGGAAATAAGGGAAATCATGGCAAAACCAGTAAAGGACCCCCTAGGGGTTAGATCAAAAGAAATTTTCATAGAAATCAGACCAAACTTAAACCTCCCCATGAGTCCAAATCTAGCAAGCATCCAGACAAAACTGAAATTGGAACAACAGCTAGGCGTCCAGTACAATGTTGGAGTTGTGGGGGACCACATTATATTAAAAACTACCCTAACCGTAAAGGAAATGAACAGATTTCACAAATTCACGAAGCCTCTACGGTAGGGGACGTAGCCCAGAGTATTCCAAAGATTAATGCTGCTCTTGAAGATCATTAGGCAGAATACCAGTCGACTATGGTGGAATTTGAAGGTAAAATATTTGATCATATTGTGTCTATATTAGTTGATCCTAGAGCTACGTTAAGTTATGGTAGCCCTTAGATAGTCAAACAATGTGAATTACAAGCTGTCAAGTTTAAAAACCCCTAACTAGCTCAACTAGCAACAGGGACAAGGAGACGAGTGTTAACCAAGGTCAATGACAGTCCTTTGGAAATAGTAGGTCAGCCCTTGGTGGGAGATCTAAACATACTACCCCTAGGATCGTATGATGTCCTGATAGGCATGGACTAGCTAGAAAAGCATTGGTCCATTATAAACTGCAAAACAAAAACTATCTGCTACAAGAACGAGTAAGGAGACAAGTAGGAAATGCAAGGCATTATGAGACCATTAAAATTATGGCCAATAACCGCCTCTCAACTAGCAAAGTGCATCAAAAAAGGATGTCAGAATTATGCCATTCAGGTTGGTTATGCTAACTCCAAGGACAAGTCTGTAACCCTAGAAAGTATACCTGTAATTCAAAATTTTATCGATGTGTGTCCTAAAGAAATATTGGGATTGGCTCCAAAGAGAGACATAGATTTCACCATTGAACTGGTGCCAGGAGAAGCTCCGGTATCCCGAGCTCCTTATCGAATGAGCACACCAAAACTGATGGAATTAAAAATACAATTATAGGAGCTGCTGGATAAAAATTACATCCGCCCCAGTGCGTCGCCTTGGGGAGCCCCCATTCTTGACGTCAAAAAGAAATACGGGACCCTACGTATTTGTATGGACTATCGTCAGCTGAATAAGTTGACTATTAAAAACAAGTACCCTTTACCCCATATAGATGAACTTTTTGACCAAGTAAAAGGGGCGACCGTATTTTCAAAAATTGATTTACGATCGGGATACCACCAGATCAAAATCAAGGAGGAAGACATAGCTAAAACCGCCTTTAGGACCCGCTATGGGCACTACGAATTTGTAGTGTTGCCCTTTGGGCTAACCAACGCCCCTGCAACATTTATGTGTCTAATGAATAGTATATTTCATCAATATTTAGATAAATTTGTATTAATCTTTATCAATGACATACTAATTTACTCCCAGAATATTGAAGAACATAAGGAGCACCTCAGGGTAGTGCTGCAGACTCTCCGGGAACATCAACTATATGCTAAATTCAGCAAGTGTGATTTTTTTAAGGAACAGATTCAGTACTTGGGCCACATCATTACCAAGGATGGAATCACCGTAGATCCTAAAAAGATAAGGACCATAATGGAATGGCCAGTACCAAAGGATGTAGCCGACATAAGATCTTTCATGGGTTTGGCAGGGTATTATAGATAGTTTGTGGAGGGATTTTCTAGAGTGGCCTATCCTATTACCTCCCTACAGAAAAAGGGAAAAAAAATTATGGACAGCGAAATGTCAAAGGAGTTTTGAGCAGCTTAAGCATCTGCTTACCATTGCACCCATTTTAAGCATAGAATATCCAAGTAAGGACTATGTGGTATGTACAGATGCCAGTAAGGAAGGGGTTGGAGGAGTATTAATGCAAGATGGGAAGGTAATCGCCTATGAGTTTAGGAAATTAAAGGAGCATGAGCAGAAATATTCCGCCTACGACTTAGAATTGACAGTTTTCATTCACGCCTTAAAAATGTGGCATCACTATTTGATGGGTAGGAAATTTCTATTAATGACTGATCATCATAGCTTGACCAATTATTTCAAGCAGCCCACTTTAAATGCTAGACAAGCCAGATGGGTAGATTTTCTAAGTGGATTTGATTTCGAGATCAAACATCTGAAAGGGAAGGAGAACCAGGTAGCTGATGCTTTAAGTCAAAAGGTACATTGTCTCTATGAGGTTTCTTATAGTGAAGCACGAACTACCTTCGACGAGCTAATTAAAGAAGCAACAAGGCAGGACTTGGAATATCAGCAATTAGGACAACAAGCTCAAAATACTAACAACCACGCATATAAGCTAGGATATGTAATGGATTCTGCAGGTATGCTGAATTATAAGAAAATATTATATGTACCTAGTCAGAATAGCATTAAAAATCTGATTTTGGATGAATATCACAAGAGTCCCTACGCGGGACACCCAGGATACCAAAAACTAATTACAGCACTCCGAAAGGAATACTACTGGCCAGGAATGAAAAAAGATGTAGCAGAATACTTGACATGCTGCTTGGAATGTCAACAAGTTAAAACAGAACATCAGCATCCCGTTGGGTTACTGCATCCATTACCAATTCTGGAATGGAAGTGGGAAACCATCTCTCTTGATTTTATCACAAGACTTCCGAAATCCAAAAAGCAAAATGACTCTATAATGGTGGTAGTAGATAAACTAAGTAAATCAGCTCATTTTATACCAGTACAGTCCACCTTCAGAGTGGTACAAATTGCCAATATTTTCATGCAAAATATTTTTAGGCTACATGGGCTGCCAAAAACCATAATTTCTGACCATGATGTAAAGTTTACATCAGCTTTCTCGAGGACCCTGTTTGAAGGGTTGGGCACTCAACTAAACTTCAGTACCGCCTATCATCCTCAAATGGACGGACAAACAGAATGGGTGAATCAGGTAGTGGAAGACATGCTAAGAACATATGTAATGCAACAACCATCCAAATGGGAAGAATATTTACATCTGGTCGAATTTGCATATAATAACGGCTACCACACCTCCTTACAAATGAGCCCATTTGAAGTTTTGTACGGCCGAAAGTGTCGCACGCCATCCAGTTGGGGGGGACCAGAAGATAAGTTGATGTTGGGACCTGAGATGTTAAAGGAAATGGAAGAAATGGTTAAGAAAGTGCATTCCAACTTAAAGGCCACCCAAGATAGGTAAAAGAACTTCGCAGATCGTAAAAGAAGTTTCAGAGAGTTCCAAGTAGGAGATCATGTATATGTAAGAGTACGTGCTAAGAAGAGCACGTTACAATGGAGTGGGTGTGCTAAGTTAGCACCCTGGTTTTGTGGTCCATTCCAAATTTTGGCAAGGGTCGGGCCAGTAGCATACCAACTTACCTTACCCAGCCATATTCGAGTCCACAATGTTTTTCATGTGTCTGTATTGAAAAGATATGTATATGATCCTAAGCATATAATCAATTGGCAAGATATACAGGTAAGAAAAGTTTTCTTTAGGTAAGCCAAAATATTTTAATGATAATAATAATAAAAAATTGATTCAATTACTATCTTGTTATAGGTCTAACTGGAAGGAGAATTCCTGGTCGAGCCTCTGGATATACTTGATCAAAGAGAAGTAATGTCGCAGAAACAAGCTATCGCCCAGGTTAAATTGCAATGACAACACTTTGGGCTAGATGAGGCCACCTGGGAGGATGAACAACTAAGGAAAGAAGCATTTCCAGGACTGTTTATAGCTAGAAAACATTAGGATGATGTTTGATTTCAGGGGGGGAGATGTAATGTCCCCAGAAGTTTGTAAATGCTTTATTTTACCACAATAAGAACAAAGAAAAACTTAATATTTTGATTATTATTTGAGTTATGCATTAATTATGTTTATTATGGAAAAGAAAAAAAGACAAAAAAATTGTTTGAGTATTAATAGATTTTGTAACTTCTCATAACAAGGAAGTTAGGGTAGGCAGTTGCAAGGAAACCCTAACTATCTCCCTGAATATGAATTCTCCAAAAAAATCCCTGGGGGGGCAAAGGAGAGGGGGAGGAACCGTGCTGAGAAGTCAGACGGAAGAGTAGCTAAGTCTGGTGAGGACTAGATAGCGAAAGCACTATGTGCTGGAACTAGCAGAAAGGCTACGGTCTTCTGAGCAAGCTCGGGGGAGATTTGGTCCTAATGGAAATCTCATGGTTGAGAGGATTGAAAATAAAAAGTAGCAAAGGTGACTTCTACAACTGAGTTTTTTCTTCTTTACACAACTCAGGTAGGTGGTATCACCCTGGAACTAATCTGTTGATTAAGTTGTAGTATGTGTCATTAATTATATCTTGGAGAAGATTGAACTGTTATAGTTAATATTGAGAAGATATTATATCAAAATCGTTAATAGTGTGGTTTTAACTGTGCAAAAGTAGTTACTTATGTACTTAAACGGACTAGCATTATCCTAAAAGCTCTGGTAGAACTTAGACTCAGGAAGAGGACTTGTTTAAGTTCTTTATTAAGTAGAGAAAGAAACTGAAGTATACCAGTACCATGAATAATGGAAACTAAATTCATAGGGGTAAATAGCACAATTTTACACCTAAGACGAAAGTAGTAAGAATGAATGAACAAATGGTCCATGCAAACAAAAAGAAAATAAAAATAAAAAATGAACTAGGTTATTTAAAAAGGAGACTGCTTAATTATAGTACAAGGAGCTCTATAAAATTCTTTCCTGAAACCCTTTACAGAGTTGGTATTTAACAAAAAGCAGAGAGCCTACAGAGTTGGGAATAAATGAATATTAACCAGAGCACAAAATATTGATATATATATATATTCTAGAATACCAAAAAAGATTCTCTTTGTAACCTTTGATGAGTTTGGCAATAAGAATTCTGACATACAACCGAGAAACACAGTAATCCTGTTTTCACCAATACTGAGCATTATAAATTACCAGACAATGAAAGACTAGAAGTAAGCCACCACCATGCGATAAACGTACTTCATTATCAGAATGAGAAAAGAGCAGCATATTAAGCAAGATGCATCATCATATTAAACATATGGAACCATGTCTCAACACACACAGCATTCCAACGCTGCACATTCAGAGCAAAACTCTTTAAATACAAAAGTAGCACTTAGAAACGAGAACCAATTTATACATAGAGACCAGTGAATCCTTAAATTACATCAGACCTTGAGAGGTTTACCATCCTGAGCCGACAGGCAGAAACAGTTATGTCAAGAATTCCTTACAGTTCCTCCAACTTCAAAAAAAAGAAATATAACTATATTGGTATGGCCTTAGCTACAGGCCCCACATCCAAATTAGGGAAGCCCTGAAATAGGCACTGAGGAGGATTCTATTTCTCGACAGATGATCCCAGGAGGAAAAGAAAAAGAATAAACCCTGGTAAGATCTCCAAAAGGAGAAGAGTCTGAACTACATGGAAAAGAAAACTTATATAAATTTAACAACAGAAGCTCTCCCTGACCCCAAAACTGTAAAATCCATAGAAAGCTCCCCCGGGAGCATCTAGCAACAAATCACCCAACTAATGTACCTACACAGTCGATATAACACCTGAGTAGTTTGGTAAGGCTTACCCGTAAGCCATTGAGGGACGGAAGTAGTAGGGAAATCCACAAATTCCTCCTTAAAACATCCTGAGCCTATCTACCCTGTTTCTATTACACCTGCAGACAGAGTATAACTGCGATTTAAATAGAGCAACAATTTTAATTACAAGGGAGACAACGATAAACAATTTGCAGAGTTGAATATTTATAAACCTCACCAAATTCATTCTGCATAGGGGAGGCAAAGCCAACAGCTCCAGCCATGGTATCCCTCGTCTTCATAGAAACCTCATGAAACAAAGCCCTAAGTCTCAGAGCTAAACCTACCAAAGAGGAAGTTCGAGAAGCAGGGGCGAGCGCCAAAGAATGAAGGGGCATAATGAGGTTCATCACCAGCAAACGAGGTAGTATAGTTTCCAGATCAAAGCCCAACCCTCGAATCAAATACTCAACCTTACCATCGTCGATGAAACGAGAGTCTTGAGGTGGGAAGTTGCGGAAGGACAAGCCTGCTTGTGCCATGTTACCATGGCAGAGCATATAATAAATTTTAAATCTGAATGTAAATCAACGAGCAGTGTTGTCATGGAAAAACTTAAAGAGAGACGCATGCGAAGTTAAACCTATCAGAGTCCATCGAGATATGATCCTTTGGTGCACGGCATAATGAAGCCTAACCCTTAGGACGATTCATTGTGTGCTAAGTACATTTGTGGTTAAATAATATAAACATGATTTGTTGATAATTACCAGGGTTATAAATCAACCGAAAACTCAGTGCAATTCTCTATATGCTTTATACTCATGCCATGTCAGTAATTACTATGGTAAAATAATTTTTATTTTTTTTTCCTATGTGTGTTTTGTTAGGGAGGCATGACAAAAATATTATATAAAAATTAAAAACCAGAAGTAAACAAAACTAGATTATATAAAATTAAAAACTAGATTATATAAAATTTAAAAGCTAAATATAGGAAAAAATTAGGAATTATTATTAGTTAAAAATTAAAAAATTAAACATAGACAAAGTTGAAAACTAAATAAATAAAAAGCATTTACATTCAAGAATTTGTTTACTGTGTTTAGTATATTTAGTAGAGAAATTATTTAGAGCACAAAAAAACATAATTTTAATTTATTAAAATAAATAACAAATTAAAAAAAAATGTTTATCTTTATTCCATTTAACTTTAACTCTTTATCATAAATAAATAAAAACCAAACCATATATCAATTCATTCATAAACTATCATGGACCATGATTCCACAACATTTTAAAGATATATATCTATAAACCGGTTCAATAAGCATTAGTGGTCTGATATGGATAATGATCATATGACTTCATGATAGGAAACCCACAAAATTATTTCATTAGTATAGATAATTGTATTTTCCTTTTTATATAGAATTTATTTTTTTATTTTTATATCTTTATTTATATATTTATCGCAAAAATTATTGGTAAAAAAAAATTAAATATGTTTGAAATTATTTTTATAAAAAATTCTTGAAAATAAATTTATAATAAGTATATTTTTCATCGTATGATTTTTCCAAATCGGTTAGGAATTTTCGGGTGTCTTTCTGGTAGGCATGGATAATGATTGTCCAATTTGAGAATTAATGGGACCCACACAGTGAACTCAATCAATTCTTGTGATTATGATTGCCTCCCATTAGAATGGGCCACACAATGACCAGTATATGAAGCTTAATTGTTTGTGAAGAAAAACCAGCCCTGCATGGGGACAAAATTTCAACCCTTTGTAAAGGAGAATAAAAATAATGAAATGGTTTAGACGCAGAGACAGAGTTCATATGAGTGAAATCCATTATCAATTTAGTTGTTTATAGTCTTATTATGCGTTTTATTATTATTTAATATTTTGTTATTTAAATTCAATAAAAATAAAAATAAAATTTAAATTAAAAAACTAATTTCAATTCAATAAATTCCATAGCCATATAAATTACTAATTAAATGACATAAATTTCATATTAAAAAAAAAAAAAAAAAAAAACCATATTAATTAGCTACTAATAATAAATTAATAAATCCTTCTCATATTAAATATATTGAAAAACACTCACACTTATAAATACTTACATTTTGTTTTACGTAGTCATGTTACATAGAAGATGTGTCATAAACACTATTACGACCAGAGCTATTCAAATTTATTATAAAATACAATTGAATTATATATATATATATATATATATATATATAATTAACATTAAATTAAAAATATCACATTATTTTATAACTAAGAAACATTATAAAACTATGGATAAAATTACTAATTCTGTTAAAATAATATATATATATATATATGAAAACAAGAAATGTTTACATTACTAATTTTGTTAAAATAATATATATATATATATGAAAACCAGAAATGTTTACATTAACTGTGATAAAACTAGATAAATTTATAATTTTTTTAAGCCTAAATTTAAAAATATGTAGTTATTCTTGTAACATGGAAAATATGTATGAACTAAATCTAAGTAAAATATCATCTCTAAAAACACACTAATCAATTGAATCAAACACAAATTTTCAAATGTTAGATATAGTGGTGGATTAAAAAGTGAGATACGATTTAGAAAAAGATAATTAATATATAATAATTACATTGTGAAATAATTTTATTTATAAAAATGAATTAAATATTTATAAATATTTTAGATATTTTAAATGGTAAAATAAGTTAAATAAATAAATATTTTTTGGAAATAATTATATAAATCAGTGAATTTCTAAAAAAAATATTATTAAAATTTTAAAATAATAATTATTAATTATAAAAATTATATTTTATAAATAATATGATTAGATAGAGAAGTAAATTTTACAATTTAATATGACGGGATGTGTGATTCCATGTGTATTCAAATTGGAAGTGGTACAAATTCTTTTTAAAAGAAATTATTCTAAATAATAATAATAAAACATTATTAGCTATAATAAAAATAGAAATGGTTATACATATTTATTTAATTTTAATTAAAAACATTATAAAACATCAATAATATCATTCTCGTCGTGTTTGTAACACATACATAAAAAATTACCAAACTAAACTTACCTTAGGGATTTATCATATATAATACATGCAAAAATGTGAATAATCTACACAGATTTTAATGATTCAATCCCTCCACATTCGAAGCGTATAAACCTCGAAATAATAACCCACCTGGCATGCTCTTTCGATGTAATGTCATTTTAATGGAGGTCGATAAAGTCAATGTACCCACCTAACACTTGTTGTTCTTGCATTCAATGGAATGGACCCAACAGCAGAAGGGTCTAGCATCTAGAAACATCTAGCGAAACCTGCACCTTAGGATTTGGGTATGGCGATCCAACGACTCCCATCGCTCAAGGTTTAGTGTCGTGTCCGCTTTCTGGGTGTTTCGTTGCTTGAGGTTTCATTTTGCATATGCATGGTCTCGAACCTCGACTCTGCAATCTGGCTAAGAGTTTGCTGCAACGGAAGAGGTATTAGTCCACCATCCTCGTTCCAATGGAGCATGGCATTAAACCTCACCCAGCAGGTAACCACAACATTTCTCTATTTCTTAATAGGTATACCCTTTGACAGTCTTCGATTCGAATTGCAAAATGTATTCCTCTACTCATCCGGTTCACTGTGCAGGGTATTCGAGATTTTGCTGGTCTACATGTCTGAAGGAGGATGAGGCTGGATGTCTACAGGTTCGAGGAGGTAACATCCATTTCAATGGGGTCTGCTACTGGATTGTTTTATGTTATATTTTTTTGTATCCCTACTTTGAGCTACTAGTATTGTTGCAGGTCTTTCAGACATAGGAAGTCTTCTACATTTTGGAGTTACTCCGTCTCAAGTAACATTGAGGCCCTTGTATGTATTACGTATAATAATCGTTAACATTTTTCTTGCTATTAGGTTTAACTCCAACATTTTGCATCTACAGGTAATGTGTAGGTAAACAACCTTCCCATATGTTTTATGGGTTCAATTGGGTCTCCCTTACTCCGGGTTACTCTCTTCTTATCACGGGTTGGTCTTACTATTGAACCTCATGGCGGATCATCAAGCTCATATATTTTCAAAGTTAAAGTGGCTATGCTTGTATTCGCCTTATCACATTTTTTTTTTTTAATTTCTCTGGATAGAGGAATGCCTTTAAGTTGAGGCTCAGGCCAGCATTAGATTATTTGTTGTTATTTTAAATGGCAAGGGTTTTGTTGTTCGGTCGTGGAAAGATTCCAAACAAGTATGCACTACGGCAAGAACCTGCATGAAACATGCTTCGCTGAGGGTTTGATCCTTGTTTTGTTTATTTTCATTCTAAAGATCCGAAATTTGTATATACATAAAACATTTATAATCTGAACTCTTTTGATTTGGTTTGGCTTCCGAAATCAAAGCTGGTCATCCTCTGTTTTACTGGATTCTCTCAAGCTTGTTTATGGCTTTACTGTTCTATGGCTTAAAGGTCGAATACATATGGACTGTATGACTCACGATATTCTTTCTGCAATAGACCGAGAGTTATGATGAACCCTTGCAATTAGTATTTATTATTTTTTGTAAAATGAATGATTTAGATTTTGATTGTTTCTACATGTGAAGTCGTTGCTTCTTCATTTGCGATTAACAAAAATATTTTATACTATAGTGATATATAGGTGATTACATGATTAAAATGGCGTAAGGCCTATAGAAAATTCAAGTATGAATAGTAACGCTTCTGTGTTCCAACGTTTATGCTATTATTGGTTAACATAATGTGTATCTCAAATGTGTACAGTTTTTGGTTTAGAAATGTTTTTACAAAAATGACCTTCCATTCTTCTGTGCTTTGGAGTATTTTCCTTAATTCTTCTACACAACTTATTTATTTCTATCATTTATAAGTTTATTCTATTTTCACACCAGTGATAAATCTGTAAACAATTGACTAATAATAATTTAAGATACAATTCACTATTAAAACTGACAATATTCATCTAGAAAACAGTCCCTAAATTTAGCTATCCATCATGAGGAATATTCTTTATTTAACATTTACTAAACACAGAGTTTGTTTACTTATTTGTTCTCTGCTTGTAAATACGTAAGTTCTTTCCCTTTTTAGGAAGGTCTCACCACCCAACCACAGATCTGGCAATTACATCCAGACTCTCCCTCCAAGCTCTTCCTTCTCCTTACAGTAAAATAAGTCTGTTGCAGTTAGGTATCTTGGGCATCAGGGCCCACAGTCCAGCGTCAAGTCACATACCTAGCTCAAGGAATTTTGGGCAACATGGTTCTTGCTCCCTTTCACTATGCTCAATTTTCTTCCAACCCCCCAGGGCTTTCCTCCATTTCCCCTTTTGAGGAAACATATGAGAAATTGTTTTTAAGTGTCTCAGGAGGTTAATAATTGTTTCTTTCAGTTCTTGTCAAAATACTTCAACTCGTAATTATTCATTCATCAAGTAGCAAAATATGCTCTGACTTCTCAACCTTAATTCTTTAAGATTCTATGTCAAACAAAGTAAAAGCTAAAGTAAATAAGTAAAACTTGGTAACCAAAGTAAACCTTCATGCAGTATGGGGTGTTACATATTACCCTCTTTGCGAGAAACATCGTCCCTCGTGTTCTTTTCGATTAAGAAAATAGTGTCGAATAAGTTTTCTGCATAAACTCCTCTTCTTCCCAGGTAGCATTTTTCGGGCCAAAGTGCTTACTACACTTTAACCTAGGTGATGGCTCGTTTCCACAAGGTGGTTTCTCTCCGATCAAGAATACGAAGAGGTTCTGCCAGAAACTCTCCTTTCGATTCAACCTGCACATTTTACAATCTGCTATAAGAAACCTTTCAAAACAACAAATTATATGTTATTTATTCTATTAGTTTATTACCTGTATATTTTCCCAGTTAATTATATGTTGAGGATTGTACACATATTTTTTTAACAAGGAGACATGGAAAACATTGTGGACCCAGATATGGCTTGGTAGTGCAAGTTTGTATGCTACAGGTCCAATCCATTCCAAGACTTGAAACAGTCCACAGTACCGGGGTGCTAGCTTAGCACAACCCTTCCATTGTAAAGTACTTTTCTGGGGCTTTACTCTAAGGTACACATCATCCCCCAACTAGAATTCCTTATATGATATTTTTTATCTTCATAAACCTTTTGTGTATCCTAGGCAGCTTTTAAATTCTAATGGACCTTTTTAACCGTCTCCTTCGTTTCGGCTAACATGTCAGGACCCAATGTTAGTCTGTTCACAGCATTGTTCCAATCTGTGGGCACCCTACACATTCTTCCATACAACACCTCAAAAGGCTTATTCCTAGTGATTCATGGTATCCCTTATTATAAGAAAATTCCACTAGGTGGAGGTAGTCTTCCCATTTATGCGGTTGTTGCATCACAAACATTCTTAACATATACTCTAGGATTTGATTTACTCGCTTTGTTTGGCCATCCGTCTGTGGATGGTAAGCAGTACTAAATTGAATCTAGGTGCCTAACCCAGAGAACAGGGTTTTCCAAAATGTAGATGTAAATTTTACATCTCTGTCAGAAATTACCACCTTGGGTATTTTGTGCAGTCAAAAGAGTTCCCTCATTAACATGTCTGCGACTTCCACAATTTTTTTAGTGGATTTTATGGTTATGAAATGAGTTGTTTTTCTTAGCTTGTCCACCATCACCATAATTGAGTCGTGCTGCTTCTTAGTGTGAGGTAAACTGGTGATGAAATCTAGAGTGATTGTCTCCCATTTCCACTCAGGAATGGGCAATAGTTGTAATAGGTCAGCGGGGTGTTGATGATCCGGCTTCACCAACTGGCACTCCAAACATTTAGATAGGTACTCGGTGACATATTTCCTTAAACCCAGCCAAAAATAAAAAAATTTGATGGTAGAAAATACTTTCTGGTATTTTGGGTGGGCGACGTAAGGTTTCCTATGAAATTCATCCAATATCAATTGTTTGACAGAATTTTGATTAGGAACATATATTCGGTTTTTGAATGTTAACATTTTGTCTAGATTTATATCATAATCAGATTGTACCCATTCTCCTGAGTTTCCAAAGGAAGGGATATTCTAGGTCCTTGAGAGAATGATATCAAGAAGGTTAGATCGTACCTAACTGAATTGTACTTCATAGATACAATGTAATTTTCTTCTTAATGCGTCGGCTACTCGATTTTCCTTCCCCTTAAGGTGCTTCATTTCAAAATCGAATTCGCTCAAAAATGTTGTCCATCTGGCCTGCTGAGCATTTAAGCTGGATTGGTTAAAGAAATTTGTAAGGCTGCTATGATATGTTAATAACAGAAATTTCTTTCCCAATATGTAGTGTCACCACATTTTAAGCGCATGTACCACTGCTGTCAATTCAAGATCGTATGCAGAATATCATTTCTCATACTCTTTCAATTTGCATGATTCATAGGCTATAACCTTCCCTTCCTACGTTAATACTTCGCCAACACCTTCCTTACTTGCATTTGTGCAAACCACGAAAGATTTTTCTCGGTCTGCTACTTTTAGTACAGGTGCAGTAATAATGAATTGTTTTAATTGCTCAAAACTTTGTTGACATTGAGTTGTCCAACAAAAAGTGCATCCCTTTTTCTGTAATGAGGTCATAGGAAAAGCTATTTTCGAAAATCCTTCAATGAACCGACGGTACTAACCAGATAAGCCCAAGAATGATCTAATATCAACAACATTATTTGTGGTGGTCCATTCCATAATAGTTTTAATCTTTTCTAGATCCACCACTATTCCCTCTGCTAATATAATGTGACCCAGATACTGTATTTGGCTTTTGAAAAAGTCACACTTGCTATACTTAGCGTATAACTGATTGTCCCGCAGAATCTGTAACACTATCCTCAAATTATTTTCATGCTCCTCCTGATTCTTAGAATAAATTAGTATGTTGTCAATAAAAATCAATACAAACTTATCTAAATATGGTTGAAAAATACCGTGCATCAGACTCATAAAATTAGTTGGGGCATTTGTAAGGCCGAATGGCAATACCACGAACTTGTAATGACCATAACGAGTTCGAAATGCAGTTTTACAAATATCTTCTTCCTTTATCCTTATCTGGTGGTAGCTGGACCTTAGATCAATTTTTGGGAACACACTAGCTCCCTGCACTTGATCAAATAAATCGTCAATACGTGGTAAAGGGTATTTATTTTTTATAGTCAGTTTATTCAGCTGACGATAATCAATGCATAGCCTCAAGGGGACACACTGGGGTGAATGTAACCTTTATCCAGAAGTGATTGAAGCTACATTTTGAGTTATGTTAACTTAGGGATACTCATGCAGTAAGGAGCTCTAGAAATAGGAGTTGCACGAGGGATCAACTCAATTGTGAAATCAATATCATACTTAGGTGGCAATCTAGGAATGGATTTAGGAAACACATCAACAAAATCCTGATGACAGAAATTTTTCCAAGGAAGTCATTTTACTCTTGGAATTTGTGTATCCTACTTGGACAACATAAATCTTACAACCCTTCCTAATGCATTTTCCCAGCTGGCTGGTAGTAATAGGACGTAACTTAATATTTTTGTTGATTCCTTATATTTCCTTTTCTTGCCCTGACTTATTGAGATAACTCACGGATTTCTCCTTACAATCAACTAGGGACCAAAGTCCTTCCAAACAATCCATCCTTATTAGTACATCGTACGAACCCAAAGGGAGTACATTAAGATCGACATAGATTGGTTGTCCTGATATTGTTACAGGACAATGTTATGTTTTTCCTATTACCCTTCTTTTTTCCCATGTGGCTAATTGAACTAACCAAGGTTTTTTAAACTTACTACTTTGCAGCTGACATTTCTCTACCACTTTAGGACTAACATAGCTTAGGCTAGCACGTGGATCAAATGAAATAGATAAAAGTTGATTAAAGATCATACCTTCACACTCAATCATGGTGGGATGGTACTCTGCTCGATGATCGTCCAAAGCAGCATTAATTCTGGCCATACTCCTTGCCACTTCCCCAACTATGGAAGCTTCTTGCATATTCAAAATTTGTTATGTTCTGGCCCTGTGTGGGCAATTTTTGTAGTAATGGGATTCTCCACATCCCCAACATTGCAGAGGTTGTTTTGGTTGTTGATCATTAGCAGGTTTATTAACTCCCTCCGACTGTCTATTCTCAGTGTAAGCTGGAACCTTTGACTGGTTCATTGCAGAAATTTATTGAAGGGTCTTTGTTGTATATTCCTTCCATTAGTATTCTTTGTTTTCCTGCTTAGGGGTAAAATTATCCCCCTCTTGCCCAATGCTCCCTTAGACCCCTCACTCTTTTGTTTCATTTACTGATAACAGATACGAGATTTTTGCACCGCATCATCCATTGTTCTTGAGTAATCAAATTTCAGCGTTTCCTTCATAAAGTTGTGTAGGCTACTAATAAATTTCTTAATCTTGGCATTTTCTTCCTGCATATATGGTACATATCGTAATAGGGAAGTAAATTTTTTCACATATTCATCCACGGTCAAGGTTCCCAACCTTAAATCATGGACCTTAAATCATGGAACTCCTTTTCTTTTTCATCATAATAACGCTCAGTTAAATATTTATCTTTGAAATGCTTTTGAAGATATTTCCACATAACTTGTTCTTCGTCAATATTTCTCATAGTTTTGATTTCCTCCCACCAAAGGGTAGCCTTACCCTTTAGTTGATAAATTACCAGTCATGCTTTAAGTTTATCAGTGTAGTCATAAATCTAAAAGTACTTGCTCATGTCAATTAGCCATGCTTCAGCTGCTTCTTCAGACTCTCCTTCAAAGAGTGACGGTTCTATATTTTTGAATTATCGTTTTAATTCCAATTTCTGTATTTTTGTCTTCTGTTGGTCGGAAACATTATCCGAACATCCATCTTCATCTTCCCCATGTCCTTTTTTTGAATTTGCATTATCTTCTCCATGATGGACCATTGGGGTTTTCTCCCTATCCTCTACACTGGGATCTGGTCCCCATTGATTCTGTCGGTCGGATAGACTTTTAAGGATTCTCTCTTGTTCCTGCCGCAATCGTTCATTATCCATCCTCAAGTTTTTCATCTCAGCACGTAACTGTTGAACATTTTTGAGTAGGGGAGCATTGTCTTGTCGAGATTCTTCTCCTAGTTGTATCCATATGTCTGGGTTGGCCTCTACATAAGTTTCTTTTGGCTGGTTTGATGGTCTGGGACTCCTCTGCATTTCTGCTCTTTTGATGTTGATCTATGTGTTCACATTCACACTTAGTTGCTTATATATATATATCCCAGAAGTCTCAATGTGCGAACCTGAGCTCTGATACCATTTGTAACACATATAGCACATACATAAAAAAATAAAAATAAATAAATTAATTAATTAATTAACCAACTAAACTTACCTTAAGGATTTATCATATATAATATATGCAAAAAGGGAGCTTTTAATGATTCAATCCCTCCACATCCGAAGCGTATAAACTTCGAATTAATAACCCACTTGGCATGCTATTTTGATGTAATGTCATTTTAATGGAGGTGGATAAAGTCGATGTACCCACCTGACACTCAGTGTTCTTGCATTGAATGGAATGGACATGATAGAAGAAGGGTCTGACATCTGGAAACATTTGGCCAAACATGCACCTTAGGATTTAGGTATGGCAATCCAACGGCTCCCATAGCTCAGGGTTTAGTATCGTGTCCACTTTTCGAGTGTTTCGCCACTTGAGGTTTCTTTTTGCGTTATGCATGGTCTCGAACCTCGGCTCTCCAATATGGCTAAGAGTTTGTTGTAGCAGAATAGGTATCAGTCGCCATCCTCATTCCAATGGAGCATGGCGTTAAACCTCACCCAACAGGTAACTGTAGCATTTATATATTTCTTAATAGGTATACCCTTTGACAGTCTTCGATTCGAATTGCAGATTTTATTCCTCTACTCATCTGGTTCACTGTGCAGAGTAATCAATATTTTTCTAGTCTGCATGCTCCAAGGAGGATGAGGTTGCATGCATGTGGGTTCGAGGAGGTAACATCCATTTTGACAAGGTATGCTACTGGATTTTTCTATGTTCTATTTTTTTATACCTACTTCGAGCTACTAATAATTGTTGCAGGGAATTCAGATACAGGAAGTCTTCTACATTATGGAATTATTTTGTCTCAGGTAACATTGACTCCCTTGAATGTATTACGTATAAAAATTGTTAACAATTTTCTTGTTATTAGGCTTAACTCCGGCGTTTTGCATCTACAGGTAATCTGTAGGAAAACATCCTTCCCATATGGTTTCTGGGTTTGATTCGGTCTCCCTTACTCCGAGTTACCGTATTCTTATCACAGGTTGGTCTTACTATTGAACTTCATCGCAGATCGTCAAGCTCATATATTTTCAGAGTTAAAGTGGCTATCCTTGTATTCGCCTTATCGCATATTTTTTTGTTTTCTTTGTCTAGATAGATAAATTCCTTTAAGCTGAGGCTCAAGCCAACATTAGATTAGCTGTTGTTATTTTAAATGGCAAGGGTTTTGTTGTTCGGTTGTGGAAAGATTCCAAACAAGTATGCACTATGGCAAGAACCTACGTGAAATAGGCTTCGCTGAGGGTTTGATCCTTGTTTTGTTCTTTTTCATTCTAAAGATTCAAAGTTTGTATATACATAGAACATTCATAATCTAAACTCTTTTGAATTGGTTTAGCTTTCAAAATCAAAGCTGGTTATCCTTTGTTTTATTGGCTTCTCTCAAGCTTGTTTATGCATTTACTATTCTATAGCTTAAAGGACGAATACATATGGACTGTGTGACTCATGGTCTTCCTTCTGGAATCGACCGAGAGTTATGACAAGCCCTTGCAATTAGTATTTATTACTTTTTGTAAAGTTAATGATTTACATTTTTTCTGTTTGTACATGTAAAGTCGTTGCTTCTTCATTTGTGATTAATATAAAGGGTTTATACTATCGTGATATATAGGTGATTACATTATTTAAATGGCATAAGGCCTATAGAGAATTCATGCATGAATAATAACGCTTCTCTGTTCCAACATTTATGCTATTCTTGGTTAACTCTGAAAATGCATTGAATTGAATGCATGAATACAAGCACTTAACACCGAGTATTACTCAGTCATCCAAGATCATGATGCTGCAATTTATGAATGATCATGGACGCAAATTTATAACAAAGGCTTCTTCGGTGTTTCCTTTCCTCTCTTTTGCTTCTCTGCATTTCCTGAGCAGGTACGGTGCATGAGGATAAAGACAACCATACCCCACATTAGCCAAAAGGTCTAGACTCGAGAATAACTTTTCCTCTGTTTAACAGGAATAACTTAGAATCATGTCCATGCGAGTACATGAGCGTAGGGCCTGCAATAATTTTGGCATAGGATTTTTTTTCTTTTTCTTTTTTCTTTTATTTATTTATTTTTTATTTTCAGAACGAAAAAAAAAAAAACATGATTAGCATGATTATATATTCATAATGTAGAAATTTGAAGATTACAAATCTTACGAATGCTCCATATATAAAAGTTTCTCCTATAAATACCAAATCTAGATGCGAGCCAAGTGTGCCAACAACATAACATAAAAGAGAATTAACAGTCCATAGACCACAGACATATCCAGAGAATAAATATGCAAGACAAAGATGTATGTCAAGACGGATCCCAATATGAAATGTAGTATGCCATCAGCATTGTGATCAGCGACTTCCAACCAGTTGCACAGTGTGAAAATACAACATATTCATCGTCCCGGATGTTTAAAATTAAAAAACAGTAGTAAAAAGGCTAGTATAGTTACAAAAATTTTACAAAAAAAGGAGGGGAGTGGAGAAACTTAGCCTGGTAGTGGGAAGTCTCCAATATCTGTGGTTACCTGATCCATGATAATTTCTAAGTGCATTTTTCCCATATTTCCATTTAAGCCCCTCTTTGATAGGTCATTTGCATCCCTGTTCTGATCCCTGCCAACATGCCTGATAGTGGAGTTGTTGCGTTGCTTCCATAATAGATCGATCCTCCTTAGCCATCCCTGTATTAATGGGCTTGTGATGTTTGCCTTTCCCATTATTTGATCAATTATGACTTTTGAATCCCCATGGATATGAATGAGGGGGATATCCAGAAATTTTGAGAACCATAGAAGGCCCCATAAGGCCATTGCTTCAGCCTTAGTGTTAGTGCCTCTGCCTCCATGCCAGAAAGCTCTGTAAATTTGTGACTCTGAGATGGCAAGTGAAAAACCGCAACCGCGTGTGTGCCATTGAGCAGCACCATCAAAAAAACCCATGGGATATTTTATCTGAAGTTCGTTCTTTTTGTGTTTTGATAATTTTGAGCAACTGTCCTTTGTTGTATCCAAAGTGTAGCAGATTAGCACATTTTCAATAACCTTATAGAAATTTCCCAAGCAATTTTGGCAAATATAGCAGTTTCTCCATTACCTTATTTCCCAGAATAGGACAAGCGGTATGATTCTCCAGCCCGCCATTTGTGAGCTCCGCCATTTTAAACAATCCTCAATGCAGATATGCTAAATATATGGAAAACCAATATAAGAAGAAAGTTTTTTCCAAACCTAAATTGTATGATGACATTGGAGAAAGATGTGGTTGTTGCTTTCCAATTCCTCTTTGTAGATAGGAGAGATGTCAGGTCCATGTCATTGCCTCTTTTGTAAATTTTCCCAAGTAAGATTTTTGTTGTGGAAGACCAACCAAGTAAAAAGGATGATTTTGTTTGGTATATTTGTTTTCCAAAAAGAAAATAAAACATGTTTCTCCTGTAGTCCAGCATCCGCAGTACAAAGTGAGAGGTATATATCTGCAACATTGATGTTCTCATTTTTCATCTTCCTTGACCAGATTAGCTTGTCATGATTGCCAGCACGACAAATCTTGAGTTGTTTCATCTCGGCTATAATGCAATCCCATATCAGACCCCATTGCTCAGATAGACCCAGTTCATGTGTGCTCTTCCAAATTGGGTATGGACCCTTCCATAGTGAAATGACTTGACACGAGAAATATATGTCTCTTCTATTTAAAATGTTTATAAGCTGCCTTAAGATCAAATTAACATTTCCAGAACCCAGAATGTGATCAGTGCCAATGAGAATGTTGTGGCTTGAACCAATATTCCAAGTAAGGTGTTGTAGGAAGATCTTAGTGACTTTTTTGAAACTGTGCCAGATGGCCGATCCATGTGAAACCCCAATGGAGCCTTGACAGAACCAGTGTATAAAATCATGATTCTTTAAGTATTTTTGTCTTAGGATGAGACTCCAAGTCCCCGATCCAAAAATACCCCTCCAAAGTGACTTGATTAATAGAGCCCATCCAAAGCGACGGAGGTCAAGAATTCCCCATCCCCCCATGACCTTAGGCAGAGTGATCTTGGATATATTAGACAAGTGAAATTTCTTATGCTCATGGCTGCCCCCCCAAATGAAGCTTGCCATAACTTGGTTGAGAGAGTGAATGATGGCTGCAGGGATATGGTAAAGATCGGCCGAGTATACCCAAAGTTGATTTAGGACAGCTTGTGAGAGGATAACACGACCACCTAGTGATAGACATCTATATTCCCACCCTGAAATCTTTTTGAAATATCTATCAACAAGCCAAAACCAGTCGGCATTCCTATATTTAGAGGGTTTGATATGGTATCCCAAGTACCTCATTCCATGATACATTAATTTGGCTTCAATTCCAAACAGAGTTTTTACATATACAATGACCTCTGATGCACATTTTCCATGAAACACAATAGATTTTTTGAGCATTCAAATACATACTAGTAGCATTAGCAAATCTTCTGAAAATATGAAAGAGGCATAACTAGCTAAAACGATTCAACATACCCATGATGAGCACATCGTCGACAAAGAAGCCATGTGATACATTGATGTTGCGGACCATCTTGAGTGCCTAGAAATGGTCGCGATCCACAGCTTTAGAAATGTGTAGACTTAGGTCGTCCATAGCCAGAATAAATAACAGTGGCGGCAAGGAGCACCCTGTCTCAGTCCCTGTCCTACCTGGAAGAATTTTGTAGGGAAATTGTTCATGATCACATAATAATCTACATTAATGATGCACGCCATGATCCATTCTACACATTTGTGATGTAGTCTGATTTTAAAAAGGATCAGTTTGAGGTAACCCCAATCCAGGCAGTCGAAAGCCTTCCTCAGATCAACTTGCAGGATGGCAGCATTGATGTTTTTTGTATGGATCGAATGCATAACTTCTTGTGCGTTGGATACAACATCGTGTATCTGTCTGCCTTGTAGGAATCTGTGTTACTCAGGAGAAATGTGGCTCAAAAGAGTATTTCTCAGATGCTCAGCAATGGTCTTTGAGATTACTTTGTAGATAAGATTGCACAACGAAATAGGCCTGTAGTCTTCAAAACAGACAGTTGGTTTTGGCTTCGGAATAAGGGCAATATAAGTAGACTTGATGCGATGGTGAACATACCTAGTGAGCCTAGATTCCTCCACCATTTGCAGAAGTTCATGTTTGAAGAGATCAAAAAAATGCGTGAATAGCTCCACAGTCCACCCATCTGGTCCCGGGCTTTTATCACAGTTGAAATATTTAAGGACTCTGAGTAATTCCTCCTCAGTGATGCAACTGAATAGTGCATCATTTGAAGCTTGGTCAAACATAGTCGGGTAATGCTCAATCCCCCAAATGAGGTCTTTTGCGACAATGTTTTCATTGCACTCATATGCCGCTTTGAAGTGTGTTGTCGCAGCGTTGGAAATATCCTCCTGTGACCGGATGTGGTTCCCTTTAGCATCATTGAGCCCCCATATGGTATTTGTGTTACGGCTATGATTAGCATAATGATGAAAGAATTTAGTATTCCTGTCACCCTCTTTTATCCAGATTACCCTGCTTTTGAGGTGCGAAGTAGCTTCTTCGAAATCTAAGAGGTGTTTTCTTTTTAATTCCAGTTCCAGAATGTGTGAGCGGGTAGCATCTGGAAGATTATTGGTAGCCATCAGCTGGAGGAGGAGGTCTAGTTCATCTTGTATGTCTTTTAGCTCTTTTTTCATGGACAAATGTTTTTTCTTTTGCCAGTTTTTTACAACCCCGCAGAGAGTCTCCAGTTTGTCCAGAATGAGTTCCATAGGGGTGGAACCAAAATCCCCTGCATAGCTCCAAGTATCTTTCACCAGAGTCTTAAACTCGGGATCAACTAACCAGGCTCTGTTGAATTTGAATGGCATGCCCAGGTGTATCATCGACTTCTTCCAAACCAGTGTTATAGGTATGTGATCAGATAAAAAATTGCTGATGATTTCCATTTGAACATCTCAAAAGCGAGCAAACAGTTGTTCATGCATCAAGAAACGGTCCAGTCTCTTGGCAACATATGCCTCACCAGCACGCCCATTGTCCCAAGTGGGAGCCATCTCCATCGGGTAGATGTCAATAAAATTATGGGCAAGTAGAGCATCATGAAACATCCCCGCCAGGGGGTCAATCCGTCTGGTACTTCCCCAAACTTCTTCCAATGCAATAGTGTAGTTTAAATCACCAACAATGATAAGGGAGGCCAACTCCATAATACCAAAGGAAAACAATTGGTCCCAGAAAATGGTCCTATCTCTGTAAGGAGCATAGGTGTTTAAAATATGAATTCAGCTGCACATACCCCATATTTGTCCTTCCAGAAGGATGCCCGCAAAACAACTATATGCTTTAAAATTGGCCCATTTAGGGTCCCAAATTGCCACTAAACCACCTGAGAGACCCATAGTCGCAGTAGCAGATATATGCCATTCCGGGAGCATTTTCCTGAAATATTGTATCACCTGTGGAACAAAATGCATGGATTCTTGCAGAAGAATGATGTATGGATGTAGAGAGGAGAAAAGACTCTTGAGGCCCCGATATTTCGGGGTAGCCCCCAATCCCCGAATGTTTAGGGACAGAATGAACGTCATGGAGATGTTGGCTCAGGAATCCGTGCTCTTAGGGACTGTGAGGGGGGGATGTCAGCGATAGGTACTTCAACCAAAAAATGGTCCATAGGGGAGGTGAGAGGGTTTGGTCTAGGATGTCCTCTGAAATGCCTGCTCCCATGGTTTTGTTTCTGTCTAATAGTAATATTTCCAGCAGAAGTAGGGTTGATGTGGGGGGTAGGTGAGCCAGCTGGTTTATGGATAGTTAGAGACCGTAGGTCCAACATTTTCCTAGTTAGCAGAAAATCCAGGTCACTGCCGACTGAGTTTGAAGGGGAGTCCAGTGGCAAGTTGGGCAGAGTGACACTTGTTCTAGGTTCCTTACCCCAGTTTGCAAATAGGGAAGTTGATGAAGATGGAATGTACGTGATTTGGGAGGTTGACGGTATGTCGCGCGTCGGGTATGGAGCCGTGAAAGGTGGCGGGACCTCCGAGCAAGGGTGGATGGATCACGGGGAGGGTTTGCAGGAGTGAATAATGGGACTGGATGGAGCCGGGAAGTTCGATTTCAAAGATGATAATGGGGAAGAGGGAACCAGGATGGGTGACGAGCCATTTAAAGAAGAGTCTAGAGTATGAGAGCAGGGAGGATAGGAGTCATGGGGAATACCAAGGTGCTGTCGAGAAGATTTTCCATGGCGAAATTTTGGTGCGGTCAACAGTGACCGTGACGTCCCTTCAGATAAACAGTGAAAGGCCTGTCATGAAGAAGACCACCCGGACTACGTGGACATTGAGCTAATAGATGTCCAATGTGGTGACAGTGAGAACATCGAAATGGAACCCTCGAGAAGTCCAATATTTGAGATAACTGAATCTCACCCCAAAAAACCGCCACGATATTCCTTTTCAATCAGTATCCAAGCCACCTGTTTGTCCGGAGCTCCCAAGTAGCGAGGATCCACATATATGAATTTTCCAATTGCATTTTCAATATCCATGAGGACCTGTTTCGTCCGAAGCTCAATTGGCAAACCCGGTAATTTAACCCAGATGAGCTTGTCTTATGGCATGTTGTGTAGTGAATTGTAACCAATATACCAGCGATGAAGTGCCAGGAAACTCTTCCCGTTTATCCATGGCACCGATCTGATTTTTCCAAGTCCTCCTGACTTAGAAAGTGGAAACTATACCATCCTTTTAAGAGTCACATGACAGCCGGCATATAACCAAGCATCGATTTCCATTTCTTCTCTACCCAGTCCCTCATGTCTGGGTCACTAATATCAGAGAAATACCACCTGCCCACGAGAGCGCGCTTCTGCAAACTAGTTATCCTATCAATCAAAACAACATTATCTAAAGATAATGCAGGTGGCGGGGAGGTGGTTTTAATAGAGCATTGCCTATGTTTGGGACGTCGTCCCCATGTATCATGTTCACCACCCTACGATAAAAGAGACGCATGGTTTCCATCTGGCAAGTGTGCATCACCCAAAATGTTGTACCAAGTATCCAGGGAACGTGGGCCACACCGTTGGTTAGCATCAGTGGTTTGTAGGTGAAGTGACTCGACATCCATCATGGCTCGAATAAGGGCCTCGTGGGCAGATGAGTCAAAGAATTGTCCCGCCATAAACCCCAGAGCATGAAATGACAAATAAATGGATCCCAAAGCATTGTCTGACTACAATAAAGGTGATTGTACTGGAGGTTAGTGGAGAGGTGATGTGAGTAGGGTCCGGAAATCACTGTGACCCCCTCGGGGATCGTAAGGAATGTTCACAAGGGAGAGAAAACCATGCGGGGAATAAATTCAGATACCTCCAAAAAAGCAGTATGCCGCCGGGTGGTTATCCAAAATGGGCCAAAAAAAAAAGCCAAATCTGACATTGGGAATAATTCCAGATTTACAAGGATGATAAACAGTGATCGCAGGGCACATGTGGAGGTGTCCGGCGGCCAGGTGTAGGTAGTTGGATGTGATCCCACCGTAAATGCCACCTATACCCCTGAAACAATAGAATTCGCCGGGGAAATGACAAAGCCGGTGCCGAAAAAATGGAAACCGACAAAGCGACTAGAGCCGAAGGATCCTGCACATACTAGGAGATGGGGGAGAGAACAGGTATCTAGCTGCAACAGCAGCAATAACACCCAAAGCAGGTCAACCAGAAATTACAGACGCGGAAGCCAAATGATTTCCAAGGTCTAGAGATGAAACAGATACATGGCCAGTGGTCTCGTATGGAGGGAAAGGTATTAAGGAGTAGTCCAGAACCTTCTTCAGCGAAGAAGGTCACCCACGAGTTATGCAATGATTCAGTCCCGATGGGCATATGTCCGTCTCAGATGGTGGAAGTGGGTTTTATAAATACTGTAGAGAATATAAAGCGCAATGGCGAAGATAAATAAAAATGTGACAGAATACAAAGTGTAGGAGGCTATAAAGAAACATGCTATCAAATTCATAAAACCAGTCATTCAATGACAGTGACCAGCTATCAAACTCATAAAACCAGACATTCAATGACATTGACCATAAGGGCGTAAAACGTAGCCAAGTTTAGCCATCCACAGGAGACATAAACCATCCGAGTATATCAGAAACATACCTAGTAGCCGGAAGAAAGGAAACAGAGTGTTTCAGACGAGGCACCGTGTTCTCCAACCTTCATTGCTTGTTTTCATGCTCCCGTTTCCATTTGCATCCGTTGTTTGCATATCAGCATATCAATGTCATTTGTAATCAGCATGAACTGTGCAAAAATTAATACAATTTTCTCTTTGTGTAGATTATTTCCAACAGCATCCCCAGTGAAACCTATGATGCTCAGATAATCACCATCTAAATGAGGAGACTCAACCAGATAAATTATTAAGCAATTTTTGTTGTCAAATCAACCCTCGCAAAAGACACTGATAAACCCAGTAGCCAAGCATATCCCCATTACTCCTCCCTTCTCAAGAATATATATTGATTCTTTAACAGTACTGTTTGAAATTGTTCATAGAGCTGACAAAAAGAAAACTGAACAAAAGCATTAGGCCGAGACTTCCACCCATTGTTTACGTCTGTTATGTTGAAACGTTTGTTAAAAATATAAACAAACTTACCACAGAATAAATAATCATGCACAACTCGTCCTCAAAAATATATATCGCCGAGAAAAATATTCCTATCCTCTGCGCATTTCCCATCTCTGATCTGGCCCACCTGTGCCTTACAAGCACATCTTCTTTCATTATGATCATGGAATTCCATTCCTTTTATAACTATGGAATACGATGTAATGAATTTTTAGAGATTCTTTTTCCAATAACAAAAAAATTATTTTAGCATATTTTGTTGGGGGAAGGGGGTGAGACTGCAAAATGTTTCCTAATTTAGTAGATAGTAATATTTAAACCAAACATAAACTTTTAGAGTTTCTTTTTCCAACCATATATATATATATACCTATTTTGTGGGGTGAGTTAGTAATTTTTTTCCACTCATAGAAATAGTGGATGGTAATTTTCTAAACCAAATATAAATATAGGTTATATATAGTTTGGATATAGTGGATGGTAATTTTCTAAACCAAATATAAATATATGTTATATATAGTTTGGATGTCTATAAGTACACTTATTTTAAATGCACTTCTTTATAATATATTATTGTATAGTGGATGGTAAATTTCTAAACTAAATACAAATATGTGTTATATATAGTTGGGATGTTTATAAATACATTTTTTATAATAATTATTCAAGAAGTTATAATATATTATTTGTATCATCAAAACAATTATATAGTTAAATATTATTTTAACTTTTCTAGAGTTTTAGATTAAGAGTTAGTTTTTATTTTTTAGGTAATTGTTCTAACTTTCTTATTTGCGTGAAAATTATATATTTTTTTTATTATAAGGTGATTGAGGTAGAGCATTGCCCAGTTTATTAATAAAATTTATTCTTCGGTTTTTAACAAATTTGTGTTTCATTGAATTGATTAGTATGTTTTTAGAAATAATATGTTAATTAGATTTAGTTCATACATATTTTTCATGTTCGAAAAATAACTACATACTCTTTCAATTTTATCTTAAAAAAGTTATAAATTTATCCCCTATAAATTTTATCACAATTAATCTAAATACTTTTTTGTTTGCTTTTATATATATATAACTTCAAAGATTTTAGTAATTTTATCAATAATTTTTTTAATATAAATAATGTGATATTTTTAATTTCATTCATTTAATGTTGATTAATCTAATGACTTTATATTTTTGTATTTAATTCTACTTTATAATAAATTTGAACAAATTTACTTCTAATAGTGTACATCACACATTTTCCAATGTAAAACAAAATGTAAATAATTCCAATGTAAAACAAAATGTAATTATCTATGAATGCGAGTTTTCTCCAATATAGTTAATACATGACAGATGTATTATTAGTCCCTGCCATTTGGCAATGGCATGGGACTATAGTAATTGATTTGTAGCTTTTTAGCATCTCTTTAAGCTGATTATCTTGATGAATAACCACTTCCTATCGCGAATATCCAAACTTTTTTAACAGTGTTCCATTTCATGGTCTTATTTGGCCTCTTCTCGAGGCATGGAGATGGAAAGCATAAGTTATATCATATTTTCGCTTCACATTTGCAAATTTAGCTTCAAACTAATGTCAGCATTAAATCGCAAGCATTTTATGTTAATCAAAATATATTTAGTATAATGGAAAACCATAGTATAATAGAGAACCACCACCGCTGCATGTAGGGCTGCCACCACCGCTTCCTGCCACGACTCTTAGGTGTCATACAATATTGTGTTCTTCTGTTTACATGACACCTCTTATGTTATTATGTTTATAATTTCTATCAGGTTGTATTTGTTCTAACGTTGTGGGTTGTGGGTGATCTCTGATCTCTGCTGAACTGACGCCCGAAAATGAATAACGATAGACTGCTCAGTCTGTTCTTCGGTTTACATGACACCTCTTCTGTTCTTATGTTGTTCTTATTTTTATAATTTCTATTAGGTTGTAGTTGTTCTAATGTTGTGGGTTGTGGGTGATTTCTGATATCTGCTGAACTCACGCTCAAAAATGAATAATGATAGACTGCTCAGCCTTAGTGCTCGGCATGAGTTCATAGACTACTCAATCTCAATTCTCGGCTTGAGTTTAAAGCGCTTATCCTTTAGCGAGAATGCAACAATAGGCACACCCACATCTTTTTGGAAAGTATGCTGAAACATCTAGTCTCTTCAAGGATCTTCAAGGATTTCTGTCAGGTATTTTGCATTTGCTCTGCAATTCTCCATAATCAATTTGTATCCCTGTAGCATCCACAACAATTTTAGCTTAATAAAGCCCAGGAATATGATGCTACAACAATTTTAGGTCAATTGTTTGAGTAAAGCCCAGGAATATTGTCAGCATTTAGACTTCAAAGCTGGTTTCTGACTAAATTAGTATGAAAATGAATTTTAACAGCGGTAGCATAATTGTTTTGCTACATAATTAAACAAAAGAACTTTTAAACTTGTTGTGCTACAGAATTAAACAGTTTAAACTTGTTTTGCTACAGAATTACAGAATTAAACAAAAGAACTTTAAACTAGGACCAGGTTTCTTCTCTATTTCGTTGATGCTACTTACGATTTATGTAGACGATGCAAGGCCAAACTAGATGCCTGTCAAAGTTGCCCATGGGAACCGAGCAACTTCTTCCATCTCTAGATGATGCAAGGCTGAACTGGATGCGAATAACAAAAACTGTTTATTGTGTATGTCTTGTACAGTGGAGCAAACGATAATATAATTAGCATAGTTTGGGGTATAAATGTTGAACATCAGTCCCTATTTTTGTATTGCAACTCCACAAATACCAAACTTGCTCTTCGAGTCATGGACTTTGTAAGAGTAAACTCCCCCACCCGCGCATAAGCCTCGTTCTGTTGCCCCCTGGGAATTGGATGTTGCCCCCTGGCCTGATTGGATGGAAGGAATCACCTGAAATGTTTTTATTTATCCAAAAATCAAAGTCTGTCCAAACTCCAAACTCTTATAAACCGAAACACACATTATGTTGGCTATCCATCTACTTGGGTTGTAGAATGCCCCTGTCAACACAAATATCATTCTACCATTCTCTATTCACCAAAATGCAATGCAGACAAAATCAACGGGCCAAATGCAATGCAGACAGAAGAATTTTAGCCAATTCAGTTAGACCCAATTATTACAGAACAACCTTATTGTTTTAGTACATAGCATCTTTATGCGACTAATTATTCTAACAATGAGCATTTATTAGAAATTCAAACATAAAACAAGTATACTAACCTCTTTATCGACCAGAAATGGTACTAGTGCCACTACTCCAGTAAGAGCACTCAGCTTGAGGTAATGTAGTATTTTATTCTGTCTTTCTTGTCCATTAAGTTCTCCAAGTTTCTGCATCCGGGATGGGAGATGAAATGAAACGCACCTAGACCTTCTTGCTGCTTCGACCTTGGGACCTAAAGAGAGGCGGAGCCAAAAAAGATTTGGCTATGGCACGAAGAGCTTATGGATGTGTTCGCTGAAGTACAAGCAAAGCGTTAGGAACAAGGCAACCTGTCAGCTCTCTCCTAAACAAGCGTGTAACGTTACTCAATGACATCTGTCAAAATGCATGTCGAAATATTGTCGTAGATTGAATGCACTTTATTTAGTAAGCCTAGAATGCACTTTAGAATGCACTTTATTTAGTGGCATTCTTTACCCTTTATGTTGACATCGTTTGTTCTTTTTTTTTTGTGGCTCTAAAGCTTTGTCGGTCCCCATCTGAGCAGTAAGGCCATCGGAAGGCAATTTCTTAGTTGCAAGGCATCGAAAAATATCTTCAGTAGTAACCTTAACGCTGCCTGTAGCAGCCTCTATCTCCTCCATGCACTCTTTCAAATCTAAAATCTACCTTTTAATTTGGCCTCTTCTTTCTGTTTCAGGGGTTCTTACTGGCTAGATATTTCTAACTTCTAAGCTGATCAGAATGAGGGTGTTGTCTTAATCAGTGGAATGATCTAATTTACTTTAATAGGTTTCCTGACCCAGATTAACCCACCTTGTATTTGCTAAAAGTGGTATGTGCCTGAGTTTCTTCTCTAGACAAATCTCTTATCTCATTAAATGACATTGACAATATGCTTATCATTTTACATTCCATACAAAGATGGATATCAACACAACTAGATATCAGATGGTTGGCTCAGTTGGCAGTATTTATTGTTTCTGACATTGATCATTTGGTGACATGTATTGTTTCTGCTCCAGTGCTTGCTGCAGGGTCTATCCATCTCTGTGAAGTTTGATACTTAGAGATGTCTTACATTAATGCATGGTATAAGTTTGATGATATATTATTTAGTCTTTTCCAAGCTAATTATTTTCTTGAATTATATTAAGATAAAGATAGAGGCTTATCCATTTTGGTCTTTATGCATCTCAAGCATCTCCAAGCTTTCTTTCCAACACTCGAGTTAACTTCTGCATCATGTTTTCACTATTGTTATGAGTTAACTTCTTCAGTTGCACTATTGGTCCAATGGTTGGGAGGAAAAACATCATGAACCTCATCCCAATGCCCACATTGTGATAGTTCACTGACTGTACCATGTGATGAAGCTACTGGACTACAGAATTACTTAAGGGTTTTACAGCCATGGATAAAACTGAGGCTTAGGGCAATGTTGTTGACCCACAAACTCCCACAAGTGGGATAGTTTACTTGATCCCTGGGACAGTAGGATCCTCCTTGTTTGCGACCTATCAAAGAGTAATTATGTTCTTGGTATAAATTTTATACATGCTCCATTGGACTACACAAAATAGGACTTTGTTCCTAGTATAACGAGTTGGAGACATTAAATTATGACTTCATTCTTAGTGTATCAATGTACATGCTCTGTTGGCATATGCTACATTGTTTATGAAATCGATGGTTAGTTTTGATAATTATAGAATATAAACACCCTCTCTGCTATAGACATAAGAATTAGTTATTGTATGAGCAATAGGAAATTGTTTAAGCAACAAAGACTAGTAATGGTACTAATTTCTAGTGACTGGATGAAATGTTGTCATTTTGTGGTATAATCACTAGATATAGATTCATTTATGACTAGGCATGGGACCATTCTCTACCTGGATACAATCTATAAGAGTGCAATGTTTGCAATCTACAGCAAACTTGCAAGGCTTTTGGTGTCTTTATCCTACTCCCATATCTTATTTTTAAACTACCCTATCTCACCTTAGGAACGTCAGCCCTAGCTAAATTTGTTCTAGTGCTCAAAGGAATATAAATACCCTTTATCGAGGCACACTTTGATCACAATATGGGTGTGCTCTAAAATGTCACTATGCTCTATAATTCGGCCTGCCAGAGGAAAATTTATGCTATAAAAGTTTGTACAGAGCTAGACAACAAGGAATACATAAAGAATGCTTGCATGATTTTCAAAGTAAGTTGGTTAGTCCAAATATGCCAAAACAAATTTTTATATATGCCCACAATTATAGTATTTCAAAATTCCTTGTAGGTATAGAGTCTTAGGAAAACACCTAGAATTCATATTAATTTACAAAACATAAAGGTTAACGAGAAACACGACTGTTGGCTTCTTCTTGCCCATTGTTGGAAGGATAAGAGTCTTGGTTGTTTAAGTCAATATCTTTAATTAATTGGTAGACAATATCTTCCTCTTTGAAGTATTGTTGCAGTGAATTCACTGACATCCTATGGTTGGAAGCAACGGAGTAAGATCCTTTGTTGAGATTGCTAACCATATTTCTTAACCTGGATTATTTTGCCTAAAACATCAATTTGTTGCTTATGCTAGACTAGAGTGTTCATAATCATTGCATTTTGAGAAGTGTAGTAGTGCTCATTTTTATGGAATAGTCACTGAGAACAGTAAGGTTTTGTTGCTTAGGGTGGATTCTTCATGTGTTTCAAGAATCCTACAAAATTCTTAAGCTTCATGATAATCCATGCATAATTCACACAGAGAGTGATACATTGCAAATCTTAATCAAATTCTTGAGATTGATTGATGGACTAAGATTGCCACTCCTGAATTGCTGAGCCTTTGTGGTGAATTAGTCAAACTTTCAGTTCTGTTCTTGGATGCTCTGTACACCTTGATAGAAATCCTTCTGTGCATTGTTCAGCTAATCTTGGATTTCTATGGCTTGCTCAATAAAGTCTTGGACTGAGTCAACTAGACTTTGCTAAAGGTCCCCCTTGTCCTTAGAATAAATAATGGGATAATGAGTCCAAAACATTATCTCCTAACAACCATCATATTTCCAAATCATATTGATTTAACATTTTTCTCTACAAGCTCTTCTCTTGAGGATAACATAACAAAGGATTCGATAGATGGCTGCACATACATTGAGCTCAGGATACCACGAGAAGAATTTGGTTGCCAAGCTTGAGTACTCGTTTATTAGAAGAGAACTAAGAAAATTGATGCTATAAAAGCTTGTACAGAGCTAGACAGCAATGAATACATAAAGACTGCTTGCATGATTTTCAAAGTAAGTTGGTCAGTCCAAATATGCCAAAACAAAGTTTTATAGATGCCCACAGTTATAGTATTTCAAAATTCCTTGCAGGTATAAAGTCTTAGGTTTCCCATGAATATAGTACTTCAAAAGATGTGGTAAGTTCAAATTGGTTGAAACTCATATGCCATTTTAGGTAGGAATGAAGAAAGCCACCATTATGTATTCATAATTATGCTAGTTAATGAATTATTGTTGTTTTTAGTTTCTTGAACTACTAGTATGCCATTGACCTCTCAAAGAAGTTGATCTATGTGAGTGAATGCTTGAATCATTCCTGGTCATTTTCACAAGCATTGAAATCCATCATGCTCCTTTATGCATATGGAAATGTAAATATTGATGAACTGTCCATATTCTGCACTGCATGTGCAAGTGAAATGAATTTTGGCCTGTGAATGGTATCCCCCTAAATCTGAACCATTTTATCATTCAAATTCCTTTCCCTTTTATCCTCATCTCCCATGGGTGTAACGATGCAACATGTCACATGAAGGCTATCAATAAATGCCTCATCATCAAATTTTAGAGACAACTCAAGGTCCTTCTTTAAACCTAGTGCTTCTTCTTTAATGAGGATAGGATCAAAACTGTCCTCTGCCCCAAACATGATGATATCTCCTGTACTATAAACATCTTGTATGGCACTGTCATCATTGGTGAACCATGTTATATATTCCAACCCTGAAGGTTGTTCTTTGCCACAATATTGCTCCAATTTAATAGAAAAATTAGCACTGCTAACACTGCTGGTCATCAGATTCATGGCTGATGTTTTCCCTTTTGCATATTGTGTCCAATTCCCTTTCAGCCATGTTGCAGAATCATTACCAGATTGCTCCTTGGTAAAAATAGGTTCATAGACTGAAGCTGTGATACCATCATCATATTTTACAAAGAAACATAATCCTTCCCTTTGGTCCAAAATGCCATTGTCTTTAATGGGCTCAGATGGGCCCTTTGCTATATCATATTTATGGTTGTCCTGGTCAAACTTGCAGAAGAAACCCTTATCAGAAAACTTATAGGGCTGCTGAGGGTACTCATCATCTGTCCCTTGCTTCTCATGGAAATTACTGCAACTTAAGGTGCTTTGAATAACAGTGCTCTTGTCATCATCTTCCCCTTTGGCAAAAGTAAGTTCTTCTCTATTGTTTTCGTCGTCATCATCTACAAATATTTAGAGAAGGCCCTTCCACTCATTGGGCTAGCATACTTGATTTGTTGTGTCAAGGAGTGGTTGCTCCTCTTCTTCATCAACAGTCTCACCATCAACAATAAATTATGTGGTATTATCTTCTTCTTTGCAGCCATTAGGGAATTCACACTCGTAACCAATATCCCAATCTACAACCCATAAATCCTCCATAGCTTCATCATTTGCTTGGCAATCTACAACCCATGAGTCCCATTAGTAAATCCACATTAGCAAGAAGGGAACTAATAGAATTTTTCATTGAGAAGAGCATGATACCTTGTATCAAGGTTAATATCAATAAACTGAGGAAAAAAATGTAAAATATATACATATAGCACCTGAAGAAACTAAATCATCTTTGGAATATATAAACACCTTAGTCGTAGACAACTAAGGCCTCACACTTTGGGTTTGGGCTTGTAGAGTGAACATTTCCAGGGGCATTACACACTACCTTGGTTTCTATTTACTTGCACGAACTTGTAGAGGGAGGAGATATGTAGCCCTATCCCTGGAATAATGTAGTGAGTTAGGATGGTATCCGTTAGAAGCCAAGGATGCCATGGGTAGGATCGTTGGATCATTGGATGGGAATTGGAATGGGAATGGAACTCTATTGTAGTATTCCTTCTATATTTCTTTGATAACCATGCAAATGCTATCACTAGCCCTTACTTTAGTTGTTTTGGACACAGTAGTCAATGTCTTGTGTGGACCTGCTATGCTACCCTTAAGTATTCATGATGGTGTATAGAACCTAAAGTTAATGCCAGACGTAGATTGTACAATCATTAATTAATTTATGTAGTAGGCTGTGTTGAAATAATGGCATACTGCCATGGCCCATATGTATGGTTGATTTAGGAACCAGCTATACTATGGAGCCTTGGCTTGCCAAGGATGCATATTAGCACCCATCTATCCCATTGTTCCTAGTTAATTTCTTAGTTGCAAGGCATCGAAAAATATCTTCAATAGTAACCTTAACATTGCCTGTAGTATCCTCTATCTCCTCCATGCACTCTTTCAAGCCTAAAATCTACCTTTTAATGCTTAACATAGACCTTTGGAAGCCCTCCACAACTCAACGCAGGCCTATTTGGCCTCTTCTTTCTATTTCAGGGGTTCTTGCTGACTAGCTATTTCTAACTTCTAAGCTGATCAGAATGAGGGTGTTGTCTTAATCAGCAAAATATTTGATTTACTTTAATAGGTTGCCTCACCCAGATTTAACCCATCTTCTATTTTTTGAAAGTGGCATGTGCCTGAGTTTCTTCTCTAGACAAATCTCTTATCTCATTAAATGAGATTGACAATATGCTTATCATTTTACATTACATACAAAGATGCACATCAACACAACTAGATATCAGATGGTTGGCTCAGTTGGCAGTATTTATTATTTCTGACATTGATCATTAGGTGGCATGTACTATTTCTGCTCTAGTGCTTGCTGCAGGCTCTATCCATCTCTATGAGGTTTGATACTGATAGATGTCTTACATTAATCCATGGTATAAGTTTGATGATAGATTATTTATACTTTTCCATGCTAATTATTTTCTTGAATTATATTAAGATAGAGATAGAGACTTATCCATTTTTCTTTTTAATTGAAGATGGATAATTGAGTCCTTATAGTGTATTTACATTAGATAATAGATCCAACAAAGATAATGGAGGTTTGAAGAAATTTGACGAGTTTGACAACTTTGAATATGTAAATAGGTCCTCTGCTCAAATACTATTAGTAGTTTAATTTTCTTCCATAGAAATGACAAGATTACAGAGGAGGTTTACAAGCCCTCGTCTGCAAGATCAAATTATAAGGAAATTGCTGGCATTAGAAAGGTGTGAGGAATTTGTTGGCATTAGAAAGGTGATGATGAGAATAAAAGGATAGAAATGACTCTAAATTGAAGTTTTGAACCAATAGCTAACTTGTGGGAAAGTTAAGCATTATGTGTAGAAGGCTCTATGCTTGTTCTATATGTTTTTGAGGTGTGGCCTTGGGCCCTATGCTTTGTTTTGTAAGTCTTAAGAGCCATCATCATATTTTACAAAGAAACATAATCCTTCCCTTTGGTCCAAAATTCCATTGTCTTTAATGGGCTTAGATGGGCCCTTTGCTATATCATATTTATGGCTATCCTAGTCAACCTTGCAGAAGAAACCCTTATCAGAAAACTTACAGGGCTGCTGAGGGTACTCATCATCTGTCCCTTGCTTCTCATGGAAATTACTACAACTTAAGGTGCTTTGAATAACAGTGCTCTTGTCATCAGCTTCCCCTTTGGCAGAAGTAAGTTCTTCTCTATTGTTTTCGTCGTCATCATCTATAAATATTTAGAGAAGGCCCTTCCACTCATTGGGCTAGCATACTTGATTTGTTGTGTCAAGGAGTGGTTGCTCCTCTTCTTCATTAGCAGGCTCATCATCAACAGTAAATTATGTGGTATTATCTTCTTCTTTGTAGCCATTAGGGACTTCACACTCGTAACCAATATCCCAATCTACAACCCATAAATCCTCCATAGCTTCATCATTTGCTTGGAAATCTATAGCCCATGAGTACCATTAGTAAATCCACATTAGCAAGAAGGGAACTAATAGAAATTTTCATTGAGAAGAGCATGATACCTTGTATCAAGGTTAATATCAATAAAATGAGGAAAAAAATGTAAAATATATACATATAGCAGCTGAAGAAACTAAATCATCTTTGAAATATATGAACACCTTAGTCATAAACAACTAAGGCCTCACACTTTGGGTTTGGGCTTGTAGAGTGAACATTTCCAGGGGCATTACACACTACCTTGGTTTCTATTTACTTGCATGAACTTGTAAAGCGAGGAGATCTATAGCCCTATCCCTGGAATCATGTAGTGAGTTAGGAGGGTATCCCTTAGAAGCCAAGGATTCCATGGGTAGGATCGTTGGATTGTTGGATGGGAATTGGAATGGGAATGGAACTCTAATGTAGTATTCCTTCTATGTTTCTTTGATAACCATGCAAATGCTATCACTAGCACTTACTTCAGTTATTTTTGACACAGTAGTCAATGTCTTATGTGGACCTACTGTGCTAGCCTTAAGTATTCATGATGGTGTATAGAACCTAAAGTTAATGCAAGACGTAGATTGTGCGATTAGTAACTAATTTCTGTATTAGGCTATGTTGAAATAATGGCATACTACCATAGCCCATATGTATGGTTGATTTAGGAATCAGCGAAACTATGGAGCCTTGGCTTGCCGAGGATGCATATTAACACCCAACTATCCCACTGTTCCTAGTTAATTTCTTAGTTGTAAGGCATAAAACAATATCTTTAGTAGTAACCTTAACGTTGCCTATAGAATCCTCTATCTCATCCATGCACTCTTTCAAGCCTAAAATCTGCCTTTTAATCCTTAACGTAGACCTTCGAAGGCCCTCCATAGCTCAACGCAGACCTATTTGGCCTCTCTTTTCTATTTCAGGGGTTCTTGTTGGCTAGCTATTTCTAACTTCTAAGCTGATTAGAATGAAGGTGTTGTCTTAATCAGCAGAATGATCTGATTTACTTTAATAGGTTGCCTCACCTAGATTTAACCCACCTTATATTTGCCGAAAGTGGTATGTGCCTGAGTTTCTTCTCTAGACAAATCTATGATCTCATTAAATGAGATTGACAGTATGCTTATCATTTTCCATTACATACAAAGATGCACATCAACACAACTAGATATCATATGGTTTGCTCAGTTGGCAGTATTTATTGTTTCTGACATTGATCATTAGGTGGCATGTATTGTTTCTACTCTAGTGCTTGCTGCAAGCTCTATCCATCTCTGTGAGGTTTGATACTAATAGATGTCTTACATTAATGCATGGTATAAGTTTGATGATAGATTATTTAGTCTTTTCCATGCTAATTATTTTCTTGAATTATATTAAGATAGAGATAGAGGCTTATCCATTTTTCTCTTTAATTGAAGATGGATAATTGAGTCCTTATGGTGCATTTACATTAGATAATAGAACCAACAAAGATAATGGAGGTTTGAAGAAATTTGACTAGTTTGACAACTTTGAATATGTAAATAGGTCCTCTGCTCAAATACTATTAGTAGTTTAATTTTCTTCCATAGAAATGACAAGATTACAGAGGAGGTTTACTAGCCCTCATCCGTAAGATCAAATTATAAGGAAATTTCTAGCATTAGAAAGGCATGAGGAATTTGTTGGCATTAGAAAGGTGATGATGAGAATAAAATGATAGAAATGAATCTAAATCGAAGTTTTGAACCAATAGCTAACTTGTGGGAAAGTTAAGCATTATGTGTAGAAGGCTCTATGCTTGTTCTATATGTTTTTGAGGTGTGGCCTTGGGCCCTATGCTCTGTTTTTGCAAGTCTTAAGAGCCATCCCTTAATTTTTGCGCACCTATTGGTCTTTATGCATCTCAAGCGTCTCTGAGCTTTCTTTCCAACACTCGAGTTAACTTTTGCATCATGTTTTCACTATTGTTATGAGTTAACTTCTGCAATTGCACTATTGGCAGTCTTGCACTAGCTGCTTACTTTTTATTTATGGATAATTTCACTTCAGCCTGAAGTTCTCTTCATGAATTTAGTGATAAATATTTTGATGAAATTCTCAAAGAGGAAGAAGAAAAAGGGTTAAATGAGAAGCTAAAACTTGGTTTTCATACCTCTAATACTAATTACAGGATTTGGTAGAGGTCCACCATGCTCAGACTATGCAGGCTCTGAGAGAGGAGAAAACCACGTTTGGACGAGGCCAACAACTTCTTGAATGGAAGTTTGAGTGATAATTGGCTGAGGACGAGGTGAATTGCGAATAGAAGCCCAATTAGTAACCCATTCTGTTGGCGGCTTAAGATCCCAGCGGGAAATCATTTGAGGAGCAACAAGGTTTAAGCCATACTCGTGAGTTATTAGAGTGATAAACTTGGACTTTTCAGAAACTTGTTTGACAACAGAAGGAGTAGTTTTTTTATAAAACTTGACAACAGAGCGCCAATGACTAGCAACATTTTTGCTATTGTCTTCATCATATCCATGTGTTTGGATGTCGAGAATTAAGGCATTAATGGCATTAGGATCGTCCAAGGAAATAGAAAAATCAGGGACATAAGACCAAGAAATTGGACCATAGGCTAATGTACCTTGAAATCCTCCAATTAAGGCTTTATGAAAGGCTTTCCATTGGCGATCAAACACACAAGAGAAGACAACAACATCTTGACCCTTTCTGTGAAGTGGTTGAATACCAATTTGAACATGGCCAAAATGAGAAAAGTTTAAATCGGCTTTAAGTGCGGCTTCAAATTCAAATTGTTTCAAAATATTCATAGTTTGAAGCAGACGGTTATTACTTGAAGTTTGTAGAACTTCTTCTTTAACCTTATATCGCCAATATTGTATGACATCTAACAATCCCAGGTTTGCATAGACATCTTTGGGGTCTATTTTTGGTAAAGACCAAGAACCAGACTTAGTTGGTTCATTTAAAATTGTAATCACCTTATCATGGATTGTATTAGAGGTATGAAAACCAGATTGTAGCTTCTCATTTAATTCTTTTTCTTCTTCTTCTTTGAGAATTTCATCAAAAGATTTATCACTAAATTCATGAAGAGAACTTCGGGCTGAAGTGAAATTATCCATAAATAAAAAGTAAGCCATTCAGGAGAAGAACTTGGCTCTGATACCAATTACAGAGTGCACACAGAGGAGAAGGCGCACGTTTAACTTATATGATGTGGGACTGCGGAACTACAAAGCAAAGATATAGAATATGTGACTGATACTTTAATCACAGAGAGGAAGCCGAAGCATCTCTACTGCGCAATCTAGCATCACACATCTACGGAACTACAAAGAAAAGATACAAAATATGTGGCTGAAGAGTTTGTGCAATCACATTTGATATCATATGCATGAAGTTTGGATCAGAAGTAAGATCATATGAATAATTTGGTGATCCATGAGAGGACTCCTTGATTCCTAGCTCAAGGCAGAAATTCATTATGATCCTGCACTCATTCCTTCATGGGAAGCTTCTGTGATAATGAACCCAGACAACACGACGTATATGGATCCACAGACTACTCTACCTGTGAATAACATGATTGGTTGTCTAATGCATGGCATTCTTGTTAATTTTTGTGGTTACCCTCAAATTAATAATGAACTTGCTGCAGTCACTCTCACATCAATGAAGCTTAGTAATATGCAGCATTTTGATGAATACTTTATGGAATATCTCCATCGTCTGCATACTCTTTCCTTAGATATGATATTGGACCCCAAATGGAAAGAAATCTTCATTGCTTCTTTACCAACCTGGGTAACCACTGCCATCTTGAATAAGCTTCCTGGAAAAATTGGTGCCTACAAGTTTGGTATCATCCGACAAGCTATTAAAGTTGTCATTGTTGAACTCTGCTCTCAGATGAAAGTTGCTCGAGCTGCAACCAATACCACTAAACCACATGGCTATCAACAACTATGTAAACAATGGCATTTACATGGACCTAAAAGTTTGGGGGGATACGTCGCCCTCAAAAGAAAGCTTACTCTAAGCAAACTTTTAGATCCTCAGACAACAAAAAAGTCATCCATAGAAAGCCACCCTGAGAATACAAAAGAACACGCCAGTTCCATCAGAAGAACTAGGCTCTAATATCAATTACAGAGTTCACACAGAGGAGAATGTGCACGTTTAATTTATATGATGCGGGACTGCGGAAGTACAAAGCAAAGATACAGAATATGTGACTAATACTTTAATCACAGAGAGGAAGCCGAAGCATCTCTACTGCGCAATCTAGCATCACGCATCTGCGAAACTACAAAGCAAAGATACAGAATATGTGACTGATACTTTAATCACATAGAGGAAGTCGAAGCATCTCTACTGTGCAATCTAGCATCACGCATCTGTTGAAAAGCAATTACTTAAGCACATATGTCAACAAGAGAATTTAGTTCATAATAAATACCAAGTCTGCTTAATCGCTCCAATATTTGACAATTCTTCTGAATATCTATCCTCGTGTTGAAACACGAACTCTGGCCCAACGGTCTACTTCTTGCGTCCTTCTCCACGGACTATCTTTGACCTTATCAAGGCTCATACAAGTTTGAGAATAGAAAACAAAACAATCTACAAAGGAGACATAGATTTACAGAAATTGAGGAATATTTATTGATGAACTTCAAATCTCAAGTATTACAAAGCTATTGAAAACAGAAAGCCCTTCTCTCCCAAAAACCCCGAATGCCTTTCTGAGGAGTTTGGGGCCCCTTTATAATCACTTCTCTCTCTGTCCTTTCATATCGAGATAAGATATGAGAGAATCTTGCTTTCGGTGTTACATCAAAATGAGAGAATCTTGCTTTCGGTGTTACATGAAAATAAGATATGAGAGAATCCTGCTTTTGGTTAACCCAAAGGACATCCACACATTGATTCAATCAAAGTACTTAATTGACAGATGGTGTAAATCCTAGCAACTATTGTCTTATGCTTATCCTTATCCTTTTATTTAACTGTACATGTGGGATCGCTTGCACTTGAAGAGATTCTTTTGCAGGGAACCTTACAAAAAACGTGTCTACCACCAATGTCGGACAAAAAGACTTTTTTTACAAAATGACAAAATGTTCTAGCTAGGCTTGAGAATAATGAGGCCCTCTGAATTGAGATAAGGTGTCATTATTAAAAAATTGAGAGTAAATTTCTTCCTCACATTCCCAAATTGATAACTCAGCATATTCTGGTACTTCATCTTGAAAAAGCAGTAAGCCGAAAGGATTGAGGTCTAGATCTGACATGGCATGAAATGACTCATAATCTTGTGAAGAGCCACCCATATTTCCTCTGAATCTTCGGAAGAAAAGACTTCGAGTGATAAACCAATGAAAAGTTCCATTGGCGCGGAGTGCTGCAAGCATTTGGTGATTGGTAATACAACTGATATCCAAAATTCTTTTGTATAGGATTCCTGACTGATGAGCACGTGGTTCAGTGAATCCGAGGATTTGTAATAATCGGAGAGAGTACGGGTAAAAGCATAATGGATTGATACCATAAATGTCCCACCATTCTTTAAACCAATCAGGTGTGGGGTCTTGTTCTTCAATTTGTGCTACTTGCATTCCATGAAACCGGAAGGAAAACTGCACATTGTAGAAAAAAGAGTTAGTTTTATTTTCAAATTGCATACTTGTATACCAAGCTTTCTCTTGGCATTCATGACTCTCATTATTCTGGAGATTAGCTGGCAGCAAGAAACGGTCAATGTAGATCTCACAGCAGACGAGATTTTCTTCTGCATCTCTGTGTAAAGTAAAATCAAGATTTCCCATATCTTGAAGGAAACTTAAAGCTTCAAAAGCTTCATCATTTCTTTGCAGTTGATCATCCCATGAAAAATAACGTTGTCCAGTCTCGTGTTGGTAATTAGTTTCTTTCATAGGAAACCAGACTGTTTGATAATCCATTAGAGATTTTTGAGGATCCAGAGAATAAGAACCATCAGCACATTCAATGTGGATTTCATTTTCTAATCTCCTTATGACATTACATCTGAGGTTATTTACATCATTTTCCTGTAAAAATTCTCGGCTGAGAAGATCTGCAAAAGAATTTTTAATTCTAGAAATGAATTCTACATCAAAATGGTACTGGGCCAATGTCATGATCCATCTTACCATAGCTGCATCTTCAAAATCATATTTATGGATGGTGAAGTTAAGAGCCTGGCAATCTGTTTTGACTGTAAAATGCTTGTATATCACGAAATCTTTGTAGTTGACCAGATCTTGCCAATTTCCTTTTCGAATTTGCCTTTCAGAAGATTTTCATCAATCTTTAGCATTTCCTTTTTCTTTTCCATTTTTGCCAAGGTATTCTGCAACCTGTCAATTCTGCTCAATCTATTAGGAGAATTAGAATTGATAAAAAAATATTATGTACCTTTGAAGAAAAGGTAATATCCCCATTTCTAGGATCTTTCGTCATAAGTGCTCCCATGTCTTTTTAAGTTACTCAAGAAAGGAGTTCCTAAGTACATGGCACAGTCAAGTCGTGTTATTAGTGGAGCATGAACTTGAATTCCTTCAGATTGAGAAACAAAGACGCCTATTATAGCTTCTTCTGTTGTCTTAATTTCTCCGCTTGCTGTGACAACTGCAGGACATTTTGTCTTTTGTCTTTGGGGGTAAGGAATTACAGTGCCACTTACTATATTCAGTCTTGAACCCGTATCAATGAGAACCTTCCACCATTCTATAGATGAACCAATTCTAATTTTCATTTTTATGCAGTACATCACATCTGCATTCATTGCATTCATTCCTAATCCCGATCTGGGATCTTCAATGTCTTCATCTGGAAGCTCAAAGTCTTCTGGTCTGAAAGGACCCTTCATTGGATCATGATATGGATCAGGCTGACTTTCAGCTTCTTTCTTTTCTGTTTGATATAATGGAGGATCATGTCTTATCCAATTATTTGTTGGATGGGTTTGTGAAGATTCTCCGTATGTGGGTTGTGCATGTAAAGGATGTATATTATGCACCTGGTGTGCTTCGATACATAGCCTTCTATATTCTCTGACTTCTCTTCTGAGATCTTTGATGGCTTGGCTTATTGCAAGAAGTGTTTGGGGAAGATCATATTCAATTGTTTGTTGCCGGAATTGTCTTGTTAGACCATCTACAGAAAATAAAGCTGCAGAAGGAATATAGCTATGTTGGTGAGTTACATGTGGTCTTTGTTGTCCATGATATTGTTATGGCTTAGTTTGTTGGAGATGAGTCATCAACAATCCTTTATACATTTCTTTGAGCTTTGGATCAGCAGCATTAACCATCTGTGTAAAATAATTTCTAGAAAGCTCATCTTGATCTAAGCTTTCATTTGTTGGTGGTTTGAACATTCTGACTGCATTACATTTGCAAATATCAGGATCACTGCATTCACAGAGTTCTTGAAAACATTTGTGGCAGTGTGGATCCTTGCAATATTCAACTTCAGAATCTTCTTCTTCTTCATCTTCATAAACATCATATATCTGGTCATTTAGATCATAATAATTTTCTGGATCTGTGAATTCTTCACAGCTAGAAGGGAGATCAATAGTATTTACCTTGCCATATTTATTCTTATATTTGAACTGTTTCTTCTTGCCAGATTGTTGTTTTTCTTTACTTTAGGACAATTTGGAGCAATATGGTCTTTTTCATTGCAATGGAAGAAATAGATTTTCTTCTGTGTTGGTTTCTGATGGAACTAGCATGTTCTTTTGTATTCTCAGGGTGGCTTTCTATGGATGACTTTCTTGTTGTCTGAGGATATAAAAGTTTGTTTAGAGTAAGATTTCATTTTAGGGCGACGACTAGAATATCCCCCCCAAACTTTTAGGTCCATGTAAATGCCATTGTTTACATAGTTGTTGACAACCATGTGGTTTATTGGTACTGGTTGCAACTCGAGCAACTTTCATCTGAGAGTAGAGTTCAACAATGGCAACTTTAATAGCTTGTTGGATGACACCAAACTTGTAGGCACCAATTTTTCTAGGAAGTTTATTCAAGATGGCAGTGGTTACCCAGCTTAGTAAAGAAGCAATGAAGATTTCTTTCCATTTGGGGTCCAATATCATATTTGAGAAAAGAGTATGTAGACAATGGAGATATTCCATAAAGTATTCATCAAATCGCTGCATATTACTAAGCTTCATTGATGTGAGAGTGACTACAGCAAGTTCATTATTAATTCGAGGGTAACCACAAAAATTAACAAGAATGCCATGCATTAGACAACCAATCATGTTATTCATAGGTAGAGTAGTATGTGGATCCATATAGGTCGTTTTGTCTGGGTTCATTATCACAGAAGCCTCCCATGAAGGAATGAGTGCAGGATCATAATGAATTTCTGCCTTGAGCCATGAATCAAGGAGTCCTTCAAATCCACTGATTATCTTTCTAGTTGCATTTATTTGAGAAATATCATCTGCTAAATAAGTGTGATAGCAGACCAACATGGAACTCAGTGTAGATAGAATTTCTACTTTAGAACAATTATCAATATTCCATGAACATGTGGAAGAAACAAACCAATCTTTATGATATTCTAATTTCACAACATCACGCTTATTAGGAGCAGGCGACCAAGAAGAATTCCAATAGCTTCTGTCAGTAACTTTATGTACAGTTGTACCTTGGGGTTCTTCTGAATCAGAAAATGAGATTAGATCAGGAATGTCGGTCGGTATCTGAAAACTTGCTTTATCAGGATGAGTGAAATTATTTACAAGAAATTCTAGATCTTCTAGAGTAGGAGGAGCAGAAGGAGCTGCTTCAAACTTATTGAGTGTTGTATCGAAGCTGGAGGGCTTATCAAGATGGTTTCCTGATTTCAACCATTCAGAAACTATCAGTTTATGCTTAGAGCTTGAGGAGTTTAGACTGGAAAACATACCAGGATTAGCCATAGGAGCATAAGCGAAAGTAGTTTCTGGTTTAGGGAAAACAATATCACCAGGACTCTTGATTTTGGATTGGAGAGTAGTAGGAGTAATATGGAATGGCAATTGATCTTTAGGATCTGAGAAATAAGTAGTAGCTTTAAAGGTAGGATCAGGAGTGTTTTTATTTTTTAAACTCTCAACAGAAGTAGAAACAACCCAAACTTGTTTCTTTACTACTTCAAGTGAAGTTTTTAAGCTAGTCACCATATCCTGAGTCTTATCTGCTACTGAATGTACTTTGCCAATCCATTTGGAATTATCATCAATCCCTTTTTCTAAAACATCAATGGTTTTAGCAATATGCAAGTCATTTGATCCAAGAGTCTTTATTCCATCTAATAATTGGTCTCTGGTAAATTCTACTTTTTGAAGAACTTTGTCAATTATTTCTTGGAGTTTCTTGTTTTCCCTGGCTGTATATTGGTGATTTCTTTCTAGATGTTTAATCAAACTATCTAGAGCAAGATTTGTCCAGTTTGTAGCTGCAACAGATTCCCTATCTGAAAGCTGAGACTGGTCAGATTGAAGTGGAAGTAACTTGAAGATCTTATCATCTTGTCTGATAACAAGGTTCTTCCAAGGAGGAACTGCTGACTCAGTATTAAGGATAGTGCCATCCATTAATTCCCATTTATGTTGTGGCACTTCTGTCTGTAAGGTTGATCCTTGCATCATATTAACTCTAAGAGCTTGACAGACATGTTCTAACAAAATTTGTCCCTTCATCTTTACAGACTGTAAATGTTTCGGAACATTTGTTTTTTGCAACATATATTTGTATTTATCATCTATGTGAGGGATAGTAAGAGGTCCAGGAATTTCAACTGGATTTCTTTAATCTTCGTGTTTATATCCTCACAAGATAAATGCTTGAACTTTTTAACCAAAGCCATTTCTACTTCATTTGCACTTGGATAATAGAATTCATAAAAAGAAATCCATTGATTATTCTGTTTCATCCAAGTTTTCCAATTATTATTATTGGCTTTGTTGATGGTCAACCTATCTTTCTGCGAATAGGTTTTTATCTCTTCACAGTATCTATACTCATGCTGATGAGTATACATATCCCAATTAAACATTTTCTTGTACCATTCATTGGTGGGATCATAAGGACCTATTCCTTTAAATATCTTAAGGAATTGAATTATTTCTTCATCAGAGGGAAGCTGTACTTTATTTGGAATCTTATTCCTAGGATCCAATCTATAGCTGGGAATTTCTTCTGGGTATCCTAGGCCTTTTGTAGCAGACTTTCCGACTGACTGAATCAAAATTTCTTCATGAGCTGAAAAAGGAGTACACTTTGTATATTCCTGTGTTTGGGTTCCAGAACTTGGAACAAAACGGATCATGTTTATTCTTCTTCTGTCCTTATCATGTCCTTCTTTTTCATGAGGTTCTGGAAGACTAGTGGTTTGTTGACAAAAACTAGGAGAACAGTGAGGATGGTTACATACAGATGGTTGTGGGAACTGAGGAGTTTGAAATGTTGATTGCATATTAATTGTTCTGGGAGAAACAAAATTTGACTGTTGTGACTGAAGAGTTTGTGCAATCACATTTGATATCATATGCATGAAGTTTGGATCAGAAGTAAGATCATATGAAGAATTTGGTGATCCATGAGAGTTGGATGCTTCAGAGGGTAGTTGTGGACTGGCTGTAATTACAGGATTTGGTAGAGGTCCACCATGCTCAGACTGTGCAGGCTCTGAGAGAGGAGAAAATCGCATTCGGACGAGGCCAACAACTTCTTGAATGGAAGTTTGAGCGGTAATTGGCTGAGGACGAGGTGAATTGCGAATAGAAGCCCAATTAGTAACCCATTCTGTTGGGGGCTTAAGATCCCGACGGGAAATCATTTGAGGAGCAACAAGGTTTAAGCCATAGTCGTGAGTTATTAGAGTGGTAAACTCAGACTTTTCAGAAACTTGTTTGACAACAGGAGTAGTTTTTTTATAAAACTTGACAACAGAGCACCAATGAATAGCAACATTTTTGCTATTGTCTTCAAAATCATCATATCCATGTGTTTGGATGCCGAGCATTAAGGCATTAATGGCATTAGGATCGTCCAAGGCAATAGAAAAATCAGGGACATAGGACCAAGAAATTGGACCATAGGCTAATGTACCTTGACATCCTCCAATTAAGGCTTTATGAAAGGCTTTCCATCGGCGATCAAACACACAAGAGAAGACAACAACATCTTGACCCTTTCTGTGAAGTGGCTGAATACCAATTTGAACATGGCCAAAATGAGCAAAGTTTAAACCGGCTTTAAGTGCGGCTTCAAATTCAGATTGTTTCAAAATATTCATAGTTTGAAGCAAACAGTTATTACTTGAAGTTTGCAGAACTTCTTCTTTAACCTTATATCGCCAATATTGTATGACATCTAACAATCCCAGGTTTGTATAGACATCTTTGGGGTCTATTTTTGGTAAAGACCAAGAACCAGACTTAGTTGGTTCATTTAAAATTGTAATCGCCTTATCATGGATTGTATTAGAGGTATGAAAACCAGATTGTAGCTTCTCATTTAATTCTTTTTCTTCTTCCTCTTTGAGAATTTCATCAAAATATTTATCACTAGGCTCTGATACCAATTATGAGTCATTTCATGCCATGTCAGATCTAGACCTCAATCCTTTCGGCTTGGATCCACACTGCCATGAATGTTTTAAAGAACTCTGTGAATGTAGTGATCCTGATATTTGCAAATGTAATGCAGTCAAAATGTTCAAACCACCAACAAATGAAATCTTAGATCAATTTGAGCTTTCTAGAAATTATTTTACACAGGTGGTTAATGTTGTTGATTTAAAGCTCAGAGAAATGTATAAAGGATTGTTGATGACTCATCTCCAACAAACTAAGCCACAACAATATCATGGACAACAAAGACCACAGGTAACTCACCAACATAGCTATATTCCTTCTGCAGCTTTATTTTTTGTAGATGGTCTAACAAGACAATTCTGGCAACAAACAATTGAAGATGATCTTCCCCAAACACTTTCTGCAATAAGCCAAGCCATCAAAGATCTCAGAAGAGAAGTCAAAGAAAATAGAAGCCTATGTATCGAAGCACACTAGGTGCATAACATACATCCTTTACATGCACAACCCACATACGGAGAATCTTCACAAACCCATCCAACAAATAATTAGATAAGACATGATCCTCCATTATATCAAACAGAAAAGAAAGAACCTAAAAGTCAGCCTGATCCATATCATGATCCAATGAAGGGTCCTTTCAGACCAGAAGACTTTGAGCTTCCAGATGAAGACATTGAAGATCCCAGATCGGGATTAGGAATGAATGCAGATGTGATGTACTGCATAAAAATGAAAATCAGAATTGGTTCATCTATAGAATGGCGGAAGGTTCTCATTGATACGAGTTCAAGACTGAATATAGTAAGTGGCACTGTAGTTCCTTACCCTCAAAGACAAAAGACAAAATGTCCTACAGTTGTCACAGCAAGAGGAGAAATTAAGACAACAGAAGAAGCTATGGACTTGATTGTGCCATGTACTTAGGAACTCCTTTCTTGAGTAACTTCAAAAGACATGGGAGCACTTATGATGAAAGATCCCAGAAATGGGGATATTACGTTTTCTTTAAAGGTACAAAATATTTTTATCCTTTTATCAATTCTAATTCTCCTAATAGATTGAGCAGAATTGACAGGTTGCAAAATACCTTGGCAAAAATGGAAAAGAAAAAGGAAATGTTAAAGATTGATGAAAATATTTTGAAAGGCAAATTCGAAATGGAAATTGGCGATATCTCCCAGAAATTAAAACTCTGTTGTTCTAGAGATCCAAATGCCTTTTGGCATATCCACAAACATGAAGTAGAATTGCCTCAACAAAAGGAATTTCATGGAAAACTCAGAAGATCAAAAGCAATACCGATGAATTTTGAACAACTCAAGTATTGTAAAGAAGAAATAAAATCCTTACTGCAAAAAGGTTTGATCAGAAAATCCCATAGCCCTATTGCTTGCTTTGGATTTTATGTCAATAAACACTCAGAAATTATCAGAGGGAAACCAAGGTTGGTAGTAAATTATAAGCCTCTGAATAATATTCTTGATTATGATGCATATCCCTTGCCTAAGCCTTCAGTGCTCCTTTCCTAGATATCACAATCAAAAATCTTTTCTAAGTTTGAACTAAAATCTGGATTTTGGCAAGTAGGGATAAAAGAAGAAGACAAGTGGAAAATAACATTTGCAGTTCCAGAAGGACATTTTGAATGGAATATTATGCCCCTTGGACTGGTAAATGCTCCATCTTCCTTCCAGAGGATTATGGATGAATCTTTTGAAGGTATGGATAGTTTCTTGAAGAAATACATTGACGATGTCTTAATCCATTCAGCAGATATTCCTTCTCATATAAAACATCTCAATATATTTTATAACAGAGTCAGAGAGAAAGGTATAGTTTTATCAGAATCAAAGATGAAGTTATTTCAAACTATGATAGATTTCCTTGGATATGTGATTCAATATGGATCATATTATATTATGCAGCATAGTCTTGACTTCATAGATAAATTCCCAGACAAAATCACTGATAAAACTCAGTTACAGAGATTCTTGGGTAGCTTAAATTATATATCCAAAATTTTCAAACATTGTGCCCAAGACAAGATTTTATTGAATAAAAGACTACAAAAAGAACTGATTCCCTGGACCGAGAAATTAACAGAGGCAATTAGAAGAATTAAAGGGAAAATCAGAAATATTTCTCCTTTAAGTACAATCAATGAAGAATGGCCCAAAACCATAATTACAGATGCCAGTGATATCGGATGGGGTGCAATCCTCTGCCAACATGATCCCAATCAAAAGAAAACAGAATATGAAATCTGCCAGTATGCCTCTGGAATCTGGTCAACTACACAAAAGAATTGGTCTAGTCTAAAGAAAGAACTTCGAGCCGTCTATCTTGGGATTGCTAAATTCAAAGATTTCGTGATCTACAAGCATTTTACAGTGAAAATAGATTGCCAGGCTCTTAAGTTTGCCATCCATAAATGTGATTTTGAAGATGCAGCTATGGTAAGATGGATCATGACACTGGCCTAGTACAGTTTTGATGTAGAATTCATTTCTCGAATTAAAAATTCTTTCGCAGATCTTCTCAGCCGAGAATTTTTACAGGCAAATTATGTAAATTACCTCAGATGTAATGTCATAAGGAGATTAGAAAATGAAATCCACATTGAATGCGCTGATGGTTCTTATTCTTTGGATCCTCAAAAATCTCTAATGGATTATCAAACAGTGTGGTTTCCTATGAAAGAAACTAAGTACCGACACGGGACTGGACAACATTATTTTTCATGGGATGATCAACTGCAAAGAAATGATGAAGCTTTAAGTTTCCTTCAAGATATGGGAAATGTTGATTTTACTTTACATAGAGATGCAAAAGAAAATCTCATCTGTTGTGAGATCTACATTGATCGTTTCTTACTGCTACCTAATCTCCAGAATAATGAGAGTCATGAATGCCAAGGGAAAGCTTGGTATACAGGTATGCAATTTGAAAATAAACCTAACTCTTTTTCTACAATGTGTAGTTTTCCTTCCGTTTTCATGGAATGCAAGCAGCACAAATTGAAGAACAAGACCCCACATCTGATTGGTTTAAAGAATGGTGGGACATTTATGGTATCAGTCCATTATGTTTTTACCCGTACTCTCTCTTATTATTACAAATCCTCATATTCACTGAACCACGTGCTCAATGAATCTGAGGATTTGTAATAATTGGAGAGAGTACGGGTAAAATCATAATGGCTCTGATACCAATTACATAGTGCACATAGAGGAGAAGGTGCACGTTTAAATTATATGATGTGGGACTACGAAACTATAAAGAAAACATACAGAATATGTGACTGATACTTTAATCATAGAGAGGAAGCTGAAGCATCTCTACTGCGTAATCTAGCATCACGCATCTGCAAAACTACAAAGAAAAGATACAAAATATGTGACTGATACTTTAATCACATAGAGGAATCCGAAGCATCTCTATTGTGCAATCTAGCATCACGCATCTGTTGAAAAGCAATTACTTAAGCACCTATGTCAACAAGCGAATTTAGTTCACAAGAAATACCATGTCTTCTTAATCGCTCCAATATTTGACAATTCTTCTGAATATCTATCCTCGTGTCGAAACACAAACTCTGGCCCAACGGTCTACTTCTTGCGTCCTTCTCCACGGACTATCTTCGACCTTATCAAGGCTCATACAAGTTCAAGAATAGAAAACAAAACAATCTACAAAGGAGACATAGATTTACAGAAATTGAGGAATCTTTATTGATGAACTTCAAATCTCAAGTATTACAAAGCTATTGAAAACAGAAGGCCCTTCTCTCCCAAAATCCCCGAATGCCTCTTTGAGGAGTTTGGGGTCCCTTTATAATCACTTCTCTTTCTGTCCTTTCATATTGAGATAAGATATGAGAGAATCTTGCTTTCGGTGTTACATGAAAATAAGATATGAGAATCCTGCTTTCGGGTAACCCAAAGGACATCCGCACAGTGATTCAATCAAAGTACTTAATTGACAGATGGTGTAAATCCTAGCAACTATTGTCTTATGCTTATCCTTATCCCTTTATTTAACTGTACATGTGGGATCGCTTACACTGTAAGAGATTCTTTTGCAGGGAACCTTACAGAAAACCTGTCTGCCACCAATGTCGGACAGAAAGACTTTTTTTACAAAATGACAAAATGTTCTAACTGGGCTTGAGAATAATGAGGCCCTCTGAATCGAGATAAGGTGTCATTACTAAAAAATTGAGAGTAAATTTCTTCCTCACATTCCCAAATTGATAACTCAACATATTCTGGTACTTCATCTTGAAAAAGCAGTAAGTCGAAAGGATTGAGGTCTAGATCTGACATGGCATGAAATGACTTATAATCTTGTGAAGAGCCACCCATATTTCCTCTGTATCTTCGAAAGAAAAGACTTCGAGTGATAAACCAATGAAAAGTTCCATTGGCGCGGAGTGCTGCAAGCATTTGGTAATACAACTGATATCTAGAATTCTTTTGTATAGGATTCCTCATTGACGAGCACGTGGTTCGGTGAATCATTCTAGAATATTGCTCTGGTTGGAATCTCCCTAACATAACATATTGCATAAAATTTTACTTCTTTCTTTTATGCTATTGTTTGCTATGCCACTGCCTTACGGCGTTTCCATTGCAGCATGTGGTGCAATTGCTAGTTTGTAATATTGTTAGCTCATTTTTCAATACGAAAATAAATAATAAATTAAATCACAAATATTTATAATTTATCAAATAAAAAATATGTGAGTCATAAGATTCTTTACATTTATAAAAACTTAATCTAATATTTTTAATATTAAAAAAAGAGAAAGCACTCTTTAAGAAAAATGAATCACTATTATTTTTATTTTATCATATACAATTAATATATATATATATATATATATATATATTTTGAAATAAGTTTTAAGGGTTAGAAATCTTTTGATATTGTTACTAGTTCTTGTTGATCACTACATCTTTCTTCAACTTGCCAATAATTTAACCAAATTAAAAGAAATACTAAAGAAATGTTTGAACATCCCAAACACTTTGGTCTATCGGACCTAAAGAAATGAATTACTTAGTTTGATTTAAGATTTTATTCTTGTGCTCAAAAAGCTTGGAGAGAAGCCTCCCGAGCTCACTATAATTTTGACATCGTAAAAGGCTAGGAAGGTCAGTGTTGCAACAAAAATTATGAAACTGAGATCAAATGTGGTTGTACGTGGAGCACTCTAAGAGGAAGTAATTTCATCCTCGATGTTCATATTGTCACAGAGATGGCAGATCCTTTGCATCCATGGTGTTTTAGGAACTGCCCAATGACTCGTTTCACTATGGAGCTCATGAGAGTACATTCTAATCTTGGCTATATTAATTTTCTTCTTTGAGCTAGCTAAAATAGAGAGATATTTTTGATCTTCTAGGGTGGGGTTGATGAACTCCTTATAATATCTTAATTTTCTTTTAGCTGCTAAATCTTTCTCACGCCACATTTTTTCTTTGAACTTAGAAGTAACAATATTTTTAATGTTATTAATGTTTTGTAATGCAACATTCTCGTCGATCTCCAATGGTTTAACCAAGCCGTAGTGTCTTTATACCAACCTCATTTGAGTCTTCAGTGGTTTTGGTTGGAATTTAAAGCTAGCTTAGGAAATCTATGGTCTCCTATGTTATTGGGTTTGTGTTTGTACAACAGAAGCCTAGTCATAGTTAAGCTCTTGATAAAGAAAACAACCACTTCTATAAGGAGAATAGGATAGAATGTATTGCTTTTAATTTTGAGGTTATACGTTATAAAACGCTTCTGGATTCACTCAATCTTTCTCCAGGATTCTCTGGAGATGCTGCAACCCCAAACCTCAAAGCCATATAAGATAACAGGAGTGACTAAAGTTTCAAAGAGGAACTTATTTCTATACCACATTACGAGATTTGTCGTTTTTCAATTATTTTCAATACCAAAATAAGCTTTCCACCCCCCATTAATCATTTTCTCAATGCTATAGTTCCGGTTGAGCTTGTGATAAATATCAATTCCTAGGTACTTGTAAGATGACACTTCCTCCAAGTTACTATTGTCATACATAAAATTAGCGTAAGTGTTCTTCTTGGATTTGATAATCATAACTTTTGTTTTGTCAGTGTTAAAAGTCATAACCATGGTAGAGCAGAAATCCTTAAGAAGTCTAAGTTGTTTATCAAGATCAGATGGGCACCTTGCGAGAAGAACAACATTGTTAGCATAGAGAAGAAGGATGATGACTATCCTAACTAAGATCGTGCCAGCGCAGTCTGCTTCCTCTAAACAACCATCTAGCTTGTCCATATATATATATATATATATATAATTCAAAATTAATATGGAAAATAATTTAAAATATCACATAATCTATATTTACTATTTTTATTTGATAATATAGAAACTATATTTATATTTATAAATTAAAAATAAATGAATAAATAATTTTCTTCAACATAAAATTTAAAATAAAATATAAAATATATAAAATAAAAAATAAAATTTATTTTATTTGATCAAATGAAAAAGTTTAGACTAAATATATAAAAATTGATGCGTGATAAAATACATTTTTTTATTATGAAAATAGATTTGATCATTATACACCTTCAAAATTATATTTATATTAAAAAAAAAAAGGTGAATTAAGTCTTTTTATTTAAAATGAATTTGAAATTTAAAAAAAAAGAGTGATTATATAAAAATATAAAAAATAAAAAACATTATTATTTTACTTAATTAAATAAAAAATTTAAACTCAATATATAAAAATTGATGTGTGATAAAAAGTATGTTTTCAAGATTAATGTAAAAATAGGTTTCAATATTAGTCATTTAGGAAATAATGGTTTTTTTTTATAATGTTTCCCTAATTCACTTGTTTTAAGTGAAAAAATAAAAAAAATCATTTTAATTTATACGAAAAAAATCAATTTAAAATTATAGGAAAGAAAATCAATGTAAAATTTAAATATATATATATATATATATAATTAATTTTAATTTTTATAAAAACACACTTTAGAAATAATAAAATATTACCAATTTTATTTCTTTATTATAATAATAATTTTCAACACAAAAATAATACTTTTAATTTATTTAATAAATAATAAATTCATATATATATAATTACTAAAATTTCTAAAACAAATATAAATAAAAAATACTTTCAATTTATTTAATAAATAATAAATAATAAATTCTATCAGATATTTATCTTTAAATCATTTAAAGTATTATTAATTTTATTCACTATAAAAATAATTTTCACACAAAAATAATTAAAAAATAAATTTAAGCTATTTTAAATTTAATATCTTTAAATTATTTAATAAATAATAAATTTAATATCTTTAAATTATTTAATAAATAATAAATTCAATATCTTCATTCCATTTAACTTTTTCTATTTTATATAAAAAAGAAAAGGAAAAAATGAAACCCAAAACTCTGCAGACGAACATCTCATTGACCCATTCTCATAAACCAAATCAACCCAGCACCAACCAAATCACCCCCAACACCTCTTTTGAAGGTGTCTAAAAATATATAGTCTATAAACCCGGTTTAATATATATGAGTTTTTTATAGTCTATAAACCCGGTTTAATATATAAGAGCAGTGTGATATAGATGATGATGATCATTAATGATCATACGACAAATGAGAAAAATCCCTCAAAATCATTGTCTAAAATTATATACCGTCAATATACCCTGTTTAATAGATATGATCAATGTGATATAGATGATTATCATTAATGATTTATCATCATTGATATAACATAATTTCAAAGAATTATTTAATTCTATTAATATAATTTATAGAATGTATTTTTGTTTACAGGATTTTTGATAGATGATAATGAATTGCGTTGTTAAAGTACTTGAAATGTTAAATTACTAGTTAAATATAATTATTTCATTTCATTAATATAATAAAAATTTTAATTATTTTAAAAAATGTGAAATGCACTCTTTTAAATATTAAGTTAAGTGGCGTGGTTTTTCTTGATAACAGTGATGTGTCAACTGACATTTGCGGATAACAGCCAGAGATAGCTGTCCTCACTGTTGGTTTGACAACCTGAGTTTGATAGATTTTTCCACCTTTTGAAGAAAAAATAAAAATAAAAATTATTAGCTCAATTTTGGGTTCCACAAACTCACTTAAAGCTATTTCGGGTCAATGTGATGCTATCTAGAGCCCCAAAAAAGTGAATGGAGCCACTGAAAGTGACCCCTGAAAATAAAAAATTACGAACTCCTGAGTGTTTGTGCTGTTGTGTTTTTAAACTAATTCTTTCACCCTAATCTTTTTATTTATATTTTAAAATAAACGGCCTCCTGATGTTGATGCCAATCTTGTAGAAGAACCTGGAACATTCCGGCTGCTTGGATAGCGAAACGATGATCAAAAGTTCCCCAGTATATGCACTTGTACGAAATTTGTAGGATGGAAACAAATTTCTACGCCTGAAACCCTCATGATTGCCCTGCTTTTGAGTCTCTGCGTTAATTATATGCAGAAAAAGCGGAAGGATTAAAGAAAAAACAGCGTCATCTGAGACAAAAGATTATCAAACCTGTACATCCATCCACACAAGAAAACACAGAATCGAGAGGCACCGCAGGCCAAACAGCCCTGCACAGCCCTCTCGCAAAGGAAGAAAAAATTATCATTAATAATTGACCTGCCTGCAAGCGCACCCGCAAAGGCAAGGTCATAGAGAAACTAGAAATCTTACACACATGGCTTCTAATGGCCATAATTATGATCAACAAAAAGCTTATCGAAAATATCTCGGGCGGTCTACAGATCGAATCCCGTGCGAGACCTTTCCTAAACTATATACATACATTATACAAAGATCATAACCTAACCTGTAATCAAGATCTGTAAAACCATAGCACAGTCTTCACTCTTCATAAGCGATATGCCGGTTACACCAGAATCCTGCAAGATCCAGAATCCAGCGTTCGTATCCTCCGCATCATGCAAACACATAAAATAGAGTCTTTAAAACCAGCATATCTTTCATTAAAAGCTCAAGAAAATCAAGCATGGCTTCCTCTTAGTATTAATAAAACCTAAAACAGAGTGGCAGAATACATCATTACAGACCAGGGTTCGATCCAAGCATCTAAGGAACGAGATTTCGCCTGACCCTAACCCTAAGATTCTAACTCTAAGATTTAAAGCACTCGAGAGTGAAATCGAGGGCAAAAATCGACCGCCAGAAACATTATTGGGCGAACATGCCACCATCTAACGGTGGAAATAGGTTGCTTCTCTATTACGACAAGTGGAGATGCATACAGCTAGTGCGTGCGAAATGGTTGGTTGAAGATTAGCACTGCCACGTGATAACAGCGACTTGAACGGTCATCAATTTTTTAAATAATAAAACGAAAATGACTCACCACTTCCTTTGCTTTCCATCCCTATCTCTTGATCTTAATCTTGGAATCATCCAGCACCAATGTTCAAGGTCGGACTCAACTTGAATGCTTATATCATTTGTGTGTGCACATTTGTATTTATCCTATATTTTGTTATATTTTCCAATTACCAAATAAGTAAAAAAAAATCAACAAAAACATAAACTTAATGTTGAAAAGCACATACGAATTACAAATGAACATAAAGAAACCACAACACCATTAGAAAAATGTAAAGAAATTGTCTTCCATATATCTCTCTAAACTCTATCCTTTCCCATGATCTTGGCCAATTTTCAACCTTAATCCTTTCCCACAATCTTTGCAAGGTTATCAACCTTATATATATGGAATGTTGCTTGGGAAGGCCATGGTTTAACATTGGAGTTTTTGAAGCGTTTGTTTAGAGAAAGTGGTAAATTAAGGATTTCATTAAAATTTTGAAAATTGAAGAGGATGTTATTTTGGTTAATTTAGATATCTACGTTAAGATATAAATATTTAAAGAATTATAAATAGTATATTTTAAAAAATTATAAATGAAGATATAACAAATTTTTGTAGTAAATTAATAGAAATGTGAGATCTCCTCATTCTTTCAATATAATAAATTTTCCCCATAACTAATATGGAGCCTGGCCGAAAATGGAAAATACTCCCCAAAAGCCAGATACATCACACTAAATATACATAAAAAACCTGACATCATTCCTCTTTGGTGGAGAAGCTTATGGAAACTCATGGCCCCGCCAAGAACCAAGCTATTTTTCTGGTGTATTCTGAGAAACAAGGTACCTACAGGGGAATAGCTCACACACAGAGCCTTTCAAGGGCCCACCTGGTGCATATTGTGTAAATGTGCATCAGAATCCACATAGCATCTCTTTTTGCGCTGTAGTGTTATTCTAGCTCTGTGGAACTCATTATCCATTTCGATTCCATACAATGGGCATTGGGAGGGAGATGACCTGAACATCGCTTGGGATGAACGGACACATAGACACAAAGGAACAAAGCTCATAAACCTTTCGGTACTCGTCAATTGGCACATCTGGAAAGCTCGCAACCACCACATCTTCGACAACAGACCTGCACATTGGCCACAGATTGAGGCAGGGATAATATCTGCATTCAGGGAGCTGCCAGATCCCCCGCCTCCTAAAGAGCGACGACCACATCCACCCCCGTGTATTGACACAAACACACCATGGGCATTCTTTGACGGGGCTGCAAACCAACATGGATGCAGTGGAGGGTTCATTTTGTATATCAATACACAACGTAACTATAAAGTCAAAATGAGCTTGGGTTCCGGAACAAATAGCTATGTTGAACTCATAACATTGCGTCACTTACTGCATTTCACTCTGGGTCACCATTGCACCAACATTAACATTTTCGGGGACTCAAAGATTATTATCAACTGGTTCAATGGCACTTCTGATTGTCACATTCACACACTCAGCAACATTCTAAATGAAGTAAATATATTCAAAGCAGCTTTTAACAATATCTCTTGCTCTCATATCTACAGGGAACATAACAGCCATGCTGACAAATTATCCAAGGAGGCCGCGTTAATGCCTAGAGGCATTTGGTAGATTACCGAGCAGCAAGGGACAAATGAATACCAGTATTACCACCAGCCATATATAGATCAAATATATCAGAGAGATCCTGGTCACTAAACAGGCTACATTTTTTGTTTTTTATAAAATTATCTAAACAATACAAATGATATTTTTGAAATGTATAGAACAAAGTATGAGGGCCCTGCGTGGCTAAATGTATAGACATAAACTAAGTATAACACAGTTGACAATATATACAGCTAAATATAGCGGATTGCCCTGTGAGGTATATCTGGCTATAGTTACTCATAGTTTCTCTTATGATCATAGTTCTCAGTGGCTAACAGCATATGCGATAAGCATCTACAATATGTAATTTTTCCAATCTAATGAAAAATTACGGATTTTTCCAGAGGAAAAAAAATAAATCTTCCCCATTCTTTTATTATAATAAATCTTTAAATGAACATTTTGAAGAACATTTTATTAATGTTTTTTTATAAAACCAAAATAGTGGAAAGCGTATGTAGTTGATACATAGGTTATCTAATTTATGGTAAAAAAGTTTAAATTAGTGATTTGGGAGGATATTTGTAATTGATAATTCAAGCGAGTTAAGTTCTATAAATGTTTTCCACTCAATGAAGAGCTTGTAAGGAGCTTTTTGACACAGTTTTAATGAGGTTAGGAGGACTTCATATATTAAAGATATGGTTCAACGATGTTTTGGGAAAAATGGCGAAATGATAAAATGGAATTATTAATACTTAGTTTGAGTTTAGGTGCTCATGTGTTATTATATTTGTCATTTTTATTTGTAATAGGAAACTAAAACAAATTTGAGAACTATGTATTGTTAGTGCAAAAGCTACATAGCATTGTAGTTTCCTAGCACCAAGGTAGGGTTGAGATATTCATGGATTTTGTTTTGTAGTTTCAAGGGAAAGTTGAGATATTCACGGAAAGTGAGATCTTCATGGTGATTAGATTCCCATGAGCATGGTTGAGATATTATCACAAACCAATCCCTTGAATGGTATCAGATCCTAATTTCTGAGGTCTAGCTGGAGTTATTCTCTCCTTGATATGATGAGGTAGTTCTCAAATCAAGAATCATTTAAACCCTCTTTAGAGAAGGACGAGAAAGGTGTGGACTGATTAATTTGTTCGAATGTTTGGATTTATTAGGCCCCACTATCGATAGAGTTTCCATAAGCCATTTTATTGGAAGAATCAAGACCCGTATGGGAGAATGAGTCACTTGATGTGAGAAGCTTAGCACTTTATAAAGAAAAACCAATCCCTTATTGGGAGAATATTTCAGCCCTTTGTAAAGGTGAATTAACCTGTTATTTAGAGAGGAATTTAGCTCTTTTCATAAAAGGAGAAGACCTCTTTCAAGGATAACTAATGAAGTGATTTATGGTTTGAAGCAAATCAAGAGACACAACCCATCTGGACAAACTCCATTATTAACATAGTTTGTATATTGCCATCTTATGTGTGTGCTTACTATTCTTCAATATTTTATTATGTAAATCCAAGAAATTGAAAATAAATAAATCTAAATGCATCTTAATTAATAATTTTTAAATTGAAGCACTAATTTCAACTCAATTAATTCAATAACCATGTGAATAACTAGTCAAATGACATAAAGTTTATATTAAAAATTGAAGAAACCAAATGTTTGCCATATTCTTTCACTACTAATAATAGTGATAGATCCCTAGTATATCAAGTGTATTGAATAAAAACTCACTTATAAATATTTACATGTTGCCTTGCTTGTTCATCTTATATATGTAAGGTTTTTATAAATTTAAGAAAAAATATGTTTATGTTAGTTGTGATAAAATTTATATTGGATAAATTCATAATTTTGCTTAGATAAAATTGAAAGAGAATGATGTAGTAATTCTTCATGAACATATTAAAAATATGCTTGAACCAATCAATATGTAAAATCTAAATAACATATCTTAAAAAAAACATGAAGGCTATTAAAAAATAGATCAAATGAATCAAACACAAATGAGAGAAGTAATTGATATTGGATTTTTTCGTACAACATATCTCGATGGGGGTGCTTTTTTTATTGATAGGATGTCATTAAGAAGGGTGCCAGAGGCACATTGGCTTCTCCTAGGATAGGTGTCGCAGACTGCAGTTAATATCTCTGCTTTAGTAAGGGTGTTGCATTCATGGATTTAATTAGCAGGTTGCTAGTGATGAAAGAGCATGGCTACTAGTTGTTTATGAGAGGAGGCAAGGACAGTACATCAGCCTCATGTATTAGTTTCTCACTATAGTAATTTTGTTATTAGAGGTTTTCTTTTGCTCACATTTTTTCTATTTTGTATTGTGATTCTTTGGAGAAGCCTCTCAATGTGGACATTTTATTATAGGATGTGTTGTTGTTGGTTCGTAGTCCTTCGGGTTTTCTTTTGGATTACTTGGAGAAGCTTCAATTTCTGTCTTTTCTACCGATTTTTGTATCACCTGGATCTACCTGCTCTCTATAATTTGATGTATGGGTCTTGGACATTGGATCGTTACGTCGGTTGGTATCTTCGATGTTTCCTTCCTTTTTGGTTTGCATTAAGTGGCACTTAGTGTTGGTAAGTTTTAGTTTCCTTGCCTTGACTATGTGCCTTAATTCACTGAATTTAGGGAAAAATTTGAGTTTGTTAGTCTAATATAGCTTTGTGTTAGGGCTCTTGGGGAAAATTCAGTTTCTTTCTTTTTGTGTTCCATTGGGGTTAAATTCTCCATTGTTTGGGATTATTGAAGGGAGTTGTGTAAAGCACAATTGGATCCTGGAAGTGGTCGTGAAGGTGTTTGGGTCTTGTCATTTTATATCTCTAGTCCAATTCCAATTGGTCTGGCATGTCCATAAATTATTCTGTTTTGATTTGTAGTCTGGGTCTTGTTATAATTCCTTTATGTATATTTGGTGTTTTATTAAACCTTCAATACTCTCTACTCACTAAGTAATGAAGTTGAGTTGCCCTGAAATTGATAATGTACTAAGTTATGGTCCATTGGAGTGGTCTTTTGGGGATAATTTAATCATTTTTTGGTGGGTTTTCAAGGCCTTACATATCAATATTTGTCTTATCAGTCATTGTACTCAATTTTTATTTGTAGCAACTATCATGCCTCTAAGGCAAAGTATGATTAGTCAGAGAGGTGGTGGTTGAAATATTAGGTTTAAAAGGGTTCACACTTTTTCCTATGATATTGTAGCCACTATGTTTGATGCAGTCCCTCTAAAGGCGCAAAAGGATATTCAGGTGCTGGAAAATGTAGAGGCATGGGAGTGTCCATACTACTATGATTCAGAATTGGTAAGGGAAGATGCAAAATGGCTTCCTACTCCTATTAGATTTAGGACAAGGAGACTTCATTTTATGAGTTCTTTGACTTTGAATGCGCAATTGTCAACTTTGTTGTGTCTCATCTTTAAGGATAAACAAGTGCAAAACTACAATGTTTTATCCTCATTAGAAGACACCAAATACATGTTGTGTAACCTGAGATATTGTTTTGATAATGTGTACTCTCAGTTGGAAAAGGTGGAGAGTTTCTCGGTGAGTGATTTTGCTTCGTGGGATCTCACTAACCCTCCAATTGATAGTGTTCAGACCCCTGCTTTGATTTCTTCGGATGATGACTAGTTGGCTACCTTTAGGAACTTTTCCTTACATTTTTGTTCACTTGGGTTGTGCTTCTAGGGATATTTAGCTACTCTCTTCTTTCACAGGCCCAAAAGGTTTTGTCTAGAAATGTATGGTCGAAATCCTTTTTGGCAAGCTTGGTGGGCTATGGTATTTGGCATCTTTCTTCCTTTGGGTATGCATAGTCACACTATATTTTGGCAGGCTTGACGGGCTATGGAGATAAGTTCTTTTTTTTTGCCAACTTTGTGGGTTGTGGGGACACACTCTATTGTTTTGGTTTCACTGTTGGTTGTAAAATACTTGATATATCTTGCCAATAATTGATATAGAAGATTTTTTTAGTATATGGTTGCATGGTTTTACAATACAAGCTGTTGGTTGTCTATATAGTTGCAGATTGTAATTCGTCTGCGTTGTTGTTGGGGTCATCACGCAAAGAAAATTTTGAGTTTTCAACTAGTTCTTCCCTGATTTACGTATGACGGTTATCCTCTCCTGTGTAACTTTGATATGGTTTTTGGTACCTTGATGGACCGTGCCTATGGTCCAGTGGTAGATATTTATGGTTTTATTGTTGTTAGGTAGTTAGCATATGGATTTTGGAATATGTTTGATATGGTTGTTTCTTTATCTATTCAATAGATCAGTGAAATCATGGACATTGTAAATATCAGTATGTAAATCTTAGTTTTTGTTGTCATATGAAGTACTTATATTCACATAAAAAAATTGTATAAAACACTGAAATATGATCATGAGATTAAAAGTGAGATAAGGTTTGGAAATTGATAATTAAATATATAATTATAAAAATTTAAATAATTTTACTTAATAAAAATAGATTAGATATTTTATATTATTAAATAAATATTTTTAAAAATAATTATATAAATTAATTAATTTTAATAAAAAATATTTTTATTAAATTTTACAGATAATAATAACAATTAATAAAAATTACAATTTATAATGAAAAATAATATAATAAATACACAAGGTTATCACAGAAGTGGAAATTTTTTTATTTACAAGTTGTATATGTCTCTCAGAATTACATATAACCCATCCAAGGTCCACCATTGTAGGAATGCAATGGGCTAATTAACTAAATGAATTTTCTTACCGACACTAGTACATTCGAGGGATAGGATAAGTAATCACTCCAGTAATAAGTTAAGTGGGCTGGATAAGTAATCACTCCAGTAATAAGTTAAGGTGTCGTCTACCGAGGTGGGGGATTTTCTCGGACGATCAAAAGTTGTCGGAATCTAGGCAAAAAAAAAAAATCAAGAAATATTGCAGTAGCAGTGTTTGAATCATGTCTTTGATGGTGGAAATGGATTCAGCACCATTGGAAACCTCTAGCGCACCCAAAATCTTGAAGTTTGATAGTTGTAACCTAGATTTACAAAAATCCCTATCTGATTTTATCAAAATATTGTCGGAATTTCCATGATTTTCAGGTCAAAAAAGCAGTCTAGTTAGGCTACTACATAAGTCAATGGACTATGTTTGATTTTTGGGATTATTAATTGAAGGAATTTTCTTCCCGACACTAGTACATTGGAGGGGTAGGATAAGTAACCATTCAGTGAAAAGTTTATGGACTATGATGATTTTTATGGATGGTTTTGGTGAATGGAAACAATAACAAGTAAACTTTGCGCTTCCCGAGAACTGAGAAATTCAACCTGATCATGATAGCATTGATTTTGGTGGTTGTGTCAACATGTGAATTGAAATCAACATAATTGGTATTATCCAAGTATTTTCACTTGTATGGCTTTAAAATAAAAATGAAGTTATTTAATAACAAAATTATATCAGTTTTTATTTTAAATAACCTGTTTATTATCTCTGCTAGGTTTTTGGTCGAACTATATTAATTTAACTCTGGCCAAAAAAATCAATGCAACCTTTCTATAGTTTAACATTGGAACTTATTTATGTTCAATTTGATTGGGTATCAAGTTGAACATGTTATTCCTCAATGCTTTGGAAACTATGTGATGCATTTAAAACATTTATATCGAGTTCTTAGTTTGTATACCCTAGTGGTCTTGGTACTTGAGTTGTATTCATATGCATCCATGGATCGATGACCAAGTTTTATTTATCTATGTACAGACTTTACAGACTTTATAGACTTACGAATTTCTAACCATACGAATTTTATCACAAGTGGAACCTACTCCTGGCTTAAACACTTGATCCATCACCTTCTGAAATTTGGAAGGAGAATGATTCAGTCCATATGGCATGAAATTCCACTCATAATCTCTAAAGGGGACATTGAATGTTGTTTTAAACTGATCTTCTTCTTTGATTGAAACTTGCCAGAAATCTCACTTTATGTCAAATTTTGAAAATATCTTGGCTCCAAGAACTCTGGATATCAGATTTCCTTTGTGAGAGATATGATAAGTGTCATCATCGAAAACATTATTTAATGGCCTATAATTTATTACTAGTCTTGGCACTCCTCCTATTTGTTCAGAAAGCTTATTCACATATAATCCATAATAGTTTCATGGATTGACAGACTCTCTTATTAGTCTTCTTTTTAAGAGATCTTGAATTTATCTTTGGCAGAGTTTTCTATATTATTCGTTCATTGGAATATCTCTGCTTTTACATGGTTTTCCTATGTATTCATATTTATAGGGTAGTTCTACACAATACTACTTATTGTGCTAGAAAGCATTAGGTTCTTCTGCACAACATTCTGCCTCTAACTTTTTTTTCAATTCTTCTATTTTTCTTATGACTAAAACTTGTTTCAGTCCTTCATCTATCTTCAAGCAAGATTTCAAGTCTTTGAGTTCTTCTAGCCTTTTTATTGATTGTCCTAGATCTTGCATAGCTTGGACCATTGTAGAAATCCTAGGGGTGGAGATAGTACTACCCGGAATCTTGTACATGGTTCCAATTCAAACTCCCTGCATCAATACCAGTGCTCCCTGAACCATCTTACATGTATATTTCTCAAACACTGTTTTTACACCTGCATCATCCATCTTTCTTACATAAATCAAATTTCTGGCCAATATAGGAATATGTAGAACACCCGAAAGTGTTCTAATCCTTCCACCTTGCAACTTCACCTTGACTTTTCCATGTCCGATTATTCTAACCTTCCTCTCATCCCCTAAGAAGAAATCACCACCATCATATTCCTCATACTTACAGAACCACTCCCTATGGGGAGTGAAGTGAAATGATGTGCTTAAGTCAGTTAACCATGCCTCATTATCTAAATGTGTACTTGAAGAATAAGCCAAGTACACATCCCCACCTTCATCTGAGGTGGTTTTCGCCTTTAAAAGGGAAGCATCATCAGATCCCTTTCCTTTCTAAGGAGCTTTAGATGGATAGTCTTTTTTGAAGTACCCTTCCTTTTTGCATTTCAAGCACACCTTTACAGGTATTCCTAGAGATTTAGATCTCCCTCTAGATTAAGATCTCCCACTCGAAGAATTTATTTTTTTATGTTCTGGGACCATCCTTGTACAGATAAGGTATCTCCATTTCAACCCTCCATATTATTTCGTCTCATCTCCTCCAACAACAAGGAAAATACTATTTCATCAAACTTTAAGGTAGTTGTATTGCTACCTATTGCAACAACCAAACTATCCCACGAATATGGTAGAGAACACAATAAACTGATGTACTTATCTTCATCTAAAATTTTAATATCAACATATAACAATTGGCTGACTACTGTATTAAAGATGTTCAGATGCTTTATCACTGAGTCTCAATGCTTCATCCTAAGGTTATACAGTTTTTTTGTAGGAACATCTTGTTCACCAGAGACTTAGATTGGTACAAATTCCCTAGCTTATCCCACAAAGCCTTCATTGTAGCTTCTTCTGTTACATTCAATAATATTGAATCTGAGATACACAATTGTATTGTGCTCTTTGCCTTTCGATCCAACTTCGCCTAGTCTTCTTCTAACATTTTTGTTGGTTTAGTACCTGGAGCTACCACAATCCACTTATCTTTATCCACTAGCAGATCCTCCATATTGAGCTTTCACAACTCAAAAATATGACCATTTAATTTCTCAATCTCTATATTTCCATTTATTTCCCTACCATTTAATTTCTCAATCTCTATCTTTCCATTTATTTCCCTATTCTTTCACCACAAGAATCGATCTCAGAGATCTCCCACTGAACAAGGTCCACCATAGGCTTGAGAAAAACCCCTTAGCAACAAAGGTGTCCCCTTGACACCAAAAAGAATCTGATACCAAATGTAGGTTTTAACCTTGTACAAAAATTACCTACATATGAATTTTAAAAAAATAAAATAAGCAATGGCGAGAACATAAAACATAAAATAGAGATACACAGAGATTTTCCCCTGGATCCCAAAATCAGGACTACCAAATTAATTTTTGATTATGTTCCTTTCAATGTTACAATGCATATATATACATATCAAAGCATTCATAAACCCCAATCCATTAACCATGGATTAGAACATAATTGTAGTTCCCTTGATTGGATCTACAAAATACCATGGGTAGAAAACCATCATGCCCAAAACCATGTGCAAAACCCATGCACAAAACCATAAGTAGGGTCAGCCACCTAATATAAGGTCCAAAAAAAAATCCTGAGTTGTTTCCCCAGACCTCATGTAGGGGGCTAATACCCCCCTAAAACCTTAAGGAAAACGCAAGAGAAACCCTTACCTCTTTTACCTATTGACACCCTGGTCCTTACCCAAAGTCACTCCCACACAGAAGAAGAGTTGACCCGGTGTTCTGGTGCTATGTTCGAAATGAAAACCTTAAGGGTGCCAATGCAGAGTTACGATGACATTATATAATTACATTGTACAGGAAAAATCCCCCTTTCAAGGTGAATATGTGACATTAGCAAAACATATACTTCGAGGAAGAAACCCTCTTAATTAACTGTTGCCTTAGCAACTAGACCCTATCGGAAACCCTCCTGAATACTCATTGTCAAGCTGACTGGCCTGGTCAACAAGTAAAGACCTGGAGCATGAAGAATGCGATTTTGTGAGAGGGTTGTAGTTAATAAGAACCTATTTGCACCTAAACCCTCCAAGAAAATAAGAAGGGTTGAGCATAGACAGGATACTTTTTTTAACCGTTCCAGTCTTCATAGAGCCTATAAAACAAAGAAGAGGAAAGATGAAATTGTTAGCAATCAGGCTGAAAGATAAATAAAAGGAAAACACGGTAAAAAAGAATATAATACCTATGGGAAGAGATGAGGCTTATCCCTAGTTAGATTTTGTCTCGTTTTCTCCCCACTGCCACAGAAACAAAGACCCTGAAACAAAAAAGAAGAACAACTGAAGTAATCATGTACCACAGACTTGTCAACCCTCACCTCTTGGTTCAACTGAGTTGAGCGCCACGACAAATGTCATAGGGTAACACGTAGTTAAAAATATTAAACAAATCTTAGCAAAGGCGGTGTGCAGACATGTCTGAGAAGGTTGAGTAGGAGAGCTCTCCTAGCATGCTCACCATGCAAATGACTCGCAAACCCCGTGGAAAAACTAATTATTTTCTCATTAACCCTAGAATAGAAAATGAATCATAGGATCAAAACCTTATCTAATCGACGTGATGCCACCTCCACATGTTAAATCAAAGTACATTAAAAAGGGCTGAAAACTTATATTACAATTGTGCTTGGTCTTCCTTGCCCGCAGTTTTCTCCGGCAGATTACCAAATGATACATTAGTCGATTAAGTCTGTTGCATGTGTTGTATAAATTATAGCCATAGATAACGCTTCAGACGAAACATATTCCCAACACATTTAATCCTGAACCTTGATTGAAAAAGTCAACAAACCTCCTTCCATTTAAATTTCACATATATACATCTATCGGCGAAAAAACAACATATTATATGAAATTATAAAGGCAAAATATTATATAAAAGTTAAAAACTAGATGTAAACAAAACTAGATTATATAAAATTTAAAAACTAAATGTAGAAAAAATTTAGGATTATTATTAGTTGAAATTTTAAAGATTAAATATAGAAAAATTGAAGACTAAATAAATAAAGAATATTTGCCTTCAAGAATTTGTTTACTAAAATATAATTTTAATTTATTAAAATAAATACATATTCAAAAAAATATTTATTTTTATTTCATTTAAGTTTTACTCTTTATGAAAAATAAATAAATAAAAACTAAACCGCAATTACCAATTCATTCATAAACTATCATGGTTCCACACCCCGCCCCCCAACACACACACACATAATAGCGGTCTGATATAGATAATGATAATAGGTCTGATATAGATAATGATAATATAACTAAATAATAGGAAACCCACAAAATTATTTCATTAATATAAAGAATTGTATTTTTCTTTTTATATAGAATTTTATTTAAAGAATTGTGTTTTTTTAATATAGAATTTTATTTTTATATAGAATTGTATTTTTCTTTTACATATTTATTGAAAAATTTATTAAAAGTAAAATTTAAAAAAACTGTATTTTTCTTTTTATATAGAATTTTATTTAGGGAATGGTTTTTTTTAAGTATAGAATTGTATTTTTCTTTTTATATATTTGTTATATATTTATTCAAAAAATTATTAAAAGTAAAATTTAAATGATAATTCATGTTGGTAATAAAAAAATGTTTAAAATTACTTTTATAATTTTTTTGTGAAAATAAAGTTTTTAATAAGAATAGTTTTCATAGAGTGCTTTTTCCAAAATGGTTAAGACTTGTGGGATGTCTTTCGGGTAGACATGCATTATGATTGTCCAATTTGAGAATTAATGTGACCCACAAAATGAACTCAATCAATTCATGTGGTTATGATTACCTCCCATTACAGTGGGCTATTATAACATCTTATTCTATTCAAACGGGCAAAATTACAATAAATAAATAAATGGAATTACGTTATAAATGTTAATCTTACCCACAAAATGAACTCAATCAATTCATGTGGTTATGATTACCTCTCATTACAGTGGGCTACTATAACATCTTATTCTATTCAAACGGGCAAAATTACAATAAATAAATAAATGGAATTACGTTATAAATGTTAATCTTACCGTGCAATGGCATGTTCAAACCTTACCATGTGATATTAGTTTACAATGTTTAAGCATAAACATAAAATGGTGGTTAATTAAATGAGCCTTGGGATAATCGATGGATTTGACATTCCATACACCATCACTGTACATCGATTAACTTAATTGAATTAATGTCAAACATTACTACACTTATGGATTATTATTCACATGGGTAATGTCATTGCATGCAATCGCCAAAAGGCTATGGTGGCTTATAACATCTGGCTTGGTTTGCTCCTTCCGATTTGGGGTTAGCGATTCGACAGCTCTGAGAAACTAGGGTTTAACTTCGTAACCTCTCCTCCCACGTTCAGTGGTCAGTGGTGTCATTTTTGCAGTGTTGTTCTCTGGTTTTTCTACTCTGTAATTGAATTGATCCTCTGCTGTGCTGAGAGAATTTGTGCTTGTTTGTTCCAGTCTCGATGGGGTATTATGCCAAGCTCCATCGAACAGGTACTTTACAACACTTGTTTCCTCATTTCTCTTGGATGTTTGCCTCTTGCTTCAATTTCTCTTTGTGGGTACTCAGATGGGGATTCTGTTCGTTCATTCGACTGTACAGGAAGTACTCATTTCCGCTAGCTTACTTGTCCAATTGAAGACAAACTTGGAAGCTTTCAGCCTCGAGAAGGTAAGTAGTAGAGGTCAAAACAAGATTGCTTAAGGTTGGCTTTCTCTGTTTTCTAGATTGAGCACTAATGTTTGATTTTCCCGGGTTTTGGCACAAGCGGCCTACAATCCTCCGGAACTAATCTGTCTCGCATATTTTCCTATAAAACTTCTGCAAATTTACTACAAGCTTGATGATAAGGGTTTTTTTTGTTTCCTTTTTGTTTCTAAACTCATTCTCTATGCATTCCAAAGTATTATTTTATGCCAGATTCACTCATTTTATGCCCATGATGACTTCCAATGTTTCTTTAGTGCTCATGGACCTATATTGTTGTTTTCAAGTTGGTCAAAATGTTGAACCCTACGACGTTTACTCTGTTCCAATGATTTCATATAGTCGCTTTGCTTGAATTCTCCACTAGCGGTTATTCTAGCTTTACTTGGTGAAAGCACTTGCTTTTGGGCGGACGTTATATGCCAACCATAGTCTATATTTAATGTATTATTTAAAAGGGGTTTGGAGAACTTCGCGAACTGAGTTGGTTCCAGTTCTTCCATGGCATAACCTAAGTGACTTGGTCTTGCCGAGCGTTTAAGTTAATTAATTTTTTTTTATTGCTTGTAAAAAGGATTTGTAAACACAGTTTTAAGGTATTTCAAGGCTATGGATACAGTATTAACATTTGTACGGGTTTAGGCTCTTTTTTTGAAAATTTACATGGCTTCTAAAGCCGGACTTACCAGTCTGCCTCAATGGACTTTTTCATATTTCTTTCTAGTTTAATTTTTTCCTTTGAATAGAATATGAAATTAATAGACTGTCATCTCGTTTTCTTTCTAGGATTGAGTAACTATTAATTTGAACCTTGCATTCAATAATGAGAGTTTTCTTACGATTATTTTGTTTAGAAGCATTAACTAAGTTCTTGGAAATTTGGTTGTTTTTTGTATATTATTTCTTGATTCTCTGGTTTATAATTAACCGGAATGAATTGAACTGGCTAACACATAGAATTATCACATGTTATTAAATGTACAGTTCTCAAAAAGCTTGCATGATATAAACATTACTCTGTTACAGTAATTAGACCATTCTGTGTTGGCTATACCGAGCATAAATAATATTAGCATCCCCTGCCTCAATATCTACTTTCCATCTCTATGATTATTAGTTACGGTTCTCTATTTTAAATATCGTTTAATGAGTAGATATTTCTTACTAGCTTAAATTACAGAACTGGCAATTCCAGTTTTAGCTAACAAAGTAATCACTGTGATATCATTTTCTTTTAATGATCATTAAGGAAAATATTAGACTACTTATATGTTCACTACATTAGTAATTATGTAATTCTGTTCTTTGCTTGGAAGGTCTCACCACCCAGCCGTGAGTCTAGAAATTACGTCTAGACTCTCCCCCAAGCTCTTCCTTCTCCACACAATAAAATGAGTCTGTTGCAGTCAGGTATCTTGGGCTTCAGGACACACAGTCCAGCCTCAAGTCACATACCTCTCAGACTGTACTCAAGACTTTCCCACTAGTTTATTCCACCCAGCTCAAGGAAATCTGGGCAACATTGTTCTTCCCCCTTTTACCCATCTGATCTCTCCTTTTTCCTAGCCCCTAGGCCTTCCTTCCATTCCTCTTTTGAGGAAGCAGATGAGTAACTATTTTTTTTAACTGTCTCAGGAGGTTAACAATTGTTTCTTTCAGTTCTTGTCAAAATACTTTAACTCCTAATTATTCATTAATCAGGTAACAAAATATGTCCTCGCCTCTCAGCCTTAGTCTTTTAACATTCCATGTCAAATAAAGTAAAAAGATTTAAGGTAATAAGTAAAATTGGTAACCAAAGTAAATGTTCATGTAATTTGGAGTGTCACATCTTCCCCCTTGTGAGGAACACGTCATTGGTGTTCTTTTTTATTTAAGAAAATAATGTCGGATAAGCTTTCCACATAAATTCCTCTTCTTCCCAAATAGCCTCTTCCAGGCCAAAGTGCTTCCACTGCACTTTAACTTGGGTGATGACTTGCTTCTGCAAGGTGGTTTCACTCCGATTGAGAATACAAAGAGGTTTTGCAAGAAACTCTCCTTCTGGTTCAACCTGCACATTTACAATGTATTGTTAGAAACCTTTCAAAACAACCAATTATATGTTATGTATTCTATTAGCTTATTACATGTGTTTTTTCCCAGTTAATTATACGATGAGGGTTGTACACATATTTTTTTAACAAGGATACATGGAAAACATTGTGGACCCAAATATGTCTTGGTAATGCAAGTTTGTACGCTATAGGTCCAATCCATTCTAAGACTTGAAAAGGTCCACAGTACCGGGGTGCTAACTTAGCACAACCCCTCCACTGTAAAGTGATTTTTCGGGGCTTTACTCTCAAGTACACATGATCCCCCAACTAGAATTCCTTGTATGTTCTTCTTTTATCTACATAAATATTTTGTCTATCCTGGGAAACTTTTAGATTCTGACGAACCTTCTTAACCATCTCTTCCATTTCGGCTAACATGTCAGGACCCAAGGTTAGTCTATTGATAGGACTATTCCAATCTATGGGCACCCTACACTTTCTTCCATACAACACCTCAAAGGGGCTCATGCCCAGTGACTCATGGTGTCCGTTATTATAAGAAAATTCCACTAAGTGGAGGTAATCTTCCCATTTATGTGGTTGTTGCATCACAAACATTCTTAACATATCCTCCAGAACTTGATTCACTCATTCCGTTTGGTCATCTGTCTATGGATGGTAGGTGGTACTAAAATGAATCTAGGTATCCAACCCAAAAAAGAGTATTTTCTAAAACGTGGATGTAAATTTTACATCCCTATTAGAGCTTACCACCTTGGGTATTTCGTGCAGTCGGAAAATTTCCCTCGTAAATATGTCTGCAATCTCCATAGTTTTATAAGTTGATTTTATAGGTATGAAATGAGTGGTTTTGCTTAGCTTGTCCACCACCACCATAATTGAGTTGTGCTACTTCTTAGTGCGAGGTAAACTGGTGATGAAATCTAGATTAATTGTCTCCCATTTCCACTCAAGAATGGACAATGGTTGCAACAACCCAGCGGGGTGCTAATGCTCTACCTTCACCAACTGGCAGTACAAACATTTGGATACATACCCGGTGACATATTTCCTTAAACCCGGCAAAAAATAACCTTTTTTGATGGTAGAAAGTAGTTTATGGTACCCTGGGTGGGCAGCATACGGTTTCCTATGAAATTCATCCAATATCAATTGGTTGACAGAATTTTGATTAGGAACATATATTCAGTTTCTGAAGGTTAGCATTTTATCTAGATTTATTTTAGAATGAGATTGTTCCCCCTTCACTTGAGCTTCCATTGCATGCTACCAAAGGAAGGCATACTCTAGGTCCTTAAAGGATGCTTCCTTAATTATTTCAAGGAGGTTTGATCGCACCTGACTGAATTGAACTTCATAGATACAATGTAATTTTCTTCATAATGCGTCAGCCACTCGATTTTCTTTCCCCTTAAGGCGCTTCATTTCAAAATCGGATTTGCTCAAAAATGCTATCCATCTAGCCTATCAAGCATTTAAGCTGGATTGGTTAAAGAAATTTGTAAGGCTGTTGTGATCTTTTAATAACAAAAATTTATTTCCCAATAGGTAGTGTCGCCACATTTTAAGTGCATGCACTACTGCTATTAATTCAAGATCGTAGGTAGAATATCGTTGCTCATATTCTTTCAATTTGTGTGATTCATAGGCTATAACTTTCCCTTCCTGCATCAATACTCCACTAACACCTTCCTTACTTGCATTTGTGCAAACCACAAAATATTTTTCTAGATCTACTACCTTTAGTATGGGTGTAGTGGTAAGTAATTGTTTTAATCATTCAAAGCTTTGTTGACATTCAACTATCCATCAGAAAGTGCGTCCCTTTTTCTGTAATGAGGTCATCGGAAAAGCGATTTTTGAAAATCCTTCAATGAACCGATGGTAATAACCGGCCAAGCCCAAGAATGATCTAATATCAGCAACATTCTTTGGGGTGGTCCATTCCATAATAGTTTTAATCTTTTCTGGATCCACCGCTATTCCCTCTGTTGATATAACGTGACCCAGATACTGTATTTGGCTTTTGAAAAAGTCACACTTGCTATATTTAGCATATAACTGATTGTCTCACAGAGTCTGCAACACTATCCTCAAATTCTTTTCATGCTCCTCCTGATTCTTAGAGTAAATTAATATGTCGTCAATAAAAATTAGTACAAACTTATCTAAATATGACTAAAAAATATTGTGCATCAGACTCATAAAAGTAGCTAGGGCATTTGTAAGACCGAAAGGCAATACCACGAACTCATAATGACCATAATGAGTTCGAAAAGCAGTTTTACAAATATCTTCCTCCTTTATCCTTATTTGGTGGTAGTCAGACCTTAGATCGATTTTTTATAACACTCTAGCTCCCTGCACTTGATCAAATAAATCGTCAATACGTGGTAAAGGGTATTTATTTTTTATGGTTAGTTTATTCAACTGACGATAATCAATGCATAACCTCAAGGTTCCATCCTTCTTTCATATGAACAGTATGGGGGCTCCCCAAGGGGACACACTGGGGCGAATATAACCTTTATCCAGAAGTTCCTGAAGCTGCATTTTGAGTTCTATTAACTCAGGTATGCTCATGCGATAAGGAGCTTTGGAAACAGGAGTTGCACTAGGAACTAATTCAATGGTGAAATCAATATCACGCTTAGGTGGCAATCCAAGAATGGATTCAGGAAATACATCAACAAATTCCTGAATGACAGGAATATTTTCCAAGGAAGTCATTTTACTCTTGGAATTTGTGTATCCTACCTGGACAACATAAATCTGACAACCCTTCCTAATGCATTTTCCCAACTGGCTAGCAGTAATAGGATGCAACTTAATATTTTTCTTGATTCCTTGTATTTCCTTTCTCTGCCCCGACTCAGTGAGATAACTTACAGTTTTCTCCTTACAATCAACTAGGGACCAACGTCCTTCCAACCAATCCATCCCTATTAGTATATCGTACGAACCCAAAGGGAGTATATTAAGGTCAACATAAATCGGTTGTCCTGAAATTGTTACAGGACAATGTTTTGTTTTTGCAGTTACCCTTCTCTTTGCCCCTGTGGCTAATTGAACTAACCAAGGTTTTTGAAATTTACTTCTTTGTAGTTGACATTTCTCTACAACCTTAGGACTAACATAGCTTAGGCTAGCACCCAGATCAAACAAAACAGAGACATGTTGATTAGCAATCATACCTTCACACTCAATCATGGTGGGTTGGTACTCTGCTTGATGATCGTCCAAAGCAGCATTAATTTTGGGCATACTCCTTGCCACCTCCCCAACTGTGGAAGCTTCTTGCATATTCGAAAGTTGTTGTGTTCTAACCTTATGAGAGAACTTTTTGTAATAATGGGGTTTTCCACATTCCCAACATTATAGAGGATTTTTTGGCTGTTGATCGTTAACAGGTTTATTAACCCCTTCCGACTATCTATTTTTAGGGTAGGATGGAACCTTTGACTGGTTCCTTGCTGGAAATTTACTGAAGGGTCTTTGTTGTATATTTCTTCCATTAGTAGTTTTTGTCTGTCTGCTTGGGGGTAAATTACTCCCCCTCCTGCTCAATCCTCCTTTAGATCCCTCACTCTTTTGTTTCATTTGCTGATAATAGATACGGACTTTCTGCACCGCATCATCCATTGTTCTTGGGTAATCAAATTCCAACTTTTCCTTCATAAAATTGGGTAGGCTACTAATAAAACGTTGAATCTTGGCCTTTTCTTCTTGCATATATGGTACATATCATAATAAGGAGGTAAATCGTTTCACATATTCATCCATGGTCAAGGTTCCCAACCTTAACTCATGGAACTCCTTTGCTTTTTCATCATAATAATGTTCAGTTAAATACTTATCCTTGAAATGATTTTGAAATTCTTTCCACGTAACTTGTTCTTCGTCAATTTTTCTCACAGTTTTGATTTCCTCCCACCAAAGGGTAGCCTTACCCCTTAATTGATAAACTGCCAGTTGTGCCTTAAGTTTATCAGTGTAGTCATAAATCTGAAAGTATTTTCTCATGTCAATTAGCCAGGCTTCTGTTGCTTCTTCAGATTCTCCTTCAAAGAGTGATGGTTTTATCTTTTTGAATTCCCCTTGTAATTCCAATTTCTGTCTTTTTGTCTTGTGTTGGTCAAAAACATTATCTGAACGTCCCTCTTCATCTTCCCCATGTCTTTTTTCCGACTTTGCATTATCTTCTCCATGATGGACCGTCGGGGTTTTCTCCCTATCCTCAGCACTGGGATCTGGTCCCCGTTGATTCTGTCGGTTAGATAGACTTTTAAGAATTCTCTCTTGTTCTTGCCGCAATTGTTCATTATCTGTCCTCAAGTTTTTCATCTCAGCACGTAACTGTTGAACAGTTTTGAGTAGGGCAGCATTGGCTTGTCGAGATTCCTCTCCCAGTTGTATCCATATGTCCGGGTTGGCCTCTACATAAGTTTCCTTTGACTGGTTCGATCGTCTAGGACTCCTCTGCATTCTGCTCTTTTGGTGTTGATATCTGTGTTCACATTCACATTTACTTAGTCGTTTATTACATTATATATATATATATATATATATCCCAGAAGTCTTAGTGTGTGAACCTGAGATCTCATACCATTTGTAACATCTTACCCTATTCAAACAGACAAAATTACTATATCTGTGTTCACATTCACATTTACTTAGTCGTTTATTACATTATATACATACATATATATATATACATATATACATATATATGTATGTATATATATATATATATATATGTATGTATATATATATACATATATATGTATGTATATATATACATTATATACATACATATATATATATACATATATATATATATATACATATATATATATATATATATATATATACATATATATATATATATATATATACACACATATATATATATATATATATATATATATATATATACATATATATATATATATATATATATATATATCCCAGAAGTCTCAGTGTGTGAACCTGAGATCTCATACCATTTGTAACATCTTACCCTATTCAAACAGACAAAATTACAATAAAAACAAAAAAAATGGAATTACTTTATAAATTTGAATCTTACCATGCACTAGCATGTCCAAACCTCACCATGTGATGTTGGTTTACAATGTCTAAGCATTAACATAAAATGGTGGTTAATTAAATGAATCTTGGGATAACCGATGGATTTGACATCGATTAACTTAATGGAATTAAAGTCAAAAAATACTACACTTATGGATTTTTATTCACATGGTTAATGTCATTACATGCAATCACAAGAAGGCTCTGGTGGCTTGCGACATTTGGCTTGGTTTTCTCCCTCCAATCTGGGGTTGGAGATTTGACAACTCTAAGAAACTAGTGTTTAACTTCGTAACCACTCCTCCCGCGTTTAGCCGTCAGTGGTGTCATTTGTGTCGTGCCATTCTTTGTTTTTTCTACTCTGCAATTGAATCGATCCTTCGTTGTGCTGAGAGGGTTTGTTCTTGTTCGTTCCACTCCCAATGCGGTTTTGTGCCAAGCTCCATCCAGTAAGCACTCTGCAACACATGTTTCCTCATTGCTCTTGGATGTTTGCCTCTTTCTGTTGATTTCTCTTCGTGGGTACTTAGATGGGGATTATGTTCATTAAGTCCACTGTACACAAAGTACTCACTTCTGCCATCTTACCCGTCTAGTTAAAGACAAACTGGGGAGCTTTCAGCCTCGAGACGGTAAGTAGAAAAGGTCAAAACAATATTTTTTAAGGTTTGCTTCCCCCATTTTCTAGATTGAGCACTAATGTTTTATTTTACTGGTTTTTGGCACAGGTGGCCTACAATCCTCCGGAACTAATCTGTCTCAGGTATTTTCTTGTAAAATATTCTACAAGTTAACTACAAGCTCGATGATAAGGGTTTTCTGTTTCCTTTTTGTTTCTAAATCTGATCTTTGTGCGTTGATAGGTATTATTCTATGCCAGATTCACTCCTTTCGTCGCCATGGTGACTTCCAATGCTTCTTTAGTTCTCATGGACCTGCATTCTTATTTTCAGGTTGGTCACAATGTTGATTCCTACGATGTTTACTAGGTTCTAATGATTTTGTATAGTCGCTCTGCTTGAATTCTCCACTGGCTGTTATTCTAGCTTTACTTAGTGAAAGCACTTGTTTTTGGGTGGAGGTTATGTGCCAACCATAGTCTGTATTTAATGTATTATTTAAAAGGGGTTTGGAGAACTTCGTGAATTGAATTGGTTCATGTTCTTCCACGGCATAACTTGAGTGACTTGGTCTTGCTGAGGGTTTAAGTTAATTTTTTTTTATTGTTGTTAAAAAGAATTTGTAAACACAATTTTAAGGTATTTCAAGGCTATGGATACAGTATTAACATTTATACGATCTTAGATTATTTTTTGAAAGTTTACATGGCTTCTAAAGCCAGACTTACTAGTCTGCCTCAACGGACTTTTTTATATCTGTCTATGGTTTAATGTTTTCCTTTGAATAGAATATGAAATTAATAGACTGTCATCTCATTTTCTTTTTGGAATTGAGTAATTATTAATTTGAACCTTGCATCCAATAATGAGAGTTTTCTTACAATTATTTTTTTTTAGAAGCTTTAACTAAGTTTTTGGAAATTTGGTTGTTTTCTATGTATTATTTCTTGATTTTCCAGTTTATAATTCACCGAAATGAATTGAACTGTCTAACACATAGAATTATCACATGATATTAAATGTACAGTTCTCATAAAGCTTGCATGATATAAACATTACTCTGTTACAGTAATTAGATCATTCTGTGTTGGCTATACCAAGCATAAATAATATTAGCACCCCCTACCTCAATATCTACGATATCTACTTTCCATCTCTATGATTATTCTTTACGGTTCTTTATTTTAAATATCGTTTAATGCCCTAGTCACACATAAACTATCCTCTGCTCAAATCCTAATTAGTTCTCTATATTTCTTACTAGCTTAAATTAGAAAACCGACAATTCCAGTTTTAGCTAACAAAGTAGTCACTGTGATATCATTTTATTTTAATAATCATTAAAGAAAATACTTAGACTACTTATATGTTCACAACATTAGTAATTATGTAATTATGTTCTTTTCTTGGAAGGTCTCACCACCCAGCCCTGAGTCTAGAAATTATGTCCAGACTCTCCCCCGAGCTCTTCCTTCTCCACACAGTAAAATGAGTATGTTGTAGTTAGGTATCTTGGGCTTCAAGACACATAGTCCAGCCTCAAGTCACATACCTCTCAGACTGTACTCAAGACTTTCCCACTGGTTTATTCCACCCATCTCAAGGAAATCTGGGCAGCATTGTTCTGCCCCCTTTTACCCATCTCATCTCTCTTTTTTTCCAACCCCTAGGCATTCCTTCCATTCCTCTTTTAAGGAAGCATATGAGTAACTGTTTTTTTTAACTTTCTCATGAGGTTAACAATTGTTTCTTTCAGTTCTTGTCAAAATACTTTAACTCCTAATTATTCATTAATCAGGTAACAAAATATGTCCTGGCCTCTTAGCCTTAGTCTTTTAACATTCCATGTCAAATAAAGTAAAAAGAGTAATAAGTAAAACTTGGTAACCAAAGTAAATGTTCATGTCATGTGGCGTGTTACATCCACACAATGACCACTATAAGCAAGGATCGTTACCATAGCGCTAAATCCCAAAATAACTTATAAGATGCATGAAGGAATGTACATAAAACACTAGCTCGAAAAAGACCACCATTCTTTAGATAATACAAAACAAATATTTTGGGTTAATGCTATGCTATCTAGAGGGATAAAAAAAAAGTGAATGGCAACCATTGAAGCTAGTTGTGGAAATAAAAAAAATGACGAATCTCTCTGTGTTTGTGGTGATGCGTTTTAACACTAATTCTTTCAACCCTCATATTTTTAAGATATTAATAAATTTTGTTTTTAAACAAGGGCTACATAGTAGCTAGTACCTCCAGCTTAACTTAAATATAGTTTAATTAAATTAAAAAATAAGAAAGAGAAAGAATTCAACATAAAAATAAATCAAATAAAATGTTATATTGTTGAATGACATCAATAAAAATTAAGAAATGTGATTAACTAATATTGTTTATATTAACGTATATACACTTTAATATATATATATATATATATATATATATATATATATATATATTACTAAAATTTGTTTTTAATATAATAATAAGTTATCTTAAATTGAAAATATGGAGAAAAAAATTGAATTCATTAAAATAGAAATAATAGAAAAACGAAAAAAGAATGAAAAGGAAATAAATCTAAAAACAAAAAATTAGTAACTAACATAAATAGAAGTTACTAAAAATCCCATGGTAAGAACTCAACCAATCACTTTACAAATAAATAAATTTAAATAATAACAAAAAAAAACAAAAATTGAATTCCTAATGTTAAATTATGGATAAGGGACATAAATTTTTGGTCAAAGACAAATTAATACCCAAGTTAAAACATAACTAATTGCATAATACCATACATGTTGGTATAATAAATACCCTCTTGGTGCCAATCTTAAAAGAACTTGGAACATTCCAGCTACTTGGATAGTGAAACAATAATAAAAAAAAAATCCATCAATATATGCAATTGTAGTAGAAAAATTGAAGAACCAAATGTCTTGAACCATATTAATTAGATACTAATAAAGTAATACATATGTCATGTTATTATATTGGAAAAAACCCACACTTATATATACTTACATTTTCAAGATCATATAATGGCTAGTTTATGAAAATTAATATTTTAGTGATGATAATAATGTCTAGTTTAAGAATAATAATATTATAATTTATAATATTATTTTAATAATGATTATTAAGATCAAATAATATTCCTATAACTGCTAATATAACAGCTTGTTTAACAATAATACTATTATAATATATAATAATAATTAAGAAAGATCGAAAAATGTAAACAATAATAAGAAACAAACAATCCAAGTCAACCAAATACAGGGAACATAGTCAAAAAATATAAAAATAAATAAAATAAAATAAATAAATAGGAGTCAAGACCTCATTAATGAGTCAAAATCCTATAACAAAAATAATAATTGAAGGAGTCTAAAATTAAAACAAAGCAATAAAAAAGGAGGGTAAAATTATTATTATTATTATTATTTAATTTTTTTAAGTGCTAGTTTGTGAAAAACAATATTATAATAATGATTATTAAGATTGAATAATATTCCCATAACAACTAGTTTAAGAATAATAATATTATAATTTATAATAATTATTAAAAAAATTACTGACATTTTGTTTTACATCACTATTTTATATAGAAAATGTGTCATAAACACTATTATGACTAGAACTATTAAAATTTATTATAAAATAAAATAAAATAAAGAAATATAACATATAACCAAATCTAGAAGCATTTTATAACGTATAACCTCAAAATTAAAAGCAACGTATAACCTCAAAATTAAAAGCAACACATACTATCCTATTCTCCTTATCGAGAGCCTAGCTATGACTAAGCTTCTATTGTACAAGCACAAACTCAATAACATAGGAGACCATAGACTTCCTAAGCTAGCTTTAGATTCTAGCTAGAAGGCTCAAGCGAGGCTAGTATAAAGACATCAGGGCTTGGTTAAACCATTGGGAGAACGACCAGAACATTGCATTGCAAAACATTAATAACATTAAAAATATTGTTACTTCTAAGTTCAAAGAAAAAATGTGGTGTGAGAAAGATTTAGCAGCTAAAATAAAATTAAGATATTACAAGGAGGTCATCAACCCCACCCTAAAAGATCAAAAGTATCTCTCTGTTTTAACTAGCTCAAAGAAGAAAATTAATATAGCCAAGATTAGAACGAACTCTCATGAGCTCCATAGTGAAACAGGTCGTTGGACGGTTCCTAAAACACCATGGATGGAAAGGTTCTCCCATCTCGTGATAATACGAACATCGAGGATGAAAATCACTTCCTCTTGGAGTGCCCCGTGTACAACCACATTAGATCTTACTTTCAAAATCTCTGTTGCAATATTGACCTTCCTAGCCTTTTTAGGATATCAAAATTATAGTGAGTTTGGAAGGCTTCTCTCCAAGCTTTTTGAGCATAAGAATAAAATCTTAAATCAAACTAATTAATTCATTTATTTAGGTCTGATAGACCAAAAATTAGTCTCAGTGGACATTAACCACCATCATCATTATCAACCTCATATTTTATATATATAATCCCAACATTTTAATCAACATTAAATAAATGAAATTTAAAATATCACATTATTTTATATCCAAAAGAATATTGATATATATAAGAAAACAAAAAAGTGTTTAGATTAATGGTAATAAAATTCATACCGGATAGATTTATATTTTTTCTAAAATAAAATTGAGAGAGTATGTGGTTATTTTTCGAACATGAAATATACACATGAACTAAATATAAGTAACATATCATTTCCAAAACACACTCATCAATTAAATGAAACACAAATTTTCAAACGTTGAAATAGGATGATCCATTAAAAAGTGAGATATGATTTAAAATTTCATAATTAATTGTATTAATCAAATTTTAAAATATTTTTATTTAATAAAACAAATTAAATATTTATAAAATATTTTAGATATTTTAAATTGTAAAATAATTTAAATAAATAAATATGTTTATAAATTAGGATAGCCATATTTAAAATATTAATGTGGTTAATATAATATAAGGTTTCAATTATTAATAAATAAAAAAATATCGTAACAAACATATTATTATTAATTTTGTTTTTATTAAGAATCTTAGGCCATGATAAAAACAGAAGTGTTGAAGAGTTTTTATCATTTAGAACTAAGATATAAGATAGTTTTATCATTTAGAACTAAGATATAAGATAGTTTTTCTAAAATTAGGTATTCTTTGAAAATTTCTGAGAAATTGGTGGGCAGGGAGCCATGTGACATGAACGATTGATAAGCATTGAAACATAGCATATGTTGAGCATATTCCCTTGAGAATCAATATACTCAGTCAATTAAAAATAAAAAGTCAACAGATCCCTATCTATCTTAAGTTGAAATAGGAAGTATTCTGCTAATTAGTGAGTTTCCATAAAAAAAATTATCAAAATTTTAAAATATTAATAACTAGCCTAGATCCATCTAACTCCGGATCTATCTTGCTTCGAGAGGGATCAAATCCCTCAAGGTGAAAACCTTCTTTTTGGAGTGTGGAATTTGAGGAAAAGTTTTCACCTCGAGGGATTTGATCCCTCTCTGTGCATGATAGATCCAGGGTTAGATGGATCTAGGTTGGTTCCAATTGAGGGTAACAATGACACATTTTTAGATTTTAGATTATCATTATTATGTATATGTTTGAGATAAACTTCATACTTTGGAATTTACATTACATTTTCTTTGTTTGACATGACTATATCATTCTCTTATTTAATTTTGTTTTTTTTTTCTTACCCTGAATGGTTTGTATGTCTGCCCTTGGATGCTTTGAGTTCTTTGTATGTTTGGATTTGGATGGTAATGTTTGTGAATGTTACAATTGTCTCTCATTCTTTCTCTATCTATCTCACCCCCAAACATACCCACTCTCTCTCCATCTCTTCCTTTTCACTCCCCCTCTCTTTCCCTCACACCACTTTTCTTTCTATATGTTTTTTTCTTCCCTCCATCTCTCCCCTTCCAAATCCATCTCTTTGTCCTCCCTCTCTCCTCCTTTATCTCCCTCCCTCTCTCCTCTTCTCTCTCTCTCTCTCTCTCTCTCTCTCTCTCTCTCTCTTTGCCCTCCAACCCTGTCACTATCTCCCTCCCTCTCTCCTTCTCTCTCTCCCCCCTCCATATTTGTGTCTCCCTATCTCTCTCTTACCCTTCTCTCCCTCTCTCAATACTCTCCTTCTCTCTCTCTTCAGTCCTCCTCTCTCATGTCCTTCAATTTATCTCCTTCAAATCAAGCAATCAAATAGGATTAGAAATCACCATCTACACTGAAATCAATGCATCTAGTGCAAGAATTTTTCTTTCCTCTCTCTCCCCTCCATATATATCTATATATCCCTCCATTTTTCCTTCTTTAACTCTCTATCTCACCCCCCTCCCCAAACACACATGGATTCTCCCTCCATAGCTATCTATCTCTCCCTCTCTCTATTTCTCTCTTCTTCCCACTCTTCAGCTTCCATTTATATATCTATCTCACTCTGTATCTCTTTTGTCTCTCTATATCACCCCCAAAACATACACACTCTTTCTCCATAGTTATCTATCTCTCCCTCTCTCTTCCTTTCCCTCTATCACTTTCTTCCCCTTCTCTCCCTCTCTCCCCCCTTCTATCTCTCTTCCCTCTTTCTCTCCTCTCTCCCTCTCTCTCCATCTCCCTTATCACTCCCCCTCTCTCATGCCATCTTTCTCTCTGTGTGTTTTTCTACTTACCTCCTTATTTCTCTCTCTTCCTCTCTCCTCTCTCTCACATCCAAGCTCTCTTCCTTCCTCTCTCTCCTTTCTCTCCTTCCGTCCTCTGTCTCTCCCCCTTATTTATTTCTCTTTGTCTCGCTCTCTCTCTACCCTCAAATTTATCATTACCTCTACTCTCTCCCCCTCTTCTCTCTATCTATCCTTATTTATCTTTCTATTTCACCCCCAAATATATACACTCTCTCTCCATCTCTCCCTTGTCACTCCCTCTCTCTCTCTCTCTCCACTTTTCTCTCTCTATGTGATTCTTCTTCCTTCCCTCTCTTTCCTTCCAACTCCATTTCTCTATTCCTCCCTCTCTAATCTTGTCTCTTAAGTTGTTAGGATCGCAAGTCAAGTGGACGTGGGATCGAGTTATAGCAGGCATGCCCATGTGTGACGAGTGCCCGCGTTGACCAAATCGGGTCGAGGATGTGCAACTTGACATGAATTTTGGTTGAGTGTGATGAGTGAATGCACTTATAGCAGGCACGCCCGTATTGGGCAAGCACCCACCCATCGTGACAAGTGACTGGTGGGAGAAGTGCGACGAGATATTGGTGAGCCGTGTCATGCAATTGGCAAGAGGTCTGAAGGGGGAAATGTGCGGCAAGTTGGCATGTTGGGCAAGGGTGCATTGGGCGCTTGGGTGAGTGCACGCCTGAGTTAGTCGACACGGTTGTATGGTGGAGAACGTGTGCAACCAAGGTATGGAGTTTGGTTGACCGGGAGGAGCAGTAAACCTATACGAGGGAGGGAATCAACATGAATGTTATGAGATTTGGGTCGACATACGAAATGTGCAGGTCAATGCATTGGTTGGAGGTTGGTCCAATCCTTGGTTAGACGAAGGGTCACAATCCTTGGAGATATTTCCATGTCATACGACACATATATATTGGGGAGAGTTCGATGGAATTCAAACCATTCGAACTCTGACCTCATATAGAAGAAACACAAGTGTGAAGAGGATCCAAGTGAAAGGAACAACGAGGAAGACCCCGGTGCAACAAGAGACGAAGGGCTGAGTTTGCAGGTGGTCAGATCGGTTCTGCGAAAGGTTGTGACAGTCGGGTCAGGTCAGGCAAACTGCATTACTGGCGAGTCATGCACCCGCGCCGATGGGTAGGTTGAATAGTGACACAGGTTTCAGTTGAGGAATATGAACGAAAGGCTATGACATGAGTTTGGGCAGTGTTGTAGTAGTGCAGGTCAGGTTTTAACTCACGAAGGAAGTACGATAACACTGCAGGGAAACCGGGTGAAGTGTGTCGGTTCGGGTAGACACAAAACAAACATGTTATGATTTGTGATGAAACTTACATTGGGGTTTTCAATGCGGAAAAGGGGCAGCGCAAGTTGCATGGCTTGGGCACAGTTTCCTAGTGGTTTTGGTAAATTGTCTAAGTGCGCAAGCCGAATGTTTGGTTGCACAAGTTAACTGTAAAATTGTATACTTGTAATTTATTTAAGTTTTATTATAAACTGATTAGGCACACTTTATGGGGTTTTCCCCTCCCAAGTATATATCAGTATACTTGTGATGTTGATTTCATTTTCATTGCATATTTATGAAAGATAATTGAAGAAGATAAATTGATGATAAGTTTATTCCCTTGTATTGTTAAGAACACTTATTGAAAAATTGACTAAGTGTTGAAGTAGGCTTAGACCGTGTACTCAAGTATTGGTGAAAATAAAAAGTACAGCGGTGTCGCACCCGCCTATAAGTGGTTGGAAGACTACGATAGGGGTGTGATAGATGGTATCAAAGCTTGGTTCAGGGCGATTTGAGCTGATTGAAGATTGTGAAGCAGAGATATGATGACAGGGCTGCAGTTGGTATTGAAGCTTGAGCACATAGGTGCTACATAGTTGAGCAGGGGTGAATCATTGAGCTTGGGCCAAACTGAATGAGAAAACATGACAAGTTGGGAAGAATTCCATGGGAGGCTCTTGCTAAGCTTATACAGGTTCAGGCATATGAAAGAATAAAACCCATGGATTCGAGATTAACTTGAGGTCTTGGAAAGGAATGTGCAATAAGAGATTCTTTGACTTGGTTAGGAAATAGAACAGGATGAAGCTACAGGTTACAATGAGGAAGAGGGTGTTGCATATGTGTCAACAAAACAGGAAGAGCTTGAGGCACCATTGATTTCCCAAGTTGAGCTAGATTTGTGCATGATGCAGACATTAATGATGGTAGGCACTCACATGAAGGAGCCTCACAAAGATTTAAGTATCGATATTACTTGTGTTTCATTTGAGATTTTGGAGGATGGGCCATATGCAAGGATGGTTAAATGAAGTTTTCCAATGCAATGGAAATTCTTTCCATGGATGATTATGATGAGACCTTGTGAGTTAATGCAAGGAACATTGGTTGTTGCAAGACTTGTTGGGGTAATTTGTGACCTTATGGCAGAGTGTACAAATGCTCGTGATAAGGGAGGAACATAATGAGCTTTGTGATGGATGAGTCATGCTTAGACATATGGAATTGGCTAAGTTCTCGACATGACTCATGGACACATTTGATAGAGGGCACACCAAAGTTATGATGATATGATACTTGGGTGGACTCCACCATGGCTGACAGCAAGAGGCAGTCTTGGTGAACCTTTAGTGAGGGAGGCATAAATGATGGAAGGAACCTGTGATATAATGTGATATGAGGTTGAGTGACCAAGGGAACTAAACCTGATTAAGAACAAGGATGTGATGACTGATGTTGTGATGATTCTACTAGGATGGACGAGATGGGCAGCTAGAGTCATGGACATTGAGTTGGATAGGTGTGAGAATGGAAGACTTCGTGCAGGGACATTATACAGGAGCACTTATTGAGATGCCACTTATGGGCATCCAAGCAGGAGTGCCAAGGCAGGGATGTTGTGCAGCTGGACTTGTTGATGTGGCATGGAGATATTCTATAGATGAGCCAAAGGGGATGTTGTGCACATTTGTACAACAAGACCATGGTTGTTTTATGGGAAACCTATGAGAGTATTCATATGACCGAGAGGGCAGAGGCATCTTGTGATGGCACTTGAGATCGAGACAAGTATGCTTGTCGAAGTGTTGGATGGAGATGATTCATGGGAGCTCATGATGACTTTACAGAGTTGTAGTTGATGGAGACTTCATATTATGGTGGTCTTGGAGTATCTGGTTCATTGAGGAGTTGAGGTTAGAGGTGTACCTGACTTTGATACAGTATGGGATGCATACCTTCATCACATCTATGGGGTGTGTCCGTGAGGAGTGACTTGATGGATATGTTAGAGATGAGAGACTTTGGAGTTGATGGATTTGAAACAATGGTGATGCCTTGGTTGGAGCACTTATGCATGGGTTGAGTTGATGAGACTTATCACTTTGATAGACATGGTGGTTGATTGGTTTATGACCATGGGAAACACATGGATGACATGATGAGGCGGGTGTAGACTTTCCCCCTTGATGGATTTGATGGATGACATATTGTAGATGAGATGGATGTTTCTTCATGGACCTGGATATGGCACATTGAGAGTTGGGTTGATAGGGGGAAGATCTTGTTCAATTTGAGGAGAAGGGCCTCTCACACATGGATGATGATGCTTAGGTGGATTTTGTTGGTTGATACTTCACCACCGCACATGGACATTAACATTTATGACAACATGTTACAGACAGGATGTAGATTACTTCATAGACCTGGGCATGGCTTAAATTACATTGGATAGAGATGGGATGGATTCTTGATTGAGTTGATGTTTTGACATGGTGCTAGAGAAATGACCAGCGGAGGCATGAGGATGTGCATTCTCATGAATTGAGCGTGACAGTCGGATTAGTTACCCAACTAGTTCGATTTCGGAGTCGATAGTGTACTAAGGTGTGTTCAATTTGAGTGGGAGTATCATGGTAGTAGGTCACATGTTGATGATACATGATGGGTCGACATGATATATATTGTAGCGAGAGCATGCAACTTGAGTTGGAGGGACAAACCCCCCACGGTAGATCAACATGTAGAGATTATGAAAGATGTGGTTGATGATCATGGATTGAGGAGACTTTCCCATTTTTGGAGTCATGAGCCTTGATGGAGGTTTATGCGATGATGAGCATGGTTGGGTAGAATGGATATTGGATGTTGGACCTAACAACACTTTGTGATGTTTTGATGATGATGGTGTTGTCGAGGACAAAAACCTTATTTAGAGTGGGAGAGGATGTCAGGACCTCGAGTCGACGACATCCAACCGAGTTGTAGCGGGCACACCCATGTGCGACGGGCACCCGTGTTGACAGACTTGGGTGGAGGATGTGCAACTTGACATGAATTTTATTTAAGTGCGATGGGTGAACACACTTATAGTGGGTGCACTCATATTGGGAAATCACTCGCCCATCATGACGAGCAACTGGTGGGAGAAGTTCGATGAGTGTTCGGTGAGATTTGTTGTACTACTCGAAAGAGGTGTGATGGGGGATATGTGTGAAAATTTGGCGTGTTGGGTGAGGGAAAGTCAGGTAACCTGAGGTGGGCGCCTGAGTGAGCATGCGCCCGAGTTAGTCGACACGGCCATATGGTGGAGAATGCGTGCGATCGAAGTATGGAGTTTGGCCAATTGATAGGAGCAACAAACTTATATGATGGAGGGAAGCGACATGGATGTTACGAGAGTTTGGCTACATATGAAATGTTTAGGCCAACGCATTGGTTGGAGGTTAGGCCGACCCTTGGTTGGACGAAGGGTCGCAACCCTTAAGAGTATTTAGGGAGATATTGATGGCATTCAAATCATCTCCACTTGGACCTCATATTGCAAAAACACAAGTGCGAAGAGGGAGTTGAGTGAAAGGAACAACAAGGAAGACCACGGGGAAGCAAGAGTTGAAGGGTCGAGTTTGTAGGTGGTTAGGTTGGGTATGTGGAGTGAGCTACGACAATCGGGTTAGGTCGGGCAAACTGCATTACATGCAGGTCATGCGCCCATGATGACGGGCAAGCTGAACAATGACACAAGTTTCGGCTGGGGAGTTTGAACGAAAGGTTGCAAAACGAATTTTGGCAGTGTTGTGATAATATAGGTCGGGTGTTAAGTCACAAAGGCAGCATGATAACACCTGCATGACAACCCGGTGAAGTGTGCATGGATTGAGTTGATGAGACTTAACCAATTTGATAGACATGGTGGTTGATTGATTTATGACCATGGGCATCACATGGATGAGATGATGAGGCAGGTGTAGAGTTACCCTTTTACATATTTGATGGATGGCATATTGTAGATGAGATGGAGGTTTATGCATGGACCTGGATCTTACACATTGAGAGTTGGGTTGATAGGGGGGAGATCTTTTTCGATTTAAGGAGAAGGGCCTCTCACACATGGAGGATGATGCTTAATGGATGTTGTCAATTGGTATTTCACCACCACACATGGACATTAGCATTGATGACAACATGTTACAGATAGGATGGATATTACTTCATAGACCTAGGCATGGCTTAATTTAAATTGGATAGAGATGGGATGGATTCTTGATCGAATTGATGTTGTGACAGGATGCTAGAGAAACAACTGACAAAGGCATGACAATGTGCATTCTCATGAAATGAGTGTGACAATTGGATTAGTTACCCAACTAGTTCAATTTGTGGGAGCTGATAATATACTGAGATGTGTTTGATTTGAGTTGAAGTATCATGGTAGCAGTTCACAATGACAATACATGATGATCGATAGGATATATGTTTCCGTGAGAGCATGTAGCTTGAGTTGGAGGGACTAGCCTCCCATGGTAGAGCAACATGTGGAGATTGTGACAAATGTGTTTGATGATCATGGATTAAGGAGACTTTCCCATTTTATGGAGTCACG